>CM041543.1:8609186-9211500 GCA_023238725.1 Scortum barcoo | reverse complement strand
ACTATGGGAAAACACTGGCTTGAGCAATCTCCTGATCACAACTCAGCAGACATTTGACATGAACTCTAAGCTGAAGTACACGAAGAACCCCGAGATGATCACCATTGACATTAATGTGGATCCAATCATCAATGTCATTAATAGCAATGTCAAGACTCTGCATAAGAAAGTGCTCATTGGCAAGGATAAGGCTGCTGCCATGCTTGCTACGTGTTATGATAAGATAGCAAAGGGAGAGTATGAGAAATATAGCAATGAGTTGCCCAAAACCATCACAATCCCCGCCTACAAAGTTCCAGTGATAAATGTCGAGGTGTCCACATTCACCATTCCCCTGCCTGATTTCAGTCTCATCACTATGCCTGCCCTGCATGTTCCATCTGCCCTTAGCAAGCTCAATCTTCCAAAAATCACTCTGCCAAAAATTGAGAGCATTAACATCCCTGTAATGGGTGATCTGACCTATGAGTTTTCCATGAATACAGCAATGATCACACTCAAAACTAATGCCAGCATCCTTAATCATGACAGCATTGTTGTCAAACTTGATGCCTCCTCATTCTCTGAATATGAGCTCCTGACAGGAAAGATTGAAGGCAACACCAATGTTAACACAGTGGGCGGGTTTAAAATGGCCTCTGTCCTGTCTGTGAAACATTCAATGCTGGAGGGAAACCATGACAGTACCATCATCCTAAGTTATGAAAATGTGGATACCTCCATCACCAATTCAGCAAAAATGAATGTACCTTTCCTGGCGATGGAAATCTACCAAGAGATTACTGGAAATCCAGAGGAAGGCCTTGTTGTCTCTATGTCCAATCCATCTTCAGGACACATTGCACTTCAGATGCAGGCTAAGCGTCCAGCACAAGTGAAAGCAAGACTCTATGGTCGCTACCCGGTAAGATAACTTTTGCTTACTTGTTTACTTACTAATTACCTTTTGATTGTGATTTTAATGTATATTACTTGTACATGTACTGTATTTTAGTAATATATCTTTTTGTTTCATTTTTACCTTTTCCCACAGTCTGAGCCAACAACAGACATTGATATCTTTGGTCTGAAGATGTCTTTGATGAACTTTGAGAAGCTGAACCTTCAGACAACCTGGAATATGGAAATGCCTTATGAGATGATGCTGCGACTGAAGAACTTTGTGCCCACAATCATGGAAATGGTGTCCAATCATGCCGTCAGAACATATAACATAGTCTACAGACATGCCAGGAGACTTGAGGGTTCTTATGAACAGGTTAGAGAGCAGGGTAAAGTGATGTTCAAGAGGGCTTTTGACAACCTTGCAGCAGTAAATCCTTCTAGTGTAATGACAACCATGACAGATAAGAGCATTTTGCTCCTCAAAGAGTATCAAAAGAAAGTTGAAATTGTTCTTGATGCTGTTGTTAAATTCCTGAGAGAGACAAAATTCCAGATCCCTGGGTATGAACAGAGGCTGTCTGGGCTTGAAGTCTACCAGAAATGTAGCGCTTTTGTTGCCGATGTATCCGAGGAGGCTGTTCAAAAGATTCCACAGTACTTTTCCTCCATGTTTACATCAGTCCTTGATTATTTCCAAGCCATTGAATTTACCCTTCCTGGTTCTAACCAGGTTGTCAGAGGGAGAGAAATTGTTGATGACTTGTTTGTAGCTTTGAGGAAAATTCAGGACCAAGTGATTGTCATTGTGAGGAAACTGAGCAACATCCAGCTTGAAGATATCATTAACAAATTCTCTGCATTCCTTCAGTTTACCACTGAACAAAGTGAGAAATTTCTCCAAACCCTAAAATCTCAGAATGTAGAGAAGCTCTCCACCTTTGTGGCTGACGTGTACAACGATGCCATCAACTCACGTATCCTGACTGATGTTGCTAAGCAGGTTGAAGAGGCCCGCAGAATTGTTATTGAATATCTAAATGCTGTAAGAGCTAAACTCCAAAATATTTTGGCTGACATGTCCACTGAACAGCTTCAAGCTGACATCCAGTCCTGGATTAACTTATCGGTAAAACGTCTGAATGCGTTTCACAACAATGTCATTAGGATGCTTAAGGAGAAAAGCAAAAGTGTTGAGCCATTTGTGAGAGTAGGTGACAGACAGATGGAGGTTGACATTCCTTTACCATTTGTTGCCAAACTCAACTAATTGATCATGGCCAACAGTGTTTGTTTGACTGTATCTTCTGTGTAACCATTTAAAACAACAGTATATCTGTTTTACCTAAAACACACAAAACATACCAACAAGTGTTGTCCATACTCATGATGTGTCTCTCAACTTTTTCAAACTAATAATTTTATTATTTTACAGTAGAATCTCAGTTGTTCTGATCCTGCTGTGCTCCCTTTGTGTCTTGTACTATTTAAAAAAACAATGTGACTTTCAATAAAGACAGTTCATACTGCATACATGTCTGTACATTTATTATTTGTAATTTAATGTCATTGCATATGACAGTAAGCTATATGAGAGTAAGCAAGGAAACTACACTTTTCGAACACTAGTTAAGATTTTCTTCAGAATGATTATATATAAATTATCATTTGTCCTGACAAGAAGCACTGAATACAATGAGGTATAATTAAAAGCTCACAATACACCCGTGTTTTATGCCCATCAGTCATCTGTATCCACAGGTCTAAATTTAGCAGAGACACAAATAGAGTATGTGACACACAAGCTCTGTTATCATAAAACAATGAAAATAAGTATAGACATAGAGTCAGTTTGACTGTTGATAACAATAGTTAAAAGCTAAGTCCTAAAATGTACTCACCCTTTGGTGTAAATAAATAAATAAATGTTTCCAGTGATCATTGATTGGCTGTATGTAATCATAAGCAGTGGTAGAAGTATTCAGATCCTAAAGCAAAATTATCAACACAGCAGTATAGAAATTCTCTATCACAAGTGTTTTCAACATTTTAAGTAAAAATAACACAAGAACTATTAGCTAAATGCGCTGTAAATATCAAGTAAAAGAATTTAATACAGTATGTATAAATAGTATGATTATTGATGCATTAATGTGTAAGCAATATTATAATGCTTTAGCTTGCTGTGGGGGAAGTGTTTCAAAACTACTTTACTGCTGAGTACTTAATTTTATAACCATGCATCTTATTTTAAAAGCTTATAATATGTAACTATTGCTGTTAGATAAATGTAAAAGGCAGAATATTTGGGAGAACAATAAAAGAAAAGCACTCAGGTAAAGTACAAAAACCCAAAACTAAAATGTACTAATTTATTTTCCACCACTAACCATGAGGCCAATATTAAACATTTCAATGTAAAGTATACTGCCAAAAGCAGATAAAATAGATGGTGTAGTTCACAACAATTAGCAACAATGTTCATATAATTAACAATAAATATATTACTTTCCTGTATGTACATTGAGACTAATGCCAGCTACAACACTGCATGAAGTATTTGTCTTTATTGTGAGAAAATTAGGCAAATTAATGGAGGACTAGAGGTGGTGACACACATTGATTCTTTTATTGACTTTCCAAGAACAGTACCACTTGTTCCCTTACATTCTATATTGTTTTTCCTCACAAAAAATCCATTGTCCTCTATTTACCATTCAAACCTAGAAATTATGTCATTACATTAATGTGGTCATAATTTGACCAACTCATACAAACAAATATGTTTGGCACATTTTAGCATTTTTCCCACAGTTTCTTCCTTTAAAAAAAGTAAAATAAAGACAAGGACGAAACTGCACACTGTCTGATCAGTGACTGCTAACCTAACAACATTGAAAATTAGAGGCACATGAGGGGGGCCAGTGTGGGAAAATTAACCAGTCCAGCACAATGCATTCCTGTCCTGTAAGTCAGCAAAAAGCCCAGCAACAGAAGGTAGAGAGGAATGTGACTTTTACACCATTGTAACTCTGGTTGGTTTTAGAAAAGACACTTTTTTACCTTTTACATTTTTATTAAGGTTTCTTACTGAACCATAAGAAAAGGACATGATTAAAGCTAAATCAAGCCTTTTTTGTCTTCATTTACCACTAAAAGAATAACTTGTATAATAAGTCCACCAGGGTTTTACCCTGGATTGTCCCAGTGTAGCAACCGTCTCTGAAACTGATTGAGCATAGCTGTCATTTGAATAAAGACTCCCTCTATCGTGTAAGAGGACAGTAAAAAAACAGTTCTGTAGAAATACACATCAAACATGACAACATAACCACACAAGTATGGAAAATCAGTTCTAATACATTTTTTCTGTTGCCAACTTAAAGCTCCAACAATATTTTGACCAAATTTGAGGTACATCCATGGTCACAACGGAAGACACTAAGTGTATTTGTGTCTCAACCAATCGTAATTAAGTTTTACTGTGCTGTGAATAAACTTTTACAGCCTCTGAATAATCACTGCTTCACTTTTAGGTTGTTTTTCCTTGTGTTTTAGCCAGACCTTTTGTTTACATTTGTGTAATTATTATAAAATTGTGGTTTAATAACAGAACATATTATACATTTCTACTGAAATTCAGTTGCCATCAGATGGTTTTGTTCTATGAGAGGGTGTGCTAATGGCTCACAGAGCTCTGACAAACACCCACTCTTCTTTAAAAGACTCTTTATAAGAAAATGTGGTTCACTGAACAAAGCACTCACATGCTCAGCCTTTTCACATGCTCAATCTTCTCTTTGAAACATTGCCCACATCACTGTAAATGAAGCAGTTGCTGAATAAAAAACATCAAGCAGCCTTCCAAGTCTTTGAGACAACACACCCTGATGTCAGAGTTAATAGAGGGATGCTGTATGTGCTTCAAATGGTTTGGTTCAGGTGAGCTATATGGTGAAAAGCATTTCACCTTATTTGCTCGATGTTCTATTCATAGGCAGCAATGCATCTTCATTGTTGTATAATCTTTTTTCAAAACGCAGCTTGCTCATGAATGTCAAGATGAGTCACTGTAGCCACCAGCAAGCATAAAACCTAGGGTAGAGGCATGCTGAGCAACCTTTACAAAAAACAAGAAATAACTAACAATACACCTACATAAAAACTTGCAAAATTACACTTAACAAAACGGTTAGCCCTTTTCAAGACCAGCCAATGTGTAGTCTCTTAGGCCTGGGATGGTATTTGGCCTCAGAAAGACTACAAAACTAGGAGTCCAATACCATTAAGTCAAAAAAAAAAGAAACACTTTTGGGATGTGGTTCTGGCTAACAAACCTGAGACCACTGATTGCATTAACTGTAAACCTAAGCCATGTCTTTATTCAAAACAGAGTAAAACACCAGAAGAAACTATAAACGTCTTCGCAGTGATTCGTACTTTTAATAAAATTGTTTGTGAATTACTGTAGTGTCCAGGTGCTGTGCAATTCCCCAAACTAAACAGAGTACTTTCACAATATAAAGTGGACATAAATAACGAGTGCAATTTTTTCTACTGCTTTGCTTTACACAAAGTATAACCTTGGCAGTGAGGCAGTGGCCTAAGCAAACACTTTGAAAAACAAAAAAATGAGCCATTCAAATCTGGGCTCCAAAGCAGGCCTTTGGATAGGCCATGCTGAGGTGGAGGGGGGGCGTCAGTCCTGAATGAGGAGTCTACTGAAATGTAGTTTGTCCTTTATACCCCTCCACCTGTCAGACCGGGATCATGTGACCCACAAAGAGCATGCTGTAACCAGTGCATTTCACAGACACTCACACCCAGATGTCAGATGATCATCGAGTGTTCAAAACAGCTCGTCCGCAGTCATTTGTTTTGGTTCAACCGAGGTCGTCCGATTACAAGGAAGCGCCCAGCCCCGTGGTCACTGCCCATACATGTTCATACACGGATCCCAGCGTCTCTCGTCTGCGCGTCGCGGTCCTCCAGAAACCGTCGATTCACATCAAAACGCAGCATTTGAGACAACTGCCTGACGGCGTGTTTCGCTTTTGAAGGGCTGCCCGTGTTGCGGTTTCGAAAACCTCCCAGATCCCCTCCTTGGTTTTGGCCGAGCACTCCAAATAGTCATATGCGCCAATGCGCATGGCCATGGCCCGGCCATCCTCTGCCTTCACCGGCTCCAGCTTCAGCCGGGACAGCTCGTTCTTTACGTTCTCGTCGTTGCGCAGATCTTTCTTGTTGGCCACCAGTATGATGGGCACATTCGGGCAGAAGTGCTTGACCTCGGGCACCCACTTTTCGGGGATGTTTTCCAACGAGTCCGGGCTGTCCACGGAGAAGCACATCAGGATGACGTCGGTGTCCGGGTAGGAGAGGGGCCGCAGCCGGTCGTAGTCCTCCTGCCCAGCCGTGTCCCACAACGCCAGCTGGACCTGCTTGTTCTCCACCTCTATGTCCGCCACGTACGTCTCAAACACGGTGGGGACGTACACCTCGGGAAACTCGTCTTTGCTGAACACGATCAGCAGACATGTCTTTCCACATGCGCCGTCCCCCACCACCACAAGTTTCTTGCGTATGTCTGCCATCCCTGCGCTCTCTGTCCCCGCAGACTCTCGCTTCAGTGGAGCATCCAAAACACAGAAACAGTCTCCGGTGGGCTCTCCGGTCTGGTTTTATTCTCTTTATCCGGGCTGGGTAGGTTCGTCCCGTAAACCGCTGCCGACTCTCTACTTCAGAAACCTTTTCCCAAGTACCACTGCGATCTCTTTATAAAGCGCAGGGTGGTTTCCTAAATATAGCAATCCAATCGGAAATAGGGAGGTGAGATCACAGTTCGTGGAGGAAGTAGGTGATTGGATCTCATCGGGTTTCCTTATGCAGAGGAGGGTCATGGACCACGAGGACGCACCCGACCCAGGATCAGCCAAAATCAGCCAAATCTAACTCCATGATGAGGCATTACGAGACTGTTAATTAATTAATTAATTGATTGATTAATTTGTTTATGTAAGAGCAATTCTCGTTTTCTTGGTGTCGTCATTAAAAATACCCCCCAAAAATAAAACAAAACAACAAAAAACCCCACTATTTCTGCCACTTTGAGTTATTATCCACATATCTGAATTAAACTAGTATCCAATAAGCGTTCATTCAAACTAAGCAGCGGCATTAGAGGAAGATAAAGGCCGTCATAATATTAATTTATAATATGCTGGATGTCAGGTTGACAAACATAAAATACACATTGGAGCAGACATCGCACACAAAAGAGGCCCATTTACATTGACATTGTTATACGCATGTCTACGTAGTTCATGCTATTTACAGGGAGGGGGCACTAGCGTAGGCAAACTCTTAGCTTTGCCTATCAAGCCCTGCTAAATCACCGCTCTCTCCAAGGAAACAAAACAATATAGATTTGGGTTGACGGCGTGCAGCGAGCGGAGACTCTGTCGACACGACGAGGCGTGAGTATTTGCTTTTTGTCTGCACGCATCGAGCACTAAAGGCTGTGTCAAGCCGTGCGATCTGTGTCTGCCGTGGTGTGAGTATTTCCCCTTTTGTTTGGTGGTTAAGGCCCATCTGTTTGGGACTTGAAGGGGGGCCATGTTGTTGAGCCACCGAGAGGTCTGCTTGATGTTTCAGCTCACACAACTTGGCAGTTAGCGTCTGCTAGCTCGTAGCTTTGTTTGTTTGTCTGATGGCGTGTTTGTGTTCTTGTGCGGAGCCAGCGTGAAGGAGACTGCATTTCTTATTTTTCTCACACTGGAGTCACCAAGTTTACTGTAAAATAAAGGGTAAATTCGTGAATTTAACTTTGATGTCTGGCGTCGCCAACCCATAATAAACAGAAAAGGCCCGCTGCGGTTAGCTGGTTAGCTAATGCTAACTCCACTCAAGTAATATCAGCCGGCTAACACGAAACATTTTCGCCTGTGCACGAACATTTAATCTGCCATATAAATCACTTACTGGCAGCAAGAGATAAATAACTTAATTTTATTAAGCATGTAAGCCCACTATTCACCTAAATGTCAAATAAAAGCCGCTAAGGTAGCTCGCTTATTAGCACAAGCTGGCTTACTAGGCTAAGGCTAGCTTTGTTAGCTAGTTGTTTGCACGTCGGTTTTCCTCAATTATCAGAATTGTGTCGCTGCAGATAGTTACTCGTTTTTAAAAGCCAGCCACAGCCTTCATTGTGGCTGAAAACATAACTCACCAGTGTGTTGTGCTGGCTCGATGTGCGTTTTTAATTACTCGTAATGTTACATCAGTGATCGCGTTAGCTCTGCTCACATGCTAAGACTTAGCATTATCGAGACCATAAGACATAAGCAGTCTCTTGTTTTTGTTGTCTGTTCGTAAATCAGCAAACCACTACATTTGACTCGTCAGGTGGCGTTCATGCCTCGTTGTTGAACAACTCGTGTGACTAAATATTGGTTTTCAGGACAAAATTAGCTTTCGTTTCAATATTTAACCGGCCAACAGTTAGCATCTCGGGAATTAGTCACGTCCCGGTTAAAGAAATTAACTTGTTCCAGATATCCAGGAAATAGGTTTTTTTATATTTATATATCCTTTATCCTGACGTCTATACCAAGAGTTGGTTTGTCTTAAGTCTCTCGGAGGAGTCAGCCATGAAGGCCATATGTTGTAATTTTAATTAAATTAAATTATCTAAATCAGGAGACAGTTATACATCTTTCATGTCTATGATGGGTGCTATATTGACTTTATGCGGGCATAAAAAGTAACTAAGACTACACACTTGAGTTATTTGTGTCAGACATTAGCTTTGGTAGACTCCCAAGTCTATCATGTTGTTATGCAGAATAGCACTTATGAGCCAATTTTAGTGGAAATACATGTCAACATAATACTCACGTTTGTGCCTCTAAGCTTCATTCAGATCTATTTGAATGGCAATAATTACTTATTAACAAAATCACTGTTTTGTTTTAGGCTTTCCCGTGGAATGAGCGTTCCATGCAGCATCCTAGGTATGAATGACGTGGCCTGGCAGGAGACGAGAGGTGGGATGCTGCATGCAAATGGTGCTCCTGAGACCGGAGGTGTTAGAGTTCACGGCGGAGGGCCCCTGGCCTCAGTTGGAGGAGCTGGACAGGCTCCTGGAGGCCCACATTTACAGGGCATGGACAGGGCTGCCAACCCTACCCCGGGTACTCCGCAGCCTCCGCTGAGCGGACGTTCTCAGGATGACGCCACAGTTGGATACTTCTTTCAGAGGCAGCCTGGAGAGCAGCTTGGAGGTTGCACACCCAGCAAGCATCGCTGGCCAACTGGAGATGCTAATCACATTGATCAGGTAAAGCAAAGGGCAGACGGCAGTGTTTTGTAGCAACCAAGGCTATACATTTCACAGAATGAGGTGTGAAAGATTAGGCATATTGTGCTTTGTGTATGTATTAAACTGTAGGAGGGAGGAGATTTTGGTGGTTGTCAATTCCATCTATACTGCACGCAGTTAGAAAAGAACGTGATTTTTCATCATTTTTAGAGCACACCCTCCATTTCTGAAACGTGCCCATCTGACCTGAGGTTTAGATAAGCCCCCAGAATACATCAAAATGAAGAAAATCTAGATAAAGCCAAATTTAAGATTTTGCTTGACTAATATGTTAACTCTTAACTAACTTGATAACTTGTGGGTTGTTACTCCCTTGTAGCATCTTCATGTGTCAGAGTTTGTGTTTGGATGCATAATGTGTTGTGCAGCCCAAATTTATAAGACCTTGTTAGTCAACACAGACACAGGTCACATATTTCACATGCTCAGGTAATTTGCAATGATTTGCTGTTATTCAACAATTACCATTTCATCCAGGCACATTTTATGGAAGTTGGAACGTGTGAAAACTCTGGCCTTTGTTGGTGAAGCAATACAAGGATGTTACTGACAATGTCTGTAAATAAGATTACAAATTCATCTCTCTCAGAAAAAATAGTATGTAAGATTTCTTGATTTTTAATGTAGGTTGTCAAGATTTGTTTTGCATTTGCATTTTTATATACCAGTTTTGATGAGAGTTTAAGGTGTTAAATTAATTTAGTAACCACATTGAGGAGACCAAATAGAAGTGGTCCTCCTCGCATCTTTATCTGAAAACAGAAACAAAAATGTTTGCAACACCTCACTTGGTGCATTATTAGTTGATGCCAGTAAATCCTTCTGACTTGCCGTGCTGTATCAAATTAAATTGCAACATCCTGTAAAAAAAAAAAAAACTGGTTTCCAGTGAAAAGGTGCCAGCAAGATTTAGCTGTGGTGGATGCTCTTGTTGCCTTTCTCAAGCCTTCTCACTCCTCCTAGAAAAATTAAGAGAACTCAGAAGTCCCTCATAATGGCAAACCCATTCAAGTTCTGGGTCCATCTTTGCTTATCAGCATACAATGGTTGGGAGGTGGGATAGACTTTGGACAGATCACCAATTTGTCACATGGCAAACACCTGTAGGTTCTGTTGTGTTGAGACAGCAAACGTACTGCTATTGAAGAATACAAGCTCTTTATTTGCAGAAGGCAAAATGTACAAGATTTGTGCACTGGCACAGCAGGAGTAAAACTGTCATGGTGATAACTGGTTGGACTTGTAATATCCTGTTTTACAGTATTGAAATGCTATGAAGAGTTTTGGCATCTGAACAGGCTTGAGACTTATGAATTTGCTGCTCAAGCTGGACTTCCTGGATCAGATTTGATCTTCCCTCTAGTGCCTGTAGCAACACACCCACCTCACCTAACCTGCATGTCTCTGGCCCACAAAGGGGAAGTACTTGGTAGAAAGGAAAAAAAAAAACATTTTAATACTTGATACTAATTCAGGGAGTTATATTAGGTAAGCAGACTGTGTTCTAGACCTGCAGTAATCTTGGAAATGCAAAATAAGGAAACATTGGTGTCAGAATTATCTATATGATTTTTTTTTTGTAGATACACTGAGCTTTCACCAGACAAAACTGGTTTCAGCAGCCATATCACATTTTTTTATATATATACACACACACACACACACACAAACACACAAAGATAAAGTGACCGATATATATTAGCC
Source organism: Scortum barcoo (assembly GCA_023238725.1). Taxonomy (NCBI): domain Eukaryota; kingdom Metazoa; phylum Chordata; class Actinopteri; order Centrarchiformes; family Terapontidae; genus Scortum; species Scortum barcoo. Next base: position 9,200,534 of record CM041543.1, on the reverse strand, counting down.
AACTAATAAGCTTTGTTTAAAAGAGCTTTTCTGTGTTTAAACTCTCTTAACAAATCCTCAGTTGAGATTTGTGCAAATTGTGGATCTTTAATTTTGTTGTTGATGCCAACTTTCTAATTAAATTAATCTGTTTTTAAAACTGTGCAAAGGTACCCTTTCAGTTTTTATGTTGGGTCCCCATTTGCCCATGCATGTGTAAGACTTTGCTCAACAGGCCTCCATGTGTACATACAGTGGATTAGGCATGGGGTTGTCACTCAGTCTGATGAAAAGCAAGATCTCGCAGGGCCTCCTTTTTTTTTTTTTTTTTTTTTTTCCTGCGTGAAAAGAAATTGGTTGCAGCCCTATTGTTTTGTTTTTGTCCTGTAGTGTAGAATTAGGTGTTTGCAGCATTATAACATCCAAATTAGCTTCAGCACAATCCACTCCAATGCATCAAATGCACATAACCACAATGCTTTCATGGCAAAATTTAACAAAAGTCAATATGAACATAGGCTAGTTTGTTCTGCAATGAGCAAAACTAATATATCTTTTAAGGTCTCTGCACTGTGGCTTTCCATTGAATGCATTTAGCTTTCTGCTTACAGCACAGTTTTTCTTCCCTTTCTTAGGTCCGTGCTGTGGATGAAATGAACTATGACTTCCAAGCTCTTGCTTTGGAGTCCAGGGGCATGGGAGAGGTAAGGCACTTTTGGCAGATGCTAATTGCCATATATCCTTTACTCTGTCATAGCATAGCAATAAATCAAAATGAAAATCTGAAACTATTCTCCGTCAGAGAGCTCTGCAGTGTGCTCCTTATGTAGATCCAATTGAGACTAAATGTGTGTTAGGTTTGAGACAACAATAGTGCCTATAGCCTTATCTTTCATGCAAGTATACATATAGGCTGTGTAGAAATGGATGATAGTGCAGGGGTGAGTGATTTTTATTAAAACACAGAGTCTGCACTGCAGTGTTGTGGTTATTGGGGAAAATGCAATAAAGTGTTCTCTGAAGGAACAAATCACAATCTCCAGAGCCTCCTTCAAGTCTATAGAAATGTCTTTGCACTGATACACAGATTTTGGTGGACAGGAAAAAAATGTTTAACTGACAAACAAATAAAACTGTAAACTAACCACAATGCATCCATTTTTAAATAAGCTGAGGTTGTTGATAGTTCTTTCAGTTGCTTAGAAAGTATGTAAAATTTCTTTGCAGCTTCTCCCAGCCAAAAAGCTTTGGGATTCTGATGAGTTGGGCAAGGATGGAAGGAAAGGGATGCTTCTTGGTGAAGAGTGGAGAGACAATGCATGGGGATCATCTCGTGAGTGTCTATCTTTTGTGAACAGTATTTTCATGTAGCTTTTCTTTCTTCGAGATGGGGTTTTTTTTCACCCAGCTATAGTTAATGTTCCCAACTATTTAGATATTTGATCACGGCTTTTCATTCAGATCATTCAGTGTCTCAGCCAATCATGGTGCAGCGACGACCAGGCCAGAGTTTCCATGGGAATGGTGATGCCAATTCTGTGCTTTCACCTCGCTCAGAAGGTGGAGGACTGGGGGTGAGCATGGTGGAGTACGTCCTGAGCTCCTCTCCTGGTGACAAGATGGATGGTCGCTACAGGAATGGAGGCTATGTAAGCTGGAGTCTCACTTTTAACTCTTGCTTATGAACCACTCAGTCTCAAGGGTGGCAAATTGTCTTATGCAATATTTTTGTGAAATAAAGGGTGGAGGAGATGTTGACCAAGATGGGAGAGAGAAGAGTGATGCCCAAGAGAAAGTGTCCCCCTTTGAAGAGGACAAGAGCCCAGAGATGAAGGTGGGAGAGGAGAGTGATCCTGCTAAAGCCAATGGAAGAGGTCTACTAAACGGCATGGACAGAGACTGCAAAGATTTCAAGTAGGTTTCCCTGTCATAGTAACATAAGATAGAACCTAATGTTTTATAACTAGGGTGGTTCTTGTAACGCTTCATCTGCAACTCTTGTTTAAAATAATCCACCCATTTCAGAATACCCAGAGATATTTTAACAGTTGTTATTGAAGATTAAGAAGTTTAAGCATTGCAGTTAACCTAAACCTAATGAAAATGTTCAAATAAATGCAACATTAATGTTGTTTGACGTCCTGTCTGAGGCAAAGTTTTGTAACTATATGGTACTGATGTGCAACTTCTTTGCTTTTCCAGTCCAACTCCTGGAAGCCGTCAGGCTTCACCCACTGAGGCTGTGGAGCGGATGGGTCCCAGTCAGGCAGGTTTGGAGATGATGGGTCAGCACCACCCCCATGCCCTCCAACAACACAACCCCGCCCAAAACAAGGCTCCAACTGAGGACTTCCAGAACCAGGAGGCTCAGAACATGGGAGGGATGGAGCAGCAAGCCGGCGTGGAGTCCCTCCAGTTTGACTATGCTGGGAACCAGATCCAAGTGGACTCCTCTGGGACTCCAGTAGGATTGTTTGACTACAACTCTCAGCAGCAGGTCTGTGGAAAAACCAAAGAACCTGTCTATCAAGAGATCTAACTGCAAGTTTGCTCAGCAGATTGTGATGCTTTTTGCTGTTTTTGTGTTTCCAGTTGTTCCAGAGATCTAATCCCCTGACTGTTCAACAGCTCACTGCAGCTCAGCAACAACAATACGCCCTGGCTGCAGCCCAGCAGCAGCATCTTGGTAAGTCTGGCTGTATGTCTTACTCGGTTTGTAGAACAGTGTGCCATGTAATAAAGTTAAAACTATTGTTTGTGTAGAAATTTGTTTTTACAATTATACGGACATTTGAATGAGGCTTGATTGAGAAATAAGAAGTGTATTACTGTTCCTCGTATTACCCAGCTGGCCTTGCTCCTGCATTTGTGCCAAACCCTTACATCATCAATGCTGCCCCCCCTGGAACTGATCCTTACACTGCCGCTGGACTGGCAGCAGCAGCAACACTTGCAGGTGATCATACAGCACATTTTGTTCCCTGTGTATTTGTTAAAATAAAAAGTTGTAGTAGTACTACCCTGATCAGCTGCATGAGATGTGTATGTAATATCAAAACGTTTTCCTCAGGTCCCACAGTGGTTCCACCACAGTACTATGGTGTTCCTTGGGGTGTGTACCCGGCCAATCTTTTCCAGCAACAGGCTGCATCAACTGCCAATCACTCAGCTAATCAGCAAGCATCCAATCAGGGACCAGGGCCAGGCCAGCCACAGGTAGGCAATATTATTTATTTGGGAGGTGTTTTCTTAAAGGTAGCTGTGAAATCAGAGCTTATTGTGAAAAATTTGTCTTGAATGAGCCTGACAAATTGCACCAGGTTTTAACAATTTATATAAAAAAATGTGGGCAGACTAAATGGAGTCTGGTTTATCATTACTTTAAAACAGTCTTATCTGTGCAGCTCTGTGGTTGTGAACATTGTAGTTTTGGCTGTACATGAGTTTCTTCAGTGTGATACCCTGTAATCCATGTTTAATGTCTTCCAAACTGTATATTGCTATGGGTCAAATGTTACAGTAAAAACAAGCAAAACTACTGTGTAAATACCTTCAGACTGACTGGCTGTCAGATTTCTTATGTCTCCTTTAATTTTGTAACATTGATATTATAATGACGTTATAATCGTGACATTAAAAGAAACAAAATGGTAAAAATTCTGTTTACTTTGAATCCAAAGCCACTGGTGAAAGTTGCGGCTGTAGTTAAAAGCACAGATGCTGACCTGAATGCTGTGCAGATCTTTTAGACTGAAAAATACAAGCATAAATACATGTCAAAATGTGATGCATTTTACATGCACTACAAATTGAATTATGTTCAGTGCAGTGGTAAAGAGGAACAAGAGAGACTGATTGAACAGCTTGACATAGTAACTTAGACCTGACTTATTTAAACCTGCTCTGAAAATAATCCTTTTTTTAAAGCCGGTTTTAATTTATGAAACACTTTTTGGTTTATATATTTAGCATCAAATCAATTGAACATTTATAGTTTACAATGGACTCCGTACGTTATAGTATTATAATGATGTATTGTGCTTTGAAATGCATGTCTGAAACTTTCTTTCGTGCATAATGTGAACAACTGGAGGCCTTAATGGTCCTGAAAACCTTCTTTCCACTTTCAGCTGTTTGCGATGAGTGTTAAATTGAACTTGTTTTGCCGTTTTTGTTTGTTTTTAATGGAGGATTTCCATATTTGACTTTAAAGTGGGAGTGGCTCAGTTGGAAATGGTGATGTCACATTAGCAACATTGGAATCAGTATGTGTTTTTTGTTTATGTTGCTAAGCAACCGTCAATCAAATCTGAGCATCAGAATTGTGTGGTTTTGGTTTGAAGTGGATTATCTGAACTTTGACTCATTTAATCTCAAATATTTAAAGTTTTATGTAGAAGTACATTTGGTTTTGAAGTCACCTTTGAAAACTCTCAAGGCATCTCAAGTATACTTTGGCAGCCTGTTAGTGTAACAGCTTCCTTGCCTTCCTCTCCAGGTCATGCGCACAGGCACCAACCAGCGACCTCTAACACCTGGGCAGGGTCAACAGAGTCAGCAGGAATCTCTAGCTGCAGCAGCTGCTGCAAACCCTGCGTTGGCATACACAGGAATGCCTGGTGAGTAGATCACTTCATACAAGCACCTTTTTAAAGATGGTGTCTGAAGTATTATACTGGATTCACTGTTTTTAAAAGAAGAACACCTCCATTGTTTTTATTAATGTTTTTGATTTTATATATAGTTTATAAATGCTGACCACTTCTACATTTCTCATCTTCTCAGGTTATCAGGTGTTGGCCCCTGCAGCCTATTATGACCAAACTGGGGCCCTGGTGATGGGCCCTGGTGCCCGAACTGGTCTAGGTGGGCCAGTTCGTCTAGTCCAGACCCCTCTTCTCATCAACCCTGCAGCAGCGCAAGCTGGTGAGTACAAGTCCACCTGTCCATATAATATTAAATATGTGGATCCACGCTTCCCTGTTCTTCATTAATCAGTACCACACAAGGACAATCTGACCTGAGCTCTTGTCTTGCCCCTCATACTCTCCTGGTTTCCCTCCGCGAGCAGCAGCGGTGTCTGCATCTGGCTCTGGTAACAACATGTCTGGTCCTCCAGCCAACGGGCTGTACCGCTCCATGCCTCAACCTCAACCCCAGCCGCAGCAACAGCAGGCTCCTCCGCCCAGCAGCGGCCTGCCCTCCAGCTCATTCTATGGCTCTGGATCAGTCCCTAACACTTCTCAGAGCAGCTCCCTTTTCTCGCACACCTCTGCTGCGCCACCACCAAGCTCCTCCCTGGGCTTCAGCAGTACCGGTGGCTCCCTTGGCGTTGGCCTGGGCTCTGCTCTCGGAGGCTTCGGCTCTTCTGGTCAGTGACTCAGCCACAAGCTATGTGAGGACTTAAGAGACTGTATTTATTTTAAAAAGTCTGTTTTCTTACACTATTTCTTTTTTGGTTTTTTTTCTCTTACAGTATCCAGCTCTACTAGTAGCAGTGTATCTCGCAGGGACTCCCTGTTGGCAACCTCTGACCTATACAAGCGTGGTGGCAGCAGTCTGACTCCCATCGGCCAGCCATTTTACAACAGTCTGGGTTACTCCTCTTCACCCAGCCCCATTGGCCTCACACCAGGTCACTCCCCACTTACTCCTCCACCTTCCCTACCCTCCTCTCATGGATCCTCTTCCAGCCTTCACCTAGGTAAGCCTTACATTCATCTAGATAGTGAATGATTTACTGTAACATAGCTTTTTTCATAAAGGGGGCATATTGACACTTATTCAGTGTTACATACTTTTTAAGGTCTCTCACTTTATAGTTCTAGGGACAAAAATAGTTAACTGTTGTGTTTTATGTTATTTGATTTTACTTTATCACACAATTTCTCTGAAATTTGTCTTGCATCCCAAAGCTGTACACTGTTTCACATGCATAATAATTATGGTTAACTTCTGCCACCACTACAACAGTATCCGGTGATTCTGTAATCCTAGGTGGCCTGACAAATGGCAGCGGGCGATACATTTCTGCAGCACCTGGAGCTGAGGCAAAATACCGGAGTGCTGGCGGGACTTCCAGTCTCTTCAATTCCAGCAGCCAGCTGTTCCCTCCGTCTCGGCCCCGCTACAGCCGCTCTGATGTCATGCCGTCCGGACGCAGTCGTCTACTTGAAGACTTCAGGAACAACCGCTTCCCGAACCTCCAACTCCGTGACCTGCCAGGACATATGGTGGAGTTCTCTCAAGATCAGCATGGATCCAGGTGGCTAAAAATGCTTTAAAATGCTTCTTTGTTCTGGCATTTTAACTTTAAACATCAGAGAGTGCATTGCTAATTTCTTTATTCTCCCTCTCCACTCCATGGTCCAATCTTGTCTCTAGATTTATCCAGCAGAAGCTAGAGAGGGCCACTCCTGCTGAGAGGCAGATGGTGTTTGGAGAGATTCTGCAGGCAGCATACCAACTGATGACTGATGTATTTGGGAATTACGTCATCCAAAAGTTCTTTGAGGTTGGGAGTGTTTTTAAAATTTTTCGAGGTGTAGTTTCATTAGCCGCACAGTATAAGAACAGAGACTGTTTTCTGCAGCATCTGTGCAAGTGAGTTAATTTTTCTGTGTTGTGCAGTTTGGAAGTGCTGACCAGAAGCTGGCTTTGGCAACACGTATCCGGGGGCACGTCCTTCCCCTGGCTTTGCAGATGTATGGTTGCAGGGTCATTCAGAAAGCCCTGGAGTCCATTTCCTCAGACCAGCAGGTAATTGTAAGTGAGATTTCACTTCTTTTAACGTTTTTGCAGCCTGGTTTTATTCAGATGTTTTTTTCTTTTCCTTTTTTCTTTCTTTTTAATCAATCATCATATAATGATATTAAATTTCAGCACCATGACATCTGTTCCTTAATTCCCTCATTTTAGAGCGACATTGTCCGCGAGCTGGATGGCCACGTGTTGAAGTGTGTCAAGGACCAGAATGGCAACCATGTGGTGCAGAAGTGTATTGAGTGTGTCCAGCCCCAGGCCCTACAATTCATCATTGATGCCTTCCAGGGACAGGTGAGTTTTAGTATTAGTATTATTAGTGGTAGCAGTAGTATTAACGTTCCCCTTTTTAATAATCTATGGTATTTATTTTGAAATCTATTTTGAGTTAGTGGAGATGCAAATGTTAACTGTTTTAATGAGTATGATTAAAAAGATTAAAAGACCTGTTCATGAATCCCATATTGTTTTGACTAAAGGTGGTGTTTTTATAAAAATTCAGGAATGTAATTAAAGAACAAAGAAATAAACAGATTAAATACCAGTGAAACATGATGTGACTAAAGAGTAGAGAATAAAATGATTAAATAATGAATAAGCATGACAAGGAGTAATTGTAAGGCAAACCAGACACTTACTATTTTTGTGAAATTTCCTGAACATTCATCTGCTCTTCTTTTTTTTTTTTTTCTTTTTTTCCTTTTACTTCCTTGTGCAGGTTTTTGTGCTTTCTACACACCCCTATGGCTGCAGAGTCATCCAAAGGATTTTGGAGCACTGCACCCAGGACCAGACTCTGCCCATTCTTGAAGAGCTGCATCAGCACTCTGAACAGCTGGGCCAGGTGAGCACATCTGTCTCATTTCTGAGCCCCTCATTGACTGCAGATGTCATTTTTACGTTTGTTAGACGTGAATGATCAGTGTTGAGATGTGCACTTGTCTTTGTGTATTTGCATGTTTCCTTCATGTTTAAGCATTTCATATTTTCAGCCTGTCATTGTTCCTGTGTAGTTGTGCTCTGCTAAGTGTAAAGTGTAAGGATGAATGTGATATGTGTTGTTAGCTGTCATTACATCTGACATATATGTGATTATTTAAACATCCACCCTGCCCCCTCACTTATTCCATCTAGAAATATCAAGGCGTATCATTGGAGATGACACCCAAAACATATTATACAGTGTCCCGTGATGCACTGTTCAAGGTCAGAGCAATTTGCCTCTTTCTCGCGGATGTCCCCGTTCTCCCTTCCTCTTTCCCTTTTGATCTTTTCTTTTATAAAGAATCTAATTTAACATTTAGGTAGTTCTCCAGCTCCCAACTTTTAAACAGGCCTTCTCCTAACCCACTGAGCTGCCTTTTTCTTACCTTTTTCCTCCCCTCCTGCTGTATGCCACAGAGGATTCACAAGGCACATGCCCTCCTGCTGTCTGATAATCCCTCTCTTTTGCCTACAGCATCTCCTGATCAATCTGTTTTTTCTGTTTTCATCTTCTTGACTCCTCTTTAATTGTTGGATAGATGCCTCCAGAGAGTTTGGAACTCTTTTGGACAACTAAAATCCAGAAGTAGCACTTCAAATCACTTGTTATTTTACGTTAAGTACAGCCAAGATAGAAATAATGCACGTTCTTGTTAAAACAGATTGACAGGAAATGTCAGTTTAAGGCAAATACTTCCAAATTAAAGGTGGACATCACATTACCTACCCAACAAATCACCACTTTAACAAGAAGTCAGAGTGGTGTTATTTGTTGTTTGGTCAGGTAAGTTCTCACCTCCATCTTGTCACACTAAAATTACACCCGTAACTGTCTATCACCCGTTTCTGAAGGGGCAAAGATGCTGTTGGTTGTGTTGTGTGGTCAGCAACACCCCAAACCAGCAGCATCTGTCTTGTCTGACCTTCCGCAGTGATGACGTAAGGGTATTTGTAAGGCTACAGATGGGGGGTGTCACTCATTCGTCTACCTATCATTGTAGATTTGCATGATTATCTCACACCAATTAAGACCAGTGGTGAAAAGTAGTGCATGAGTATCAATCAGAGTTAAGGGTGTCGCACAGATCCTTTTGTGACTTTTTTTTTTTTTTAATCAATATTGAAATGGCTGTTTACTGTGGGCTCATGCCTCCACTGCCTCCTGCAGGATCAATATGGTAACTACGTCATTCAGCACGTTTTGGAGCACGGCAGACCAGAAGACAAGAGCAAGATAGTGGCAGAGGTTCGCGGAAAGGTTCTTGTCCTCAGCCAACACAAATTTGCAAGGTAAGCTGCGTTTGCAAAAGAGATTAGAGATATGGATTTGAGATAATTTCTTCAAAATCTAATTTGATTATCTCTATCCAATTTTTTTTTTACCCTTAATGTAAAATTTAAGTTCCTCAGGTTTCTGTTTTTATCAAATAAAAATGAGAAAAAGAGTAGTGAATCTTACCCCCAAACCTTCCTATTCCTATTTGCTATTTGAAAACCTCAGTCCAACAAGCATTTGTGTTATAATGTATCACAAATACAACATGGAAATAAAAATATATTCAAACCTTCAGCATTCCAAATGGAGAAATAAAAAACATCAATCATGACTACCTAGTGCTGGAAACCCATCAGCTCAGTTATGAATGTGTACATATGTAATGGAGGCCCTTCTTTCTCTTTTTTTTTTTTTTTCCTTCTTTTTCTCCCCCTCAGTAATGTCGTGGAGAAGTGTGTGATCCACTCTTCGCGTGCAGAGAGAGCCCTGCTGATAGATGAAGTGTGCTGCCAGAAAGATGGGCCCCACAGCGCCCTGTACACCATGATGAAGGACCAGTACGCCAACTATGTTGTCCAAAGAATGATTGATATGGCAGAACCTGCTCAGCGCAAAATCATCATGCACAAGGTGGGTAAATTACTACATTTGAAATCTTTTTGTCCTAGTGATATCATATTATTGTTTATCCATAAATACAACCTATTTAACCTCTAAAATCAGACAATCAACATTGGACTGACCTTTTTTTGTTAGTAATAACAGGTTCCAGCCTTTTAAACCAATATGAGTGTCTCAGACATTTATGTAATCAGAATTTGTTTTTTAACTTTCCAGCAAAACCAAATTTAAAACAAGTGTCAAACATGGAAATTATATTTATACTTGTCTTGCTTCTCCTCTGCATTGAATTATTTGAGTTGGTGCACAACAATTACATTGAGTAATCACTGAACATTTGATTTTTTTTTTTTTTTTTTTTTTTTCTTTCCCCCTGACTTTTGACATACCTCCCTTTTCAGATCCGGCCTCACATTGCCACTTTACGCAAGTACACCTACGGGAAGCACATTCTGGCCAAGCTAGAAAAGTACTACATGAAGAGTGGGTCTGAACTGGGTCCCATCGGTGGCCCCACAAATGGCCTCATGTAGTTGCGTGGACGTCCTGGGTCCCCTGAAGAATTGAAGTGGGAGCCCCAAAAAATACACCCAGACCCTCCTTCCTGTTCTGTGAGAGACGCTCCTTAGCCATAGGGGTTAGCCTTTGACGCCCTCTGTTGTCCCATTTTTGGGGAATTACCAAAAAAAAAAGACAAGTCAACTTTACCTAAGAACGCTGTGACAACTGACCCCTGCCACTCTGCCACCCCTGGCTCCTAGCTCCCCAGGGGACGCACAGTCAGCAGGATGATTTATTTCGTTTTTTGTTTTTTGTTTTTTCATTTCGTTTTTTTTTTTTTTTTTTTTTTCCTGGGTAAAGCACAAGCCCATTGTTAATGATGTAATTGATGTATTTGACTGGTTTTCATATTATCTTGTACATTTAGTTTTTTACCTTGTAAATTCTCTGTAGAAAACAAACTTATACACATTTGCTGAAATTTACAATTCCTACAATTAACACCAGCAAGTGATTTTATAAGGCTAAACTGAGTGATCCTTTAAAAAAACAATTCCATTTGTTTTTGTAACCAGACTTACTATTGTCAGCTGTTCTAATTAAGTCTAGGCAATTAAATATTATATTTGTATATTATCCCATGCACAGTTAAAGTGTTTTCCCATTGCCAAAGCAGCTGATGGATTAGTTTTCAAATAGCACTACATAGTATGGATGGACATAAACCCCTCCGTCCACAGGTGAGTACTATGTGTTTTGTGCCACAGTCACCCAGAGGTCTTCAAGACTATTTTGCAAGTTTTGGCTTTGGGGATTGGTGCTTCAGTCTAGGGTAGTGTTTTTTTTTTTTTTTTTTTGTTTTTTTTTTTTTTTTTTTGGTTTTTATTTCCCGCAGTGGTGGCTTTTTTTCTTGCCTCCCTTTTTTCCAGGCTGAATGGGGGAGGGGAGGGGCACGTGTGTGTGTTTACCCCAGCAGCTTGAAGTCTGCCTGATGTTTCGGTACTAAATATTACGGACTGACCAACCTGAGCTGCTGCATTGACTGAGCCCCATTCGAGCTGTCTCTCCTTCATCCAGGTGATCACTTGGGGTTTATGCAAGATAAACAAGCTAGCGTTAACTTATAGGAGCAGAGGTTCGGTTGTACAGCAGAAGTGTAACGTGGTATAATCTTAACATGAGATGACCGTAGTTGGGGGGGGTGGGGTGCTTTTTTTGTGGGGATAGCGGGGTGGGAGCGGGCTATGTGTTGGCATGCTGTGACAGGTTTTAATCCTTGGAATGATTTTTTTTCTTTATCATGTTTTGTGTAACATCTTATCTGTCTTGTAGTTTGAGATGAACACTGCCCTAGAAAACGGTATCTTTATGTACTGAATTAATCATCTCTTGCGTAGAAGTAGTTTAGTGACGTATAGCATCTTTATGTATGAGTAAATTGTTGCTTTTGGGTAGGGGACTTGGAGCGATGATGGGACCCCCACCGCCTGAAGGTCAGAGTAGTCAAAAAAAAAAAGAAAATGTTGTGAAGTGGAACTTATCCCAGCTTTATACATCTGAGGTGAAATGAACTAGAAACTAGTGGGACATGTTGAAGAAAGGGATACTGAAAGAACCTTTTTTTTAATGGTTCTGTTTTTTGTTTTTTAAAAGTTCATTTTTTTCCATTTGAGTGGGTATGCAAGTGCATTGGTGGAGGCCGGTGGGGCCATCGAAAGCTATACAATTCACCTGTAACGCTCGTAGTGATGGCTTCTTTGCTTCATATGAATAATTGTAGAATACATGTAGTATATGTGCAGTTAATAAGTGTAAGATTATTAGTTTGAGGAAAAAAAAAAGTCTAGTCGTGGTGTTTGACAGGCCTTGCTCTAAATTTGTAGTGATGCTTTTATTTCGTCTGTACAGTTGTACATTTGTAAACGTTTATGCTGTAAATGGGATGTCTTTTACACTTTTTGGGGAGAAAAAGGCAAACTTGTGCATTTTGATGTGTGTATATTCATCACTCCTTTCCCCTTGAATATAATGTATACAGTTTTATTTGATCAAGTGTTATTTTAAAGGAAAAAAAAAACTTTATGGCTTCGCAATCTGGCATGGTTTTTGTTTTTAATCCGCTACGGGAAAGGCCAGCCTCTATTTGTACTGGAGCTGTAACATCCACTGTTGATAGTCTTTCTGATGTGTGACAGTTTAAAAAGAAGGAAAAAAAAACACTCTGTACTAAAACTGAGGCTGCATTTAGTCCTCTGCTACCATGGAAACTTCACAGGATATGACAAGAATTATTTTTGTACAGAAGAGTGCTGTATTTTGGAACAGCTACTACCTTGTAAGCAAAAGCAATGTAAAATATTGTCAATTATATAAATATGAACATATGAGTTTTGTCACACTGTCAAAGTCATGTACATTTTCAGGTGGCCTTATGTACATTTCCAGATGTTAGATGAAGAAAACAAACTCATTTTTGGAAGCAGAATTGTGACTATGTATGATTAAACTGTTCTTCTAACATTTGACCACCATTGTTGTGGTTTTTATCTTGTCTAGTTTTTTTCAAAGCCATCTTTAGGGTATTTACAGAAGCATGTGCTAATTTGAAATTGAGACAATTTTATTCTGAGTGGAGTAGGACCTGTCCTGAGTACAGAATTACTCCTGTATACTAAACATAGCCATACTGTAAATAATAAGTGTGCTCATCAAACATTTAAGTACAATTTTGACATCTACTATTACTGTTAATTTATGCTTCAATGCTACTACATTTCTGAGGCTAATTTATTTGTACTTGACAGCCATGGTTACTCTTACGATCAAGTTTTTCCATAAAAAGCACAGTGTATGATTTCTTATACAACATACAGCATTTCTACAAATGAAACAGCTTAGAAGTACACGCTGTACCCATGAAAAGTATTCACACTTTTTAGAGGTTCACACTTTTTGTGACTTAAAACGTTAAATCAAAGTGCTTTTAATGTGGCTTTTTTCAATCAAAGTAACTTCAAAGTAAGTAAGTGAATGTAATAAATACTTGTGTTTATGTTATTAAGTAATCAGTTGTTGAGAGGTTTCAATTGATTGTAGTATGAATACAGGTCCAAGTTATGTTGGGCAATTTTATATTTACAGAGATTCCAGAGTTGAATATTATAATTTACTTAATGCATTTACCAGTTAGTTGTGTTGCATAAAAAATAAACCATCATCTTGAAAATATAAAGGTATATAAATTAGTTATTGGCATCCCCTTTGACCTGCCGCAATGTTAAAACACACACATGATTAAAAAGCACTGAGACCAGACTTCCTTTATAACTTTTACCTTTAATACTTTGTTTCTTTGTTTCCATTACATCTGAATACATGTATGTCTTATTAAGTACATAGGTTTTAATCATAACTCTCCACCACTGATACAGATCCTCTTAAATCAATAAACAAGTGATCTAAAAGTACTAAGGTGTCATTTAATCTGTCTGATCTTCCGTATCGTTGCATTTTTTATTTTAGGAGATAACTTCTGTGGGCCCAATAGATCGAGGTGAGGTTGTTTTGAAGGTGACTTATTCTTTGAAGAGGAAAGACAATGTCTCTGTAGGTATCAGTGTGTCATCATCTAAAGGTCACTGTGGTGTATGGTTTATGGTGGGCGGGGTTTCTTCAGCCCGGCGGAGCCTCAATGAAAACACCTTCTGAGGCACAGACACGACGAGATCAGGTGTTCCCAGCTCCGACATGAGGGTCCCTGCGACCGCCTTCTTCTTTCTGGCTTTGGGGTTAATCCATCCAGTGTGTGTGTCGGTGAGTCCCACTCATTTTCACTCCGATCACACAGATCAGACGTTACGTCAGGCTCCTGCTCACCTTTCTCACTTCCTGAAGCGAAGTGTCACTTCTCCAAAGCTTTCCACTGCTCACTTAGCTGTCTGTAAAGACTTCGGTTTTTGTTTAATATTTGAAACCTTCATCACTTTTATGCGCAGTCACTGAAACTAGTACTTTCAGTAGTAGTCGAATTTATGCATCCTCATTAGTTCATTCATGTATTGTAGTGTATTTTTGGGGCTTTTAGCGGAAATTATTCAAAACTAATTGCATATATATTTTATAGAATTATATATCTTTAATCATACCCCTGTTGGCAGTGCTGTAGGTAACTGAAGTGGAATAATAAATTTAAAATATATATAAAATATATAATACTCTCCATAACAAGTAAAAGTCCTGCATTCAAAATGTGTAATAAAAGTACGTAAATAGCAGTATTAACACTTGGATTAGTATTGAAAGTACTCATTAGACAGAGTGGCTCTGTTCCCTATGTTTTCCCACGTTATTATATATATATTCTGTGTGTATTGTATGTAAATATATATATATATATATATATATATATATATTGCTCATGCTTTAAGATGTATGCAGCATTTAGATTTTATTGTAGTTGGAGCTAACTTTAACTTCTTTGTGTCACTTTTGAATTGTTTCATCAATTCCACTGCACAACATATTTTATAAACATCATATTGTGCAAGAGCTCTTAAACCACAAAGTAACTAGTAACTATAGCTGTCAAATAAATATTGTACAGAAAGAAGTACAATGTTTCCAGCAATGGAAAAAGCATTTACGATATTTGTCTAAAGGTCATACTTCATTAAAAGGTCCTACATATAAAATCTTAAGTAAATGTACAGAAGTATTCTCAGGAAAATGAACTTTGATCCTCAATGTAACTATCACTGTTAAATAGACCTAAATAACAAAGAAATATAATGGAGTGAGATTTACCTCTGAAATGTTGAAGAGTACAAGTATATCAACACATAAAATGGAAACATTGAATTTAACTAAAAAATACTTCAAAACTACACATAAACACAGTACTGAATTACTTTCCCTCACAGTATTTTGGCCGGCTGTAATGAAGTCATCTCTCATGTGCTGAAGTCTCCTTTTTCACTACAGCAGAATGACTTTAAATCATCCATCCATCTATGGCTGCATTATTGTTTATTATCGATGAATCTGTAAGTTATTTTTTTACCATTGATAAGAAAATAGTGAAAAATTAATATTTCTGTTCCAATATGATGTCTCCAAATTGCTTATTTTGTCTGACCAACATTGCAAAAACCACAGATATTCAATTCGTAATGAAAAACAGAAAAGCAACAAATCCTCATGTTGTAAACACTGGAATCAGAGAGTGTTTTTAATGTTTAATATTTTAATGTCTAAATTGATTAATGGATCATAAAAAGTGTTGTCAATTAATCTTAAGCTGTCATATCTTTCATCAGTTAGTGATCTAATTCTCTCAGTCCACATTCAACTGTGATTGCTTCACACTTTGTTGCTGCACTTGTTAAATGTAGAAGATATTACTGATGTTTTAGCCCACTGGGATCAATTAACAGTTAAACACAAAATTGACTGTATCTCTGTAAGTGTTAGTACTTCCTGACAAATACAGTAAATAGTATTGATGTTGACAGACACAGCTGGGCGGCACCAACATGACAGAAGAAATATAATAATATGTACCCTGATCCAGGAAGTACCAAAGGAACATTTTATCTTCTGGCACTACTGTTCACATTGCTTTATACTCACAGAGCCCTTTTGTATTTTCCAAAACAAAACTCCTACACCCTCCATCACACACCCCAAAATATTCACCCCTTGTGGACCTTAAAGCTTAAAGCACTAAAACAGTCCCACATTTCGACTTTAAACAGCTTTAAGTAAGTTTATTGGCTGCAGTGGATACAAACCACTTGGAGCCCATCTATGAGGTTACCTTGTAATTTAAAGGCCTGATGTTTAACAAAACATTACTGCAATAGATTGTTCATGGTAATTGATGAGCAGAAGAGAGATCACTTATTTAAAAGAGTAAAGATCTTTTTCACTTTGTGTTGAGTCCAAATAGCTAACATAAGCTAGCATAGATTCTGTGTCCTTTTACTGCTTTACTTAAAGGGTGGAGTGATGTTAAGATTTAATTCAGGCTGTATTCTCTACTCATTACACATTACTGGTGATAACAGTGTGACCACTTGCAACGTTATGGGTTTGTCAGCCACAGGTGAGATTTGGAGATTGTGTTACTTCAGTGGGACTTTGTATCCGAGACATGCTGCATTTCTTTATGGCCCTTCGAAGGAAAGTACCTCTCTACGGGCTTCCTTCGCCTCCTGTTTGTTTTCATATGTGGAATAGTAAGACAGGAAACTGTTGTGGCATCTGACTGTCTAAATATCCTGTTTTTTCTTTCAACATGAAATTAGTTCTCTGCCTCTCCTGAAGATGAGGAGGGATCAGGGTATGACCTGGACATCTCTGGTTCTGGTTCAGGGGACTGGTCAGAGAAGGTACAAGGTAATGCTGCCTATAAAATGGTTATGATCCACTTTTCATAGCCTGTGTTCATGTCACACCATATATGTCATGCTCTCTATTTATAATCCTAGCAGGTGAAATGAAAAAGGATCCCTCCAACAGCAAAGGTGTCAGAACCTTAGCAACAAACACAGGAGGTGGAAACAAGAACACAATCTATGTACGCCACATGACATGTTTCACAAGTCTCACTATGTCTTCACTTGCTAATGTGGATGGCAGAGCGGGAAATAAAGTTATGCAACCATTGCTGTTCTTGTCTTCAGGTTTCTTCAGTCTCGACCTTTGACAATAAACATTTACCTGTGAAAGACAGCGAAGAGGGATATATTATTGTGGCAAGCAGCAAGAGTTTCTTGGAGAACAAAGACATACTTGCAGGTATTTTGCTGTATGGTGTACATAGTTTGAGAGAGTGATACAGTTTGAATTTGTGCTCCAACTCAGTAAATTATGTTTATGTTTTCAGGAGTTATTGCAGGAGGACTCACAGGACTGGTACTTGCAGCGTCTGTAACAGGAATATTAATCTACAAATGGCGTAAAAAAGATGATGTCATTTAAATGTCCACACTTTGGAAAACTTTTACACCAATGTTTGCTTTTTTTAAGGTGAGATCAATTTCTGCACCTTGGGAGCTACTGTAAATTGATACTTTCCTCATTGGATGCATGAGGAACGTTATTCTCACACTAAATGAAAATGTATCTGCTGTTTTGTATTGATAATTTATTTATATTCATGATAAAACATGATTGAATTGTCTTATTTAGCCACTGTTCAGTTGCCGTCTGACACATTAGGCTTATCTCTGACTGGACCCTTTCTCAGGCCCCCCCTTTTTTTTTTTTTAACATTTTGACATGTCAGAGTAGAAAAAGCACAGGTGTACGTGAAAAAAAAAGAATTACATTCAGCTGCTTCGGTTTCAGCGTCCTGGTATTGTGCATGCTGGCTCACTGTGGTTTGAATAGACCTGAGCCATCATCAGTGTTATATATGTATATTATATGTAACACCTGTGCTTTTCTTACAAATTTCGGTGTAACACGGAATTTCAAAGCTGCATGCACAACTAATGACCTCTGTGTTTGTAAAATCCTGCCTTCAGCATTGTAATAAAATTATTTGATTCATTGTTATCCCCTATTACAGCTAGCTAAATAATCCACATATTAATGAAGAATCCAGGGGAAACTCAGTCAAGTGTGTAGATTGAATGTACATAACAATTATTAGATTATGACAATCAGCTGCTACAATGTAACACGTTATCTAGATAGATAGATGTTGTATAGATATGTACCATGAAATTATATTTTTGTATCCTATAATTGTTAATAAATTTGCTTTATGGTGATTTTAATCAGCAATGTCTTTTTATGTTTTATGAGCATATCTTGAAAGTATATACATAGTCTGTTTAAAAATATGTGTAACAATGAGATAATATTATGTACATAATATAGAGTGTGTCACAATAATATAGTAAGGTGACTTAGTATTGCAATGTTTTTTACTGGAATCTCTCTAAGATTGAATTAATAGTTAATTCAGCTGTTGTTGAGAGTGATGGCAATCTGTCTTCAGAGCTGCATCAACTCAACAGGGGCCCCATGGCAAAAATGAGCTGTGGGCCCCTAGTGACGCAGCACCTGTTTCTCCCACTCTTTTGTTATTGTTGTCATTGTGTGTGTGTGTGTGTGTATTAGTTAATAACTACTTTGAGATAATGTGATTACTGTAAGTACAAAGTCATTTGGTAAAACACACCATGTAAGCACAATATAATATGACAGTACTCGATAATAAGAGTGAATTCATGAAAACTCTGTTCTGCAATTAAATCTCCCTTGACTAAAAGTACATTAGCATCCAAATATACTTAAATACCAAAAGTAAAAGTACTTATAATGCTGAATGGCTCATTTCAGAATAATAAATATTGAATTATAATTATTGCTAGTGTGCATCACATGAATGTGCAGCTGGTAAAAACGGAACTAATTTCAATTACTTTGTATATTTTATAAAGCAAATTTGATTTGACAACAGATTTGAATGTTTTATCTTAATCCATAATATCACATTATAATTTATTTGTTGATTATATTTTCTATTATATTTTCTATTATTAATCTCATTTTGCAACGTAATGAGAAACTAAAGTTATTAAATAAAGGTAGCTGAGTAAAAACTAAAGACAGGAAATACTAATAACATAATATAAGTCAAGTACAAGTACCTCATAACTGTACAGTACTAGAGTAAATGTATTGAGTTACTTTCCAAGACTGAGATTGGGTCAAAAATGCAGATGTTGCCTTGTAATTAGTTTTAGCCTTGCGGTAATAGTGGGACTGTATTAAACAAACAAATGCTGAAGTGATAAAATTACCACAAACTAATTGCGGCACTGTGAACGTGAAGATCTTGGGCGATTGGAAGCTATTTTGTTGCAAACTATTTCATCATGCTTGCTCCGGTACGTCCTGAAGCCTATTGGCCGTCCAGGGGATTTCTCAACGGCCATTGGTTCAAAGACCTGTCAGTCAAAGTCAAGCCTCCGTCAGAGCGTTTGTTTTGATCCGCGGCGTCGCGCAGGTGCACCGGGCAGAGGTGGGCGTTCCTTTGCGTTTGACTGTTGATGCCGAGAAGGTTTTTCAGCTGTTTCTCCTCCGCGACCATCTAGCTCTCCTGATGTTTCTTCCCACACTCGTGGAGGACATGCAGCACTTCAAGCCGACTCGGGACAGACTGTACACCACCCGGTGCTGTGGCTGCTGCCACGTCCGGACGGGGACGATCATCCTGGGCACTTGGTACATGGTAAGATGGATGATGGCGGTGAGCTAACGGAGGCTAACACCGCCTGTCAACTGTGACTAGCTCCCTGAAGTAGCAAGTTATATAATGAATGTCAGCCACACAAAGTCAATAGCTTTGAAAGAGGTTATTATTGTGATTGTTGTCAGATACTCTGAGGTCAGCTGGGCGTCCGTTACGGCCGTTTTGAACCAGCAGTTACACCCGGAGCTTAACGTTAGCTTAGGTCAGTTAGCCACCATTAGCACATAGCCTGCTATCATTTCAGATCTGACTAACCAGGCGGCATATTTCTGTCTGTACTACTGAATATGTGATTATAAACAGGTGTGAAGGGAACATTTGGTTTACTTGCACCTGGACCGGATGTGAAGATTTAAAATCTATGATATTTTGATTTACGAGGCACTTTAGCCCGCCGACATGCTAACGGAGTCAAATCAAAACAAGCTCCACTTTGAAGAAACCCTCAATAACTTAATTAGTTCAAACGCATTTAAATACGATTTCTGCTGTGTAAGATAATGAAGGTTATGGCGCTGTGTTTTATACGTTTCTAAATGATTGTAGATGTTAGCTGTCCTCTGCAGTCCTCTGCACATCATTTCTTTCCTGCAGCTTTAGTTTGTTAATCTGCTCTCAGCACATCACATAACACTACTTCCTGTTGTGGTTTCGTTTCGAAATCCTCTCAATTTTTTCCCCCTGCCAGCTGGACAATATCAGACACATAAAACACGTGAGCCATGTTCCTCTACTTGTTAATGGGCTTAAAGAAGTGAGGAGTCTGTAGCTGAAGGTGTATTTTTGTCTTTTGCTTCATTTTTTTCATGTTTCCTGGTAAAATGAGGTTTTAGTGGATTTGAAACAAACAAAAAAGAATATCTTATAATAGTTTACAAAGTGCTGATGTACATGCAGCCAATAGGATTTTCCAAAGTGTTGCCTTTTTATTCTTGGGCTTATTTATTCTTTTCACATGTGTTTGTTGTGTTGGTTTTGAAGCCACTTGAAGGATCAATCATGAGTGACACTTTAAGACTGGTTGCTGCGAGATAAACCAAGTCTGGCTGTGATGATTTTGGGCTGTACAGGTGATTGAAATTTTTTATTCAGTCGTACCAGTTGGACTCGTGTTTTTATTATGTTCTCATCTCCTAATTTATCGGGGTTGAATCTCTCCAGATCATTTCATGCTTTCCCAGCTCTCTCCCCCTCGATGTTGTCAGAAACATAAGAGAAACACAAGACTTTTCTGCAGTTAAATCTGTCCTACATCAACAGACATTGTTTGCAGAAGTTTTGTGCACTTGGGAGTCGGTTTAATATTTGATAAGATTTAAGAAGTTGTAAAACGTGACATAATGTTTTGTTAGTCCCAAATAGTCACACTTACTTTAGTACATCACATTTACCTCAAATTACATTTGACAACATGGCCAACAGTTTTCAAGTTTCACTTCGTTCCCTTCAGATACCCATCAGTTTCACTTCAGGCCAATATGTGTCATTTCTTTTTCACAGTATTTAAAATAGCTTGTTCGTCTTGTGAAATTAATTTCTCAAAGACACACTGCGTCTTGTGAGCACAGTGTCCCTCAGAAACGGACCATTAATGCTTGAGTGCTGGAGCTTCCTTGAGTCCTGGTATGGTTCCTCACGACAGTATTCCCTCATGATGATAAAGTATCCTTGACAAAAAAAGGGCAATAAATCGTACTCTGTAATCTTGCTTTATCTCGTCCATTTCTGAAAGTTGATTTTCCTACAATATTGACATGACCTGAAACGAATGACTGCTTTTAAGGGACAAATTGAATCTAACACACATTTACAGCTGTATCTGGACAGTGTTCATAATTTTAATGATACAGGATCTGTAAGACATGAAAAAACCCAGCTACAGTTCTTTTATGTTAGGGTTATTCTTTTAAACAATAAAGAGTTCACAGAGATAAATGGCAAAAGATTTTAATACTTGCAAGGGAGCAATCAACACAGATACATTGTATGCATCAAAATGGGAATGCTCGGGGAGGCAGTTTCCCATGAGCTTTTTATTACGTTACAGAGGGTGTTGCACATAGTCTTCACATAGTTTCAGTTTCTCATGCTTCTATGGTCACTGAGACAATTTGTGGTTATCTGGAAGGAAAGCAGGTGGGTCAGTGTGGGTGGTGAACACACTTTATCATAACAGAGCTGTTCATCAGTGCAGGCCTTGGAGACATAGGGGGACATAGAGACACAGTCTACTATGAGATTAACTACACAGGTCATATAATATATATATATAAATATATAATATAATATATATTATAATATATTTTATATATAAATGTATATAAAATATACATTAAATTGTTAATGTATATTTTTCTATCATTTTACAATCCTTTTTTCTTTTCCCTCCTCTCTCTCCTCAGGTAGTCAACCTGTTGATGGGCATCCTGCTGACCGTAGCTGTGACCCATCCAGAGAACGTGCCCACTATTGACCTGCAGTATGAGGTCATCGACCATTACTTTGCCTCCGACAGGATGTCTGGTAAGCAGAGAAATCTACATAGGAATCTCTGTCAGGGCCCACAGACTGCACTATAAAACATGTTAAGTATTTACACATCAGACAAAGTTATGATTAGGCCTTTTAACTCTGCTGTGGGTGATGATGGTTTGCCAACTCAACCATAACTGAATAAATATTCTCTGCATTGGATTAAAAAAAAAAAAGTAAAGCTGCTTCTTTCAGTAACCCACGATCTGCTGTTATGCTGAGGTTGATTATGTGATTCATCTTCCACAGGGAGCACAACTCCCTACTGACTGCAAAACAAAACAACTCATGAGGACAACAGATTGCAGCTGAGTTGTGTGCATGTTGTTATTGGTGTTCTTTCTTTGGTTTTTCTGAAGAATCTGTGTTGGTCCTCGGTGTTTGTGTTCATGTATGCCAGGGCAGGGCTGGCAGGACTAACAGGAGAGTCTTTTTCTCCCTAACTAGTGGTTGTTTTGTTGGTTGGCGTGGTGATGGCCTCTTCATTTTTCTGAAACAGTGACTCAGCAGGAGAGGAGGGGGAACGACCGTGGTGGGTTGACCTTCCCACAGCACGCTTGTGCCTGCACACAGGGCGACGAGTTGTCCACAGCCTGCAGAGGCAACAGTGGCATGTTAGTGCAGCTTCATCAGGCAGCACTTCTCTTATTCCACATTTCAGATTATTTAAGCATATTTAATTGATAGAGATAACACGTGGCGATGATATTAAATTCAGGGAATATCCTCATTTCGGTCCGCTAGCTGTCCGTTCTGTGTGCAGGCTGAAAAAAGTCTGGTGTTCAGACACAGCCCTGGCTCTGTAAATGGGCAACAAACAGACCCAATAGCCAGCCTGTTCTCATTCCCAGGTCGGCAAATACCAATGCTTTGTCAATTGTCAGGACAATGCTGTGCGTTGCTCACACAAGTTTGCATAAGGGGGTGTATGTGTTTGGCTGTTGAGTTCAAATAGCAACAAGCTCTCTCCAGAATTGCAGGCTACAGCTTTCAATTTAGCTTGTTAGAGGCAACTACAATATGCCAAATATTCTCCGGTTGCAGCTTCTCCGAATCTCCAACTTTCCTCTCTCCTTCTCTCTCTCCTTTGTCTTAAAACAAGGACAACAATACATAAAACATAAAACAAAACAGGATATTGAATAAGTTACAGAGTATGGTCACACACTTTGTTTTTCAACCATGATTTTAAATTAATTTAAGAAGATCAATCTGTGTCAAAGGATAAGGATTCAGCTTTATGTGTTGCTCTTAATAAAAGTGGAATTCTTCCTCCCCGATGTTCAAGTTGTTTTGCTTGAGCTACTGAATAACAAAGAAATGTCTGCGGACTGCATTGCTGCGGTAGCTCTCTCACAAACATCGTCCCTCCGGTGCAACAGGCAGAGCAGTTTGAGGAAGCGAGAGACTGAGTGATGGAGAAGAAAGAGGATATGAAAGGCAGGCCTTTTAATTATCCCAGACTGAGTTTCATTGTGTCTTTACGGACGCTGCACAGCTGAGAGGGAGCAGCTTAATGCTCCCCAGAGCTGGCCCTTTAAAGCAGAGTTATCTGGAAAGAGAGAAGCCCTGGAGACAGTTCACTCACACTGTATGCACATCACTGCTGCTTCAAGGAGAACAGGCAAATATACATCCACCCACACTTGCTCAGGTATACATTAAAGCTCCAGCTGAACTAAAAGTGTAATAAATCGCCCTCTGCTTTTGGTCAGTTGATTTATTCTCACTTTTTCTCATACAGAGAATGCCTGTGTTGGATTTGCCATCTCCCTGCTGATGCTAACTATCAGTGCCATGATGGTGTATGGAGCCATTACTGTGAGTGTGCACTGTTCCTTTATTTTAATTTAATTTGAATTTATTTGAAGCACATCATCTTATGCAAATATGTAATCACCGAATGTGCATACATGAAAAAGCATCGCCTTCAAGTTGTATAATAATAGCACCAGAGCCAAGAGGTAAGTAAGACATAACAGGAAATGCCAAAGCTCCCTCCCCTGTTTCTTTTTTTACAACACTTCATTTTAGCTGGTTGTTCGGAGGAGTTGTGCTGCAGTGGGAGTGTAACTCACAATGTCTTGTCCTCACTTCCTGTCATCTTTACCTCACAGGCCTGCCTGATGGCATCAAGACTGACAGGTTTGGTGGCCCTTTGACGTGGCCCTGCAGTGAGCTGCTAGTTGGGATGACTGCACAGTTCAAGTATGACACACATCTGCGGGGCTGGGTGCAACACACATGCCTGCAGTCTGTGTGAGAGTCATGCTTTAGCTGTACATGTTCCCAAGCGACTGTAGTAGATGCCCTCTCTCACACACAGTGTGGCGGTGCAGAGCTGCAGTAGTGTCCCAGTGAAATACACTAAATTTTTGAGCCATGATCATAAAATACCAAAGATATTCAGTACTTTGCTATATAATGTAGGAATGGGGAAAGTAGATTTATGTCAAGGCCAGAGTATTCTGTGCTTTTGGTAGAAAAATACATACCGAGAATCCCTGTAGAGATTCTTGTGAAGTGAGCACTTTGCTGATTTCCAACCTTCTCTATGTTTTTGTTACAGTAAGATGTGATGTGTACACAGTTACCATGTCAGCACTCCCTGTCTCTGTAGGCAGGCTCTTTTCATTAACCCCAAACCACATTTGATTATGCAGTTGCAGCCCAAGCAGCAGGAAAAATGCTTTCAATCCAAGAAACCTCTAATTAGACAACCAAGAAATCCAAGGTTATAATTTTAATCTTGGAACATGACTTTTGGACTTTAAAAAAATGAAAAGTGTCTTGTTTCTGGCTACAGCTCGAGGCTGTGAATGCAGCATCATCTGTAGAGTTTGTAGGGGCCAAAAGAGCTGACCTGGATACAGATCTATAAAAATGTTAATCTGAATCAGGTGCATGGAGATAAGGTTGAAAAAACATGCAACGTGGTCCTTGACCTTAAATAAGGATCTCTTTATAACATGACTATCTCCACCTGTTATATGCAGCATCGTGACGGCTGGCTCATCCCGTTTTTCTGCTACCAACTGTTTGACTTCGCTCTGAGCTGCCTGGTGGCCATTAGCTCTCTCACCTACCTGCCCAGGATCAAGGACTACTTGGACCAGCTGGTCAGTCTCACCAGACTCACAGTCTGATCCTGTTGACATTATGAGTCAATCACACCACCACACCCATGTTTGTTTTACCACAAACAATGCAGACAGTCTTGATTGTTTTCATTTTTACTAAAAAAACTATGTAAAGCAGAAAGGGCGTTCTTATTTTAATATCAATTTTATATCTTTACATATTGTTTCTTTCACTTGATCTAATATTTTTAAATGGAGTCCAAACTAAAACATTTGCTGCCACGTCAGCCCCATGTCTCCATGGAGATCTTTAAGGTTACGTTTTTTGTTTTGCTTTGATGGTGATGTGAGTTGAGCAAGTATAAAAAGGTTTTATTGATTGTCTGATGTTGTCTGTGCTTTTCGTCCTCAGCCGGATTTCCCGTACAAGGATAACCTCCTTTCTATGGACTCCAGCTGCCTGCTGCTCTTTGTGCTTGTCTTCTTTGCCTTCCTCATCATCCTCAAGGTAAAATGATCATGTTATCCACAGTTAAACCTGCTATAGTTAGTGTCTTTGCTCTTTTCATTTATATCCCTCTGAAGAAAGCTAAAAGAAAATAAATCTAAATTAGTAAGATGAGAAAACTGACATAAATTTCCTGTCTGTGGATTCAGTAAAGAGGCGAGACATGGTTCTTTGTGGTAGTAAACAGTAGTGATGTGTGCTTCTGTGTCGAGGCTTCAAAGCGTGTGTCGAATTACATGTCGTCCCTAGTAACATAAGCACAGTCACAAACCAAGTAACACAGGAATCAAGTATCTTTATTTGTCATTATGTTTTCACATAATGAAATTAAGATTGGTGACTCCCAGCTGTAAACATAAATATATGTGAATATATGTAATGTATATATAATATATGTAATATGTACATATTATATCAAATATCTAAAGTCTAAAGTTCACATCACAACCCTCTCTCTGTTTCCACTTTCCCTTTTGACCCCGCTAATGTATCAGAAAGATAGACACAATATTAATAAGTTAATCACTTATGTATTGGCATAACAAACATCATTCATTCATTTATTAAATTCAAAGCTTCACACACCAAAGCCAAGGTGTCATTATAATCACTCTGCCTGTTTTACATTTATTGTCTACTTGATGGCACATTAGAGCAAATGAAGCGTCATGAAGCTTCGGCCCATGAGTGAACCAATTGGATGGAAATCACTAGTAAACAGCACAACTCTGTTTACCAACAATGCTGGATCTGTATTATTTAGATTTCTTCTGACGTATTCCAGTGGAAACCGAGACATTGTGGTGGAACAAGCTACATTAATTAATACAATCTTCCAGGCTTACTTGATCAACTGTGTGTGGAACTGCTACAAGTACATCAACAACAGGAACATGCCAGAGATTGCTGTCTACCCGGCCTTTGAGACCCCTCCCCAGGTATGCAAGCTGAGATACTCTCAATATGTACCATCACAAAAACACATTTTGTACTCTTTCTGTCAGATGCAGCAAGATGTAATGCTCAAGTTAAGCCAACAGGTGGCGTCCTGTCCTCAGCTTTACATGTTTACAAGTTTACCATGTCAGGAAAAAAACAATTATAAAAAGAACTGTAATACACAATGTAAGGCTCATCATTTAACTAACACTTAACTGATGAGTCCTCTCTTGGTGAAGTAAACTCAGAATTAGAGTTAAAACTAACAGTTAGTTAGTTAGTCAGTTAGTCATTATAAATTAATCTGCTGCTTATTTTGTTCATTAATTGATTGTTTGGTGCCAAAGGTTTGAATAAAGTTTCAGAGCCCAATTTTTAAAAACATTTTTACATTTTTAAAGGATAAGTTTTGTCCAACCAGCCGCCCAAAAACCTAAAATGCTGAATTCTGTGTCCCGTGTAAAAATAAACAGAATATTTGCTGGTTGGAAAATCATACTATTTCAAATTATGTAAGTCTTGGTCAATGCAATATTAGAAATGATTAATGGTTGCTTGCAGCCTAATTTGTACTTACACACTCTTACGATAGATTTCTTTGCTCAGAGGTCGGTGGTTCAAACTGTCTTTTTTTTTTTCTCTCTGTCCTCTCCAGTACATCCTGCCCACTTACGAGATGGCAATGAAGATGCCAGAGAAGGAACCGCCTCCCCCTTACATGCCCGCTTAAGCACCAGCCCTGTTGCCAAAACACACACATGCACACACCACCATATGCATTCCTACCTGTCCTCACTAACCCTTTTGAAACCCCCCCACCCCACTGTGTATGTGTAAGGCCACTAAAAATGTTTTGTTCACCCCGAGCCCTCTGTATTTCTATAGAGCGTCTATAGAGCATCCTGAAGGTGTGAGAGGAGAAAGGCGTGAGAGACTGAAATTTGTGTGAATGAATGAATGCAAAGTTTGAAAAGCAGTGGAAGCTACCAGCTCACCCCTCCCCCTCCTCGTTCCTCCACTCCCTTTGGCCTTTTTTATGTCTTAGTAAAAGGGATACATGTGAAAATTAAATTGCTTGAAATGCTATCATCAATCCAGCACCATCCTATATATAGATTGATATATGAAGTGTAAAAAAAAGACTATTATGACAATCCACTTATTATAGCTCTTATTGTTGACTTGTGTTACCCCCCCACCCTCCCCCCAGTTATTAAGATCTAGGCTGTGCCATCTCGAGTCTTGAGTGGAGTCTGTAGCACTTTTTTGTCTGTTATTTATTTAGCTTTGCTGTGGTTCAGTTCACCGCCGCCCCTGATGTTTTCATCACTCTCTGCTGCCCCGGTGTGTTAGCAAAGCCAGTGAAGAGTTTTTTTTTCCAGCCGAGACCAGAGAGAGACAGACGGAGCGAGAGAACGCAGAGGACGTTTTCTCTGCTTCTTTCTCACCCGACATCTGGAGCAAACAGCTAGTCTTGTGAACATTAGTAGTTGCATGCTTATCAACAACACCTCCCGCTCCTCCATTACTTTACTGGTAATATGATTTTATCCCAGTGGAAATACATTTGACTTCAATAAACGGTTCAGAACATTTATATCACCATGACTCTTCTGTTTATGTGGTATACACGCTGAAGTAAATGAGAGGAAAACAGTTTCATCTCAACAGCTGGTTCTAGCTGTTCTGTAGCTTTCGATTTTGTCACGATGTTCATCAGCTGACTGAGGTTGCACAGTTTTAATGTAAATTGAAATATTTTTTTAGAGAAGTTGGTAAAAGCTGCTCTGGACATTAAATGTATGTTGAGCTGAAACTACCTGGGGTATTTTACATCTGTACCTATACTTGTTGGGTATTATATAAGCTGATTTTAGTGTTTTTGTACTTTCAATTTGACTTCAAGTTTTAGGTTGACAAAATAACTGAATAAGTAATAAATAAGTAGTATAAACTACTAGATAGTTATACTACTAGTATAAGTAGTATAAATAAGTTAAAGAAGTTTCAGAATGTTTCCACAAAATATTCCTGGCCCAAAGGAAAAAGCTTTGAATCAGCAGTTAGACCCTCGTGGTGGTAAATAAAACTTTACTGAAGCTTCATTTAATAGTTCATTGAATCAGTAAAATCTGAAAAATCACATAAATTCATTTTGACACATTTTTGGCATAAAGTGGTGCATTTGGGGACTTTTGACCGCTATATAAAGAAAATTAGATTTACAGAGAAAACATGATTAGTAAAAGAAACGAGGACTGTTGAAAACCTCCACCTGAGGCAGATATTTGTTTTCTATACCATCCTTCATACTGTCCTGTACTGTGGCCTGTAGCTCAGGTCCCACCTCTGGATTGGGCAGACAGTTTAAGGGGGCAGTCAGACCCCTTAAACTGATCAGGACCCTAAGAGACTGAGAGCAGCACTGCACAGACCACCGGAGGACTCTGCATGCAGGAACGATGAAGTCTTTACTCTGGAGCGTCCTGTACTGCGCCTCACTACTGCTGTCTGATGTGCTGGCCACGTACCACCTCAGTGCCGGGGACCCTCAGCTGATAGCCGCACAAAGTTACGCTCAGACCAGAAACAATGGTCGACCCCCTGTGAGGACCCTGAATCCAGCAAGTAAGTTTTACTGAAACTTTCTGTCCAAAATATTGTAACTTTTTGGTTGGTGCTATTAGCAGTGGTGGAAGAATACATTTTATTTAAGCAAAAGTAGCACTACAGCAGTGAAAAAACATCAATGGTTGAAAACAACCTACTACATGTACTCAAGTACTTTAAATGCAGTTTTTATAACGTGACTTTATACTTCTGTTTCACTACATTTCAGTACTCCTAATTTTATTCAGTGCTTTTACTTATAACAGGGTGGTGGTGTTTATTGGATTATGTTTAAGCAGCATTATTACATAGTCAGTCAAAGTGGAGTTTACTTAACTTCTTTATGTACTTTTACTGTGAAGTAGAAGTGCAAAGTAGTATAAAATTTTAGTGTAGTTACAACACTAGAGTAAAAGTACTCACTTACTTTGCACAGCTTCTTTCTAGCCACATCAGACTTTTTGAAGCTCTTGTGACCAGTCATGATTTATTTGATTTAAATTCAATGAGAAGTGTACCAGCAGGATTTTACACTTTCCTCAAACACAAGATGCATGAAATCTGAAATTCTTGACTGGGTGTTTCACAAGCACCACACAGGATAATCCTGGCTTGGCGCAAACAACCCAGGTGGCTGAACTTACACTCATGCTTCAACTAATAATTTCTTTGTGCTCCCAAAAAAGCAAAAGTTGTTGTATATTTCATCACAACTTACCTCACAATGTCAACTTACACATCTTTTCTGTACTTTCAACCTACTAATGTTCTCTATCACTTTTCCTTTCTGGTGGCCCTGTAGTTCACAGAAGTGATTTCACATATAGAGGAGGGTATCACTACCACTACCAGCCACCACGGATCCCTCCACCGGTAGTGTATCAGCCTATTCCTCTGTCTCCTCCTGTGACTTACCACAGACCCTCAGTCCACATGCCACCCTATCACCACTGGTTCAAAGGGTCAGTGGGACCACAAATGCACCACATATACAAAGGTCTGTCTCCACCAGTAGCTCACCATCCCCATCAAAGGTTCAAAGGCCCATTCCCTTACAAAGTGAAAGGCCCATGCCCAAACAAGTTAGACCCAATAGTACCAACAACCCCTGTGGTACCCCTCCCTCCCATCCCTCCAACTCTGCCAGAGCCAACGGTGCTGCCAGCACCGGCAGCAACTACAGCGGCACCGGCGACCACCATCCTGCCAGTGGTGGTGACCACTGCGCTGCCAGTGGAGACCACCGCTCCTGTGATGCTACCGGTCAGTACCCAAAGCGGCCTCATCACCACCATCAGTCCTGTGGAGACAGGTAGATTATTACCAGTCAGGTTTTGCTTTCCAACCCAACCAATGCTCCTCAATGCTGTCCAGGTCAGATCTGTTTGTTTGCGCTTTATAAAGGAGCAGAAATGTGCAAACGCAACTTAAAGCACATTGTTTTGTTTAAAGGGGCAAACTGACATTTTGTGAAATATTCTCTTTCTTGCTGAGAGTGACAGGAAAGGATCAGCACCACTCTCATGTCTGTCTGTAAAATATGAAGGTCCTGTCTCCAGACTGTTAGCTTGGCTTAGCATAAAAGACTGGAAACAAGGGGAAACAGTTAGCCTGGTTCTGTCCACAGGTAACATATTCTACCGACCAGCACCTCTAAAGCTTTCTAATCAATGATCTGGGAAACGCTGCCTTTAAATTAGACATTCAAGCATCAGTAATAAGGAATATAATTGTTTTAAATAGCCAGTTTCTCTCTCATGACTCTTGGGTACGGAGGCTAAGAATTATGTACAGTGACAAGATGACCATAATAATGTCTTCATTGTTTATATATACTATATAAAATGAGATTGTCTGCTTCACTGAAGTAACTGCAGCAAACAAAACTACACATTTAGGCATTGATTATTGTTCAGCTATAGATCCTCCCTGACAGTCATAAAAGTGGTCTGAAATCAGCTGTGGTCAAATGGATTATTATTAGCTATTATTATATTAGCTTTGTTATGTTGAGATAACAATATAATTAACTTGTGCTCTCGAGATGACAGAATTGGAAAAAATAATTGAAAGCACAGCTGTTCTTGGCTTCCCTTCTCAGGTCCTGTTTTGTTGTGTTATATCTGATCATCCATCTTATGCTGCCATTTTGACAGGCCTCTACTGTAAAAGAGATCACAAATATATGTTATTTCTCATTTATTTAACCCATGGGGGGCAACCCCTCAAATAACCTTTGAGTTATATGCTTTGAATAGATATTAATTAATGAAGTTTGGAGGTGCTGGCAGGAG
The DNA here is from genome assembly GCA_023238725.1 of Scortum barcoo. Classification (NCBI taxonomy): domain Eukaryota; kingdom Metazoa; phylum Chordata; class Actinopteri; order Centrarchiformes; family Terapontidae; genus Scortum; species Scortum barcoo. The sequence continues at coordinate 9,169,180 of CM041543.1, read as the reverse complement.
GATTTTATTTTTATCCTTGTACACATTAAGGCGAGATCTTTCCCTCTGTTTCCAGTCTTCATGCTAAGCTAAGCTAACTGCCTGCTGGCTGTAGGGTCATATTTACTTGTACAGGCATAAGAGTGTAATTCTTCTTTTCACGTAACTCTTGGCACGAAAGCAAATAATCTCATTTCCGGAAGATGTCCACCATTCCTTTAAAACAAATGTCATTTTATTTAACAGTGATATCATTACATTTCTATCTGAGCGGATTGAACCGGCGTTTTTGCACTTCATTAGTTATTCTATTTGAATTCATAAAAAAAATAACAAACACACACACAAAAAAAGGCAACCATAAAATTAGGAATTGAAATTTAAAATAAGGCTAAACCTAAAACTTTTTTGAAAAAAATTTATATAGAAGAAGCAAAGTCAGTTTTTCTTTTCTTTAAAAAAGCAGAGAGGATCTGACACTAAACTGCAGAAATGTAGTTTAGTATTTGTGTATGTGATTTGACGTGAAGAGCTCCTAACACTGTCTCCATCTTCAGGTGTGATGTCACTTTTTATGTGAGCATCTAACATCCTTTTCATTCAGGGAAATGAGTCAAAAGGATACCATAAGGCTCTGATGGACTGGTGAAACACTCAAATGATACAGTGTGAATTATGGCATACTGTATCATTTCACCAGAACCACAACCTCTGCAGGGATTCACAACTGTCCTTTTGTTAACACAGGAACGTGTATTGTGCATCCCAAGTATTTTGTTCTTGATTCGTTAATTGTATAACTCTCGCTGTAACAGTTTAATCAGCAATGTTACTCTGAGCAGTGATCTGGGTTTTTTAATGGACTTGGTTTGGTTGATCACCAGAGGCAGACTCTCAGTGCAGGAGCCGCCCTCTGGACCTGGTCTTCATCATTGACAGTTCTCGCAGCGTGCGTCCTGGTGAGTTTGAGAAGGTGAAAATATTTCTGGCCGACATGGTTGACACACTGGATGTGGGCACGGATGCCACCAGAGTGGCTGTGGTCAACTACGCCAGCACGGTCAAGATCGAGTTCCTGCTCAAGGACCACTTCAACAAGCCTGACATGAAGAGAGCCATCTCCCGCATTGAGCCCCTGGCAGCAGGCACCATGACCGGCCTCGCCATCAAGACCGCAGTGAACGAAGCCTTCACCGAGCAGTCTGGAGCACGGCCCCGCTCCAGAAACATCTCCAAGGTGGCCATCATTGTGACAGACGGAAGACCTCAGGACCAGGTGGAGGAAGTCTCTGCTGCAGCCCGGGCCTCAGGCATTGAGATCTATGCCGTTGGGGTGGACCGCGCTGACATGCGCTCCCTGCGGCTGATGGCCAGCATCCCTCTGGACGACCACGTCTTCTATGTGGAGACCTACGGCGTCATTGAGAAGCTCACCTCCAAGTTCAGGGAGACGCTGTGCGGTATGACAAAAAAACCTGCAAGATGCTTCTCCCACCATTAACCTTGGTTCTAGTTCCTCAGTAAGGGGCACCTACAGTCTACAGGGGGTTTTGTTTTAGATTGTGGATCATTTGCTGTGTTATTGGTGAATTATAAACTCTGAAATCATGAGGGAACATACCAGATGCTCTCAACCCCCACATGGACTGCAGATGTCGGCACTAGAACCTGCTTGTAGTCGCCAAAGTTAAACCAGCGTAAAGTCTTGGGTTCATGCGTCCCAAAACTTTAAGCTTCTCTTCTTAAAAGTGAAAAATGTGTTTTGTGATCATTTTGTCTGTTTTTTTGCAATCAAAGCATCATTACGTCAAATGCTTTGAATTTATTTCTGTTCATTTTAAATGTGCATCAGAACCTCACTTTTTCAAACCAATCTGTGAACATCCAAACTAATACAATAATGACACTTAAATAAATACACTTAAATATGTACATGTGTGATTTGGTCTATTCTTTTTTTTGCTGGAGCTTCAATAGTTTATAGTTCAAGGATAGAATTTATTTGCTTGATTTTAATTCACCACTGCACACAACTCAAGATCACAAGATCTGGACAAGTGAGGTTCTGGGCCTAATGTTTGTCTTGTCCCCCTGGTACTTATGAAATAATTTGTCCATGTAACTGTCATTACTGTTGTGCCTCAGGGCTCTGTGATTTTACCTGTGTTGTCCAACACTCAGTGAAACCTAAGCAGTTTGCAAATGACCTTGGCTGAGATGTGGTGAAGAGTTTTCCACCGCAAGTGACATGTGGTCAAGTACAAACACCTAAGAAAAGCTTGCAAATATAATTTTTTGAACCACAAACTGAATCCAAAATATCAGTAAAAATAGTTTAGTTTGTCTTATTTTTGTCAACATATATCCTCTAACAGAAAGAGATTTCAGATAACCATCAACTAGTTTAGTGGATTTTTTGCAATCTGCATAGCACTACCTCACCTAACACACGCTACTGTAGTATTGTAGTATGCTGTATGCTTACACGTGAAACTGTATCCATGCTGCCATCTTAATAGCGCCATCCCTTAATCCCGGCTTATTCCAGGTGTGGACCCCTGTGCCATGGGAAATGACTGCGAACACATTTGTGTCAACAGCAATGCCTCCTATTACTGCAAGTGCCGGGTTGGTTATATCTTGAATGCGGACAAGAAAACATGTTCCCTGAAACGTAAGAACATGCTGTATGGATTCCTGCAGCGAATGTGACTTTTTACTGTGATATTGATGCTGCTCAAGTATATATTAGTATATTTCAAAAGCAATGTGCAGTTTGTGTTTGACATCTAAGGCTTCACAACAACACAACAAACTGGTGCATAATTATTATTACTATAATTCACTGTTGACTGTCGCATTTGTTGGACAATTATCTGGTAACATCATAGAATTGATTCATACCTTCACTATCATTGTGGCATAAATTAATACATTTATTTTATTAATTGTAGCTTATTTTGGAAATCCTTAAATGTGTTTGTATTTGTCTGAGCTTTGGCAGCCTAGTTGGAAAAAGTAGTGGGTGGTATTCTGTGTACTTCTTCACTCTCTCTACATGATCTGTCACACTGATGTGAAATTTGCTTTCTCCCGGCGAAAAGAGGTGAAGGCGGAGGTGGTGGAGGATCCCTGTAAATGTGAAGCCAGACTGGTTTTCCAGAAGCAGACACAGGCCGCCATCCAGCAGCTCACAGCCAAGCATATCCTTCCTGTTGTTTCAGATGGAAGACATTTTATTACGTACATTCTCCGCAGCACATTTCACAGAGGTGGAAGATGCTTATTTCTACCTGCTGGCACTGTTATTGGAGTGTGATTTAACAGTGTGTCTTCTGTGTGTCTAACAGAGCACTATGACCACCATTTCCCATTGTGTCACCGTCGTTTAATCGTGCTTGTAAATGAGTTCGCAGAGTTTCCTTGACTGATCACACTAGCCGATGTGTCCGGGAAAATAGAGCGTCTGGAGAACATGGTGGGCCGTGCTTAAAGCTGCACACTGAGGTAGGTGTCGACACCTTTTTTTTTCTGGGATGATTTGTGGTTAAAAAGCCTCCCACCCACCACACAGTTTGACCTTTTGTTTGTTTGCTCTCTGCAGAGACAGCTTGCTGGTTTGCTTGCTGTCAGTGACATGGACATGTGCTTCCTGTCATCCACCCTCCTGTAGCTACTGTATGGATGTCAACCACAGACCAAGTGAAGCTGTGATTCATAAACCAACATCCCTCAAGTTACTGACTGCTGAGTAACAAGTCTAGAGTTTATGTGGGATTTTTATGACCAAAGGAAACAAATATTATGTTCACTGTTTCTCATGTACTGTATTTTGTATGTTTGTGTCCTGTTTGTATAAAGTTCTATATTGTATATAGTAGTTTTTATGAAAATGTCTAATTGGATTTACTTAGTAATGATTTATAATAAAAAAAATGACTTCATGCTTTGAAGCATTCAACTAGTAAAATGTTCCCACATTAGATATTTGACATATTTTGTTTATTTTATCTCTATTATAACAGATTTACAATGGAAAGTTTAATTTTTACAAGTTGTATTATGTCTCATTGATTATAAATTTTAATCTTCTGTCAGTGAATGTTATGAGATGACATATGATGTTTGCTAAGAATTATAAATCTAACTGCAAATAAATTGGACAATAAAGTAATCACAAAGGAGGTTGCACACTGTTTTTTATTTTTGAGTTATTAACTGGGGAGAGGTTCTGATATTTTTATTATGTGTGAAACTATACTTTATAGCATGATTTTGTGAACATAAACAGTAAAGCCCATTTCAGTGAAATTAACACTATAAAGTATCAATAAAAAGTAACACTGGATTCCATACATGCATCACACTCATGAATTCATCATAGAAAGCCATTTGAAGACGGCATGGAAATGTTGGCAATGAATGATTATTGCTTTTGAAGTGCCAACTATAAAAAGTAAAAGCATTTGGCTTAGCTTTATGAAAATGTTAAAGATTATAGCTTGAAAAGCTTTTTCTTATTAATATATTTACCACTCACAAGCATTTAAAGATGTATTTTCTTATTTTGACTTGATTAGTTCTAATAATTCAAAGAAGAGTCCCTCTAAAAAGATTATTTATATATCATATAATTATATCATTTATGTATTATATTATATTATCCATCCATCCATTTTCTATACCTGCTTTATATTATATTATATTATATTATATTATATTATATTATATTATATTATATTATATTATATTATATTATATTATATTATATTATATTGAACTCCATATTTCATCTCTATGAAACAATGAGACTAACTGTGACCCTCAACGTAAATAAAGTTTCAGTTTCTATTTGGGAGAGTTGGCTTATCTTTTTAAAATATTTTTCTGTAGATACAAAAGAGGCATTATATTAGTCTCTCTTATATAACTGTAAATTTCAGTGCCATCTATGTATTTCTGTGTCAATATAGAAATGTAAACATGATGGTCAAGCTCTGACATTTCTGTTAACAATGTGTTATAATTTACTCTGGCAGTCAAACCGCTCTGGTATCCGAGGTCAGGGGACGATCACTTCCTACCCTACATACAAAATAAAGATGGATTAAAGTCTAAAATGTAACCACGACTGAGCAGAGTTATTCATTTCACTGACCTCAGATGATAAATTTATTTTGAGGGTAATTACTTTAACAAATTTCATACACTTCACTTTCATACATTTTGCACTTTGTTATCATCATCATGTCTTTCTTACACCTTCTGTGTTGCCAAAAAAACAACAGACGGGGGTCATCATGAAACCTCTGGAATGAGTTGGCTAATAGGGCTGACAACAGAGTGTTTCTGTCTGCTCCATCTGTGTGAGGTGGAGAGTCAACATGCCAACGTTTACCTCTAGTCTGGTTTGGATCCTCTCCCTCCTTCCTTTAACCAGGCAGATGTTTTATGTTTGTTTGCTATTTCAGTGGCTTTCATGGCTACCACACACATGCGGTCAGAGGGGTGAGCCCACCAGAGTTTCAGGGCAAGAAGATGAATGGGACTCACACACCTCTGAGAAATGGAAAAGACACAAAGTTTGGTGAATCGATGTTCAGAGAGTTTTAGAACCAAATTTTCCACAATACAATAAAATATATAACAGTGCTTTGTTTCATTCATATTTGAATAAATCACCAGCTCTAACCACTGAAGAAAATGTGTTTGAAAGCTCTGGAAAAAAGCTAGTAAGTGGACCTCTGGTTAAAATGACTTGAGACATTTTGACGCCACTAAAAGGTGAACTGTAGTGATAAGTGCAGCATGTTGGTGCTGTGTGTGAGTCCCTGGATGAAGGTGTGTGATATGTGTTTGTCATAGTTCTGCAAGACCAAGGTGGACTTTGATACTTCATGTTAATTCTCTCAGCAAACAGCAACATTTAGGGCAAAAGAAGTGCCAGCTCACAGTGCTGCTGAACACAAGAGACTCTGAGGAGACTTTCAGGTGATGGCTGCTCTGCTGAAATAAACCTTATAAGAGTTTGCCTAGCTTCAGCAAGTTTTGAGTAGTGATCGCTAATGACTAACACAGGTCACTTTGCCACACATTTGAATGCATTAAAATCACTTGAAGTCTTGTTATTTAATGAATTCTGAGATGTGCACAGCCTTGTTTTTTATATAGTTTGTGACATCCTGGGTATTTCCTGATGCAGAAAATTCATGACCTACATTTCCATAGGGTGTATGTTATTGCCATTTTCTCAGCAGTGTCAACAGTAAGTTAACTACATCCTCTTCTTTCTGGGTCAAACTGGCCTCTGTTTGATCTGTTTCAACTCGTCCACACAGTCTGGCGATAAATGGACCGCAAAAGGAAAGAGCATGGCTAAGGGGTGTCATTTTTCACCAGAGCAGTCGACTTCTTCACCTGGGAGACCGTCTGAGAATTTCTCACCAGTTTGCTTATGAGTTACCTCCTTGTTGTGCATTTACAACAGCAAGCATCCACATTGTCCTGAAACTGCTGTGACAGATGTTTGAGCCTGTGATGGTCACATCCTTTTCGTTACAATGGAAAGCAAACCCATTGCTAATAGGATGATATAATAAAGGCCAGTGACTGATTTTTATGCTTTAACTATATATAATTTGAACTTATTTTAATTGCATCCACAGTTCTTACACTGATGACTTCCCTGTCTTGTTTCAGAGATCTAAGTCAAGTCTGCCACCTGCTGTTGAAACATCAGAAATCTGCTAGATCAGTATATATGGTCTTAATGGAAAATAATGTTGCAACCAAAATTTATCATCCTTTCCACTTGTACAAAATGTAAACCAGTGTTCTCTGATATGAAAACATTTTTTAAATTTTTATTTATTTTTATTTTTATTTTATTTTCATACATACACAATAAAAAACCCCAAACACATTCAAATAAAAAAGAATATATAAAAGGAATATATACTGTATATATACACACAGACACAAACACAACATATTAAGTGAAAGTACAAGGAACTGGTTATTATGTTATGATTTTGTTTAAAATAAAAAGAGTAGAGTAAGATGTATCAGTATTTATATTTTACAAATGATGGTTTAAATACGGTTAATAATAATAACACTAACTTTATTCATACAGCACCTTTGCAAAACGAGGTTTACAAAGTACTTTACAGGACAGAAACAACAGAAACACAAAATTGTTAATGGAAACATAAAACATAGTACTAAAACGTGATAATTAAAAGAATTAAAACGATAATAATAAAACAAATTGTTTGGAAAGTCCCATAGAAGGATCAAAGGAAGGCTAGATTGTAAAAGTGCTTTCTAAGAGTCTTAAAAACAACTGTAAGTAATTGTAGTTAATTTAATTTGAGGTACACGATAGGAAATAGTAGCGAATAAGTAAATAGAAAGTGATATTTTGCATGGGACCTAAAATGTATTTTAGATATTAATATTTACAGTTTTTTTATTTTTATGTTCGACTTTTTTCGGTCGACCATCGGTAAACCACGCCCACTGAGACGCACTGACGCGTTATTGGACGCCCTCTTGCATGATGTCACATCCGCAGTTGAGAAGCACGGCCGAGCAAAATTAATCAACACATAAACAATCCTTCATGGAGGAAGATAACTCCCAAATACTACAGCATGCCCACGCCGAGTTTAAAAAGCAGAATTTCAAAGAGGCGGAGAAGCTGTACACGAAGTTTATTTCTTCCTGCTTACAGTCCAGGTACTGTTTGTCTCTTTTTTGAGAAGTTAAACGTGTTAGCGGTCAGCTGCAGTCGGGCCGGTGTTACACTATATTTTGTTACCCGGCGAAATCTCTGCCCTGGTTGTGCTACCTGTTAGTTACTTTGTTACAGTCAGAGACGCCATCTTTATTTGTGTTATGTCTCCTCAGTCCGTGTGAAGCTGCTCCTCTGGCCGCTGCTTACAACAACCGCGGACAGATAAAGTACCTGCGGGTGGATTTCAGTGAAGCAGTGGAGGACTACACCTCCGCCATAGAGACTGACAGCCGGTTTGAAACGCCTCTCTACAACAGAGGACTCATCCACTACAGACTCGGTGAGAGTCAGAAACCTGTCCGCCATCTTCAACCTTTACCGTGCAAAGTCACTTCCGCTCACGACCTACTTCAAAATAAATCAAGTCAGATTTATGATGGATCCAGTATTTTGTTCTTTTTGTTTTATTATTAATTCAAGTCCAACGTGAAATTAAAAAATGTGTTCAAGCAGGAATCAGTAGTGAATGAAATTCAAGTTGACATAATCACAAGACAGCGTGTACGTCCTGCCACAAACTGGAGAGAAAAAGAAAAGTAAAGAAGAAGAAAAGAAAAATAGTGATAATCCATTTCTACATCTACACATATAATTATAATAAGTAATACTATTTACTATCCCACCATGAGCAGAACAACGTCCATTTAAGAGGCAGAAACCTCAAGCCTCCCTGATCTCAACCAAGTTAAACACCTATAGGTGATTTTGATTTTGATATGTTCTACAGCACTCTCCACCACTATCATCATTTCTTTAATTTGTCACCCATCTGTACAATTAAAATCTGGACAGTACATCTTCACATTCTTAAAGGTAAAGTACTGTACACTTAATACTCAAACACATGTTGGCAACAGCACAAGTTTCTCAAAATGTCTCTTTAGTAATATTATTGCAGTGGCGATAAAAGAAGTCACCAGCACTGGGTACCTGAAAGAAAAACAGTCTGAAAGGACAGGGTAAAACTTCTTTTTTTTTTATCAAACGCACCAGACAGACTTTTATAATCCTCCCTGTGACTCACTAGACTCTGAGATTAGTAAACCAACCAGTGAAAAACATTTGGCTCAGTCGTAGAATATAAAACCATGACGTCATTTAAAAAGAACTTCTTTTGACAAAATAAACCTTTTTCACAAGCTTTCTACTGGCACTTTTTTGAACAATACTTCTGCATTGTGGTATCAGCTGTTGTTTCATAGCATTTGTTGCTGCCAGCACGGTCAACCAGCTGTCTGTTAATATAGATTAGAGATTAGATTTGAGTTTTAAAATCTGTAACCGTGTCTCTCACCCATGTTGTGATCTGAGCATAAGGTGGGATGTTGCTGTATGTGTGGGGTCAGTTTGGTGTGTTCTTTTCTTAGGACACTAGATGGAGCTGTTTAGTCACCTGTACAAATCACAAGCTCATACTCCTCGTGTATTTACATTTCTTTTATCATCTCACAGGGTTTTTCGACGATGCCAAGAAAGACTTCCAGCAAGCTTTAAAGCTCAATCCAGATTTTGAGGATGCCAAAGTGAGCCTGCAACAGACTATCCTGGACCAGCAGCACAAGATAAACAGGGGATACTGACAACCTCGTGTCATGTTTATATAACCTGGAATCTGGTGGCTGAAGAAAAGATGCACATTCTTCTCTTAAAGTTCTGCACAGCTGTCACGTAACAAATGATTTAATCTGAAGGTGAACTGCTTTATTTTTTCAAATTATCAGCATAAAGAAGAGTGAGACATGAATGACATAAATAGTTTGTACACGAGAAATGAAGTCACCCGCGGCGCTTATCTAGATTCCTGTGAAGCAGAGCAGTGATGATTTCCTTTCCTGCACTGACTCAAGACTCTTCCAGTCGGAAAAAATTTGACCTCGTAAATGAGAGTATATCATGTTGTAAGTCTGGGAGCGGACAGACTGATCGACCCAGGTGCACCAGGTGAAACGATGCGCTCAGGTTTTACTGTCAGTATAAAAGACACTGGAAGGAGGTTTGAGACTATAAACTAAAACCATAATCAGCTGTTCGTATGCAGTAAAGATGAGTCTCAGCTGCAAAAAATATCTGTGTGTCACTTTTTTACATGGAAATAGAAGTAAATGTAGTCTTCCTAGATTCTTTTGACTGGATGTCTTGAATTATTAAAAGAAATAATATATATTTATGATGCCACAGTCAAATGTATTTGCGTGTGTTTGCAATCAGTGAACAATAAATTACTTTGATCACACTGCTGATTAATGATTATTTTTTCCTGCACATGCACACATTTTGTTTTCATGAGAAACTGCATCTGAGGTGGGTAGAGAATCACTGATGTTCCTCACCTGTGTGCTGTGATTAACTGATATATAAAACAGCTGGTAATGGTGCAGTGAGGTAGTCAGTTTGTCACTTCAGAGTTGGTTTCTTGGTGGGGGGCTGCTGGGGTTTCAGTGGCCATTTCTGATGGTTATTGGATTCTGTATTCATTTTTGTTTGGCTGTGTTCAGACTGCATCATGTGGAAACTTGAGTAAGTAAGCATGTAAGTTTATAGTTGGGGATTTTTTTTTTGATAACAACTGCTTTAATGTCTAAATTATGTTTGTTGAAGTTTTTTATGGAACTTGATGGCTGCAGTAATCATCTTGGGTCAAGCAAGGCCAAATATGAAGCTCAATTTGCGGTCAAGTAAGCTTTCATTCAAATGAAAACATTTTGTCACCTTTTTTGAGCTGGTTTACTTCCTCAAGTCTTTTCTTTTAACAGGCAGTGCTTTAAAGTCAGACTGTGTGGGTAATCTGATGAGACTGTCGTTGGATGGGGCTTTAGCAGTGGGGAACCGGCTTGAGGTGGAAGCCATCAGTGAGTATAAAATCTACTACTGCTAAGCAGACTGTTTCATCAAAAGAAAAAGAAATGACTGGTCATGTTTGTCTCTTTTTGTCCCTCTCTCCCAGATGGCACCCAGCACATTGTGTTAACACCCAGCTTGGCTGCTCAGTGTGGATACAGCATGCAGTCTGACCCGTGGGGTAACACCAGAATCTATACCTCTCTGATGGGCTGCTATGTGGACAACAAAGTATACAGAGCTTTTTTTTTTTTTTTTTTTTTTTTTTTTTTAAACTTTTTGATGGCATTCTTCCTGGATTTTGTTTTCTGGTGAAGGAGGGCTTTGTATGGTCCATATATTCACTGATAATTTCTCAAGAGACTGACTTTCAGATGGTTGAATTAGAACTCCCTGATAATTCAGACAGTAGTTCCTAGTTTATGCTTTCCTAGACTGAACTTTTTTTCCCTTCTACCCTCTAAAAATTGTTTGTTTTGAATTGGGTACATTTGTCTCTACAGTGAAGATGACCAGTTTATACATTTCAAGGCTACAAGTGATTTTTGTATCGATTTATAGCTACTAAATATATTGACTAGATTAATTGTTGGACTTTCTTCCAAGTAGATTCAGTTTACAATGATTACAATGGTAGTTCTTGTGTGTTGCAGGAAGATAAAAGCTTTAACGTCGGCCTGAAACTCAAAATGTACAGCCAGAGTCGATCAGATGTGGTTAGTCATGATGTGATGCAGACCTGCAGCTACACTCAGTGGGCCTCCAGAGAGATCCTCTGTGACAGGAACTACATGGAAGTAGGTCACTTTGCATTGATTGAACTACAGTCTTGTCATTGGAGGATAATTTTTTTTTTTTTTTTCAAAAAAGGTATCTCACTACATGACTACACCTGGAGCTAAGGGGCAGACTCAAGAGTACCAGTCCAAGATCAACACCACTCCTGAAGTGTGTCTTTGGTGTTCCTACAGTTGGCTTAATTTCACCTTGTGCCATTTGGCATCCCTTTCAATAGAAATGAGTTGTATCCTTCTCCCTATAGGCTTCTGGCATGGCACGTGGTGTCTGGAAGATGACATTTTACACTCCAGATCCGGTGTCAATGGTACAGAAGGAGGCTGAACAAGCAGGCTACAGTGCCATGACAACCCCGACACGTTTGGTTATGCGAAGCCCATACAATACAGCGGAGACTTATTCTGAGGATGTAAGCAAAATGCTGCACTATCAGTCTTAATTTTGTGGGGGTTTTGACATTTTAATGTTCCCCTTAAGGTGGCTGGAATCCCCATGGAAGTTTTCAGGGTGAGCACTTACTACAACGCACCACATGGTTTGAGTGTGGTGAATCTGGCAGCCGCTTGTCCCACAGGTGAGTCTCAATCTGAATTTCAGTTGTTTTTTAGTTGTTGCCCAGGTGACTCAACAGCTGCTTTCATCATCAGGTGGGGTCCTCTTCACCGAGGATGTAATCTCTTGGCACGTGCCTCGCTGCATCACACCCCTGATAGATGGTGACTTCAGAATCCTAGGGATGCACATGGGCATCAACGGGCAAAGGCTGGATAAATCTCAGATGGCCACACAAGGGTACAAACTGTCTACCACAGACTTCCACATCATCACTGAGATCCCTGTGGGCTCGCCTGATGGTTACTACAAGGTTGGAAGTCTCTAGATTTGATATGCAAGACTCTGGTCACTGGTCCATTTGCATGTTTTATTAAAATGCCATGAATAATTTCAGAGCCATGCCCCAGATTACCAGTACCACATCACATACTCTGTGGAGCCCATGCTTGAGGTAGTATGGATGGCAGAGGACACCAAAGATTATACCAGATACAAGGTTTTGTTCCCCATTACCACCCCTGTGATGCCCCGACCTCCCCATGTCCAAGACAGTAAGTCTCATTTCCTGGTGGTGTATATAGAAATTCAGAGTTGTATAAAGGGCAAACCTTCCTGTCTCTGTTCCCAGATACTGTCCCAGAGAATCGGCTGTTCAGCGTTTATGTGGGGACCTTCCTTCATGACGTGGAGCTGAGGAACATAACCTTCTCCACGGGAGTCCTCACTGTTGAAGAGTGCAATGCCAGAGGCTTCACAGTCCAGGAGCACCACTTCCCCAACCAAACAAAGAGCTTCTCTCTAAATGTCCCCTTTGCTGCAGATGTTGTCCTGAAACATGTGTGAACTGGCAGTTGTAGTTTGTGTATATACAGACTGTCCCAGGCTGAAGTGTTTTCAATGACATAGCTAAATTTTATTTTTTTTAAATCTGCAGAATCCTGAAAGCTTCACTACAGTCTACTTCCTCCCTCTGATCTTTGGGTTTATCATCCTGCCTGAAGAGATTCCATTTGCCCACCCAGTGGACTTAGAGGAATCTCAACAGGATGTTGGTGAGTTTAATTGTTGTTCATTCAAGAATTAAACTAATACACTTACTTTACTTTTTTTGGTGTGTGGTTTTTTTTTTTTTTTTAATAGTGCTTCCCACCATCACTGGCACCTGTGACCAGACCCAGTTTTATGTCAGTGTGAAATATGGAAGTCAAGGCAACAATTTCCAAACAATGGTTGGACCATCACAGCTAACACCTGAGCTGGCCAAGGACTACAATGCCCATGCAAACAGCACACACTTCAGCCTCATGGTGCCATACACTGCCATGGACACAGTGTTTGAGGTATGTCAGACTTTAGATGTTAGACTCCCCTCCATAAATCATCTGCACTAGAATTTCATTTTTTGTCTTGCAGCTGATTACCTCTGGCTCTGTCAGAGCCAGACTCAACCTGCTTCTGTCTGAGCCAAACAACAACTGGGTGCTGGCTGATCTCTACCTCACCTGCAACTTTCCCTTGACAACAACTGGTAAGTGTTTAAAGTTTCTGCTGCATTGTTTCCAGGAAGTTTCTTGATCCATTGCTTCTCCTACCTTCAGAGTGCTACCCCAATGGAACAATGACTGCTCTGGCTGTGAAAGTGGAATCAGTGCCCAATCTTATCCCAGGTTGGCTGACCCTAAAAGATCAGTCCTGCACACCGGTGTTCAGCAACGACCGCTTTGCATATTTCTCCTTTAGTGTCAATTCCTGTGGGACAACTAGAACAGTAAGTTTAATTTCTAGAATTAAGGTGACATTAATGTGTTAGGTGTGTAATTTATTTTTTTTTTCTTTCAGTTCTTTGACCACTACATGCTGTATGAAAATGAGATAGGCCTGTATTATAACAAAAATGCTAAAGGAGCAGCCTACATATCTCCAATTGATCCTGACTATAAGTAAGGAGACTCTATCCTGATGTACCATCTGCTGATTTGATGTCAACCACACCCTCACTTCAATTCAATTTTTTTTTTTTTTTTTTTTTCCTTCTGTGCAGGCAAGTGATTTCCTGCTACTATGTGGTCAGTCAGACTCAGACTGTTGCATTCAACTATAAACCTAGAGTCAATGAGCCAACAGCAGAGATTGGCTCAGGGCAGCTGATGGTGCAGATGAGGCTAGCCAAAGGTGAGTTTGACTTTTACTAAATCTCTGCAAAATGCATTAACACACAATGTCACTGGTCAATGCACCCTTCTCTCTAATGTGACTTTTTTTTTTTTTTTTTTCTTCCTCAGATTCATTGTACAACTACTTTTACCAGGCTGAAGATTATCCAGTAGTGAAATACCTGAGGGAGCCTCTGTATTTTGAGGTGGAGCTGATGCAGTCTACTGACCCACACTTGGAGCTCATCTTGGAGAACTGTTGGGCCACCCTTCATCAAGACAAGATGTCTCTGCCCAGCTGGGACATCATCGTGGACAGGTAGAGTATAATCTAACACAGGCTCTTTCAGTTTGTTTGCAATATTGAAAGCATTCTCCAAAGTTGAGGTTTACTGCCAGTTTTAAGTTTCTGTTAAAGTGGCTTTAATGCAACATTTTTCCTGTTGAATAAGATTTACCTGAAGTCAGTCAGGGCTGTAGTAGTGATCTCTTTTGGACTTAAAAACCCACATACTTGCAACTTTTGTTTTTCCCTCACTAGCTGTGCGAACCGTGATGACAGTTATGTGACCATCTTCTATCCTGTTGTGAGCGATGCCAGAGTTGCAGTCCCATCTCTCATCAAACGCTTCTCTGTAAAGATGTTCACTTTCACTAAAGAAGAGGGGGTTCTCAGAGATGAGGTAAAGACTTGTACATCCCAAATGAGGCATCTATTGGCCACAGTACACAACTCAGCTGCATATTGCCCTGTGTAATGTCCTTTGGTCTATCCACAGATTTATATCCACTGTGATACAATAATTTGTGACACAACCAGCCAAGCAGACAGTGCCTGCAGAGGCCAGTGTGTGTATCCTACAGATTTGAGTAACTCTAGACATCAAGGGATAAAAGGAGTGAGAAGTGGTAAGTGACTGACCAAAGTTTCAGTGCATATGTACTCAAAGTAAATCTATGTGGTTCATAATCCATCTGTTTCCAGAGCGAAGAAGTAGAGATGCCAGCCACCAAACACAGCTCTCCTCTGGACCTATTCTTCTAACTCAGCCAAACCCCTGAATAAACAGTTTCTTAAAGTTGTCTACTCTTGTATATATTTTTCTTTGCATAAAAAGTCTCTTCCAACCTTCATTATAAGTTTGGACTCTATTCACTGCAGCAAAACTTAGCATGCTGCATGACCTCTTGTACTCTAACTAGCATTCCCAAAAGAGCTGTTGCAGACTAGCTACATCAACAATAGGTGACTTTTGCATACAGACAAATACACTTATAGTTGTAAGAGGTCATGTTTTTATAAACTGTTTAGAAGGATTAATGTTGCTATGATTGGATTTCCTTTTAGTAGTTGGAGTAGTGGCCCATGCACACTCAGGTCTATTTGGGTTCCTTTTTAAAAGAGCCTTTAACTAAGGTGCCTGGACTTCCCATGCCTTTTTCAAAATATCTGAAACCAGGCCTCATGTAATGTCTTTGAGCTCAGCTGGCCCAGATGTTGACATCTACTCGGTGTGGCAAAAACATCAGTTGTAGACTTACAACCTTGAAGGGTAAAAACATTTTTTTCACTAATCCCAGTGGGATCCAAATGGTTGTGTTGCCAGGTTTTCTTTCTGCCTCCACTTAAACATAATGTGGTTGACAGACAAAAAAAAAAGGGGTAACATGTATATGGATTATCCAGTATAACAGGATAGAAGACATTAATTGTAAAAAGAAATAAGTAGATATAATACCATATAAGAGGATTTATGTGAAGTGTAATGCTGAAAATCTGATGTACTGATTATAAAAAAACCACTTTACAGTACAAAAACTTTTCTAGCCTCTACTAATTATAAGTTAATGTTTGTGTGTAAAAGTGAGAATCTGTAAAAGCTTAGATTTTGGTAAAATCAGGTTTATTTTCTTCAGGACACTGAGTTCTTGAAACTTGAAGTAAAATCCTCAAACTGCACATTTTGGAATAAGTTGTAGCTCCATAATATCTGCCAGTGGCCCTTTTTTTATACACTTGGAACATTCATACTTTCTGTTCCTCACTCTCAAACATGTAGAAGAGAGACACTGTTGCATATAACAAATATTTTAAAACATAAGGTTAGTATGCTTAATGCAGTAGCTGGACAGAAATTATTCTAACCAATAAAATGGAGTTCCATAATGTACATGTATGTTTGTGTAACACTGAAAGTGGTAAAGAGACCTACAGAAGCCAAGAACAATCATGTTTGCTATTTTTTTAATGCTGTGATCTTGAGATAAAAAGTTCATTGTTTCAATCTTACAGTGATCTCATGATCACTGCATTAAAAAGTATAGCAAGTACAGCCATTCTATGCTTTCATAGATATCTTTACCAAAAAACAGAAATGGGTCAACCTCTCATACTATAAAACAAGTTTGCCTGCTCCAGTGTGGTAAATGCAGCAAACAAAACTGCACATTTAAGCCTTAATCATTGTTCAGTTAAGGATCCTCTCTGGCAGTCATGACAATGATCTTAAAGGCTTAAACCTGCTGTGGTCAAATGAACCAAACACTCATTTTGGAGTTCCTCGTAGTTCTCTCATTGTTACAAGAAAATGACTTGTTTTCTCACGATCGTGAGATAACGGCACTAAAAAAAGATCATATCAAGAATGGCTATTGTGAGCTTCTGTATGGATCAATAGAAAATAGGACCTAATTTAATTGAAACCCTGGCTGTCTAAAATCCTGAGAAGGAAGTCTGAGACTATATTTCATAAAGTATTTAATGAACAAATAATTCCATCTTGTGTCTAAACAGTCTGAACTCAACTTAACTGAAAAGGGAAACAGGAGCACTTTAGTGTAACAATGCAGACTTTACACAATGGAAAAAACATTTGCATTCATACTTGTTTTCCACCATGTTTAATCAGGACTTTTCCTTCCCTCAGGGTCTGAGCTCAGAAGACTCTGGACTACACATTAAAACTAATGTATGTAAGGCTAATGTATTTTGTTTTTCCTATAAAAGGACTATGGTAAGTTCTTATATGCATCACAACAATTTCTTAATGTTTAACAGCATTTATGATCTTGAGTTGTTTTGGTAGACTTATCTACATTCGATATCTGTTGTCCATTTCTCCACCCCGTTTGTGTTCGTTCCCATTCACCCTTTGTCATTGCATCAAGTTAGTTTACAAAAAAAGACAGGCTCTCAATGCAAAAGAGCAAGTTTTTAAATAAAATAAATAAAAACCACCCTCAGTTAACTTTCCATATTTCCAAGAAAACAATACAAGTGTGAATTCTTGTTAAAAATATTTATTATGATTTTGGTCTCATAAGTATGGGTCCAGATGACACCTGTTTGAAGCTGTGGCTGTCCAAAACAGCACGTCTTTGACCTGTGGGGGAAAATAAATAATAAGTTTTAAAAAAAAAAAAAAAAAGCAATTCTCTCAGCCACTTAAAAAAAAAAAAGCCAACACACTTGTTTCTATAATCAGAGGCTGACATGTCATACCTTTTCTGTTTTCCTGGTTTGAACACTGCCCGTTACAAACTTCATCCAGTGGATTTCTTGCATCACAGACCACCACATCACAGTGGACAAAGAGCTACAAGTAGTAAACATGTCTATTGTGATGGATATGTACAGCTTTGTTTGGTAGATATATGAAACCATTAAAAAGAGCATAAGTGTATCTATTCTTAGATCTAAAAATTTACCTGGTGACTCAAGTTATCTTGGTCCTCAGCAAAGGCAAATGTCTCAACCTCAAAGCGTTTGAAGTGAGAAGGATACTGAACTCTGGCATCAACCCAAACGGGATGGAAGATCACCTGGTATGGGTCCACTGGGTTTACACAGCTGAAGGAGTAGGAAGAGTTAAGTGCTTTTATTTAATTAAAAGTACACTAGTAAGAAATTTAAAAGATGGCCAAGTGTGCAAAATGATTACCAGGTTCTCTTCATTTTATCCAACAAATTGACAGTTTCACCAATGATATCCTGCTCATACCTCATTGGACACCATGTCCATTATGGAGGGGAAAAGACTAATGTCCATGTTTCAGTTCTACATGTTTAACTTTGACACTTTCTACACGGGGGCAAACGTCCCAGCAGGCCAACATTAAGAAGTTACCCATTAATGATAAGGTTCCATCTGGGTTGGGACAACCGGTCGTCATCGAGCGTTGCCCAGCAGTCCTCCAGCTCCAGTGATACTTTGGGGTTTGTGGACATCATCAGTTCCACCTCAAAATACAGTGGCTGTATGTACACAGGATAATCCTCCAGTCTGTAAAACGTGCTGTAGGAGTCATCTAAGTGAAGAGAGACTGTGTGTTGAACTGAATAATTATTAAAAGGATTCAGATAGAACAGGAATGGCCTACAAACACAGAACCTTCAAGTGTATAATACAGAGAACTGTAGTACATTGCCCTCCTTGTCCCCCCTGCCAACTTGGTCATTAAGATGATTAGGTTTAAAGATGAGTCAATGAATTTGATGTCAAGTCATTACTTGACCAAACGATTAGTTCATGATCAATTTGTGAGATTGCCTCCAGACTTCAGAGGACACCGTCAGTTTACCCATTTAGGAACATCCAGTTGCTTTTTTGAAACTTGTGCAACTCTAACAGAAGAGAGACAACTGTCCAAGACAACTCCAAAGATCCACGTCTCGCTCCATCATCCATGGTGACATGATCGTTTGTGGCTTGGGGAGGAAAGAACGGCTTTTGTGGCTTCACCAAGCACTTTAAATATTAAGGCTGAGGGACGATTCCTAATGTTGGGAAACAAAATGTGAACATAATGTGTGAAAATACAATGCAGTCAGAACTGCTATTACCCAAAGCAAGTCTCATTTCAACTTGCAGCTCGCCTCTTGCATTTTCAGCATACGGTTCACTCCTGCGAGGTGTGGTGTGGAAGGCCACTGCATGAGTTGTGTTGATATCATAATAACAGGAAACCTTTAACCTGGAGAAAAGGTCAAAACCTATGAGAAGTCATTTCACTCAGGTCTGATAACATAATAAAATTCATTTGACAGTCATTTTGTCTTGGCCAGTCATTGACCCCAACTCACATCTGAGACAGATTGATTCATGTTGCACATGGTTTACAGTTTTAATTCTGTGTTGCATGCGTAGCTTCAACTAAATTGCAATTCCTTCCAAATGTTATTCCAGTTCAGATATTCCAAGTGGATATACATATTTGCAGGGCTACAAATAACCATTGCTAGTACCAATTAATCAGATGATTTTCTGAACTGATGGTATTGCTCAACAAAAAAGTTCAGCAGGTGACATCTTAATTAAATATTGTTTTGACCTCAAGTTCTAAAACCAAAAACAGTATGGAATTTTACTTAAAAAATTACAATAAGTCAGTCAGAACTGCTCCTGATTAATTTTCAGACAACTGGCAAACAGTTTTAAAAGGCACTCACTCATACTCCGGCTCGTCCATCTTTGATTCTCTTTTCATTTCAAGTTCATGTGGCAGAGAGATTTCATTTTCATACAGCATCATATTGGGCAAAAACTAAAAAACAAAAGAAAGCCTGCTTAATTTTTCAGGTCAATTTGAGTGTCAGTTTGCATCAGGAACATATTCAACAGCATGCCACCTTTCTGGTCGTCCCGCAGGAGCTCCCAGTGAAGACAAAATAAGCGTAGCGGTTGTCGCTGTAGGAGGGACCACAGGTGGGGTCTCTGAGGGTGAGCTGACTGGGGTTCAGACTTGGAACAGACTCTAGTTTCACAGCCAGAGCCGTCATGGTTCCATTAGGAAAACACTCTGGGGGGAGGAGGAAAAAAAAAAAAAAAAAAAAAATCACACATTAGTATGCACTGGTGTTTTGTCAGACACTAACAATGTGTTTTCTCTAAACAAACCGGTCAGTGTTGAGAGGAAATTGCAGGCCAGTGAAAATTCTTTGATAGTTTTGCTTGTCTCTGGACTCTTCAGAACCACATCAAGTCTGCTCCTGATTGACAACGGCTCAACAGCCTGAGAAGTTGTCAAAAAAAAAATAAATAAAAATAAGACAAGTATTACAAAAGATAATCTCAGTGATGTCACTAAGAGAAATCCCTGCATACTAATTGCTTTTGTCTCGAAAACAGATGCTGATTGTACCTCGAATGCAACATCAGCGCCTGTAAACGGCACAACAAAACTGAAGTGTGTCCCATTCTCCAGGAAGCTGTACTGCTGAGCCAGCTCTGGGGTCAACGTTTGTTTTCCCACCACGATCTCAAAGTTGAGGCCATGGCTCCCATATTTCACCAGGACGTAGAAGTTCTGATAGTCACAGCCACCAGAGACTGAGGGAGGAACTGCAAAGAGAAATAAAGAGACATCTTAAAGAGAAACTGTATAAAAATGTAGCTTTTGGTTTAAGAGTCAAATTAGCAATAAAGACCACTTCTCTAAGTTGCAGTACATGCCTATGTCTACTAATCTAGCCTCAACATAAGCAGTGTGAGAAAACGGAGCAAACTCTGGCAGGACCAGCAAGCCAAAGGTCAGGTGAAGAGAGTAGACAGTCATCCCCATTTCTCTCTGTTGGGATATACAGACAGATTAGCAGCCATAAAGAAAAAAAAAATATATATATATATATATATATATATATATATATATATATATATATATATATATATACACATTTCACTTCACCAAGTTGAGAAAGCAAAGCTTACCATTTGTAGTACGACACACGGTCTGTGAAGGGCACTTCAACTGTGAAGACCTTCGAGCTGCTGTTAAGGGACATGTGCTCCAGGACATTAAAGCCTCTGATATTACAGTCCGCCAAGGACAAAACCTCAGAGGGGAATGTAATGTTCATTAGTGCCACATCAGAACCGAAAGGCCCAACCAGCACCTTAAATAATCGCTCCTCTGGAACAGTGTCTGCAAGGCAAAAATAAGAGGAATGAAGGCAGCTTGCAGAGTATTTTAAATATTGCAGAGTACCAAGATAATAAAACTCACTGTCAATAACTCGCAGAGGTCGAGACAATAATGGCGTTCTGATCGAGAGGAGGACTTTGTATCGCGTGTCCTCGTGAGTGGAGTCTTCAGTCCAGAGCAACTCGAGCATCGGCTCAATCATATATGTAGCGAGATACTGATCATCCTGAACATGACTCTGAAAAATCAAACATCTTCAGTAACACCGTACCTGAAGGACATCATGTCCTGGATATTGCACATCTAGAACCCAAAGATCTTTAATTGCACAGAGCTACTGCAGTTTCGATACCGAGGTGTCAAAAAGTATTCACAAGAGCTGTGTAAATCATTAGGTGTATTGTGCGTAGGTGCAAGGTAACAATTCCCTTTTGTGCAAGTTAAGCATGTTTGTTGCACTAGGGACATAGGAAAATTCAAATCTATTGCACTTTGCCCTGGGAATCCTATACCTTTGACCTGAGGGGAGAAAATCAAATGCCTCTAAAAAGAAGATCTGTGCTCCTTTTAAAAAAAGAAAAGAAAAAATCCTGCCTTCCTTAAATAATTCCTCCTCATACTATGATTTAAGGGCAATATTTTCATGAAGTGGATAACAAAACCCTGAAGTATTCAGATCTACAAATGAAAAACTGGAAGGGGTTGTCTTGGTGATTTGGTGTGTATGACTGACTCAAAAGCCTGAAAAAGACAAGACAGACAATGTAATAAATACTGATTTCTCCACATTTATAAATAATTCTGGATCTTGCTTATGAATGTATGATGTCTTGTAAACCCATGCAGGCTGCATATAGTTTGTGTGCGTGACGACAATAAGATTTGTGTTCACATATGTTGCTAAGTGCCACTGACCTTAAAGGAGCCACCAACAGCCCCGACAGGAATTTCAACAATGATATACACGTCATTGACAGACAAGGAGTATCGTCTGGCAGCGATCTCAGCAGCATTGAGCCTCTGGCCATTGATGCCCATGTGCACCTCCAACAGTTGAAACTGGTCAGAAGAAATCAGAGGGTCAATGTGCCTCGGCAGGAACCAGCTGATTGTATTTTGAGTGAAGGAAACACTACCTGTACGCAAATGGAAAGACATGCTGCACTTAGAAAGGGAAAGAAAACATGGATATTTAATCATCTATAGTAAGGGCCAGAGCCACAACTTTAGACACAGAAGTCATGAGTACAATTAAGTTTTGACCAAACAAAGTGTTGAATAACTAGTTCAGTACCATTCAAAATGTGCCTGTTTGGAATGGGCCAATTGCACAGCCTACGCCGCTTCCTCAAGAGTCGCCAATTCAAACAACTTCACACTCAATACTGCACATCAATGGGTGCTCAGAAATAAACCCGTCAAATGTGTAGTCAATCAAATGAGTAGTTGAGTTATTCAAAGAAGGGAAAGATGCATTTTAATTAAATTTTAATTTCATATTTATTCAATGAAAAATAATTTGGTCTTTCGGGAAATATGCTTATTGGCTTTCTTTCTTAGCTTTGAAGTTTGATACCACTACCATGTGTATGTACATACAAGATTAAAACACCTAATTTCAAAACCCCAAATTCCCCAGAGGAAATATTAAAGACATGACCTCAGTGGAGGCTGCAGCCCTGTTGACTGCTCTCCCAACATGCTCATTACCCTCCAGTGTTGGGCAAACTGCTACTGCATCTATCTGAGTCGCCAGCCACTTCTTCTCAAATACTGTCGAGGTTTTGAGCACCGTCATAGGCAACCCTGCAACCTGCGGGGTGAGGTTACAGATCATGTGTAAATGCTTTGTTTAGTCCATTTGATGCTTTAATGGCTCAGTGTCCATGATTCCTGTTGGAACAAAATATAATTCAGTTCCTAAGGATGTGGGTAATGGAACATAATGGGAGTTGTAAATAAAATAAAAGTAGCCTATCAATGGATTTAACAGTGCCAACTGGATTTCAGACAAAGTAATCGATTTAAAAGGCTGTCCGATTACATGATGTGATCTAAATAACATAGTTTAAAGGCTGCAAGTGTAAGCAAGTAGTGAGTTATCTAATGGGCTGCAAGTAATTTAACCAGATCCTGCCTGAGGGCAAAAATCAGAGACTGTCAGGCTTGTTGGAAATGTAGTGCACTGCAATGTGCTCACGTTCTGGGTGTAGGTTTCAGATGAAGTCTTTGGACTTCGCAGAAGCAGCCTTGTAGCAGTGTTCGCTATCCCATAACCTCTTCTCTGGGCCTCAGCCACTGTCATAAACCTCTCCTCTGGAGTGAAGAAAACGAGTGTTGTGATTGTGAATCCTGCATCTATGGGTTGGTTCTGCAAGACACAGACATTAAATATAGAAACGGGTATTTCCAGGGTATATTAAAAAAATAATTACAAAGATCCAAATGAGCTCAAACCTCAGCAGCTCGTCGCGGATCCCTAAACTTTGGATTGTTCCCTGAGACGGGTTGTTCAGGCAGGACGTAATCCTGTGGAGCTGCCCTTCTCACAGACACCTAGAAATGAGACCACCCCATAAGTGATAATAAATCTCCCCCCATCTGCAGTGACATCAAATGTACCTGCCTTGATGCTCCTACAGGACATAAAGCCACTTATCATATACACTGCAACATGACAAGAGTCCTGCTGCATTCACTTGCCTCCATGTAGTTGTGGTTACAGACAATTTCCCTGGAGGCCCAGGCAGGGTAGTGGCAGGTTTCAGCCACCTGATACATCTCGTCCTCACCCATCTGGTTCCCGTACAGTTGAAGATTTAATGTTGTTGTGAATGCCTTATCTCCCTGAAAACATATGGAAGTACGACTTATAATGATTACCACTTACAGAAAAAAAAAACAAAAAAAAAAGGAAAAAAAAAAAACACAACAACACAAGACACATTTGATGCCGCTTTACAAAATGATCTCCAGTCTCGTTACCTCATTTTGAGCAAAGCAGTTTTGAAGGGAGACGTAAATCATGACGTTCCCCAGCTGGTCCATCGTCATACTGATGCCACACTGAGAAGCTAAACTTGGTGTAAGAGGGATGGTGGAATTATCTGAGGAAGGAAAAAGAGGTTAGAAGTTAGAAGAAGAAAAGTGGGGCTACATGAAGAAAAACAATGAATTAAAAAAAAAAAAAAAAATCAGCTCACTAATGACAACAGCAACTTCAAGAAGCTTTCCTCCAAGTGGGCCAACATCAATGCGCATGATGTTCCCCAGGCATGTCGAGCAAATATCTGGGATTAAACATTTATATATTGAGTTCATACTGTAATCAAGTGGCTGTGTTTAAGGAAAATAACATCAAAAATAGACTAAAACTTACTTATAGAGGGCTTCTTTTGAGCCTCTAGTTTTGAAACTGCCATCAGAAGAATAAACCACCTGAAAGAGATCAAATCACTTTCAAAAAAGAAAGAAAAGTTTCAAAACTTTGAGCCAGAGCAATGGATAAAAACCAAACTACAAACCCCAATCCAACTAAACGACCCATGGCCTAGGAGATGGGAAACTGATAACTTCAGAGTCCCTTTTTTGCAGCTTTTAATGAAGTTTGTGGTGTAAATGAATTCTATAGGCCGACTCTCAGGACAGGCTGAGGGAGGTTCCTGGGTAAAATACAAATACAAGCACACACAGGTGGATCCTATTACAGACTGATGGGGATAATTGTGTGAAGCAGCATCTTGCAATGTGGTCTGCACTGAGACTCGACACGCACCATCAAGAGAGTGACTGTCCTTGCCGAATAAACTTCAGGATTTTATTACGTTTATTAGACCTTTGTCATCGTGATCATCTACTCCTGTCTTTGCATTTGAGCAAAAATAAATCAGTATACTGAGTTACAAAACAGCTCTTGTGACAGATCATAAATTACTGGCATGAATGAAAATGAAATATTGAATAAAATGTGTTTTAAATATGTGTCCTAATTGTTAATTATGTTTTTGCTTTCATTAGAGATTATTATTAGTAGAGAGATGACAGGAAGTCTGCAGTTGCACTAAAATTGTTGTTGATCTAAGGTCATGTCATAGCAAGAAAAACAATCTCATCAGATCTTCAGGTTTTAGTATCACAAGCCAAATAAAGAGGTGTAAAACCAAAACAGCAGACAGAAAAAGAGTTTGTGGAGAGATTAACAGAGTTGACAAAGAGTCAGTAAAGAACACCTTCCTGCCCTCAACCTTAACTATCACATCTCCACCTTCACCACTGAAATGAAGATCTGACATCTTTGTGCTGCCATAAACCTGTTAGAGTGCTTCTCTTGTTGTTCCTATGAAAAATTATCACAGGTGAGTAACTAAAAAAATACTTTAAAAAAAACATAACAAACAGGATTTTTCTGCTCAATAAATAATAAGAACAACTTAAGATTTATCAAGAGCTACTGAATAATTTTGGTTGACCTGCTTCACTTGACTTTGTATTTAAACTGCGCAAATTTAAAGTATTTGTAACAACATTTACAATTCACAGAATTACCAAAAATAAAAAGACTGACAAAAATTAAATCTGTGTCCTGCCCTGGTTCAGTTGCCGGCTGGTAAATGAGTCCTGACTGTTGCACACACGGCTTTTATGCACAAACCTTGTGCTGAGAAGGTGCACAGATGTGAGTTGCCCCTAATGAGGCAGAGAAATGTTAAAATGCCACATTCATCTTTGTTAGTTCACAACATCCTGCAAGGGTTTGGTGCTTTCAGGAAGAGGGCCTAGTTTTATGCTGTAAGCAACACATCTGGGAGGCGCTGATGATGGTTATTTTTTATTGAGGTAATAAAAAGATGGACTAACTTGCCAAGTTATTTCAGATTACAAATTGAGCACAACGACAACCACCAACAGTTTTAAAATCTGCTCCCACTATCAAGGTATGTTGTATTTCCCTTCTGCTGCCAAATACAGTGTCACTGCCAGGTTTGGCAGTCAGCCTGCTCGCAGGGCTTTCTCACAGAGGACTGAAATGTCAGTGTAAATTGACTTACTCCAGCCTGCAGACAAGCTGTGGTCTTTAGCTGCAGTTGTTCGAGTGCATTTAAAAAAACAAACATTTAAAATGCAGAAATGATTGCAGGCGCATTTAAGCAGGTTTTGTTACAAATCGCAGAGATTAAATATCACAAAAAGAACTACAGCTTCCTTTAGGGGTATTATTGACACACAATTAGTAAAATGCAGTGAAAACCACCATGTAACATTACAGTCATTTCACGCAGGGTGTTCCTACATCCTCCCCTCTCCTCCCCTCTCGCCCCTCCCTGTTCCCTGTAAAAGGGAACAAACTGCTGCCCTCCCTCCTCCAGCTCCTCCTGTCCCGTCCGTGAGGCTGCAGCGCCGCACTCCCTCCGACCTGCTGCCAGCGGAGAGTCAGCGCGATGTGACAGCTGCACCACCCGGATGAAAGTTATTTTCATGGAAAGAAAGCCTGCGAGAGTAGGTATGTGTCAGCTTTACGTTTTGCACACAGCGGTAGTCGGAAAAGTAATTGACTTATTCGCAAATGGGGTTTGGCGAAGAAGAAGGGAAAAAAAGTTAGATCTTGATTTCACGCAAGAGTCAGCATGCAAACCCGCACCATTTCTCTCAGACAGCACGGACATCCACACACTGGAGAACAGTCTTTTATAAATGCTTTAAACTGTGTGTGGGCTCAGTTTCTACTTGTTGCCTCTCATTTCCTCTGAGTTACTCTGGTCAGCGCTATAATTTGATTCTTCTGGTGATAATCCTGAATGTGAGCCCTCAAAGTAGTGACAGCACCTCACGCCTCTTCACTCACTCCAGCTCCAGCCATTTCCTGCGTGTGCTGTATTGATTTTTTTCCCCCTTAGAGGACTAATGTGTTCTACAAACAGCGCGGTCAAATATATCTAAGACATATCTTAAAATGTACCACTTACGATCCAGACTGTATATGCTTGTGGGGCATTTTCTTATCATAAAAAATAATCTGACTGAATAATAAAAATCAAACTGACAGATCTCATTTCTGGTGGTAATGTCTCTGTGTGTATAATCAGGACCATGGGGTATGGGCAAATCCTCCACCGGCGGGGGAACGAGGAGGACCAGGTCCACCTCAACGTGGGAGGGGTACAACACAAAGTGGACCCGGACACGCTGCTGCGCTTCCCTCACACACGCCTGGCTCGGCTGCTGGGTTGCCAAAGCGAGGCGGCGATCCTGGAGCTGTGTGATGACTACAGCCCCACCGAGAGGGAGTACTACTTCGACAGGAATCCCCGGGTTTTCCTCTGCGTGCTCAACTTCTACCACACCGGACGCATCCACATGATGGAGGAGCTGTGCGTCTTCTCCTTCAGCCAGGAGATCGAGTACTGGGGCATCCAGGAGCTCCACCTCAGCCCCTGCTGTAGCAACTGGTACCACGAGAGGAAGGAGTACATCGAGGACCAAGACTGGGACATCAGGAGCGATGAGCAGCAGCCGAGCTTCGACTCGTCCTTTGAGGAGCTCTCCGCTCTCGATAAGGACCTGGCCAAGTTCAAAGGTGCCTGGTGTGCGGAAGTAAGGAGCTACATTTGGCTCAGGCTGGAGGACCCGGGTCACTCAAGGGGTGCAAAGATCATTGCCGTGGCCTCCCTCAGCTTGGTGTTGACCTCCATCGTTGCCATGTGTGTCCACAGCATGCCTGAGTTTCAGCGTGTGGATGACAATGACAGGCCCATTGAGGACCCAGCCCTCGCCATTGTGGAGGTGATCTGCATTGCTTGCTTCTCTGCCGAGTTCATCATCAGGCTGATTGTTGCGCCCTCCCGCAGGAAGTTCCTTGGAAACCCCTTAAACATCATCGATGTCGCCTCCATTTTGCCATTTTACGCCACGTTAGCTCTGGAAACAGCCGACGAGGAGAGCGCCGAGGAGAATGAGGACATAGAAAATGTTGGGAAGGTAGTTCAGGTGCTGCGCCTCATGAGGGTTCTCCGAATCCTCAAACTGGCTCGTCACTCCATCGGGCTGCGAGCGCTTGGTGCCACTGTACGCCACAGCTACCAGGAGGTGGGTCTACTCCTTCTCTTCCTCTCCGTGGGGATCTCCATCTTTTCCGCCCTTGTCTACTTTGCAGAGAAGGAAAACGAGAAGACGGACTTGGGGACCATCCCTTCAGGCTGGTGGTGGGCCACAATCACCATGACCACAGTCGGTTATGGCGACACCTGCCCAGAGACGCTGGCAGGGAAGTTAGTGGCCACTTTGTGTATCGTATGTGGCCTGCTAGTGGTGGCTCTTCCCATCACCATCATCTTCAATAAGTTTTCAAAGTACTATCAAAGAAACAAAGCCATGGAGGGACAGTGCATCACTAAGCCCGAAAGACAAGACCCAGAACTCCCTTATTACAACATCAGAGACCTGTTCACAGAAAGTGTGTATCCCTTTATAGGAGCTTTTGCCTTCAGGAACAGTGAGAGCAGTGCAGGGGATGATACAGATGCCTCCAGTCTCCAGGACATAGAGGTGTATGATAATGACACTTGCGAAAATGGGGCAGCAAAATGAGATTCCTGCCATTTTACTGAGTGTCGTTCCCTTTATGACTGCAGGTCACTCCGTGCCTCTCAGGGCAGACCGCTCCATCACTGACCCTTTCTCCTGCACCGTCTTCCTCCTGCAATTTGACAGAGAAATATCGTGGCCATGAACTTTTTTTTTCTACAAAGGAATCGCTTGTGAAATATACAGCATCGCTAAAAACCAGAAAATCTAAAGGGAATTATCTGAGCCCTGCTCAGAGGTTTGAAAGCCCATTTTCTGCTCGAGAAAACGGCAATGATGCATGTAGGAGGCCATAATGTTAATGTTTTTCAAAGTAATGCCCTGTATTGATTCGTCTGCTCGCTGAAAGTTCAGATGGATACAAAAGTCTAGAATGACAACGCCATTTGATATTTAAAAAAATGGTACTGTAGATCTCTAAGTTGACTGATGTTACACAGTCTGCATGACAACAATGAATGTCTTTTGAAAGAGAGTAATATAAATAGTTGTGTAGAATTATGCAATATTATTGATGCTGATGAAGAGAGGGCACGCTACTCTCTCAGAGCACGGTGGAAAACACTGATATGCCAGGTTATTGTCATTAGGGTTGTTTTGGCATGCTGGGTGACTCCTGGGTTGCCGGGGGGTGGGGTGGGGGGTAACTTATGTAGAAATAAAACTCAAGTGAATCAGAAGAAATGTGCTTCTCATTAGTAAGTTGTACTATTCATGCATGCACTCTCAGATTTTCAGTTTAATTTCATTGTATCTCATATGTCCTGAAAACTGCAATGCAACACTTTGTAGCAAAAAATGAAGCTAAAATACAAATGGCAATCACCAGCACTCTCTTTTTCTCAGCGGTGAAATACACCGAAACTCTAAAGTAAACTTTATGTAGTTCCTCACTCTTTTCTGCTCTTGAAAGTATTGATTTCCCGTCACCTGTTGTATTCTCCGGTTGGGTGAGCTGCTGTCCTACTAAAGCGAGAGATCGTTTCTCTCTGCAGGGGTCTCAAAGGCGTTGACCAGATGCAATTGACCAAAAGTATCAGCTCTAAAGAGCCAAACGTAGTACTAAAATGTTTCTTGAACCGTTTATGTTGATTGGAAGTTCAAATGGTTCGAATCTTCTCTACTGGCCAAATTCAGTAGCAGTTGATATTTATATTATAATTAACAGGTGTCTGCGAGGGGTGGAGAGAGAGGCTGGTTTCAACACAGTTCGTACTTCAGAGCAGGCTCTTTAAAGACTGACCGCAACCAAACTAGAAAAGATAAGCCCATTACTGTCTGCTTATTGGCTAATAGAAGTAAATGATGTTTGATTACTGGGCCTCCTGTTTCAAGTGTGCACCACAGAGGATATTTGTATATTGCTTAATCCACACTTTGTGTTTTTGCTTTTGTCATCTGCCATATAGTGTAACAACAAACAGTGTGTGTGTGAGTATTGGTACTGACAAGCATTGATTTGCAGATGCAGAGCACATACACTATGCAGTACACGATGGTGGCTTTGCAGATGATCGTATACAACATTACATGGATGACTTTTCTCTTTTTTGTAGAAAAAAATACTGTATACTTTCAACTCCTCTGAATTTCTTTCAGATTAATTCTTCAAATTAAGTAGTCTGAAAAGGAAAAATCAGTCTTTGGTATAACTGTTCATAATTTGTGTCAACACTGAGGCAGTCGCATGTGTCGAGGGGTCACAAGTGTTTTTATATTAGGCTCACAAGCCAAAAAAGTTTGTGAACGCCTGCAATAACAAAATAAAGGGTGGTAATGAGGGAATATATTTGTGGAATTGCTGTAGTATTGGCAGTATAGTGTAAACAAAAGTGTAAAAATGAACTATGGGTGCCATAAAATGATAATGGATGCATATGAGATGACTGTTTCTGCTGTTATATTGACACTTTGACTGATGCTTTTGCATTAAGTATACCTGAACTCCCCTGTAAGATTTAAAGTCTAATTCAGTGAAAAGCTGTAAAAATGTTAATGCATATTGGTACAGCGTGTGAGGCAAATTGGTGGAAAACATCCACTGAAATCTACTCATCTGAAAGTTTAAATACTCTTAGGGCAAACACGTAATCTTTGTTCGATGTTTGTGTGAACAGTGATCCAGTATTTTTCTTGAGGAATCCATCGACAGAGTCACAGAAGACAATCCAGCGCCGTCGGCAACAGATAATGATAGTTTTGCGTTCCTCACCATTACTCCCAACCTCATGGCTTTGGGCATGCTGAGGAAAGTGGGTGTCAATATTCTGTCATTTTGCTGCCAGCAAAAAGGCATTCACTTATTGAGCTTGTGTCAGGATGTGTATCTTTATATTTCCCATAATGTCCCACAGCTGGTGTCTCTCATTTAACTTCCAAAAAGTGTCTATGAGAGTAATTGAAGTTGTTGCAGTTGAGTTTGCACCACAGAATTTCTATTTGTCACTAAAGACAAAGTTAAAGGGGCTCAAATATAGTTTTAAGACTTCTTGTTGATATTCCAGGTACAGTGTGCATGTCCCTAAATACAACTGTGTTTCCTGTAGTCAAATTAAAACACCTAAGCTTGGACAGGGTAATATTTCAGAAAGTTGCACAGTGAAGAAGCTCTCCAAGTTAGCAGCGTTAACTGACAAGCTAACTGGCTTGGCTGCTGATATGACAATATTTTGCACAGTTTAGTTAAAAGATGTGTTTGTGAGATCACGTGGGCTCTCGATAGAGATGGCGTAGAGAGCTGCTCTGTAAAACCCGACATAACAAACGAAACTATCGATATTTATTCCCATTATTTCCCACGGTATATAGTGGCTCAGTAACAGGGATATATTTTCCTCTTTTCGAGAGCAAAGATACAAATGTCTAGTCGACAACTCCGGAAGCTTCAGCGCCTCAAAGATTCACCACAGCCACAGTCGGCGAGAGCTTGCAAGAAAATGGATGCTTTCATTAGCAGGCCTTAAGATGACACACCAGCTATATCAAGTGCAGCCATGGAAGAACCCTCGCTGAGTTTCCTCACTACAGAGATAAGAGCAATCCATATGTCCACACAGAACATCGAGCAGGATACAAAGGAAATTAAGGCTACCGTGGAGGACATTGAAGGGAAGATTAGCACTCTAAGCTCGCGCATGGACGAGGCGGAAGAACGGGTCACCGCACTGGAAAGCGCTGCTGACACATCCAAACAGCATGTCAAAGGCTTCCAGGAGAAAATACAACAACTTCAAGAGCGTGTCGAGGATTTCGATAATAGAGGACGACGCTGCAATGTCAAAATCCTGAGCTAAAAGAAGGGAATGACATGATTCAGTTTTTACAACAAGAAATCCCAATCATGCTGGAGCATCGATCCCAAACACTGGAGATACAGTGCGCACATCGAGTACCCACTGGCCCGCCGAGACGAGAGCCCAGAGAGGGGGACCGACCACGGCCCGTGATGGTCAACATGCTCCGCTACCAGGTGAAAGAGGAGATACTTCGAGCAGCCAGGCAAAAAGGTCAGATCAGTGGCAAGGAGCCAGGATCATGTTTTTTCCGGACTACCCTAAACAGACCATGGAGCGGAGGGTGTCCTTCAAACAAGTTAAGACTGATCTGAAGAATAGAGGAGCTGAATACATGCTCTGCTTCCCCGCCACCTTGGAGATTAAACATAACAGAGCACATCATCGTTTCATCTCCCCTGAAGAAGCATCGGAAGCAAGAAGCAAGAGGAAGATTATAAAAGAGAGCTCCCATCCCATATAATAGAGGCTCAGGAAGGCCACATTTAAGGCTTTCCTTTTTTTTGGTTTCTTTTTTCTTTTTCTCTTTTAAATTTTCTACATGCACCTCTATGAAATAACACGCACTTCTAATTGGAAACAAAACAGTTAGCTGGACTATTTGGCAAAAGGCAGGGATAACCTATATTTTACATTTATTTGATAGCAATACTAAGCACTTTTTAAGCTTTGACCAAATAGTGGATAGATATAAATTACCACATAATCAATACTCACCCCTGCATAACCCTGTGTGTGCTCAGGATAAGCAGGTTTAGAAAATGGATGGATGGATAATCAGTACTGGAGGTATGTCCAAATGCAAAGCACCCTGTCTAAATGGTTAGGAGGCCCGCTTACCTGCCCTGTGGGTAGCCCAATTGAAGAACTGCTGATCAGATCAAGATCAGGTAGGGGCATTACTCTTAAGATCAAAAGTTTATTACAGGAACAATTAAGTGACCCTTTGCTCAAGGTTAAGAAACACTGGGCAGGGGACTTGGCTATAGACATATATCCTAAGGATTGGAAGTCATGTTTAAATAACATTAATACAATGTACAAATAAATGGGTAATAGGTTTATTCAACTGAAAGTAATACATAGATGGCATCGGACACCACAACAACTTTATAAATGGAACTTAATACCAGCAGACTCTTGCTGGAGATGTGACAAGAGTGGTGCCTCTATACTACATATACTCTGGACATGTCCAGCACTTGGTGGAATAGCATCCATCAGATTAAATTTGAAGTCCTGTACAAAAAGTTCCAAATCTCTGCAAATCTTGGGATCAACCACTGAGCTTCAGGACAAAGACTTTTCGTGTTTTGAGAAAAGATGGATTATCTTGGCTCTCACAACAGCTAAATGGATACTGCTAAGACACTGGAGGAAAAAATACCCACCTCCTTATGAAGAATGGACTACAACAATGGCACAGCTAGCTGCTTACAAGAGGGTGACATACTCCCTACTGGATTGATGAACTTGATCAATATATGTTTACTTGGAGCCCTTTTACTGACTGGTTGTCTGTAAGTTAATGGTTGCCTTGATAATGTAGTGCTGTCAATGATTTATTGTGCTTATCTATTGAGAAGTATCAGTGTGGTGGTCTATGTTTTATTTTTGTTTGTTTGTTTTGTTTTGTTGATTCATTTGTTTTGTTTTTGTTTTTTATAATTAACTCATTTACAAAAAACTTAGGGAGTAATTTTCTGGACTTGATGGCTTCCTGATTGAAGACATCAATTGAATTGATCTCTCCCTATCTGTATTATACATATGTTAAACTTCAATAAAAATGTTCATTACAAAAAAAAAAAAAAAAAAAAAAGATGAGTTTGTACCATCAACGTCTTTCTCATAACTGTGAACTATTTCTTTTTTTTGTGAAGATCTTTATTTGACAGAGTTGGTTATGTAAAAGTGGACAGTGACTCTATCTCACCTTCAAAGAATGAACTACTGTTGGTTAGTGGTGCAGATTTGCAGGTTGTAGCTGAACACTGTTAAAATTGACAAGAAAGATTTGTGCCAATTCATTTTGCCCACATGAGCAAATTCCACAGATACTGCAGTGTCATAAGTTAGGTAGTGTTTTGGGGGGGTCCAGTGTACAGATTTACTGGATTTTCTCGGCGTACTTAAGGTTCAGTTACTCCTTAAAGGCAACAAGATATACACTGACATACAGGATAACATAGAGACCAGTCGTGTTGTTAATGTAAGAAAAAAACCCAATTACCTGTAAAGGTCACAGTGAGTGTGTGAGCACAAATGTCACTGCAGAAAAGAGAGGAGAGTTGGCTTTTAAATGTCCCCTTTAGGCTTTTTCCCCTTTGAATTAAACAACAACCTTCATTACATTAAGGCACAGATGAACTTGCTTACAAAGATACTTCTGCTGGGTCAAAGCTGATTGGATGCACTGAAGCTTTAAAACACCAGGATAAAAAGTGTCACTGAACAATTGAATTCCTGTCAGAAACACTGCAGTCAGTTTCATGAGTGGGAAGTAAAAACAAATCAATAAAATGTATTTAAGCTGGGTTTCTTTTTTTCTCTTTGAGATTTATATTTGTAATGGCCAGCCAGAACTTTGATGTTGATCTGAAGTGAGTTGTTTGTGTGCAGAATAGAGGCGGTGATGTTTCTCAGCTTGCAGTGTTGTCAGGAGGGGATACTTCTGCAGAGTGTGGAGGACATTAATGTTAAACAAAAGTCACTGCAGAGAATAATGAAACATTGCAGGCTTTCATACTGAACCATGTGTGTAGTTTTGGTATACTTCAAGATTTTTACTTTAAGTGAAACTACAAATCTTTTTTTGAAAAATCTATGATTTGTTTTCAGGTAAGAGCATGATCTTGTGTATTACGTAAAGCCTCAGGGTCCATAGAGGCATTTGTCCCTCCACTTCACACAAAAAAAGAAAAGGTCACTGCAGAGATGAATGTGCAAAAGGCAACGGAGAGTTTTATGATGTGTGCAATTCTGTTGAGGCCGGTTCTCCTGCTCCTCATAGTTCAAGGAGATTTAGTAAATAAAAACAGGTCGCACCCCAAAATTTTTTTCTAACATGGAGGTTAGTTGTCGCAAAGTGTTCTCACATATGAACTACCAGGTGTAACTATTGTATAGCCAACAGTACTAAGTGATAAAAGGTGTTTGTTCGAAACCAGTTGTTTGACAGGAAAATCAGACTTTGTTTCAGAAAACATTTAAAAACTTTATTAAGACACTTTCAGGCCCACACAAGAAGAGGCTAATTAAACCATCTTTAATGACCAGGATGGTTATAGTTAACAAATGTATCTTTGGTTTCTGTGGCATTTTACAGTAGCACGTTTTCTGTCAAAGATTTGTGGTTTAGGAGTTTCGCACAATTTTGTCAGTGTTTTGTCTGCACAGGCTTATCTATTTTAATTTTGTATTACATTCGTACGGTGTCCCACTGTTGTGTTGTGATTGGTAGGTCTACTTATCTTTTAAATGTGTGTGTGTGTGTGTGTGTATGCATGCATGCACATACTTCATGCCAACTCCGTATGTTTGTCCTCCTCTTGGGGCACCCCAGTCAAAAACATTTGGACATGCCACTGAACATAATGACCCAACTCTGAAGAGAAATCACTTGTTTCTACCTCTGCGAAACGTTAATGAGCTGGAATTTGATTCTTCAGTGTCTGTCTGGAGAGAGAAAAAACACAAGTGGAGGTGTTTCTCTTTTTGCTGAACTGAATCAAACACTGAAGAGACCCAGCAAGGAGAAAGAGTTTTAATATTTCTATTAGATCCTCAATTTGAGCTAGTTTGTAATGTTTGAGTCATTACATGGGACTGCTCGCCACAGAGTACATCCAGATCACTTTCACTCCATTACCAGCAGCTGTGGTTGCAGCTCTGGGTCAGATTTAACAAAGAAAGCACTTTGTTTATATTTGGATCCTGCTTTTTCCCGCATGCAGGTTTATTACATGGAGGCTGGATGGACATTGTTATTGTACATGTCCATAATCATTTATTATTCTGACACAGGAGAATTTTTGGCTCAGCAACAAATATAAATCTGCTGTAATTCAGTCAGCCATATATGCCTTTGTACATGTACTTACGTTCATATATTGTGTGCATAATGTAGTTGTTCTTTCATATGCGTACTCCTCTTCATTTCAGATTCAGAAAAAAAGTATTTTCCTCACAAACCAAGGGAAATTTGCCTTTGACATGGCTCATTAATAGGTTAAAAACATACAGTATTTATTTATTTAATATTCACTTTTGTAGGAAGAAATACATGGACCAATGCCATAAAACACAGTATTTATAAACTAAGCTAGTCTGCAACAACAGTCCCTAGATGGATCATAATACAAATTCAAGAAGCATGGTCACATGGTCATGGTCAATTATCTACAATTATCTACCCCACCCCCCCAAAAAAAACCCCATTTTAAATCATACACTATTAACCTTTAAATTTAACATGGCTTCTGATGTGAGCTGACCTCTGGTTGAAAAGCAAATTAACCCACTTGACATAATGTTACACACAGCATAGGAAATAAAACCATATTGAACTGAACCATACTGAAAAAAAGAGTAAATGTGTGAGAGTAATATATCGCCATTTTATTAAATTGGATTTAATAATGAAAACAATTAGGTTTGTCTAAGTCTTACAAAAAAAAATCAGCCGAAGCTAACCTCACCTTCACCTCTCCTTGGACACTGCAGTGTGACTTATCCCATTAAGAACAAGAGAAAACCAAAGAATTTCAATTGCCCTCCACAGCCTTGCCTATTGTTCACCATTACAATCATGCCCAGGAAACCCTCAGTAATTATGAAGGTAGAGATAAGCAGACAATCCAGAGTCCCCTGCGTAGCCTAGTATCCATCTCAGAGGGGGGCTCAGGCCTCTACACAGCCTGACCTCAGTCCTCTGCC
Source organism: Scortum barcoo (assembly GCA_023238725.1). NCBI lineage: Eukaryota > Metazoa > Chordata > Actinopteri > Centrarchiformes > Terapontidae > Scortum > Scortum barcoo. The sequence continues at coordinate 9,132,326 of CM041543.1, read as the reverse complement.
CTCAACACCACTCCAGTTCACCACTCACAGCAGCATCCACTCCGCTGGGAATTTGCCTTTGCAGAAGGATTCAGTTCTTGTTTGTCTGGACAGGTTACGTGAGGTTACAGCTTAAACACTGCAAGGTTGTTGCAGATGTGGGAATATTCTGCAAACATCCGTGTACACAAGCAGTAAGAAGACACTGCAGTGCTCAAATTTACAAAGGCACTGGTCATTTAAAACTGTGGTAGGTTATTAGTGATATAAAAAAAAAAAAAACTCTACATACAGTTTTGCCATTTTGTTTCTGACGTAGTTTAAAGGTTGTTAAAAATCATTCCACACAGTCAGTATCATACATATGAAATATTTAAGACCTAGAATTTAAGGTAAAGTTCTGTGTGTTTGAACAATGTTTGGCTTTGCAGCATTTTACTTTTAAGCTTTGATTTGTCTCTGTGCACAAGGACTTCCCACCTCTAGTCACTACGAACAGTTGAAATAAACTAGGTGATAATGAACATTTACTCCCCTTCAGTTGATGTTCATGGGGCATTTTATTAGCTGTAGCCCTTCATTTTTTACTTTAGTCAAACTGTGTGTATTTATAAATAATATAATACTGCATCTCTCCTACTGTTAATCACAGGCTCACAAGCATTATATGAATTGAATTTACATTTCATTAATGTGTTTCAGAGTGAAAAAGAGCTGAGCTGAGCAGGGCTGGGCCTAAGTAAAGAAAAAGTGGATAGGATGAAAAATGTAGAGTACATGGCTGTGACTCTTAGCTCGGATGATGAACTGACGCTCTTGCTATCCATGGAGAGTTGCAATGGAGAGAGCAAGGATTTAATGGAGGCAGTAAAAGAGGGCAGGAGTCCTGCTAATGAATCAGAAGATGGGAGGAGGAGGAGAGAGAGAGAGGAGGACTGAACAGAAGAGGTTTGGGCCACTGAAAGACAGATGGTCTGCAAAGCACCACTCAGATGCGGACACACATGGATATTAGAATTTTTTGGACCTCACTGTGCATGTGGCTGCTGAACGCTCCAGTTACAAGAGTTCGATTGAAGGTATTGTAAAAATGAATTTCTAGCAGGGCTGCTGTTAATGAGCCTTTCACGATAAATTAATCAGCTGATTATTTTATTGATTATTATGAGTGAAAAATATCATAGTTTCCATGACTCCAAGGTGAGTATTTAAGTGTTTTGTCCAAAACAGTCCAAAACCCAAATGTTCAATTTACCATAATGTCAGATCACAAAAAGCAGCAAATTCCTAAATTTGTGACCAGCAGATTTGTAGCATATTTGCTTGAAAAATTATGGAAAGCCTTAGTCAGTCTGACTAAGGCTTTCCTAAGGCTACCAGTGACAAGTCAAGAAGCTAAGAAGCAAGTCATTTTCAATGGAAGCCATCAACATGAAGCTCCAAACTGACATACGACACTTGGCTGGCTTTAACAATACACTCTCTTTTACCGCAACACTAACAAAAAATGCTGGAAGGCAGACAGCTATGACAGGAGGGCTAGGTGTGTAATTTCCATTTTTAAACAATAGCCCAGTAGTGCTTTATTTAGCTAGCTGATGCTATGCTAGCTTTCTGTGTACTGCGGTGCACACAGGGATGCAATGGAGCATTGAAATGTGATGTTAAAATGACCTTTGTCACCATAATCTGTATATGAACATGGACAACATGAAGACATGACACCTCTGTATATGACCCAAAAGTGAAGCCAATACATCTTGATCAAAAGTGAAGCCAATACATCTTGATCGCCCCCTGGTGGCTGGTTGCAGTACAGCTCATAAGTCCCGCCTCCTCCATGGTAACACAGTGGCCAAACTAAAAGAGTAAAAGTACACGCCAAATCAATTTCAGTAATTTTACGTAATTATTATCATGCTGCTCTTTGTTCAAGTATTTACCTTTCAGGTTGAAACCTTTTTTGAGTTATTTTATGCTCTAAAAGGGGGTGCAACACATGCAGACTTCTTTTCACAAATTATATGTAAAGTAGAAATGTCGAGAGGAGATGCTAGCAGATGTTAAACTGTTATGAAACTGTATCACTACTGGTTGCTATTGTAGCAACAGAGCGTCTGACTGAGACCCACTTTCCTTACGGTAAAAAGTCTCATGATAAGGTGATATCTGTTTATTAATATAATAACTCAAATATAATAAAATAGTCCCTTTAAAAGGCTCGAAATGTAAAATTTACTGAGTGTAAAGCGCAGCAAAGAGGTCATTCATAGAGACAAACTCAGCTCTGCAGTTCTCCCCAGCTTTATGTACAATTTTAGTGTCTTTCAGCTCGTATTTCGTTTTATGACTCACAACTTTATTGTTTTACCAGGTTAGCATCAAACGTCGAAATCTGAGAAGTATTTGGTGAACGTAATGGCGCATTTAGCAGGTGATGGAGGCCAAAACAGAGCTAAAAGGTGGGTTAATATCCAACTTAAAGGTGACATGTTCGCCATTACATCTTTATTAAGTGTAAGTTTGTTGCATTGCCTGCGATGTCCATAAAAATCTATTAATGCAGGTTTAAAGCTAGGCTTACATTAAAACATTTAACTGTGAGTACATGTTCATGACTTCATCCTTCCACACATAAATTCCAACTATTTTTCAAATTTGAAGAGGTCACAGAGATAAAACTCTTACAGTTAAAGTCTGATAACCACCAGCCACTGTAGTACTCATTGCACGAGTGGAAAAAGTACGGCCAGATGCCATGCTCTAGGACCTATCTACTTGTAGTCACCAGAGAGGAGTATGATTTTATTACCTTTAAGCTATAATGATAAAATGCATCCATGCATCCATAAAACCCATCAGGCCTGAGCCTGAAAGTACACTGCAGCATGTTTTTAACCTCGACTGCAGATTTCACAGTCATCTGATGTTAACTGCCTGTGCCAAGTAGTGCACGTTCTACGTAATTGTGTCCATTCAGCCTTTCAGAGCATCAATAAATGTCTGTAATTAAAAATCAATGAGAATCTACAGTGTTATTGAACTCTGTTTTAGCTGTAGTTTAGTTTAGGTTTATGCAACATGCTTTAATCTCTCTCCCTTATTTAATTTACTGAGATCTTGTGCATTTGTCTTTATTGCAGCATCTCCAGTGAATGACTGTGGAGAATTTTTGGCAGATGTAACAAGAAAGTGTATGTGATTAAACAGATGCATGTATATAAAAGTTAATGTGAATGATGTTGATATTACGACCACTGCCTTAATCCTTGCAGAGGTGCTTTAAAATGGTAAAGGAGTGTGCCATTAAAGGTAACTTTTGAATGAGGGCAGTCCTAACGTCTGTCTGTCTGTCTATCTATCTACCTATCTGTCTATCTGTGAAATGTGTGAATAAGCCACTGGTTCTGTCATTGAGACTGTCATTGAGATTAATGTGGCACTATAAAGAGAATCCACAAATCATGCAGTAACAGAGTGAGAGGCAGTGAATCAGACAACTTTAAAGGTGACAAACTATCAGGTACATCTGTTGAACCTCCCCACTAACCACAGTAAAGGTGGTGAATGGAGTCTTGATTACCAACGAAAAACTTTCTTTCATGTCAAACTTTGAGGGCAGGTTGACCTCAAACGGTCTCTTCACTCTCTCTCTGACTAATGTCATCATTGTCTTCTTCTTCTTCTTCTTGTTCTGACTGATATGACACAGCAAGCTCTCAAGGTCACTCTGCCCATATCAGGTTTCAGTGTGTTGGTATCAGTTGCAGGGAGCGTTGTCGATTTAACATTAAAATGGAAATCGACTTTGGTGTGCCGTGAGATCAAAAACACTTAACAAAGGTCCGCAGGCATCATTCAGTGAGTAATTGGTCGCTGCATTGCTGAGCTTTATTGTGCCCCAGTGATTACTTTGATTAGCCCGAGCTGACCTTGTAGATAATTGATTTATGAATTTTATTTCTTCCTGCTTAACTGATTTTATTGAAATTATTTGCAAAGGTGAAAGTAGTTACTCTTTGCAAATTTGTTCCCACTGAACATAATTCTGCTCATGTCTTTGCACTTTAAAAAGTTGTTGTCATTGCTTTTATTTGAGTAGATTTTGTCTTGAAATATAAGATAAAGAATAAAAAGCAATGTCATTTAGAATAAGGCACAACCACCTTAGACTGCTGTTCTGGTCTGATGATCCATAAAATTATTTTTGGGGATCTTGCCAAAGTGATTAATCAGTCAATTTCCTGCATTTTCTTAAGATATAGCCTGAATCTGCTTCTTCACCGATGTCACCAGACTATTGATTTACATTTTCTTGATTAAATATAATCAATTTATCTTAGTTTCTAAAGTAATGTTGTAGTTAGACAAAGTTTATGAACTGCATAAGCACAAAGAGATGTGACCCTGTTTCCCCTCATGCTCTCATATATTCACTGGAGGAAATGTCACTGCATACATTTATTGCAGAAATATGATTTTATTTCTTTTCTCTGCTTGCACTGACCAACCTGCTGCTGCTTACTATAATTCAGTGAACTTTATCATGCATTCATCAACGAGGTAGCTCGGTTGAAGATGGTGTTGCGATTGTGCAAAAAAAGTCTTCACTTCATCCTCGTGACATTAATACATAACATGTTTCCAAAAACCCAAACACCGTTACAAACACGAGATCTTCCAGGTTGCAGAGAATGAACACGATTGTTTATGTTGGAGCCCAGATACGGACATTATTGGAGTTGTCAGTTCAATTTAAATAAGAGCCCAAACAGCTGAGCAAGAGTGTCTCTGTGTAATGGACAGCGACAGTGTATTTACCTGAATATGTAAACAGAGAAAGCACTCTTGGGCAGAGAGCAATTGTCTTGTCTAATAACATGCAGGGTGCAAAATGTAGCCACAGAGCCGAGGCTGAAATAACAGCTTTGTGTGCAGTCATTAGGAGACAATAAGTCTGATTTAGGCCGTTCCCAGGCACCAGAGAAAATGCTGCTATTGATCCGATGTACAATAATGTGTAACTAAAAGAAAATTTATGGGGTGCTGACTTCATTTCTGCATACAGATGTGTCAAAACAAAGGAATGAAGCACGACTATGAGGAGAATGTCTGCTTATCTGTAAATCACTGCTGTCAAAATACTGTCTGATATTAACGGGGAAAGCTGCAATTTGTGATTTTCTGTGTTTTATTGGTTTTACCCCAATATAGTCTAGACAGAAACTTGTTGTTCTAAGAGTTCTAAGACAAGAAGTTGTGTTTTTAAAGGAACTACAAGGACTTTTTAACTGGTTATGAAACAATCTCTACCAACTGTGAGAAGACTGTCTGTTTCTACATGGTTATTCTTAATGTCTGTCTGACTCCCGACATTGATTGATTTACAGCACGCACACCGAAAGAGTGTTTCTTTACATTTTCCCAGGCAAAGTTTGGCAGTGAGTCGTACATTGGCTAGCTGAAAGGAAGCAGGTGGAGAACCAAGATAAAAGGGACAATAAAAACACAAGTAAGCTTTGGTTGGTCATTCAACAGATGGAGAGAACTGTGGGATTTGAAAGGATTCAAAACTGATCCTGAATTTTCTCTCTTCATCCTAGACAGGTATACAAGATGTCTCTCAATATGTCATTCATGAAATACATTGTGAGATGTGGTTTAACAGCCCATGGAGGGATAACGTTAGGTGGTAGAATACAACTGGCACATGACGTAACATTTTATTTTGGCCTTGCTGCCGAGCTAAATCTTGCTGTTGGTTTATTATTTTGATGGTAGAACATTACTGGGGGATGGGGCTTAGATGTAACCTCAGTGTTGGAGCTAAGATAAAGTTTTCCTTGTTTCAGTATTGTCTTGCTACAGTTATTCATTTCACATAGCCACAAAGAGATACATTACCTCATCACCATGTATCCGGCAAACAGTGTCTTTCTTTCTCTTAGTTTTAAAACCAATGTGTGCACTAGCCTGATCAAGACCATTATGACATGAGGTGGTGGTGGAGCACTATTTTTAAAATTAACACAACATCAAAGGTTCCTCATAGTTTTAAACCTACTGAATTGTAAATAAGACATGGGAAATACCTATTTTTTTCCCCAAAGCAAGGTAAGAAAACTCCTAGTTTTTCTAGTTTTCTGTGAAATAAATCAATCATCTTTTATTAATTGAGGCACCTCTTGTCACAACAAAGATATAGTCTGAAACATGAAACCTCCTGAGAAACAGGAGGGATGCCTTACTGTAAGAAAATGAAAACTCTGCAGTAGAGCTGCAGAGATTCAGATAAAAGCAACCAGCCTATCCACAGACTACTCTAGACTAAAAACGTTCACCCATTGGTTGATTTGATTCTCAAAGCAAACTTTTTATTTATAATTCAGACCAGTAAAGAATGAAAACCATCTCCACAAGAGACATTAAACTTAAAGAAAAGGCTCTCCTGGAAGTCACTATCTGTTGCTAGCACGGACTGTCATGTAAAAGTTCTTCGGTGATATTAAAGATTCAGTACAATCAGTTTAAAGTAGCAATACTGCAAGCTAACGTACAAGTGTCAGTCAAGACCTAGAGCAGTTCCAATTAGCTCAATTTTAACCACCTGTAACATTAAAATACAACTTAAACTAAACAACTACTTTAATGCATCAAAATAATCTATTATACATCAAATTATTGATTAACTTTATCTTTCACTGATTTTTCAGTTGGAGAAATTGTTGCCACCTGACATCCAAACACAACTAAGTGCACAGGTGCATTATATTGTATTATGGATCACCACTATATTATAACCATGTTGTGCCTCCTGCTGGCCTGAAGAGCAAAAATCTGATGCTAACTTTGTTAGCTAGCTAGCCAAATAAGTAAGTAAGTAAGTAAACAAATAAATAAATGTTAAATTTGCAATAAATGCAATTAAAATTGTAATCATTCAATAAAATCATTTAAATTTCATTTAAAAATGAACTATCCAGTGAGCAGTGTTTGCTCATCTTTTTAGAAATAAAATGGAAATGGACTTTAAAAGTTACTTCAAAAGCATGGTTTTAAATTGACTTTAAAGAGAAGGCCATTTAAAAGGGGGCTGATAATAAACCCCACTGTGCATCTGAGCAAGACAAGCTTTTTTTTGTTTAGGTTTTTTGTTTTTAGAAAAGAGCATATGCTCCTTTACAGGTAATCCATTTTCTAAACCTGCTTATCCTGAGCACACACAGGGTCGCAGGGGTGCTGGAGCCTGCCTGTCCCAGCTATCTTGGGCGAGAGGCGGTGTACACCCCCTGGACTGGACGCCAGTCAGTCACAGGGCTGACATTGACAGGCTTGAAGGACAGACAACCACTCACACTCACATTCACACCAAGGGGCAATTTAGAGTTGCCAATTCCTTTACAGGTAATGATCATCTTAAATAAAACAGGTAAAAAGGTACCTATGTGTATCTATAACCTCCTTAATGTATGACTTAATGCTTTAATTCTTGTTCATACTTTAATGATAATGGTGAGGATGTCGAACTGAGGAAAGCCTCTCTGAGAAACTGACCCCTCATCATGCAGCTCTCAGTACAGCTTGTTCACTAATGGAGCTCTGGCTGCGTGCCTGGATCGATCACAACACTGTAATGCTGAAGAATTCCTGATTTCAACAAATCAAGACTCGTCCTCCAGTTTACCGATGTAGGCTGACACTCCATCTCGTCTGGATGTACGAGGGCTGCTTAATCACGCTGGTGTTGGTGATGGTGGGTGGGGGGGGCAGGTGCAGGTGAGGCTTACAGGGCAGGAGAACGCAGGGTGAACAGAGGAAACAGTGAATCACAGAGATAAATCAGAGCCTCCCGGCCACTAAATCACCTCCCCTCTGAGAGGAGAAGGCTGCATGTTGATGACTTTGTGATGGATGACTGATTCAGGATCCATCAGATCTGGTGATGGATCACAGCAAAATGGAGCAGGATGTTAGCCAAGCTAAAAACTGTCGGCTCAGGGGTTTGAGGAGAAGCTTCCTCATGCAGAAAGTAACATGCTGAAATGGTTTATGTATATAAACTCAGGGTTCAGTGAAGAATTTGTTTGTTTGCTTTGGATGATGTTTCACATTTCTACTCCACTTTAAAACTGATTTACAAGTATGACTATGACAGATAGTGGAGGGAAAACCACTTATAATCTATTAAACCACACTTTCCCTTGCTGACGGTTTTATTTGTCAAGATTAACTACTTTTTAAGGCTGAATGAAATCTCTTCGATTTGAAATTAATATCAAACAGATGCACATTATATGAATCTGTTAAACTTAAGCAAGATAAATTAGCCTGCAAATAAGCAAGATAGTTTAGAAATAGATCAATATTGTTTAGTGGATTTCATACAAAATTACAATTTAAAGGGCTTTACATAAGGCCCTGAACATATAGAATAAATTAGATAAAGAGTCCACAGCGATGTTAACAGCTTGACCTGGCAGTAGTGAAAATTATGACAAGTAGAGGTTCATCAAAGTTATTACAATTAATCTTGATTCTTAATCAGAAAATCATATTTCACTAAAACTGAAAGACTCCAGCTCAAAATGGCGCTAGATGAAAAGTCAGAGGTTTACTAAAGTCAGGAGGATTCATCCTCTGTGGACGATGAATGGATAAGAAACCTGTCCAAGAGTTGCTGAGCTATTTTAGTCTGAATCACTGTCTGATATTGTTAACCAGCAGAAGACATTAAAAGATTTTTTATATATAAAATATATAAAAGAACATTAAAAAATGCTAAAAATGCCATTTAGAACACTTTGCATCCCTTAGTAGAGATACCTTCCTACCAGGTAAGTACAGATAACTTACTTTCTTCAGAGGATGTATACAGGCAAGTAACATTTCAACCCTAACGTGACACATAACAACATGACATATCGCCTTAGACACCCTGATGTGGAAAATATTTAAAATCAGTGCTGCTCAGTGCAAATGTGCTCTTGCCCCCCCTTTACTGTTTTATTGCAGTGTAAGCACTAAATAATGTCCCCGTGTATGGACTGTCTTTGTTAAAGCGGTGACTCATGGGCCCACAGCTCTTGTTCCCTCATGGGAAGATTGGCAGGAGTCAGGAAATGAGGACTGAATCGAGAGCACTTACAGTGAGTGAGTGCATTTGGCAGAGCTACAGCCACCATCCCTTTCACCCTCGGATAATTTCAAATTTCACCAAGGTGGCCTCCCAAGCTGTGTATTTTGCAGAGTCATGACAAAGATGTTGAGATGTAAGCTAATAAACAGAAAGTGACTTCCCTGATACTGATGCTACAGTGATTTAAACACTTGTGTTTCACCATTCAAGGTAGATTAAGTCCTCATTCCCCTGTTCCCCACATCTGGTGATTTAGAAACATATGATTCAAATGTCAAGGAGCTCTCTCGGCTCCACAGTGACTTATTTAAAGGCACAGTTTGACATTTTAGGAAATATGCTCTTTATTGCCAAGAGTTGGATGAGAAGATTGCACATTATGTGAGCTTAGTTTAGCATAAAGAGTGAAAACAGGGGGTCAACAGTGACCCTGGCTCTGTCCATATAGAAGAAAGTCCACCAACCAGCACCTCTAAAGCTCATTAATTAAGATGTAATATCTCTTAACGCCCCTAAAGAATACAAAAGATTGTTTTTACAGTACACTTTTTGTACAGGTTAAACAAATGTAATATAACATGAGCTTTAGAGGTGCTAGTAGCTGCAAGGCCAGCCTTCTCCCACTACTCTGATCTAAAGTAAGGTCTGCTGGTGTTGTATTTACAGTACAAATATGAGAGTGGTATTGACCTTCTCATCTAACTTGTCAAGAAAGCCATAAAAGTGTAATCCTGTCCATCTATATGTTCCATTAAAATGAGCCGTGATACAGAGCTTAGAAACCATGGCGGCATCAGTTATAAGCAGGTTGTATTTCTGTGGCATCACATCCTTCCTGCACTGGAGATGAAAAGACTGTAGTAGGGGGCCATTTGCATAACCGTGACAGAGTAATGCTGCTGACAGCAGCAAAAATACTGACAGATGGGTTTAATTCCATTATGTGAGCTACTGTGTAAGAATGGAGTAGCAGCCGACCTGCAGCAGAGCGTTCATGGTACCTGGCCTGACTGTAAAATGATGGAGAGCTGTGGATAAAAATGACAGACAGGTAACCAATCGAAGAGAGAGGTGTCACGGGTCAAGAGGTCATTGAGGCAGATTACATCCCTCAAGGCCACTGACCGCACATTGGAAGTGAGTTGAGTGGTTTGTCAGTTATATGGCGGCTATAGTCATTGCATGAAGCGACTGTGGTTTATCATCAAGGCCAGCTGGATGTACGCAGTGCTGGAGAGATCATTACACGCAGCGGAACACTTTAGTGATGAAGGTTTTCTACTTTAAATACAGTCATGTGGCCGAAAGCTGGAAGGATTTTTCTAAATATATTTAGCCATTTAAGACCAGTACAATGTCTCTGTAGCACTACATGCTAACTGTGTACATTGTGTACAGTGTGCAAACAGGGAGACATGAAATCAAATTAAAGCTTCAAAGTAAAATGTTTCTCCAGAGATGTTAGAGTTTCTTTGGTTCTACCTTTTTAATAACACATTCTTTTTCTAAAGGGTTTGTAAGGTGTAACTGATTACTTTATTAATAAATGATTTACTAAAACTTCAAAGATCAGTTGTAAGCTATTTAATAGAGAAACTTTGGGGTTGCCAGATTGTGAATAATCCCATTGACTGATAACACCGTATGATCATTTACCTTCTAGAAAAGAGCTGCATAGAATCTAAACTAGAGTCCCATTATAAAGATATTATTTAGCATTTATTAATAGTTTATCGCCATTATTATCAAATAGAAAGTAAAAAGCTGCTAATGGAAAAAATTGGCTTATAATTGATCTTTAAAGCATTAGTTAGTTATTCACTAACAATTAATAACCCTTCTTCAAGGATTCACCCTCTTTTTACCTTCTGCAGCCAGTTCATCACCATCAAGCTTCAGCAACCTGGTTTCTTAGAAATTATGGTTAGAAATGAGTGATTTGTTTTGCAATGAGAAACATCATTGCTGTCTGGATTATGTTCAATGGCAATATTTCTGAAGTCAAAAAAGTTTTTGTACTGCATGCAAATGGTAGAAAGGAGGTTGGGGTGAACAGACTGGAAAACAAAGTGCAGTGAGACTGGAGCTCTTTGGTTAAGATCAAGTTTTCACCTACATGTCAATAATATATATATAGTATATATATATATAGTATACTATCGAAGACAGGGTTATAACAAGTTCTTACAAACATATAAAAAAAACAATATAAAAAAAACAATGAGAATTAGTATGTATAGTATGAATAGTATGGTTGAATTGGTATGTAACAGTAGTATAGCATCGGGACACCTCAGTGCGATGTGACCACTGAAATGAGTTTGGTGGAGCGAGGATGTTAACCCATCATGTCTGTGTTTGTTTCTTTTTCTGCAAGCAGTGCCTTTCTGTCCCTTTGTTGAAGAAGGCTAGTGATGTGTCCATCTTTTCCATAACTGTCTGGTTTTGATGGACAGAAAAGTTCAGACAGGCTGAACTAATAGCCTCCGGCAGGCTTCTCTTACGGAAACTGATTGAGACAGACACAAACGCTGTCCATCCAATTTCTGTCCATTCGGTGACAGATCAGACACCATCACAGTATCTTTCAAATTTGAAAACCTCTCAAATATCTTTACCATATCTAATAGACATGTAGACTTACTTTCACAGCATTTTATTGATGAAAAATCTTAAATTTAACAACATTTGATTCACTTATTTGCTAACTGAAGAAGAAAGAGCCTAGATGGTTGAAGGAGGTGTGTCGTATTTATGAGCAGTCACTTTATGAGTACAGCATATATTACTGTGGCCTGTGTTTCCTGTGTACTTACTCCCAGAGTGACATTGACCTGCAGCCTCACAGGTCACATCCAGAAAATGAGAAACTTTTATCATTGAGTGGTCAAACATAAATAATCTTAACATACATTTCTGCTTTGCATCAGATTTAACCTTGAGCCTGCTTGAGAAGAGCCATATATCTCCTCATTTGTCTTCCAGACATTTAGTGACATTGATCCAGGGTTTTTGCCCTCGTCTCCATCGCTCCACACCAGTCTGCCTCGTAATGTCTTCATCGTCTCCTCTATCCCTAACCTATTTTACTGTGTCCATGTAGCTGGGTTTCTAATGGGACCCTATTAGCAGGCTCTCCGCCTAGGGAGGACATTTGATCCTCACTGTAAACCTCCAATGCTTCGTCACCAGCCCCGGAGCAAAAAGGACCCTCTGAGGACCTTGAACACACCGCACTCAGTTACATTTCATGGCAAACACTCTAAATAATGTGGACACCATGTCCACAATAATGAGAAGTCATTAGACTGACAACTGTATGCATGCAGAAATTATACAATTTAAGAAAATGTCATAACCCCAAATTTCATTATAATTTTGCCATATTACAACAATAAACATTAAAATGTGTCTCTTTAATTGGCCTCTGAAATCTCAGGCAGAGAAGTAGTCAACTTGACAGTACATGAGTACATGAGACAGAAAATCTGTGAAAGAAAAATCTCCACCTGCTTCCTCTAAGACCATTTGAGATGAATCCACCACAAGTGCATGAAAACAGCCAATCAGAACAGAGTATCTGAGGGCGCGTCAGTCCCTGCTCCTGCACAGGCTCCCCGAGCAAAGAGAAAATAACAGTTTACACGAAAGACAAGTAAATGAAGAGAAGCATGCTAAAAAGAATTAGAATTATTCCCCTTCATGTTAAAAGCACCATCAGTGAAGGAAAATAGATACTTAGATATACAGAATGAGATAATATAAAAAATGGACTATGAAGTTTAATACAGACATTTGTGGTTTCCCCGAGGATGACTCCCACTGGTGGACTCTCTTTTCCACAAGTTACACCATGAGGTTCACATGGCCACGAAATCTGGTCCAGGCAATCATGTTTCCTTCAGCTTTAGCTTTACTAATTTTAACTTTTCGTCATCTGAATCGTACACCTACAAACACTTTTGTTTATGACCTGTAAAATTGAATGACAGTCCCTTTAGCTACACGATGCTAAACTAAGATGGTGGAGAGGGTGATACTAAAGTTCAGCATGTTAGCATTTTCATTCAGCTCAAAGCTCCACTGTTACTGAAGACAGCCTTACTGGGCAGATAGCATGACTGTAGACTCTTAGTTTTTCAAAATGAGGGCACCACTAACTGGTTATTATATTTTATGAGATATAAGATGTTAAGATATTTTATATTATAATATCTGGGTGGCTAAAGACGTAACTATGAGCACTATAACTCTGTATGTTTGGAACAGACAGTGATGACTACATTTCCATTTTGTGGTAAACTTTTCCTTTGAGTGCCTTTGGTATCATTAAATCCAGGGACCACATGAAGCAGTGAATTCAGAGGATTTTCCTTTCGCTTTGCTTCTGGCTCAAGAAGCGTTTCTCTGGGTGCGTATAACTCAGCTTCTCTGCCTGCTCTCTACAGGAACAGAGAAGTAAATGAGGGTTGTCAGGGTCCGAATTGTCAGTGATAAGTGGGAGACAGAAGCAAGGTCACTTTGTCCTTTATGATCTCATCTCCTGGGGGCGACAGGCCACGTTTCCCTTTACTGAGCACGCTCTTTAAATGGCTGAGTTATGTCACCAGTGATCAATGCCAAATTTCACCACACCCTCGTGACTGAAGACGAGCTGGCTTTCCAACCCCTTAATCTGAAAATGATGGGCCTGTGGAGCCTGTCTAGCATACTGTAACAGACCTATGAATACAGTATTTTACATTTATTTTTTATTGTGATCAATCCTTCTTGCTTCGTAGATACAGATGTTAGTCTAAGGACAGCAAGGTGTAAGATTTTAAGATGAGAGGAGACGGGAGGTAAGATCACAAATGGAACGATTAAAATTTCAGCCAAGTTCATCTTAATAGAAATAGACGGCAACAAATGTTCTATTTATCTACACACAAGGGAACTATCCTGCAACATCCTGAACCACTGCCTCCACCTGCTGGATCATCAATGTCTTGCAATGATACACCGACCATTTAGTGACTGACTAATAAAACACACTCACACTCCTCCGAACAGTAGAGATTTTAATAAACTTTTCAATTCACAAGTCATGTTGCAGCTGACGTGATTAGTTTTTATATTACCAAAAATCATTGCAAAATGCATTATCATAAATATATGGCAATCTCATATATACTTTTTTGTACATAATTATTTCAAAAAGGTCCCTCAGTTGTAAAAATAAGTGTATAACCAACCTTAAAGTCCGATGAAAATCTGCAAAATTTCAGCACAGTATTTTCCTAAGAAAAACATTTTAAATACAAGCTCTTACTCTATATTTATTTAAAAGGGCTGCTAATATAAAGTGAAAGGTTGCTTTGATCTTGATGTTTTATTGCTGAACAGGCATCCTGATTATCTTATGAAATATCATATAGTCCATGTTATGAAAATGTATAATATTTTGACATATTCAATTAAATAAAGGATATAAAAAGGCAATATTGGCAAAAAGCAGAAGCATACAGTATAAGTGCATTTACAAAAAATAAACGTCCTCTGAATATTTAAAAGATACAAATTGTATGAAAATGTGGAGCGCGGCTGCCTGGCTGATGGATAACGGTCTCATAGAGCCAGCGTCAGCCGGGGAAGGAGTGTGAAGGTTAACAGGAAGATTATTCTGCTCTCCATGAGGGAGTATATCTATTTTTCACCCCCCCCCCCCAACCACCCTTCTGATTCGACCTCTACCTGCTGCTGACCCACTAATCCATCTTCTCATCGATTTCTGTCCCTCAGTGCCAGTCTTCATCATCATCATCCTCTCCCTCAGATGAGTCTTCCTGGCTGCTGAGATCCGCCTGCTCTGTCACTCCGTTTCCATTTCCTCCCTGATGAGCTGCCGCTGCTGCCGCTGCTGCCGCTGCTGCCGCTGCTGCCGCCACCTTCCTGGCCCGAGCTTCGGCCGCCGCCTGCTCCTCCTCCTCTTTCTGACGCAGCGCTGCCGCCTTTTTCTCCTGCTCCGCGTGACTCTTCATGTGGGCACTTCGACTCTTGACTTTATAAAACACCCTTCGGTACAGGAAGAAAATTACGCAACATTACAGAGAATAGCAGCTTGGAGTACATACAAGTGATAGAAAAAGTGTACTGAACTCTGCTGCACCGACCGAATTTTAAGGCATATTTGCATAAACCCCTCTAAATAATGATTCATGCCTTAAAGTACTGTGAGTTCTGCAGGCCTGTTTGGGGTCATTGGAGGCTAGAGCCTATCCCAGCATGCATCAGTTGTACAATCACTAATCAATCAAAGTCCACATGAAGATGTGAATAAAAATGTTTGATTCTGGTCTTATGTGGCAGAGGTAACATTTATATGCATTTCTTAAAAATAATTTATTGTAAGTGAAACAGTCTTTGAAGAATAAACTTTTGCCATATTATTTCTAAAATGACCTCAAAACACATCTTAAATCTTTTCTGTAACACTTTTTTTTGTTATTTATCATCTAAAATACAAACCAACAATGATATACATGTAGGAAGTTAATAATAACCCTAACCCTAAACCTGACATATCGGTCAAGCTAAAACTAAAACACAACTGGAATAGGAAAGCGAACATTGCAGCCACTCAAACAGTTACTATAGAGTTGAAATGTTACACAGATAATGGGTGGATTTATGAGAAAAGCTATTTGAAATTAATATGATGCAGAATAGAGAGAGATCCATAGTGTTCCACAATCAATCAATCAATAAATAAATAATAGACATCATGAAATGAATAATACAATACTATATAGGATATGACTATAAAATTGTATGGAATAAATTATCAATAAATAATCAATAAAACTGCTTCTCTTGACAAGAACTGATTGCAAGTTATATTTCTTTTATTTCGGCTGTTCTATTTCTAAATTATTATTTCCCCATTTTACTCACATCACAATGCCTTTCTGTCAATTAAAACATACAGGGATGATTATTTCACCATTTCATGGCCACATAATATGTTTTCTCAATATTTCCTCATCATATATTATCACTGAATACTCATTTCATAATGCCCTATTTCATCTATCCCTTACTGACAATTTTTTGTCCCATATGAGGATAATCATAACGAGCTGCTAACTGCAAACAGCGCACTGACAAACGTCGGTGTGACTGCAGCTCTGCTGGGTGAGCAAACATCACTCAGACAAAACTTAAAGACAAGTCATAAATAAAAACAAAGTAAATCTCCAATTGTTTGGGCATACCTGCCACATTTCTTGCATGGAAACACCGCGTCAGGATCTGGCGGGGGCTTCGCTGGCGCTCTGGTCTTCTTCGTCGCAGGCTCGGCTCGAGGCCTGTGAGGTGCTGAAGCATGGTGAGCCTCCTTATTCACATTGTCAGGCTCTTTGATCACCACCATTGTTCCTGCCTGGAGCATCAAACGTAGAGACAGAGGAGAGGTTTTACATTTTTTACATCAAGCATCAGAAGCAAGGCTCTGCCAGGTTTCTAACTGTACAGAATCTGATTGAACAGAAAGTCGAATAACTGCAGATGTTAGAATATGAAGTGAAATATTTACATAGTCATGTGCCTGTAGTGACTGAACAACCCTCGCCTGGTGGCTGCTCTCGTCGCTCTGGTTGAAAGACATGTCCTTCTTGTCTTCTCCATATGACAATTTTGGCTGCTGTGAACTCTGCTGAAAACATCACCGCACAAAAAAACCTTTAAAATTCTTTTTTTAAAAACAACTTGAAGGTTTAGAAATGCTCATTTGTCCCTCCTCACCCTGAATTTGAAAATTCACATCTTTCTTTCAGTGTAGCTCACTTTATGAAAATACCACTCAGCACACACATTATGGCATGGACTGGAGTGATTTTAACACATTAAATCAGTTTGGCACATTTGAAGTTGACTCCACTCTACCTTAACATCCACCACAGCCTCAGTGTGCTTTTCCACTGGTGAGTCTGGAGGGCCAAAGGTTAAAACCCCGTTGCGACCGATCTTCACCTGTTTCTTGTATGTGTAGTAAAATTCTACACACTGAGCCACAGTCTTTGTCCGCACCTTTAAAAAAAAAAAAAAAAAAAATCATTCCAGAACAAACAGAGTTTTCATGTCATTAATGAACCTTTTCCACTGTGATGCTGCTGTGTGGGACACATCTTAAAACATACATCAGTAGCATCGATATACTGATGAGAAATCATCATTTATGTACGTGTTATTATACTATGCGAATAAGAACAAACTGATCATGAGTGGCAGCCTCCATCTCTGCCAGTGCTATTGTTACCGTTTCTCTAAATGAATAAATATATCATACATAAATCCAGTTACTTCCTGTCACAAAGAGGGTGTGTCTTGTTTAGTATAACTTTCCTGTTTCCTTTGCTGAACCTGGCTTCATGTTGTAAATAGGCCAGTAATGGCTGAACATCTGGATTTTGATCATCTTGTTTAAAGAAATTATACTACTGCCTCAAAATTAACATGTTGATGGGTTATTAGTGGTTATAAGTGGTGGTGTTTAACTCAATATAAATGTGGATTTTTTTTCCCATATATTCACACTGAATCATAATCATTCATGCTGCAGGGTCAAATAAACGAGCATACCAATTTCTGCACCATAAAGAAGTCCTTCCTGTAGGCTGAGATCCCCTTATTGAAGTAGCGCTTCTCTTCTGCAGTCCAGCAGTCGGAGCCTGCAAGTAAATCAAATACAGAGCAGACTTTGTGTGCTCACAAGAGGGACTGAATATTTTAAAAGAGGTAAGAAATCAGAGAAAGGGTCTCAAAATGGAAGATTATTTTCCTGTGATGTCAATACTCACCTGAGTAGTGATAACTTTTCAGGTGATGGCCTTCAGCGAAAACTGGGTCCTGAAGCATTATACGTCCCAGCGTTTCCTTAAAATTAAAATGATTGATCACTGAGCAAAGTTCCTCATTTGAGTGCTTCAACAGCACATCACTATATAACAATTTGAACAGTAAAAAGTACACAGTTACAGTAAAAATAAAGTAATATTTAAAATAATATGTTTGTTAAACACATTAAGCTTTTGATCAATTCTGCAGCTGTCAACTTCTGTTAGGATGTGGTTTAATTAAAAAGTTGTCCCGCAAACTGAAACACCAAGTTGAGTGAGTCATTATGAGTCACAATACTCACAAGGAAATCACCTCCACATTCATGTAAACAGTGTAAAACCAGCTCCTGGTTGGTTCCTCCGCCTCTGAGCACACTTGAACAAGCCATCATCATCAATTCCTCCACTGAAAATAAGTTTGAAACAATTAGCAGGGAGGGGGTGGTGAGAGATAAAGAAACAACAAGTCAGTGGATGACTAGTAGTGTGAGATACTAACTCCTCTCTTGATCGCCCTGTTTGAGTTGGGAGTCATCCACAGGGAGCCAAACCAGGTCGGCCTTGTGCTGGTCAGTCTGGGAGGAAAGCTGATCTTGCAACTCGGGAATTTCTGCCTGGTACTGCAACCCAATGTTGATACGCCTGGACAAGTGAAAACAGCGCACACACTGCACATGCACACACACGCGCACACACACACAAGTTCAGAATTGTGGAGATGTGAGTAAATGTTCGATAACCTGAGAGGCCTGTTTAAGTGGTTGCACGTACGGTTCGAGGCTGACAGGTGTGGCATCAGAGATCAAGGGCAGAACAGGAGGTGTGACTTCTGAACTTGCTGAAAACGCAAAAGAGATGTCATCTTTATATACTATCTGAGAACACCTCATTAGCACAACTCATTAGTCTTAGACCATTCGTATAAAAGGAACAACTCCAGAAGACTTACTGGAGCGCAGCAGGCTGCGTGTTGCAGATTTTGGTGTAGCTGGTGGTGGCGGCAGGATTTGGTTGCTTGCCATATTGGTCAGGAAGGTGGAGAAGTAGAGTCCTGTGCCCTCGCGTACGGGAGACAGGATGGGTGGAGGCGTGTACGGGGGCAAGGACAGGGGGTTGTCTGGCAGGCGGACAGGAGAGCGCAGGTTGCTCTGGTAGGAAGTGATGCTGGGATAAAGGGATGGAGGGATGAAGGTGGATGGTTTGTGTGGAGGGATGATGAGCGGCTCGGGACGAGGTCGGCGCTTAAATTTGGATTTTCCATCCTCGTCCAGCCTTGGATCGTTTTCCCCGTCCTGGATAAAGGAAGGATGGAGGTGCATTTTAGAGTTTGAACTTTAGTTTTGTTTTTCTTTGGCAAATATGATTAAGAATTCTTTAGTTTAGATCAAACCATCCAATTACAAGTGAACCTGAGCACGATGTACTTCAATATTTGCTGTCATTTACTTCAATAATAAATTTATCACAAGTTTTTGAAAGTGACTCAGTTTCAATATTGAGTAATGAGACACCTCCAAGTCTTCAGCAAAATAACAATGTTTACCGTGCCCCATTGTCCTGTGGTAAAATATCTGTGCACAGCCAGCCTACTGGCAGTTACAATAATTACTGATTGACTTCATTATTAAAGATACACCAGTCACTCTTCTTGTGTATTTATTTGCCATGGCATCAACATGGACCTTTCTCACACCTGACTGGAGCAGAACACCACTTTCTAAAAGTCCTAAAAATATTGTGGCATTTCTTTGCCCACCCCCCTTACCCCCCAAGGTTACTTTCCCAATAAAAATAACATAAGTAGGACATTGCGCACTTACTGAATCAGGCTTCACTGTGATCCTACACGCCCAGTTATGTTAATGTAGCTCAAGATTTTGGAATATAATTTAGTCATGCCGTTATCTAAACCACGCCACAGACACTGCAGGCTGGTCTGAGCTCCAGTTGATGTTTTTCCGGGTTTCTGTGAAGCCACGTGTGCTCACAACAACTTGAACTTCGAGGTTGCTCAACCTGTATTTCAAGGGGGTCTTGAAGTAGTTGTGTAATGTCAACCGAGTCTGAATAAACAAGGCTTTCGTAAATTATTTATTTTGGCATGTGCAAGCTGACAAATGGCCAATTAGCTTAGCATAAAGACTGAAAACAGAGGGAAACTGCTAGTCCGTCTTTGTCCAGGCAAGAAATAAATTCAGCACATACCTATATGAATTAAAGCTTTACAGGTGCTGGCAGATGGGTTTTGTTATTTTTGGATTTACTGCTAGCTATTTATGCTAAGCTAAGCTAACCGAATCCAGACTATGGCTTAATATTGAACTATGAGACAGATGTGAGCGTGGTATCAAACTTCTCATTTAACTCTGAGCGAGAAAACAAATAGGGGTATTTCTCAAAATTTGAAACTATTTCTTGAAGAATCAACATACAAACACTGATTGGTTTGCAAAATATGACATTACAAAGTAAAATGACGTACTTACTTTCTCAGTCATGGGGTTTCTGAGCGATCGCCGACGAGCCACAATGACAGAGGGTTTGCCATCAGACTGTCCAGCAGGCCGCTCGCCCAGGCTGGGTCGTCCCTGAGCCCAGCCGCACTGAGGATCAGTTTGACTCTTGTGCACTGGCACAGACACGGGGATAACCAGAGGCACCATTGTAGCCTGTCTGCCTGAGCCATCTTCCTGCTGAGGCCGAAAAGCAAAGAGGTGGGAAAATGAGGAATGATGGGGGAAAAAAAAAAAGTAACAGGGAGATTGGAGAAGCAGCAGAGAAAATGGAAAAGAGATTGAAATATAAATAGGGAAATGGTGTGGGTAAACATGGTCATCACAAAAAGGCATTTTTAAATTCTATTTAATTTGTACTAACTTAACCCATTTTCTTCCTTAATGAAAATATACATGTTGCATTTTCTAACAAAAGATATAGGGGCATGTATGAACTATTCTTTCAGTTATTAGCCTTAGTTTAGTCTATGAAAATAAAAAAAATATATATATATATCTTCAAAGATTTACCCAAATATTCTCAATTTAAAAAAATTGAGAAAAATGGCAAATCTAACTATTCAGATGCCTAAACCGGAAAAATTTAAAAACAAAAAAACTACTGAGACGATTATGGATTAGCAAAATTATTGCACTCATTTTCAGTCAGTGGATTGATCAATTAACTGTTTGATCTCTAATTGACATAATAGAGAAAAAAATAGGTCATTAGTGGCTACTTTCCTTTAAATGTTACATTTACTGAGGAAAAAGTGAATGATAACTCCTACAAGTAACAAATGTTACATAAGGATTACTCCCCCCCCCCCCTCCTTTTTTTTTCCTTTTTAAAACACATTTGCTTTATTACTACATATTTCCGTAGTATTCAGGATTACACACGCCTGCCTGGTATTTCTGGTCAAGATGATAAAATTTCCAGAAAACCTAAATTCTCCTAGAGGCGGTGAAACATATAAATCAGTTTTATGATTCATACTTCAAGCAAAGGGAAGAACCAGAGTTAAGACATTTGAATCTTATCACCTAACACAGAAAAGTGCTCCTTATTAACCACAACACAACAGGTCTTGGTTGTGAATAGCAAATTAAACCTGTTTGGTGTGTGTTGGGGAGTTTAGGAGTGTAGCTGCACAGGTTGACAGCTCGGCCCCTCCCTGGCTCTGCTGAATGACTGGGAACGAGCCTGAGGAATGTGGAGGTGTGCAGACATGCAGCTACTCCAACTGTACATGCAGCATGCACACTCTGCACAAAACGAGGAGCCTGATAACCCCTTGAGGGTAGAAACTAAAAGTCCCTGTGCTGGGGGGGGGGGACGAAAACTCGATTTAACTCATTTTTGTGCTTAGTGTCTGTTTACCGAAGCTGCTGCAGAGTAAGTACAGAAGCCAGTTCCAGTGGGTGTGCCACTTAGAATGTAAATATTATAAATCCTGAACAACAAGGTTAAAGGTATCACCTCTCTAATAGCGACTAAATGAGGAGCAATAGTTCAAACCCAAAAAGGAGGAATCTCAATTTTTTCGGGCTGCTCCACATTCTGATGCATGTGTACTACGAGTGTACACATCTTTAAAAAGGCCCACTATAGCGGAGCCTCGACAGCTGCGGGAATCAAGTAAACAGGCCTGAGAAAAGACTTTTGTAAACTAGGAGGGAAGTTCTGCATAGAAACAGGGTTCTTCCTCTTTGTACAGCTGCTTGCCTACTTTGCCAAATGAGAAAATTTGCTCTTAAATGCACAGGGTGGCTGCCCTTTCCATTATCCCTGCAGTAAACTTGGCCTAAAGCATCTATTTTAATGGATATTTTGCTGGAAAACTGCCAGAAATAAAAACAGCTGCTCCTTAATGAGTGATTTTTTTTAACCTTGACCATTTTCTCCATTTCTGACGCCTTCTGGGCCAGAGTCTCCAAGTTGATCTCCTTAGATGCCCTCCTTCTCCTGCTGGTGATCTGGATAACCCCTCCTGTTGTCACCTGGCTGTCACCTCCTCTCGCAGCCTGAACGCCTGCTACTCCGTTTTGGGATGGCGGCAGCGGCGGCTCTTTGGAGGCTTGAGACCAGAGGTTTGTTGAAGGGGGACCCAGCGGGGACTGCCCGTCTCTGGAAAGGCGACGCGAGCGCCGAGGTGCTGCCGGCGGTGTGTCTGAAGGTCCTGCAGGATTCGTGGTGACCTTTTCAGGACATGGGTCAGGTGCAGATGATACGTCATGAGTTTGGGCCTCTGGTTTCTCCTGCAGCTCCACTGACTGGACCTCTTGCTTTTTAGGCATGGCATCAGATGGACAAGGCTCAGGAGACTGATAAGTAACAAAGTTTTGGGTTTGTTGCTGTTTTGGTTGCACCTGTACTTGTGCTGGTTCTTGCACATTTTGTTGTTGAATTTGCTGCTGCTGCATTTGCTGAATTTGTTGCTGTCGCTCCTGTAGCTGCTGCTGGTGATACTGTTGCTGCATTTGCTGCATTTGCTGCTGTTGCATTTGCTGGTGTTGGATTTGGTGCTGCTGCTGCTGAATGTGCTGCTGCTGTTGTTGCAGCTGAAGCTGATGCTGCTGGTGCAACTGCTGTTGCTGCTGCTGCTGCTGGTGATGGCGATGCATTTGTTGCTGCTGCATCTGGTGGAGCAGGTGCTGCTGTTGGGTTTTTGGTTGTTCGCCATACGCCAGGCCCGCCACTCCCTTGTTGCCTGGAAAAACAGAGTAATAACCGGATGAAAACTGTTGCTTGCTGGGCCTGAATGTGGCCTGGAAGGGCTGCAGCATGGGCCCCTGCATGGTGTGAGAGGGCACGTGGGGCTGACCTTGGAGCTCCACGCCTTTGTGAGCGTGCTGATAGGCCTGCAGCTGAGCGTGGTGCATGGCAGCCGCAGCGTGCTGCTCCCACTCCAGCCCTCGGCCCTGGGCTTGAGCCTGGGTGGTATCTCTGTAAGCCTCCGCGGGTCCTGGCAGCTGACTTTCTCCCCCCATGGGCAGAGCCTCGTGGACTCCTTTGTGGAACGCCATCTGACCCCTGACATTCACCCCGCTCATGTAGGGGCCAAAGTTCTGCCCCCAGGCTGGCACAGGAGCTTCCTGAGACCAGCCGGGGGCCTGGATGGAGTCCTGGTGCATCCACTTTACTGGAGCAGCCTGCTGATAGTGCGGCAGAGTTTGGGGCCCTTTCTCTGGGTTATAACCACCAGAGCCGCTAGCAGAGTCACTGTGGCTCGGCTCCAGAGCTGGAGGTCCCATTCCATAGTAAACCTCGCCTGAATGCTGCACAGGCTCCTTCATGGCTGCAGCCCGATGCTTGCCACTCTTGTCAGCATTAACTTGAGGAGGAAGACTCATAGTAATATTAGAAGGTAAATGTTGGAGTCAGAGCTCTCAATCCCAACTTCTGAACGTGTAAAACGCTCGGACCTATGGCCTCTGTAGTGTGCCCTCACTGCCTGAAGAATTCTTTGTTTAATTGTGTACACGGAGGTATTTGGGAGGAAATATAAATCCCAAAGGAAAGTGTAGGGTGGGGAGCACGCAAACCTCCTTCCACAATCAAATCTGAAGTTTGCTGTCCATTCCTCTCACCCGCCTCTTTGTGGAGCCGGACCCTGTGAGAGAAAAAGGAAGGGGGGGGGTGTTAAACACTTTCTTTTTCTCTAAAGACAAGCACACAAAGTTTTCACTGGTCTTTCGCTCGCCTGCAGCAAAAAGGAAACCGAGGCCTACACAGCAAACGGCCCAGTCAGTAAAGTGGAAATGAGTCCGACTGTGTGTTGAGGTAAGAGCTGGAGAAGCTCAAACTTACATTTCGATAATTACGTCCAGGTGCGTGCAGGGAGGACACTTTAAGCTCGGAGAAGTTTTGAAGGCAGCAGCGACAAGGAGGCGCTCAGTGCGGCTGCCATTTGGCACAACAAGAAATACAGGAAACGGAGGGACTCGTGCAATCACCCAAGCGATAGCCAGTGATGTTATGTTGCAAAGAAAAAGAGCAATAAGGAAGCGTGTGACGGGCTGAGTCTGTGAAGCAACCCTGCAGATTAGTGAGCGGAGTCAAACGCAGCGTTTGTACCTTGTCAGTGCTGCACAGGACGCTGCGCGGCCAGCTCCGAGGAGCCACTTTGGTTTCG
This sequence comes from Scortum barcoo, assembly GCA_023238725.1. Lineage (NCBI taxonomy): Eukaryota > Metazoa > Chordata > Actinopteri > Centrarchiformes > Terapontidae > Scortum > Scortum barcoo. The sequence goes on along the minus strand of CM041543.1, from coordinate 9,107,701 downwards.
ATCAAAGTCGTCTGCACGCAGCTCCATGTCGGGATTGTGCGCAGCAAATGTCACAACTCTCTGACAACTTTCCCCGGAGTTTCACAGCGCGCAATATGGCGAGCAGACGGCTTTACGATCCCACCGAGACATAATCCAAAGTCCGGAGAGGCCGTAGAGGCGCGCCGACGCCGCCGTTGCAATGTTGCACTCTGTATCCGCGAAGCCGTGCACTTCAGGAAAACATGTCCACAACTTTCTCCCCGCATCAACGAGTGAACCGCACACGACACGGCAGTAAGTGCGGCAACTCCGCCGTGGAGCGGCCTGCTCCGGTATTTCCGCCGATCTGCACCCTGCGCCGCGGAGCTCCGGCAGGTCCGCTCCGCGTTTCGGTCAATCCAGGACGTGTGAGATGCAGCGAAACTGCGCACACACGCAGACAGTTGCGCACCCCACAACGCGCCGCCTCACCCCAAAACAGCTCAACTCACATCCTGTTATCCAATCCGATCGTCTGGCCACGCCCACCGCCGTCACCGAGTGCGCTCGTTTTGCTGCAGCGGCCGTCCCGGAAAGCGGAGTCTCGACAGCATCGCACGGAAATGGTTTGTTTTGTAAAACCAGGACCGTGGAGAGGATTTTAGAGGCCGAGCAGGCCCCCCATACCAGATAGAAGACCTTTAGTGCAATATATCTGCTTGTTTAATTTGTCCAACTCTTTCATTATATTCTTTTTATTAAACATTTTGCTGCCTTAACAACAGTAATGTGACAAAAGTTTTTGTTTTGTTTTTTACTTTAAAAGCAGAGGTGTCACTACTTCCACTGTTAAATTCTCATGGGAGAAAAGCTTACATTTATTCATTTTCATTTTTCTGGGCTTAAAAACAGCCTAAATCTAACCAGCAGGGAGTGTTTACAGTGGTGGAAAATAAGTGGATAAAATTACACAAGCACTGTACTTGAGTAAAGTTTTGAGATACTTTTACATTACTAAGTACTTCAATTTTTTGTTACTTTATACTTCTACTTCACTACATATAAGAAAATCTTACTTTTCACTCAACTACACTTATCTGTAAGTTGGATTGTTAAAAGTTGATTAAAGGTGTTTTGTTGGTTTGAGGCGTGTGTCAAGTTTCAGTTGTCTGTGAGTTATCAGCAGTTAAAGAAAGAGCTAAAAAAAAAAAAAAATTAAAATGTATTCCACTAATGATCTCCTGGGTGGGTTAACTGGATTTAACTGGATGTAAAGTGCTTCAAACCTCTTCACCATCTCCAACAGCTACAACAGTGAAATACTTTCACCTTTAATAGTAATGGAGTATAATTTACATGATCATAATGGTACTTTACTTAAACTAGCAGTACATAGGATTTGGAGGAATCTATTGGCAGAAATCAATGTAGTAATAACAATTCCATGTTTATTAGTGTATAATTATGAAAAACTAAGAATAGTTCTTGTTTGCTTAGAATGAGTCCTTGATATCTACAAAAGGAGCAGGTCCTCTTGCCATGTTGCACCTTTATGTTTCTACACTAGCCCAGAAGAGACAACTGAAACACTGTCTCTAGAGGAGGCTGTTCACATCTTTACGTTGAATGGCAGCCACAGTAGGTTCTGTCACACACTTAGAAAGGTAGGGATGAAGGGGAGTGGAATTCAGTTGGTTGTAATCTGCAACCTCACCACAAGATGCCACTAAATCCTTCACAGTGTCCCTTAAAGTATAAAAACTGTGAGTACTTCTGCCACCACTGAGTGTCAGCTTTGGTCCTGTCAGGATTGCATTTCTGCCTCATCAGACTCAGGCGGGACACTTGCATGGTTTGCAGCTCAATGTGAAGCAGGAATGAGATCCAGATCTGGGGCTGTTACAGGATCATTTACCAGGATTGTGTCTTTGCATATATTTGAGTGATGGGTCAGTTGAGAGAAAAGTTGAGTCAGTTTCAATTTTCTTTCATCATTATGTCAGTGCAGTGGTTCCATTTAAATAGTTGTGGGGCTGCAGTATTATTTTCTTTTGGTTTTAGTGGTGTTGTCTGTATAAATGTGGTAATAATAAGAATTGTGGTAATCTTGAGTTAAGTATATTTTTGTCAAACGTCTATTTCAAGGTCAAGAATGAAATTTCATTATAATGTCTAAAAGTGTAAAGGCCTGCTGTTGTTAATGTGTGCTGTTGTGTTGTACTTGTGTATTTTTGTCTGTCTGCCACCCAGAGACAATAAAGTCTTATCCAGTCTAAATTATTTATTTTCTTTGACAAAACTAACAAGTATGTGACGTGTGGACTTGGGTGGTAGTGGTGGAAAGTACATTTAATCAAATGCAGTAGCTTCATTTTGCTGACATTCTCTTTGCATAAAAAAAAGGTAATTAAATGGTTTAAACAATTTTCAGCATGAAAGTTGAAAAGGTAGACTTTAGACAATTCTAATCCATTAGCTACTCATTTCTGTGTGTGTGCTGAAGAAAAACACAGCTGTCATACACAGCCCTGGTTATGTAAATGGTAAACAAACAGAGAGGCTCAGACTGAGCCACACAACTTGTGAAACAGTAATACCGTTTTACCACGTTTATATAAACCACAAATATTCGCCTCTCCATCTGTTTTCTGTGCGTGACAGTTTCATAAGCGAGTGACATGCTGACTGACTTGATCTGGTTTACAGTGGTATGATCCCAAAATAAGCAGATTTAGCTGTGATTTAACTTCAATACACGGCTCAAAATGATGCAGCAAAAATTACATCATGATGACGAGTCACAAAAAAAGTCTGAATTCTCGCTCTGTCAGGTCTGTCCGCAAGATGACAAGCAAACAACTTTAAAAATGCTCGGGGCATGGGGCAGCTGAACTCTTTGATCCTGCTTCAATCTATTTCCTTTTGTTTGAACGGTGGCCCGAACAGTGCACAGCCCACACTGTCAGCGCCTCTCTTTCAGAGTGCCCTCTCTTCTTGGATGTCGCGGATGGATGTTGATGTGCTGCTGCTGCTCCACACTGTCCGTAGCTCAGGGATGCGGGAGTCTGCGGACCAATCAGGAGAGACTAGCGATGTGACGTCACCGCCTTGGAGAGAGAGCGCATCATCGCTCCTCAGCAGTTAGCAGGCTAACTGTAGCTAACGTCAGCTATGGTCCATCACCACTGGCTCATCTCTAAAATAATCACCCGCTCTCAATGACCTGGCTAGCCGAGGACAGACTGTGAGCATGGCTGTTTGGATTTTACTCTCTCAGCTGGATCGCAGCGGTGCAGCGGAGCGAGGTGAGCGGGCGGAGGGGTTTTATCCTCGGTAAACACGCTAGTTAGCTCGGTCACAGGACCACCGGAGCCTCCGCAGTGATCACCGACACCCGCCGGATTAGCTGCCTGACGACTAATCCTCTCAAACGGCCGGTTTATGTCCACTTATGAGCCGCTGCGCCGGTCTCAGCTGTGTTTTGGCTCCGAGTCAAACGATGCTAAGCTAACCGCTATCATGCAGCAGCGGTTCACACGAGCTAACCTTTGCAGCTGTTTAAATGGACTTCCCCACATGTTTCTGCTCCGTGCACAGTGGGATGCACAGCCAGTTACGAGGGCTGGTATCCTCTCCATGCCTTTGCACGCTCATTAGCATGCAGTGATTGTGAGTGAGAAAGATGGATGTGAATATTTAAAATGTGCTGCCTGTTTTCCAGTGAGGGTCTTGCGTCACTGATGCCAGGTGCAGGCTGTAGCTGAGAGCACTCAGGATGAGTGGGGCTGGAGAGCACACAGACATCCTGTCAGTGGCAGACGTGGTGAGGGACAGATGGAAAGTGGTAAGTGAAGGAGAGAAATCACAAAAGTCCCCCACAAGATGGCACAATAAAGATGAATATTGTCTCCACCGAGGCTTGACGATGGATGTTCCCTTCTTTCGCAGTCGAGGAAGATCGGTGGAGGCGGGTTTGGGGAGATCTACGAGGTTCTGGATCAGCTGAGCCAGGCCACCGTTGCCTTAAAGGTGGAGTCTGCTCAACAGCCCAAACAGGTGTTGAAGATGGAGGTGGCTGTGCTGAAGAAGCTTCAGGGTGAGTGATGTTTGTTAGAGAAAGACAGAAAGATTTCATTCATCTGAGGTGGTTGCCCCCAGGTCAATTTGACAGATTAGTTAGTAGATAATGGCCTAGACATAGTTACACCTATATCATCGAATGTGTGAAACTCTCTTCTCTTCTCTCATGAAGGTTAATGTGGTACATCATATAAATTAATGACTTTTTATGATGATATAAGCAGAAGTGACTCACCACAAAACCTTTCAGTGATTGAAGGAGGTGTTCACAGTATCTACAACTAATCAATGAAACTCAGCGATTCCAATATATCACATAATAAGTGTTTGACTGAATGCATACTACTGCAACCAGGATGTGACATTTTCATAAACATATTTATACTTGGTATCTCTGCCTGAAAATGTAAATGTAAGGGAAATACAGATTTAGTCTATTATGAACAGCAAAGCAAGCAGTGATGAACCAGTTGATATACAAACTGTGTGTCATATTTCTGTGACAGGCAAAGACCACGTGTGTCGCTTTGTTGGCTGTGGCCGAAATGATCGTTTCAACTATGTGGTGATGGAGCTGCAGGTAGTTTTTTTTTTTTTTTTTTACTGTTTTCAATGCTATTCAAGTATTTTGTGCTGACATCAAATCACCCACCCTAAATCATAAATGTGACACTAATTTTCTGCCTTAAGGGGAGGAATCTGGCAGATTTGCGCAGAACCATGACCCGCGGCACCTTCTCCGTCTCCACAACGTTGAGACTTGGCAAGCAGATTTTAGAGGCCATCGAAAGCATCCACTCCGTAGGCTTTCTGCACCGTGACATTAAACCCGTAAGTTGAACAAAAAATTTGTTGTCCTGTTTGCTAACTGGGCAACTGTATGACAGTCAGTTTGCTATTTAACTTTTTTTTATTGTGTTGTTAAAACTGTAGTCGAACTTTGCAATGGGGAGACTAGCCAGCACCTGCAGATGCTGCTATATGCTTGATTTTGGCTTGGCCCGTCAGTTCACCAACTCCAGTCAGGAAGTCCGACCTGTAAGTATTCTGTGTCAGTTTCCTCAAAGCATTATTTTGGCTTTATTCTTAATAAACTTTAATAGTCATTCATCATCTGGGAAGCTGTTTTAAAGCACTGTGTGATCTGTTAGAGGTTTGGTCCTGCGTGTTTACACAAACAAAGTGTTATCACAAAATGGATCCACAAAAAAAGATGCTGTACGAATATAAATGCTTGTTCACAGAAAAGGTGTAACTCCTTATCTATATACTGAGAATTTATGAAAATGTGCAGATAGCATTTTTGGTCTATTAGTAAAATGCTGCACTGATGTTTGACCAGAGAATATTAATGAGATAATGATAATAATGAGATACAAATGTACACATTTTATACCGAATTACAATTTACAAATATCTTTAAGACTAAAACTGTGAATTAAGTTGCCTTTAACATAATATTTATAGATACTTCAGATTGGTATTAAGCACTTTTAACTTTGGACAAACATTATGTTATTTGTGATACCTCAGCTTAGCAATTGTGTTCCATTAAACTAAACCTTTCTTATATTAAGTCCTAATGATCTTTCAGCCTCGTCCTGTGGCAGGCTTCAGAGGAACTGTGCGCTACGCTTCAATTAATGCTCATAAAAATAAGGTGAGCATGGACCAAAATCATCTCCTCGTTATTCATATTTATTTTACCCTTGAAATTACTCACACTTGTTTATCTTAATCTGCAGGAAATGGGCCGCCATGACGACCTGTGGTCCCTTTTCTACATGCTGGTTGAGTTCATGGTTGGTCAGCTGCCCTGGAGGAAGATCAAAGATAAAGTATGTGCCTCTGTGTATTAGTCAGTGTAGATTTGTAATTCATTGTAAGTACATCCAATAAAACTCTTTCCTCCTCTATTCTTTCAGGAACAAGTAGGAAATCTAAAAGAGACATATGACCACCGCCTCATGCTTAAGCACCTTCCCTCAGAGTTTAGTACTTTCCTGGACCATATCTTGACCTTGGACTACTACACAAAGCCAGACTATCAGGTTGGACATGTCTTTGTTTTGGCATATTTTGCATGCTCTCGTTTATTCCTCTTCAGCCACCAAACGCTGATGCCTGTGGTTTCTCTGTGACAGCTCCTCATGTCGGTGTTTGAGAATGCTATGAAGAGCCACAATGTGCTGGAGAATGACCCTTACGACTGGGAGAAATGTGATTCAGAGGATATGCTGACCATCACTGCCGCAGCAACCACTGCTCAGCAGCTCACTCGCCTCACGCCAGCATACTTGGGGTATTTACAGCTTAAGAAAGATCAGTCACTATTGACCTATAGTAGTCTGTTTTATTAATTGCTGTTGGCTCGATGTTGCTGTTTTTCTTTTACTAGTCAAACTGCCTTCACACTCTGCTGGACATGTGTTGGAATATATAGCTGCAGCTTTTTTTAGACTAGAAACCTGCACAGTCAGAGATCCCCGAGAAATTGCTGCTCTAAATTGCGCTGTGGAAATGAGCTGCAGGGTGACCTTCCCCTCTCCTCCACAGCATGGCCAATGCTTCAGTGCTGCCGGGCGAGCTGCAGCGGGAGAACACGGAGGATGTCCTGCAAGGGGAGCGCCTCAGTGATGCTGACAACTGCCCCCCCATCCCTACACCGACCACCCCTGGTGGAGATGTTTGGGAGGAGATGGACCGTAACCGAAACCATAAACACGCACAGCCAATGATCAGGAAGGTCAGGGCAATGTAATTTACAACATTCTTACCTGTCGCTGTAATGTGATTGTCATGTAACTGCTTCTCTCGCTGTGCAGTGTGATGTACAGACATTCACTTTCCTTAGAGACACAATAATGGCTGAGACCCCACTAACCTCCATCACTACATCTACTCCTCATGGTTTCAAGTAGAAATGCACTCTGACCTCACCCAATGTATGTGTTGCTATAAATGCAAAATTTCAGTTTTTGTCTTTCATTCATCCTCAGGTGGTGAGTGAGGATGAACACAGTCAGAACCAGGGGAACCAGAGTCCCAACACTGGCTCTATGCAGAGTTCTCCAAGACGGGTGCGATCGGAGACCATGTTCCTGGAGCGGGCGGCGCCACTACTCCGGAGGATGAGGCACAGTCAAAGCTTAGCCTTTGAAAAGAGGCTCGCACCGGAACCCAAGCCCACCATCGAACGCTTCCTCGAGGCTTAGTTAGTAGTCCATACACAAACAGCATGCAAATTTTTTTGGAGGGGAGGGGGAATAACAGAAGCTCACCATAACACTTAAAATGTCTTTTTTTTTGTTTGTATTTCTCAGCTTGGGCAAACAGCGCCCTGTCCTTTCTCAAGTTGGGGAGAAATCCATTCCTGGGCAGCACTCACCTTCCTGCAACGAGGAACACTCTGGTACAGCGACCCCTGACCCCGAGGAGGGGGCAGCGAGCAGTGGCTTTGTTGCTGTAAACCTCAGTCCTGTGCCCCAGGAGGGAGACTCCCAGGAGTGGGTGATGCTGGAGCTGGAGCAGGGCAGCGGTTCAGGGGCCACCAAGCCTCCAGGTGAAGCCGCACAGGAGGACAAGCCTGGGTCGCAGGCGCCCGCCAAGACCGAGAACCAGTCCTCTGAGCCGCAGGATGGACAGTCCACAGCAGTGCCGAGCAGTCCCGTCCTGTCGCAGATGGCCATGCCCGGCACGTGGTTACTGGGCCACAGGAGGTTGCCGGGGATGCTGGGACAAATGCCCTCAGTCATGATGGGAAGACCCCAGATGGACCAGGTAGGGATGACCAAGCGTTGTGCATGAACCGAAAGTAGCACCATGAAATGAAACTAATGAAACTAGTTGTATACCAGTTGTCTAAACATTCCTATATTATGGTCTATTTACTTTCAGGGACCTCATCAGCAGGTTGATGTCAGCTGCATAGAAACTTTACAATATCATTCTTGTACTTAGACACTCTTAATTAAAAAAACAACAAAATCTCAAATTAAAATGCATGATTAGAAAATGTAAAATACACAGTAAATGTATGTAACGTAAAATGCAATGTAAAAGATGTTACTCATGTAGTGTGGACCGTAAATAAGAAATGTCTGTGATACATGTCCATATGAAAAGATGTCACTGACACGTGGATAGGCAAGCACAACAGTATACAATGAGTGCTGTGTGGCGGTTTTTACTCCCTCTCTTGTGTTATGTAGTGAAGACGGGACCAATTTCCCACTTTTGGCTTTTATTTCTGTTAATACAGATCACGGTCTGTTCCTCACAACTGCACTCGTCCAGGATTTATACAGGGACAGTGTACAGCAGACTCACAGCGCAAGGCGGGCTGCACCCCATAAATACACAGGCATCCTACTAGAGGGCACCCTAACCATACAAATGTCCCAGTGGATTATAAATTTCAAGCAATATTAAAAATGAGACAGGAAAATAATAACAAATCAGTATTACATAAAGGCAAATGATGAAAATGAATTACAATTGATGAAATATGAGGATAAATAAGACAAATTGTGAAAAATTATGGTAAAATAATGATAAATAATGGAAAGCAATGATCAGGGAAGGCAAGTGGAACTGCAACTGCATCTTGTGTATGGTAGTTAATGCTGCACACTGTTTAAACTGTAATTACAAGCAACTGAGTTAGAAAACGTGTTCATGCTAGCTTCCGACTTTTTGATTGTGAGGCATAAATATCAGGAATGTCTGACACTGACGATATCTCTTACTAGGTGTAAAGAAATACAGACATTGGATGTCAACAAACTGTTGATACAATGGCTATAAATGCACCAACACTGGCAATTAAATCAAAACCACAATGAATATTAACACTAATACAACTAATTCAGGTAATTCTTATAGGGGCTTTGCATACTACATTTGCTTGTTTGGGTTTATGTGGTAACAAACTGCTACAGATATGTACACGACAAAGAGGTTCATTTATACTGTTTATCTGGTGTGACTTAATGGTTATGGGAATTATGTGTGAAAATTTCACTTTTTGCTGACATTGCATGAATGCATCATTAACACAGTGCTGATTAAATATGTGTTCAGTTGCTATGGATGTAGATAGATAAGACATAGGACATCATTATTCTGAGCACCTCCACGACTTGGATATACTCAGGACATATGTATGCTGTTTGAATATTGAGACATGCTTTTATACGTGACGTATTTTACAAGGTTTACAGTTAGGCTGAATTTTTTCAAATATTTCAAATATTTTTGATGTCCTCTGACATTCATAAAATCCTCTTGTCAGTCCTCTAGCTGTGCGCCACAGTCCCCTGTACAGGAGAAGAGTGCTGTAATACCACTAGAGGCACTGTCTGATAAATCTGACAAAGTCTCAGAGGAAATCTTGGATGGCGGGAGGTTGGTGTTAGCTCCAGTGCCAAGCCTAGCCAAAGGCCCCACTGCTCATCTGACCAACGACAGAGACCCGGAGAGCGATTCTGGTCTGCCTGATCGCTCCTCCGAGCCAAACCAGCAGCCCCAAGTTGATGTAGCGGGAGGTGTCATGGAGAGCACAGTCACTGTCTCCTCCTCCCCACCCCCAGCTCTGCTCAGGCATAGAGACTCCCCCTCCTCCCCAAGACTGAGTCGAATCCCAGTACGAGACCCCAGCGCCCCCCTGGACTCTCCAAGCAGGGACCTCAACATGGAGAGGCGTCACCGCTGGAGCAGTCCGGTCCCTGGCTCCCCCACCCACTCGCCCTCTCCATCTCTGTCCTGTGACAACCTGCCTTGTGCTTTGCCAAGAGACAGGCTCTCCTCGGAGCGAGGCTCCAGGTCCGACTGTGCAGGAGAGGACCCTCTCTCTCTGTCCTCTTCATCAGGTAGCAAAAGTAAGATCCCCCGTCCTGTAAGCGCCACCTTTATACCTGAGCAACTCACAAGCAGGTTTCTTCCTCGGCCACCTCCTGGGAAACCACCCATCCGCCCATGTGTGGACAACAGGTATGAATGCTTTTGTTAGATGGTAAATATTTAAAGTTATAATCCTCAAGGTATGAGTCCTTGTTGACACCCGTGGTTACAAGGTCTAATGTGGTTTAACAGCACTGCAAATGTTTCTTAGTTGTAATGAATAGTAATGTTGGATAACATAGTTTTTGAATCCCGTTTGCGTAGCTACCCAATTTGAATCCAGAGCGGGAATAGTAGACTCTGCCCTTTAATAATGAACACTAGAGAGAGCTAATTACATAATGTAAATACTGCTGATAAAAGTACTCATTTTTAACTGGTTATGAAATGGTCCCAGTTTAACACCAATGCCTTTATATGACCTACATAAGCATACAAGACCAAAAATAAGAAGATTGTGACAATTTCTGTTATTTAATAATAGTTATTCCTAATGCCCACCACTAGGTCAGATTTTCAGTGAAATCTGATGAAACAGCGCTGGGGTTTGCCCTGGCTGAACTGGAGGTGCTTCAGTCGCTAACTGAAAGTCTGTCTCCAGAGCTGCTGCCTGTTCTTCTCCTGGAGAAGTAGTCTCCTCCTAATGTCAGGAGAAACACAACCACCTCTGTCAACACAAACTGAATAGCTTCATTGAGCTGCTTTAAATAGCTATTGCTGAAAACTGCTGACAATGAATAATATCAAAAATTAATTTAATTTCATTAAAATCTTAAGGATTACAACTTTGATTTGTAGAGAAGGAAGAATCATCATACATAAGACACTGTAATCACATCGTGTTCTGTTTGTTCCTCCAGACGACGGCGGTTAAGGGTGCGAGCCAGCAGCACTAGTGACGCAGACTTCTTGGCCAGTCTGACTCAGCTGATACAGGATCGCAGCGGGATACTCTTCAGCCCTCCCCCTCACCCTCGCAGCTCCTCCTCCTCCCTTCAGCGCTCACTAAGCTCCTCCCCTTCCCGCCAAGAGCTCCGCGAGGGCGGGGCACTGCAGGGTCGCAGCCGCTCTCCATCCAGCCTCTCCGGCTCCCCTCCTGCTCGACATGCTCACCCACAAGACCGGTCCGGAGGGCAGGGTCAGTGGGGCCACAGCTCCAGGGGAAGGGGTCTCATCCACGATGGTAAAGGCCCCGGCAAAGTGAATCGATGACTGTATCTGACACCAGTGACTGATCGGGATGGTGCAACTGTAGCGAGAGGCTGTCTCACATCCAGTCCCTGATAGCATGTGTAAATATGGTATTTACTCAAGGGAATGTACTGTATGTAATGTAAAATGTATGATAAATTGTATTTATTTATTTATTCATTTGTTGGATGTGTCTCTCAAAATACTTGACGATGTGGCTTGATACCTGCAGTTGAAACCAAAAGGGTTGAGAAAACCGTAAGATTGCCAACTCTTTACCTCTCATTTCACTCCTCTCTTAACTTAACTCCATGTAGGCCTAATATGAGACCAAAAAGATAATGTTTAATACTTGAGGGATGTAAAAATGAAAATTGTAGATATCTACCATTAGGAAAATGGTACACACTAATAGAATCCATGTACTCACATTAACAACACTAATAGTAAATAACACCACAGGCAGTATACCAACATCAGCATTCATGTACAGAAACAGGGCATGCAGCCCCATATTGACCTCACTCCAGTAAAACAGTTAGATGAATTATTGTATGTAAAAATTACTCACTCATTTGGCATATCACGGTGTAGTAGTGTGCTTTTACTTTGCTAAAAAAGATTTGTCATGCAAAAGGCTTCCGCATATTAGAATGTACATGTAAGTGCACTCATACTTAGGTATTGTAAAAGTGCATGAGTATAATTTCAGATGGGTTTTTTTTATTATAATTATTATTCATTTGTACAATCCGCTAAGACATCTGTATTTTTATTGAACTGCTTCTGATCAAAATACATAATAATATAGACCAGCAGTGATGTGCATTTTCATTTCCTACATCAGGTAGATGGTAAGGGAAGAAAACTGATAAAAATTGAACCTTTTCATCATGTCTGATTGTTGTTGCATTTTTATTCTTTGACCAGAATTTAAATATATATTTAAAAGAGAAAAGTAATGTATTACTTTCTGGCCACACATGCTGTAGTTTTCATTGTGATTAAACGGCCAGTTCACCTAAATTTCTTCACTATTTCCTTATTCACCCCATAGTGTTATACAGCTATGCAAAGTATAGCACGGTGGGTTTTATACTTAAATGAAACTCAAGTCACATCAGCTCAGACTGTGACACGTCCCCCAAGATCACTTGTCAAATTCTGTTGAAGCAGCTGTTTTCTGAGACGTCCCTGTGAGCGCGAGAGAGACTGCTGATGAGCTGGTGACGGGGGGGGGGGGGCTCAGATCACAACCACAGCTGTGGAACAATGTCTAGTATAATAGTGCTAATTGACAGGAAGTTAAAGAACGTGGACAAAGATAGATCTCAACAGAAAAACTTTTTCTTGCTACACTGACTCTGCTGACAAGTAATGTTTTCAAAAATAGCTAGTTATCGGTAAATGAGGAAGTGTGTGTATAAATTATGAAGTTTCCATTATAGCAGATACAAGTATGTTATGAATCTTGACTGCCACACAGGAAACTGAAACCACATCAAATGGCCTGATGTAGACACTTTAACAAGAAACTTTATTAACAAGCAGGCAATCTCACAAAAAGGACCCATTCAGTAACTATTCTGGAACTGGCTGTCATGGAAACGTAGATTTCCTTTTATTCTGAGCATTTAACTTATTTTTTCTCTCAACTTGTTTCCAACCTCAGGAATGAATTTCAGAAATACGTTATTTACTGTCAAGACTTTTGAAGGAGGCTGTCCTCTGCAAACTTTAAATGCACAGTAGCACGTCACAGCTCACAGCTTAGCATAATCAAAACACTCCAACACTGGTGAGCATGAGCCATACTATTTGGGGATAAGCTATTCAGCAAAATAAATAACTTTGAAGCATATAAGCAGATAAATATACTTTTGTTTTTAGACATTTTTTTTCTAAAAAAGTATAGCTATTTTGGACGAGATAAATAACTGTAATTTGTCATTTCTATAGCTGCATGTAGGTTTCCTTATTTTAACATTCAGACTGTAACACCAGATATTATGTCAATCAGTAAACTCAAGACAGTTATAACTTTCTTTGTAGTAAAAAATGTTTATTCAAAGTACACTATCAATTGACATACAATGTTTGTTGTTGTCGTAGAGGGTAATAAAAAGTCACGTGTCTTATTCATCTAACATCAGCATACAGTAGTTCATAAACAACCAAGAACTTAAAATATGGTGTACTTAATTGAATATGTACATAACATTTTAAATGGATGATAAAAATGATTGGAACCCTGAAGCAGCCAGCAGCACGTCCATGGTCGATCTAAGAAGCGAATCGTGAGCTGACTGATGGTTTGGTGTCTCTTTGAGGTCTAAAAGAGAGGAGCAGACTGTCTGGGGTCATCTGGCAACACACTGATGGAGTCCTCTGCCTTCCCACACAGCATGCAGAGCATCGTGTACTCCTGGACAACATAAAACAGACTTTAGACTCACACTAAAAGACTTGACAGAAGCAGCAAATAACCATGAGTAATGTATGTCAGATAACAAGCTTGACCCTCCTCAAAATGACCTGATCTACCTGAAATCTACTTAGTTATGGTCAAAACAACAAGTATACAGATATCTTACCTGATATTCATCAACAACGGAGAAAGTGTATTCGTGCCTGGCGATGACATGGTCACAATTTTTACAAACATCTGGAAGGACAAATGGACATCAGCTGATTATTTAAACATGCTTATGGCGAGTTTCTTCAAAAACTGGAATGAGTATGACTAGCTAACAACTTTTAATGAATTATAAAAAGGAGCCTGGTAATTCTGTCTTCCTCACAAGAGCCCTCTCATCTTTACATGAACATAAATACACTGCTACAACAGCCTCTGTGCTTCTTTAAATGCTTTCCATGAGATTTCAATAGCAATGATTTGCTCCCATTTAGCCGTAAAAGCATTAGTGAAGTCCAACACTTGATCTTCTAGTTCATCTTTTATTGATTTACTTCCACAGTAAACTAGGGGAACATTTCTTTATGGACCCTGGCACTGTCATGTTGAAATGGGACTTTTTTTAATTCCCCAAACTGTTGCCACAAAGTTAGAAGCACGCCGCTGTCTTTAATATCAGCGTATGGTGCAACATTCAGATTTACTTTGCCTCGCTCACGACATACTTTACTGTTTTATCTGGAGGTTGTTCTCCACTACAGTGAAGCACAAGACTCACGGTCATATGTGACTATCTCCTCTCCATCGTCATCCTCTGTGGCTTTATTGCTGATCAGCACAAAGTCCCTCTGATGACAGTTGGCACAGCCCAGGTAGTTCATCAGGTAAGAGCCGCTCTCCAGACAGGTGTTCCCCTGAGCAGGAGATCACACCAACATTTAGACTGATCACATCTCCATGTCCCCCTGAGTCTTATTCTTTGTACAAGAGCAAGACTCAAGATCTTTATTGTCGTGTGCATAACAATTACAGGAAGATGTTGTCAGCAAAGAAATGCTTAAATCTCCCCCCAACTATGCTTTAAAAAGTAAAATCACACAACTAGAGGAGAACTTAAATAAGATATAAAATAGTGCAGAATATTAAAATAGAGCACAGTGCATAAAATTTCAAAATATAAAACAGAATAAAAGTAGAAATAAAGCACAATTAATGTAGGTGTGCAAAAGTGCTAAAATGCTGATATAAATAGTGTCAGTAAATATGTAGGAATATTAAGATAAACATAGATGTAAATAAAACAAATGGAAATGTACACCATGGTTTGAGGTGGTTGTTTACTCTAACTAACTAGATAATGTAACGTTACTCGTATCTAAGTGTAACGTCAGTAGTTAGCTTTATGTCCACACAGTTACGGTGGAAACAAACTCACCCTGTCCGGATACTCTTTCTGCACACAGCCGTTGCACATTTTAACTTGTAAACTTTTATTGTGAAGTCGGCTGGCGATAAACAAAAACACACTGTAAACAGCTAACAAACAGCTAATAATATGTCAGTAAAAGCTGCTCTTCCGCACGGAGCAGTGGTCCCTGCAGCCCATCAGATCTGTAAAACACCGTCCCCACCGGACACACATGAAGCAGCTCGCTGCTTTTCATTTGGAGATCGAAGGAAACTGTCCGCCGCACAACTTCCGCCGTACAACTTCCGCCGTCATCTTCGCCCAGCGATTGGCCGACATAGCCGTGACGCAAACTACGTAGGCAGACATGGCGGCTGAGCAGCAGTAGAGTGTTGTTTCCATGTGAAATTTCTCTGGTAATCATTTACTCATTAAACCCGATATAAGTTTCTCCATTATTGTTCGTTAGTAACGTTGGTAATGCTGATGGTGTGAGCTGTAACGCAGGGACCGTTAACCTGTAACTATGTTGACCGTGGCTGAACGTTGGCTTCCCCTTGACAACCACGTTGTGTTGCTGTTAAAACTTCACGTCGACGATTACTGTCTTAAATTGGTTATTGATTGACATTCAGCAGTATGTTAATACAACTGAAAAACCACCACAGTGTTTCTTCCTTAGGCTGTAGTCCTACTTACTAATTACTTCTCTGGTGACTTGATCATTCTGCAGATCTGCAACTGTGCTTTTTAACTTTTAAAATTTTAATTTATTATTTATTATCCCTATTGCACTGCTGATTATGCTGCTGTAACATGACACATTCCCTCACGGGATAAATAAAGTCTATCTATCTATCTATGATGCCATTGAGACACTGGAGTTTGGCTTTATTTATCCTATTGTAAAGTTTTTTTTAATCATTTGTCTCTCCTGTTCAGAAATGGCACATGTTCAAACCCCACCTGACCAGGTGGGTACAGCTCCTGTGAGGGTGAGGAAGAGGAAGAACAGCAATGCCCAGGGAGCCAAACAGGTCTACTGTATTCTGTGTCGCAGGTTATATTTAAAATGTGTAAGTGACTCTAACTTTATCCAGGCATTTATGCTTATATGGTTTATTTATTAAGCATACAGATGTTACAAATGATCTGTCATCTTGACATGATGTGTCTTCACTACAGGAAGCACAGGAGCATATGCATGGCATGCTGCATCACAGAGAGCTAGAGACAGTGCTGGGAAAGTGAGTAGTACTGGTACTTCTTCTCTTTTAAATAAAAAATGCGTTAGTATTTTCCATTTTTAGCATTTTGGTAGAGCTGCAACAATTGGTTGCTTTATTGATTAGTCAATCAACAGAAAACTAATCTGGAACTCCTTTAATAATTGCCGAATCATCAATGTTATTTTTCTAGCAAATATTACCAAAATGTGAAAAATTGTTCCAGTTTTATTTAATGAGAAAATAAAAAGCAGATTAATTAATAACAACAACAATTGTTCGATGCAGCTGTAGCTCTTGGTAAGACAGCACAGTACAGTTTCTTATATTTTAACATTTGACAAGTTTGCCTCATTATAAAAATGTTTGTAGAAAAATATTATATATTCAATATATTGTATTGAAACTCAGGTTGTTGTATCTGCACTAGTAAGAAAAGATTGGAGTTTAAATTACAGATTTCTTCTTATATCTGACAAAGTTGTTTGTGTTTGTGTTCTTCCATCAACAGAGATTCATTTCATGGATGTCAGGCGTGTAAGGCATCTTCCATGGGTTTAAAAGAGTATGCTCAGCACATCTCCACCGCTCAACACAAAGCCAATTTGAAGAGCTTGATATCTAAGAATGTAAAGCCCACCCCTCTGTTTAAGACACTGAGCACAGAGACCGTGGGCCTAATCCTGGACAGGAACAAGAAGCTGAAGAAAGAGGAGTAAGAGTTTCACCTGTTCGTCTTTAATTTACTTGAAGTGATAATACTACATGTTGCATTTTATTGTCTCTGAGATGTAATATGTTGCATGTTGATGTTTTGAAACACTGTCTGTTTCCATCACAGGAAGAAAGCAATGAAAAAGAAAAAAAAGAAACTGAAACAGGCAGCTGGTCAGAAGCAGGTGAAAACGCTGCACAGAGCAACCAGGAAACACATGGTGGTGTCTCAAGTAGTGAAGCTTGAAAAGTGCGAACAAAGGAACAACAGCAACAACAGTGTTGTTCAAAACAAAGAGAATAAAGCGTCCATTCTGCAAAGACCTCCTCACCAAATAGACTCAGCTCCACAAAGTCAAAGCAGAAGATTGTACAGACAGCCTGCAGGTCAAGGCTGGCATCACCCTGATGTTCGGGAACAGTTCATAGAGCCGGCTCAGCAGCTAACGAGTGATAACAAGTTTTCTGTCAATCACTCCAGGAAAGTCAAAATTGAGAACTCTCAAACAGACAGACCTGTTAGAAGACCAGACAATACCCAAGGAGGACAAACAAGCCAGCATGATAATTACAACAGTCATTATGATAGAGACTTCACCAGCGATAACCTCCCGCATAACGGAGCCATCATCTTTGATCACAGCCAGAATGACAGTATGGGATCTTCTCAGCCAGAACAAGAAGGTTCACGTTGTGCAGCTCAACCTGCTGCAGCAGACAGATCCGCCAACGCAGCTCCCATTCGGGACGTCGATGTCAGTGCCATGCTATGGCAAATACGAAGGGCGCTGGGTGTGAGGGAGCCATGTAGAGCAGATCGTGAGGCCCGCAGGCAGAACGTTGAGGCAGGTGTCCGCTCCAAGGAGGGTGGTCCTCACTTCACCTCTGCTGCAACTACACCCGTGCAATCCTCACAGCTGAACCGCTCTCCTCCTGCATCCAATTCTGACTTTTGTCCTTCCGGTGTTGCTGCTGCTAAGTCAAAACAAACAGTCAAAATGACACAAGGCGTGACTCAGCTCTGTGAGAAGACCTCAGCGGTTGCAAGTGACTCAAATGGACAATCAGACAGAAGGGAGAGAGAATCTGAGTGCGCTCCTGCCAGCCAGTCTCCACTCAGCACATCTTTGGACAGGACCGCATCCTCTGAGCCCAACCTGAACGTCGCACGCAGGGTTCGAATTACCAACGAGGAAGACAGAGTTCAGGGGGAGAAAGAGGCTAAACCAACACTGAATAAGTTACTCAGCTTATCAGGGGCCAGGAGTAAGCTGAGTTGGAGGGAGATGCACAAGGACATTAAAAAGAGGAAGCAGGACAGGGTGAAAGGCATGCCCAGGTAAGCCTCTCCTCTCATTTACCTCTTCATGTCCTTTCAACTGTAACCATTTTATCCTTTGTTTGCCGCATAGAAATTATACTGTTTTATTTGTTTTATTTCTGTGTGCTAACAGGTTTGGAATTGAGCTGGCAAGCCTTCAGCCCGACCAAGAAAGCTCAACACAAGCAGAGGACTTGCCTCTGTCGGAAGGCTTTCACTGGGAGTCGGTCCCAGCCAGTCCCTCACACTGGGCCGGACATCGTCCTCCAGGTCAGGGCAGAGCACA
The DNA here is from genome assembly GCA_023238725.1 of Scortum barcoo. Classification (NCBI taxonomy): domain Eukaryota; kingdom Metazoa; phylum Chordata; class Actinopteri; order Centrarchiformes; family Terapontidae; genus Scortum; species Scortum barcoo. Next base: position 9,089,197 of record CM041543.1, on the reverse strand, counting down.
TAACCCCTCTCACACAGAAACACAGTCAGGTCCTCAGATGCAGGAGCCTTTGGAGCAGCCCGCTGCAGCGCAGGAAGGCGGCCGAGGTCAGACGGTCGAAGCTGTTTCTGTGAAGGCAGAACCAAACTTTGAGGACAATAATTTCAGAGACAACAGTAATGCCAAGAAGAGGAAACAAGAAGTGGTAACAGTGAGTAGTACAAGTGTAGGGCATTGTTGAAATATCCAGTTTTCTAATACATTTTTATTGTTCGAACTGAATAGTAACATTCTTCTTCTGATTAGGAGCTGAGTGGGAAAAAGAAGAAAACAAAGTCAAACAAGGGTAATTCTGATATTTTGTGCCATGTACTCTTTGTAATAGAAATCTTTAAACTATTATGTGTTCCATAATAAAAATGAGAAAGTATGTAAAAATGATATAGCAGTGCAATGCTAAAGTGGTGGGGTGCTCTTTTAAGGCATTTATGTGTACCATAGCTAGCAGCATGTGGCAGCTATTTTTTTTTCTACATTTTGAGACTTTAAAGGCTGAGTTGTCATTTAGAATAAACCACCCATAACTCATCATGTTTGTGAGTATTTCTAAATTTCATCAAATAGTCTTGTGTTTTTCCCTTTGTTTCCTGTCTCATATAGACCAGGGACAAATGGACCAGCTGTTGGCTGTGTCTCTGCGGGAGGAGGAGCTGAGCCACTCATTACAAGATCTGGACAAGTCTCTGGTCCAGGCCCGCAATGCTCTGCAGGCAGCCTACGCAGAATTCCAAAGACTCCTTTTACTAAGACAACAGGTATCACAGTTAATGAAAAAAATATCTTTATCTTTTTCTCAGGTCTCCTTTCATACATTTACATTAACTTTTTCCTGCTGTTGTTTTAGTGCACTGCTGAGGTCAACAGCCTGAGAGCCAAACGCATTGAGATCCTGCAGGGGATGCAAGGTATAGTAGATTTGGCCTTTTGCTTAAAATGGCTTCACATGCAACAAATAGTTCACATTTTCCTTTCTTAACCTCTTTTAGGAGGATTTTCTGGAGCATCTAATGTAGCTGAGAAAGCCACCACCTCCTCAGTTGGGCCTGCTGCTGCTAGTACTGCTAGTGTGCTACTCTCTCCTCTTCCTTCCTCTAGTGCCTTTTCCATTCCCTCCAGCCGGCAATCACCTCCTACCAACTCAGCATCCACCCTTAGCCAACTTCATGTAAGCCCACTGACACTGCCAAACATGCCAGTAAAGTCAGAAATCTGCCAACCACCCACAGTACCCTCTAACCCTGATACACCTCAGGTACCTGTGAACCCACCGGTGCATCTGTTTCCCTCCGATTTGCTCCCCTCACTGCTGCTCACACAGCCGGGCTTAGCTGCTTCCACGACTGCTGTTACCTCTGTCAAACAAATCAGAGCAGAGTGCTCTACATCAGTAAGTACTCCTCCTGGATCATCTGTGAGTGTGGGGTTAAAGGACTGTGTAGAGACGGTGAGGTTGGCAACAGAAGAAGCGCAGCCTTCTGACAGTGATTCTGAGGAAGAGATGGGAGGGAATCTCTGCAGCGAGCCAGCAGCAAAGAACCCCACCTACATTTTTGTCTCAGAGACGGATCAAAATGCATCTGCTGCAGCACCGGACGACAACACTGGGAGCGAGAGCGACAACTCTGTTGAAATGATGGAGCCCTCCAACGTTGTGGTCATTGACATCGATGAATCAGACAATGATGAGGCCTTCTCTAATGTTCCTGTCCGCCAAGAGTCTCCTCAGAGGTCTGTCAGCGTGGAGTTCAGCTCAGCAGGCACACAGACGTCTCAGAATAACGATGTTGAGCGGTGAGGTCACTTCATAACATATTATGGTGCAGAATCCTGAACATTAGGGAGGCTTTACTCAAAAATCTTAAACTCAAAAAAACTGACTTTTCTTTCCTGAACACTCAGAAAAGTCCAGCCTGCACTTGCTAGTGTTCCTTCAGGTGAGTGTGTTTTCTCCTTTTTGCATTAAATGTGAGTCTCCCAGACCATGTTGGGATGCAAAGATAATGCAGAGCTTTAAAAAAGGGTTTATTTATTTATTTGTTTTTCTATTTCCCCAGAGACCATTGATGACGAGGAGCCGTCCCTGGGAGATTTTCTGAATCACACAGGCCCCGTCCATGGCCTCCAAGTTCATGGGGGCATGTTGTACACATGTTCAGGGGACAACACAGCACGGGCCTACAGTCTGAAGGTACGTTGGCCCAAAATGTACATCGACATTTGTCTAAGTTTGTCCCTGCTAACAACCATGTCTGTCCTCAGACAATAAGCAAATGTGATCAAGTTGGCTGCCTTGTAAACTCCTCTTCCATGAACAATTACATGAAAAGTAAAGTAAAAGTGAAGTAGTAATAAAAAGGTTTTTACTCACTGCTGTTGATAACATGTATCATTTTCTGACATACCAAGCAGCAAAAATATGGATCCCTTTTAAAACAAATACCCCAAAATACATTCTGTAACTGAGACTTAGGATGCATAAAACATATAATCAATACTCTATACTCTATACTTTCTTTGTGTATCTAGACCAAGGAGTGCCAAGCTGTGTTTGACGGTCACACAAACAAAATAAACTGCCTGCTGGTGTGGTCGCTCCCGAACATGCTGGCACGCCTCTACACTGGATCCAGTGACCAGACGATCCGCTGCTACAGCACAAAGGTAGGCAGCGTCCGGCCGAGCCACATTGTGCGGAATCCTCATACCCATTTCTCTGTTATTTATATGTGACATTTCAACCTTTAATAGACTGGAAATCATCTCATTGGTTGATGTTACACAGTAGTTTCTTGTCCTAAAAAGAGTTTTGCTGAATGCACGCCTCATGTTTGTAGCCGCTGCGATCATGAATTTGTGATATCCAGAAGTTTATTAGTGGGTTTTCAATTGTCATACTTTAAATTACACACCCATTTCTCCAAATTGTTTTAATATGTTGGTTTATTTTTCTCCTCTCACCTCAGTCTAAGAAGTGTCTGGAGCAGATCTCTCTACCAGACAGAGTGCTGTGTTTGCATGTTGCCTGGAACATTTTGTTCGCTGGACTCGCCAATGGATCAGTGGCCAGCTATGACTTAAAGGTGCGTAAAATGGTTTTAACACAGGGGAAGTTAAATATTTCAATACCACAAGACATGCGCTGTCACTTGAGTAAGCAAACCATCATAACTGGGTTTATTTTAGTCAGATTATGCAAAGTGTTCTGGTTGACCTGTAACCAGAGCACTTGAGTGACCAGGCTGAAAAGAAATTGTGATCCATATCTGTAAAAGTAGCCAGTGATTTTGCAGTGATGAGTATCTTTTCAGAGCACAGGTTTCACTTTTATATTAGCCTGCCAAAGCTGCTTAAAAACTGCAGTAGCAGCGTCGCAATCAACTTTCCCTCTCTTATTTCCTTCCACCCCCACCCCCCCTTTTTGTCTCTCCTTCTCCCTCTCTCCTCAGACTTTGAAGCAGCTGGATGTGTTTGAGTGCCATGGCCCGCGAGGCGTGAGCTGCCTGGGCACAGCGCAGGAGGGCGCCCGCCGAGTGCTGCTGGTCGGCTCCTACGACAGCACCATCAGCGTGAGAGATGCCAAGAGCGGCCTGCTGCTGCGCACGCTGGAGGGTCACACCAAAACTGTGCTCTGTATGAAGGTCAGGAGATGAACCCGCCTCTGAACACTTCAACTGTAAAAATTTCTAAAATGATAAAATTGTGTTCGAATGGGTTTTTTTGTAAGAATGAAAAAAGTTCATTAGTGTAAGAAAACATTAAATCTGTATTCATATCAGAGTCAGACTTCAGATTTTGACAGTTGCATCTCAAACATCTTAACAGTGACTAAATATCACATTTAAACATTGTTAAGGCTGTAAATAGTTTGTTCCTTTAACTGCTGTCATACATTGCTGTATCTTGACTGACATTTGCTTAAAAAGTCAGTTCTTCTATTTCTTGAAGATAGAATATAGATCACCAGAGATTAAATTATCACCCGTACACTGGTGTACTGAATTATACGTCCCTTGTTTTTATCAGGTGGTGAATGACCTTGTCTTCAGTGGCTCCAGTGACACCTCTGTCCATGCCCACAATATCCACGTAAGTAACTTATCTATGAGAGGACAGGCACTTGGGGTTTGTTTTAATGCCTTTTTACATTACAAATCTATTCTGAGCAGTTGCTGAGTTTTGAAAGTTAGCTACAGAGGGGCCGACTCAACAATAAAAAATATTATTTGGCTTATTATAATACATTTTAGTGTCTGTGTGGGTTTGTGATGTGGTTTTTATTTTTTTTATTTTTTTTGTGTCTCTGCTTCATGCATTTGCTGTCACCATTTTGTTTGTCTCCCATCTTCATTTGTAGACGGGTGAGTTGGTTCGTATCTACAAGGGCCACGGTCATGCCGTCACATCGATAGTCATCTTGGGGAAAGTGATGGTAACAGCCTGTCTGGATAAACTGGTCCGAGTTTATGAGCTACAGGTGCAGTATTTATCATTCTTACTCTTAGAGTTTTAGATTAACGTGTGGCTCCAAAAGTGGGCACAAAAGTGAATAAAGCCAGTTTCCTTCTCTTGAGTTCCCTCAGAAATCTAAGAAAGCATTTGCTTTCCTCAGTTTAAGACCTCAAAACAAATTAAGTCAATATTTGCATGTGAATCTGCTCATTGTGTTTATATTGCTTCACCATCCACTGCACAACACTCAAAGAACTTTATTTCCTTTTCCAATTACAATTAGACTTTTGTAGTTTCCATTTGCAAAGCGAAGTACAGTCAGTTGTAAAATGTTGCTTATATTCAATTCAAGCCACCATTGGAAAAAAATCCTTTTATTTGCATTCTTGAAACCTGCATATATCCATTGTAATAAGTTTAGACTAAACATTGTGTTTGTCTGTCTCTGCCTTTGTTTCTTTTTAGTCTCATGACCGCCTGCAGGTGTACGGGGGTCACAGTGACATGGTGATGTGCATGGCCGTACATAAGAGTGTGGTACGTGGACTGGAACTGGCCCTGTCATTTTTTTGTGACGTGATGCTCTTTTTTTTTTTAAATGGATATTGCTGAATTATGTATCTGGCACTGTTTGTCCCGCTCAGATCTATACGGGCAGTTACGACGGCAGCGTTCAAGCTGTAAAGCTCAACCTGATAAAGAACTACCGCTGCTGGGTAAGGACTCCTTATACAGAGAGTGAATCTTGAAAGAGAAATGTGGATGATAATATTTGTCAGTTTAATCTCTTTACAAGAAGTATATTCAACATTCTTCTTGAAGACATTTAATCATTATAGGATCATAATTTCTGATTGATTTGTGCCTTCACATATGTCCTTGTTACTTCTTAGTGGCAGAATTGCTCTCTGATCTTCGGCGTGGCGGAGCATCTTGCACAGCACCTCGTTGGAGATCACACCAACCCGTCTGAGCACATGGTCAAATGTCGCTGGAGAGGCTGTAGCACTTTTTTCGCCACACACCAGTCGGTTAGGCAGGTAATGAACTGGTGACATCTTATTTTCTACAAAGAGAAGATTACCATCGCGACATGATCTTTAGTGAAAACTAATCATACAGTGCATCCGGAAAGTATTCACAACGCTTCACTTTTTCCACATTTTGTTATGTTACAGCCTTATTCCAAAATAGATTAAATTCATGTTTCTTCCTCAAAATTCTACACACAACACCACATGAAGTCAAAGGAGTTGTCGGTAGACCTCAGAGACAGGATTGTCTCGAGGCACAGGCACAAATCTGGGGAAGGGTACAGAAAAATTTCTGCTGCTTTGAAGGTCCCAATGAGCACAGTGACCTCCATCATCCATAAATGGAAGAAGTTCAGAACCACCAGGACTCTTCCTAGAGCTGGCCGGCTGTCTAAACTGAGCGATCGGGGGAAAAGGGCCTTAGTCAGGGAGGTGACCAAGAACCCGATGGTCACTCTGTCAGAGCTCCAGCGTACCTCTGTAGAGAGAGGAGAACCTTCCAGAAGGACAACCATCTCTGCAGCAATCCACCAATCAGGCCTGTATGGTAGAGTGGCCAGACTTGGAAGCTCCACTCCTGAGTAAAAGGCACATGGCAGCCCGCCTGGAGTTTGCCAAAATGCACCTGAAGGACTCTCAGACCATGAGGAACAAAATTCTCTGGCTTGATGAGACAAAGCTTGAACTCTTTGGCGTTAATGCCAGGCGTCGTTATGTTTGGAGGAAACCAGGCACCACTCATCACCAGGCCAATACCATCCCTACAGTGAAGCATGGTGGTTTTTCAGCAGCAGCAGAACTGGGAGACTAGTCAGGATAGAGGGAAAGATGAATGCAGCAATGTACAGAGACATCCTGGATGAAAACCTGCTCCAGAGCGCTCTTGACCTCAGACTGGGGCGATGGTTCATCTTTCAGCAGGACAACAACCCTAAGCACACAGCCAAGATAACAAAGGAGTGGCTTCAGGACAACTCTGTGAATGTCCTTGAGTGGCCCAGCCAGAGCCCAGACTTGAATCTGATTTAACATCTCTGGAGAGATCTGAAAATGGCTGTGCACCGACGCTTCCCATCCAACCTGATGGAGCTTGAGAGGTGCTGCAAAGAGGAATGGGCTGAAACTGCCCAAAGATAGGTGTGCCAAGCTTGTGGCATCATATTCAAAAAGACTTGAGGCTGAAATTGCTGCCAAAGGTGCATCAACAAAGTATTGAGCAAAGGCTGTGAATACTTATGTACATGTGATTTCTTAGTTTTTTATTTTTAATAAATTTGCAAAAATCTAAAAAAAAAAATTCACGTTGTCATTATGTGGTGTTGTGTGTGTAGAATTTTGAGGAAGAAAATGAATTTAATCCATTTTGGAATAAGGCTGTAACATAACAAAATGTGGAAAAAGTGAAGCGTTGTGAATACTTTCCGGATACACTGTATATTCTAATAGCTTTGTTATTAGTAGTGACAGAAGTTTACACCAAGCACATGAGTACGTTTGGGCAGGCTGAACATTACCACGAGTTCAGTTCCTCAGTCTTGTTTGTGTTTTTTCCCACAGGAGCTGCCTGAACACATGCGGAGCCACGTGGAGAACGACAGTAAAGTGCAGCCTTGACAGCAGTGGTGAAGTGATGCTGCAGATCAGGCAGGAGACGCATATATCAGAACACTTTAAGCTTTTTCAGATATTTTTGTTCTCATCATCATTTCAAGGAGATTAATTTTTCCTGAGACTCTTATCAGTCTTGTTGTTGAGATAATTATTTTCAGCTATTTTCCTCATCAATTAGTTGCAGTTCAGTTGTCAGATTTATTTGATGAGTAAAATGATTCATTACTTTGATTCATCTGTTGGTCTCCTCACCGTGAATACATGATGTGGCTTTAGACAGCGCATGGTATAATATAAAGCAAGACTCTTCAGAAATGTCACAGGTAGATTTGAAGCTATTTGTTCAGAAAATTTTTACAACTATACTGCACTGGCATAAACACCTCAAAGTAGCTTTTGCAGAGCACCATATACTCTGAACTGCCTTCATAATCGATCCTGTTTGGATTTGTATCAGTGTTCAGCTCTGAAGTGAAGATAATGTGTTTTAATGGTGGCTGAATCTGTGAAGAAACAGCTGACTAGAAAAATGCATCCTTCTTCCTTGTTTAAACATTGCACCTACTTTACCCACAATGCAACTTGAGTGCAGGCAGCTTGGTCACAGTGCCTAATGTAACCTCCAGCTAGCTAGATGAGGAGGGAGCTACAGAGGTCTCACTTCTGTCTAACTCTTTATCTCTAGATTTTCAAACTTATTGTCTTTTGACCCAGCTGACACTGACTCAAGTGACATCACTTGGGTCATAAAATCAGCAGGTCTATGAGGATTGTCAGGTGGACTTTCAAAACTTTCCTTCTGAGATTGCCTCACATAAGTGTCGATGGGAGTTACGGATGTTAGTGACAATTGTGGAAATAAACAGACCTAACTTGCTGGTATACTGTATTATTTAAATTTACAGTTTGGGAAGCAACTAAAGTACAAAATCCAAAGCTAATATTTAGTAACCTGTACTTTCTGTATAAAGAATAAAATATGTACCCCTAACTAGCTGATTTCAAGTCAACTCTTTTTGATTCAGAATGTACTCCAGATATCATTTTTTTCCTGGTTCAATGTCAAGGCTTGTTATTTCTTCTGATATCAACAGTGTGACTCAGACCGTTGTCTCCTGTCACACTTCAGAAGTTTGAAGCGAAGTCCTTATGTGGTGTCTGAGAGGTTTGGTTCTAGTTTGTATCATAAAATATGTAATCCATCAATTAATTCATTGCTTTTACATTTCATATTTCCCAGATAATTATTTTAGGGAATGCTTTTGTCCCTTATATCACTTATACAATATATATTTGAACACCCATCTCTTTTTTTTTTTTTTTTTTTGAACAATGTAAGACAGTGGAGAAAGCTGTCAGACCAAACTGTCCAGAAAGTGACTTCTAAGAATGCTGCCTTCATTTTTGTATGTTTTATTGCCCAGTGTGTATCTGTGTTAATACCTACTTTTTGCGTACAGCAATAAAAAATATATAATTTACAGTGTTCACCTCCCCTATATTTGAAAAACTACATACAGTACATTCAGCATTTCTTTCACTCAATTCTCACATTCAGACATTTATTTTAGATATTTCAAGCTTTGCATTACTAACCACATATTGTTTACAACATAGGATGTAATATTATCAGACTATAATGCCTTGGCATCATGAAGGATGAGAGTCTAGAGAACTAATAACATTTCAGGAGTCCGAAGCTAAAGTAAATGGGACATTAAATGTAGATCGTCATAGTCTGAGTGATCTAAAACCTAAACATCACATAAAATGGAGATATAATCAAATCTCTGATTCTGACTTCAAGACTTGGATTTTGTTGTAACCTGTGCAAAAAATACTTGGGAAAAAAACATGCTGTTGACGAGTTGACTCATGAAAGACAGCAGCAACTGACTGCAGCTATATCAGGTCAACAAGGTGACTCAGGAATACATGGTCAGCTGAAGCCACTGAAAACAGAGCAAAGGAAAAACAAATATAAGATACTTGACATTTTAATGGGCTCAAATACAACAGTGCAGATGTGTAAAGACAAAATATATGTGAACAAAAAATATAAAACTACTGTTACAATGAAATTCAAATGAAATCAGCCTCAAAAAAGCAATCTCAAAAAACTTTTAGTTTGTTAATTGGTTTAGTATTATTTACTGAAAAGCAACAGGTGTTTCATTTTTCTGGTAACTCAGACTGTAATCATGTTTTAGCCAGTTTGTGTGATGTGTCTTAAAGTTTTAGGAAAATTATATTTTGCTATTCTTTCCACAGCTAAGCTTTAAATTTGATGCCCTTCATCATAAGCATGTCTCAATAATATTACCACAAAGAAAATTAGTAGTACTGTATACAACAACATGTAAACACAGACAGATGCATGATACAGTCATGGCATATCATGTTGTGAAAAATTGGCCCACCTCCAGGACATTGAGTTTGATTATTCCGTCTCCATCTTTATCAAAGGCATTGAAAGCTCCTGCAAAAGACACAACAGAGCAGTCTTCATCCATTTCTTTAGAAATAAGATATAATGAGATAAGATGGATGTGAATTAATCAGATGAAAATTGTTGAGCAGCAGCTGTACTGCAAAATAGTAATGAATAAAAATAATTAAAGGTGCAATTATAAGAAAATCAATCAACAGATATCCAGCAAAAACTGATTAAAAACTGTATTTTTATCAGCAACAATTCTGTTAAAAACATCAGGTAAAAGCATGAGGTAAATCACTATGCAGATGATTATATCTTTCACATTTATAAAATGAGTTTGAGTTGTGGAAGTGCAGCAGTGAGACAAGTGTGGTCTGCACTTACTGAACATCCCTTCTAGCCTCACAAAACAGCAGATGTAGCTGTCAAAGTCGATGTTGAGGTGTTCATCTGCATAGCGCATGGCTATGATGTCATATAACTGGTTGTTGAGGTGAAAACCTTGGAGAGGGATAAAATGAGACAAGAGATATTATACTATATATAAAACTAGTGTTTATCACAATTAAAAGTCAAATGATTAGCTCTGGAAAAGGCATTGAATATAAAAATGTAAATATGTATAGAGAACCACCCTGTGAGTGTTTCAGCTGTGAAGGTATTTCTAAGATGCTGCTCACCTGCATCATTAACAGCGTTCCTCATCTCAAAACTACTGATGGAGCAGGATTTGTCCTTATCATAATGTTTGAAGATCAGCTGCAAATACATCAGGAGATCAAGATGACAGTCAGGTGAAAATTTGTAGGTTCGTTAAATATGAGTAAAAGCTGTATAGTGGTTTACAACCTGCCACGCCTTGATCTTTCTCCACAAGTGCTTAAACTCCTGCAGGTTCAGCTTTCCAGTCCCATCAGTCTGAGAAACAGTCAGTAATGGACAAAACAACACAGCCACCAAAGCCAGTTTTAAAGGTGCATATAATTTCTTTTGTGGTGTTTATTTTTCAACTTTTGGATGTTTACTTAAGTACTTAATAGACTGTACAAATATGAAATACATACTTATACTTTATACTTTACTTGAGTATTTCCTTTCATGTCACTGAATACTTCTTTGCACATAAACCACATGAGGAGATTATAAAATATGGTGTTTTGTTAAAAATAAATCTACAAAAACAGCATATATAAGTACAGCTGAAACAACTGAAAACATTCATTTGCAACTACTTTAATAATCATGCAAAACATTTTATAGTTTCAGCTGTAAAGTGTAAGGACTTTGCTGCTTTTCTTTTTAATTATTTAAATGATATTAATTTGTTTTTGAATAACTTTGAAAAAAATAAACATGAAGGTGACCCTTTGTCTCTAGATAAATATTACTGTAAAGAATTTTTACCAACCAAAAAAACAGTTGATTGAGAAAATAATCAGCAAATTAATCCATAAAGAAAATACTAATCAGCTGCAGTACTTTTACTTTTAATACTGCAGGTATATGTACATTTTCCCGTTCATATTCACAATGTATATTTACTTAAGTAACATTTTCAGTGCAGGTCTTTTACATGACTAGTATGGCGTTTGTACTTTTACTTAAGTGAAAGGTTGGGATACTTGAAGGGAGTATCCTGATACTTCGACCAATAATAAATTAATTTTTAAATCTTACATTTACTAACTTAAAATTCATATTTTTGCCCAAGGCAAACATATTTTCAGTGCTATGAGCCTAGCCTCACTGCATAAAAGTAGTACAGTCTATTCAAATAATAACTTTATAATAGTGGAACCTTGCATATACACTGTTTTGTCAATAAAATTGTAATTGCCACCAAATAATAATGTGTTTCACCCCTTTTAATTTCTGGTTGCTAAAGTAGAACATTTAGGAAAAACATTTTTTTGTTCTTATGATGTTCTCTATGCAGACACACTGTCCTCTAACTTTAACCAACTGGTCGGATACGTCCATCAGAGCGATCATACTGCGACATGTCTCAAGGCTGAAACCCTCGGTCTTTATTTCATTATCTGTAGGAAAAGATAGAACGAAGGATCAGGTGACAGACTATAATAATAATCTTAATATTTTCAGTGTGCAGTGTGTTCAGTTTGCTCACGTTTGGAGAGTACGTTCTTCAGGACGGTTCTGAGTTCGTTGGCACAGATCTGCATGTCCTGATGGAGGATGGAGGAACAGTTTGTTGTATATTAGCTCAAATGTTACACTGCGTTGTCCTAATTCTCTTTCAAACACTCCTCTCTGTGGACTCACCTCACCAGCAATCTTCTCGTAAATGGCTCTGAACTGTTTTTCCTCTTCAGTCTCCTCAGGTTGGAGTAGTGCTGGCTGAGAAACAAAAAATTAAGTTTTTATCAAAGAGAGTTACTGCCTCCAAAAATAAATAGTACAATTACTTTGGAGAAGAAACATTTTTAAAATCCAAAGAATCAGTCTGGAAGTCAGCTCTTGTAAAGAGAGACAGCAGTACAGAAACAGTTGAGAAAAGAGAGTTTCTTTTTATTTAAGACTACTGTCTTATTTAATATGTTACAACAAACTGGGGCCTCATAATTGATCTTTCAATTACAGGACACGTTTGAAACAAGTGGCAAGTTGTGACTGCATTCCAGCTGGCCTTTATGTCTTCTTCTGGAGTTCTTTTTGTTTTCTACATCCTTTTGTTGGTTCATTGTGGTTTTGTATTTGAAAACTGCACATTTCTATGGCAAAATATTTTTTATATGGTAAAACAGATGTTTTAATATATTGTTACTTTGTCCTGGTTTATAAGGGTATAAGAATTTGGATTTTGTTCATTCTGCTGGAGGACATAATAAAAATGACTTTTTTTTCTTTTCTTTTTTTTTAACAGGGACTTAGTAATTGTAAAAGCAACAGAGTAGATTATTGCCGTTAAGAAGTGACTTTTTTAAATCAGATTCTAAGTAAATCTTTATTTGGTGATCTGGCATATTAAAATGTTGTTTCCATTTCTTCAGTTTATCTCTGCTGCACTATAAATAACAGTTCCTTTAGTGACTGTTAAGCTCTGGATGTATTTCCTTATGGTACTAGAGGAGAGCAGCACATTACAGAAAGACATAAACAGCTCTGCCTGTATACATGGAGGCCTTAGGGGAAAACAGGTGCAGCTGCGACACTTGAGATCTGTTGGCTTCAAACTCATTATTTTATTCCCAGTCATGTTATTTGACCCGGTCAAGATGTCAGAGCATGTCATAGCCATCAGTTTCCAGAAATTATGAACAGCCACTATGATCTAACTGCTGCATGGCTGCGGTGTTGCGGTTCTGGCTCAACAAAAACAGCCATCTTTAAACACTGAGAGTACCTTTGGTTTCCTCTTCCTTTCCCCCTGAATGCCGTCATGCTCGATTTCTTTGTTGGCTCGTGCTCTGTCTGACACAAATACAATAGGCTGGCATGTGGGTAATGGCAGTGGTTGGTAAGAGGAGAGAAGGTTTATAAGAGACAAACAAGAGAAAAGAGAGAGATAATTTACAGTTATTCCACTGGTTATAATCTTTATATATATGATGATGGCACAAACTATGACTGCCAACACTGCTATTAGCGAATATTTTATGGAGAGCAGTGGTGGGGAAAGCAGAGTATGAAGGCAACAATCTAACAATGCTACTGCCACATGCATGTGTTACCTTTTCTTTCTTTTTCTTGTCTTGCTGGTGGTCAATAAGACAAGGAGGGACAGAAGGATGAAATGAAATGAAAAGGTGGAAAACACTTTTTTAAAGTCTGTTAGTTACTTACGTAGGGAAAGAACAGAATGACAGTGTGACAGTGGGACAAGACAGAGAAGTTTCAAGAACAATGTGGATGAAATATGCATGTTATACAATTTATAATAGATCAAATTCAAACTGATACTGCAGTGTGAAAGTGTTTTGTAGACCCAGTGCTCTTCTTGGAGCAAGCAGGCATCTGCACTGCACTGTTTTGGTATCGGTACTCAGCCTTTTAAGGGGAAGTTTAAGGTCAACAATACTTGGTTTTAGTATGAATGTCTTATTTCTCTTGTATTTGGTGTCATTTTTGTAGTAAAGTGATATCTGCGTTCTGATGGGCATTATGTATGGATTTTTTCAAGTACACTTTCAAGTATCCACCCTGCATGTGAAAGCAGAAAGCAGAAAAGCAGTTCAAAATAATTCTTTAATCACAAAAATTTTGAGTCATTTCACCACTGCAATAGCAGTTAGAATTATTAAAATATATTTTAATCCTACTGCTTTTTCAATCAAGTTGCAAACCTGTGTTTGGTGAGAGCCAATTGTCTTCTCCGTCTCCCTGTGAGAAAAAAACAGACACGTTAGGATTCCTGCTATTCATTGATAATATCCTTCATTTAAGGTTCGCTATATTTTGCGATTTTGCTGTCAACAATCCCCTAAATAACATCGGCTGCAGGACCATATGCGGCTGGTGACCTTCAGCGATGCTTACTCGGACGTGCTCTGCTTCTCAGAGAAGACCCTGAGAATGAACTCTCCCTCCTGATGGGGTTCAAAGGTCGAGGGGATGATGACATACTCTCCTGGAGGGAGACAGATTCGCTCCGTTACCTCCCGCAGGTTAATGTAGGTCTTGCATTTAGCTTTGGAGGCATTGTACAGGAAGAAGTCCTTCTGCAGGTGTTGATTCTTTCCACACATCTATAGGTGGAAAGATCAGAGAAAGTGCAAAATTGTGAATGTTGGCATGAGGAGCGATTCAAGTCAAGTCCAGCGATTAAATTACACGAGAACAATGATACCAGTCTCACGTCTGTTCAGTAAATATGAGGCCGGAGAAAAAAAGACACAAAGACTGAAAACAGGGTTAAACAGCCAGCCTGGGAATGCAGTCATTTCTTGTAGTCTTGTCATTACTGTGATGTTGTCTGGTGACTATTACTCCAGGAAGTGACTGTGCCTGGTAAAGGAATACTTTAGACAGAGCCAGGTTAGCTGTTTCCTTCTGCTTCAAATCTTTATGCTAAGATAGGCTAACTGGCATTAGCATACAGATATGAGAGTCGTATCAATCGCCTCGTCTAACTCTACTCCTACTTTTAGGACTAAAGCTATTAATATACTAGAGATACTTTGGTTCCCATAGTGTACTTAAGGAAAAACTATCTAAAACGATTAGTCATTTAATCAGTCAACAGAAAATTTAACAGCAAAAATTGTGATAATTGATTTAATGTCACTTGTCACTCTGTCACTTTATTGTCACACAAAAAAAAAACAAAGTATTTGCTCACATATAAGGATTTACTAGCTTTCTCTGTCTTTTTATTTTTGTTTGTTTGTTTTTTAGTTAGTTGGGGTTTTTTTCTATTTTCTGATATAGAATTTGAAGGATATTAAAATAACTGACAGATTATTCAACAGTAAAAATAATTCTTGAACTGTACTACAGTACCACATGTATTGTTAAATCAAATACAAATAGAGATGCAGGTCATTGGTGTGAAAGTGCTGACTTCATCGAAATAACCTTTCCAAGATGGGCATACCTCTCTTGGCACCTGCAAAAAGATGAAAAAGACGTTAAAGAGGCAGTTCGACTCCAATGAACGTACACCAGCTTATCCAGAGATTTAGGGTGACTTGATCAGTACCTCATAGATGGAAAATCCGACAGTGAGGAATTTGGCTCCTTGATGGCGCTGCTTCCTTCGACCTTTCTGCATCAGAGCCACGACTACGGTGCATAACATCTGCCCGTCCTCCGGGTCGTCGTCCTCTTCGTACAGTTTTAGCCGATACTGAGGGTTGGTCCAGAATGTGTCTGCAACAAGGAACCATATGATATGACCACGGAGCACAAACCTTAAAGAATTTGGCTTTCAGAGGAAAAAAATCTACAATAAAAATCCTACCTGAGAAGTTCCTGCAGCCGCCAGCAGAGCTGCCCCTCACCCAGCGACCCTCATTCACCGACACCGTCCAGCTGTGTCTCTCGTCTCCCTGAAGTGTGTCAGGAGTCAGGTTACACATTTCCAGCTTTGTGAAATTCCTCTTGAAGTCAGCAAAAGACATCCTGGAGGGGTATGTGGAAAAAGAAACTTACAGAAGAACATATTTCATTTTTCTCAGTTGCTCTCTGTGAGGTTTCTTCCACTTTTCTGTTTCTGAATTATTTGGAAAGTTTGTCCTTATCTGAATTGACGGCTTCAGGACAGAGGTTGTCATGTGCTCTACAGATTGTAAAGCCTCTTCAGGCAAATGTGTGATAATGGGGTAAATGAACAAAAATGATCTTGACTTAACATTGAACAGTATAGAACTGAAAACAAGACTAAAATACAAAAGTGGCAGTAAAAATTAAAGTGGATGAATCAATATCAGCTTCAGGCTGACATGCTGACTTGCTAATGGTAACATATATTGTTATTTTCATGTGTGTACACCTATTATGTTAACGAAAATGTACATTAATGTTAAAGCTGTGTGTTCATGCAAAACCTTGTGCAGCAAATACACCAAGTACAAGTTCTTGAATCGGAAGAAAAAAAAACATTTAGTGGGAAGCAATTTCAAAACTGGTGGAAATTTTATGGTAGTTTTATTTAATTTATTATGATAAAGTCCTAACATAAGGCTCTGAGCCTGTAAGACACTGATTAGTAAGCTAAGGTTTAACATGTACTGAGGCTCTGCCTGATTTGAGGATTCCTTATGGCCTGTGCTGAACAAATGTAAGTTTTGACTTGTTAGCAGCTAAATAAATGTCATGGTTGAATAGGTTTGGAGATATTTAACTTTGAACTAAAGTGCTGAACAATCCACATTTAAAGATGTGAAGAGTATGTCACAGTGGTTTTTGCTCACCAAAACTCACTCGTCTCCACAGTCTGTTTTTTTAGGTTTTCCTTGTCTGCGAGGGAAATGGTTGACCATTCCTTTGAACTGTGGAGAGACCAGATGATATTAAGACAAAATCACCACAACATCGAGAAAGAATGGGACACAGCTCAGCAAGCTTGTTTACGTTAGTTATATTAATATTAATATGAATTAGTTATATTAATATTAATATTAATTAGTTTTAGTTAGTTAATAATTAGTTAATACAGAAACCTCCTGCATCTTAGTTCTACAACGTAGGCGGCTTCACATAAACTAAATTATTTGGAAATATTAGATATTTTATCACATTTTGGTCAGGCTTCTTACTTTGGACACCATGGGCCTTTCCACAGCACAAAACCCCAGGGATTGCGCAAGCGAATCAGGCGAATTTTGGTGTCCTTTCCAACTTCGTCACACTACAAACAAGCACAAACGCATTACTTTTAAAGGCCTTCTCTTACAAACAATACCAAATTGGCACTTACAATAAGTGGACATGTTACTATACCTCCGCCAGGCCTATGATGGAGTAGGCGTGACCCCTGACCAGCCCATGAGGAGTCCGACTCTCCAGTTCACTGGCTGAAAAAATCTGACAGACACAGCACGCTGGAGCAAAACGCAGACTGGATTTTGAGGCAATACATCTTGTTAACACATTATTTTAATTAATTAATTTATTCTGGAATTGATGGTTAGTTTCCCTGAAAGTTAAAAAGATGTGCCAGTGTAATAAAGTCACACTGGAATTCAGCTTCTCCTACTGTGAGAAATTTTATGGTTTAACTTTTACATTGTTTATAATTTTAACATCCATCTGCTCCTTATAGTTGAAGCTGAATTTGATTTTCATACTTCAATCAGATATGTTGCTGCATAGCTCATCTAAAAAAACAATGTTAGTTTCCATGCTTATATGTTTGTTTAAATACCCATAATGTTTTCATTTTACTGCTTTCTTTACCACTCACATCTATGGAGCAGCCCATGAGCGAGCCTCTCTCCAGCGCCTTCCTCATGATGTTGTAGAGATCCTTGGGTGCCTCGGACAACTCGAAGTATTCGGTAACTCCACCTGTGAAATCCTCCATGGCTTCCAAAGTGTTGCCCCCTTTCAGTGCCTCATAAGACCCGTGCAACCTGAGAGAGAAGTCAATCACTCTGTTCAATGTGCTGACATGTATGTTCTCCATGGCTTGGATTTTTCACAGCGCCTGCAGCCAATTTATGAAACATGAGGACGGAGGAGTTGTGTGCCTAGTTTCTAACTACTGCAAAAAATATATATATATACATCCGAACAACACATTTATGTCTTAAAAAGTGTTTCACTTGAAATAAATTGAATAAATTTTATGCCCATGAGGTGGGAGGTCAGTGGTTCAGGTGTCAGTCACTGTGTCTCTTAAATCAATCAGTAGACTAATCTTCCCATTTTCTCAATATTGTCACTTGATACTGATAAAAACATTTATTCAAACAGGTGAATTTACATTTAAATCACCTGAAATTGTTTAGTATCATCAGCCTTTGACCTTTCAAGCAATAAAATAAGACCTGAAGACTCAGCACCGGACTAAATGTAAAATTTTTTTCAGTGGATGGAGAAGACATCTGAACTCAGCTGAATGAATCGTGCAGGTGTCGTTGTGGAGAACTGCACGACTCCACTAATAGACTCGGCTTACTTGGCATAAGCTTTTTCCAAAAGAGCGCTCCAGAACTCATTATCTCTAAAAGATTTGGTGAAAATCAGCCGGTTGTTGAAGGTAGGAATCCGATCGTCCACGACCACATCAATCCATTCGCCATAACGCCAGAACTGTATATAGGCAAGTACAGCCAAGAACAGGCAGCTTAGTTTAGCACAAAATAAACTATTAAATATCTAAATACTATTAAATAACTATTAAATAACTAAATGATCTATAAACTGATATTAGATAGCTAGTTGGCTCAGTCCAAAGTAACAAAATCCACCACCTCTAAAACTCACTTATTAACACATATTTTATGTTTAATAGTAAAAACATTGAGGTGTAAAAAACACAATTTTGTGCTTTTCTGGTGATTATGTGCAATCTAACTTTCAGCAAAAACATAAATAAGTTCTTTTCCCCAAATGCACCAAATTAATATTTACATAACATAGTTAAACTTTCTATTTCACATGTGATAAATTCACATAAAAGTATATTTCATGTGTGAAATCACACATTTCACATGTAAAATATAAAATAATTCATCTGATGTGCTTTTTGCGTACTTTAACTCCTTTTGACTTTAACCTTAAGCATATTTTTCAGTGCATGACATTTCAGTTGTTTATTGCACAGTGTGCCAAATATCCATTTAAAAACCTGGAAGTGGAAGATGCCGGCGTAGTTCTCGGTGAAGCTCTGATCCGCGGGAATCACTCTGTACAGCAGCTTCTCGTTCACCGTCAGACAGGCGATGGCAGCCAGCAGCCAGCAATCACCTATCAGCAGCAGATTCATGAGCACTATGAAAACACTTGATCCAAGCATACCACTTCATAAAATACCGCAGTTGTCGCAGATTAAAGCCCCATTTCTGCAGGTGTCAGTCATCCGCATCAGTAAGGTAGTATGAGGGAGATTAAGGTTACTTCTCACAGTCATTGCAGCTGCTGAGCCTGTTGCCAGCTCTGGTTTTATGTCTTGGCCGTACTCTGTGTTGTTTGTTGCTGTGTCCCCCCAGCAGGACAAAATGTTGTCTCTAGCTGACACACATTTGACTTTTCGCACCATTAAAAAACTTCATGTGTACAGTGTTTCGTAGCACATCCAACAGGCACCAGAAGCAGCTGAATTTCTTGTTTCTTTATTCATTTTCCAGGATTAGTAACTCATTTTGCTGTTATATTCTGTTATACTTTTTGTTCTAGCTGTACAAACATGCAGGCTTTAGTAAGAAAACAAGTGATAATGTCAAAAAGTTTTTGTTATTTCATGTACCAAAAACATCAAATCACACTCCACACTTCCCCATTCCCAGGCAGCACAGTGTACCGTGTAAGTGCTTTTGAACTACTTGTTCAAAAGCAGAAACAGTTTAAATGTTACCCAATTCTCCCTGACAGATGTCTGTCCTGTTGGCTCCATCTATGATGAAGTGGGGGTTTTCACAGATTTCCTGTCATAGAGAAAAGAGAGTATGTTGAGAAATATTGTTGCTACAGTTCATTATGGGCACCATGTAAGATGAAAAAGCTTACATTTTAAATATATTGGTCCAATCTATATAACAAGAAAAAATACTTAACTATATTTTCAGTCTGAATGGTCAAGTTCACATTAGATAATGTGCACTCTTTAGAGTACTACTAATGTGTCAAAAGGTATCAGGTACTGCTGCTGCTTGGTCAAACAGATACGTAAAACATTGCTTAATTAAATACCATTCTCCTTCACTGATAAATAATAATTGCTATTGGACTGATTAATCATACCTTCCTTATTTCTGGGTGTCAAACTTCAGTACTTTTTTTATATCGATCAAAATCCATTGAAATATTGCTTTCGTCAGATTTAGAATCTTGTTTATGTATTCTTCACATAAATTGAGCTCCTCAAATCAAAATGTTACCAATTTTATCCATATAGATTATAAAGAATTTTTGTTTTATTCAGACTCAACTCCAGAACAATTTTAAAAATCTGTATATGAAAATTGAAAATTTCCACTTGACATGATTGACAATATGAGGACTTGACCCTGAAACTGAAAGCGAGTTGGGGGAATTGCTCTGACTGAGCCTGACCTGCAGGGACCGTGAAACCCCCTCTGTGTTTGCTGCATTTTCATGAGGAAGCAGCTGTTGGAGGTCCTCTGGTCACGACCTTTTAGTTCTCTGAAAAAGTCATAACGTTGTGCTGAATGCAGAGAAGCCTTCACCTCATAACTACACACCTCCGTCATGACAGAGTGATTGACTGTGCCTGTGGTCCTACACTTGATCATTCATCTGTATCAAATATTCACACACTTATTAAAGGGATTTTATGGTTTATTTTTCTCAACGTTAATCAATATGTTTACACTTGTTATTTTGCTGCTTATTGTGGAAGAGATTTCATGTTGAAGGATTACATGGTTCCCAATTTGTGGAATCACATGATAAATCTGAGCGGGTCTGATGATTAGAAGCCTAAGAATTAAACGTGTATTTATTATATTATTTTAGATATTTATACGATTTATTCATACTTTTTTGTTTTCCTTTTTTCTTGTGGAATATTGGAATCAGAAAGCAAAAAATACTTACGACCCATGCACACAATGGGTATTGCTCTTTAAAACTTTTTGAAACCCCATTGGGCTTTTAGGGGTTTAAAAATAAGCTATCAATGGGATAAATACATCCGAAATTAGATTTAGTGTAATACGATTGCAAGCAGGGACTTTGTTCCCCTTATCACGCCACTAACCGTAACTACAGCTGTAAAACTGTAGACTCATGCTCCATATTTAGAGCGAGCTGACCCCTGGATGAGATTCATCTATCATCTATCACTAATCTTAGCTGAATGGCTGAAGCTACATTTGTCATCAGCCATTAAGCAGCAGTCGAGCTGCATTTTGTCATTTGTGTTCACTGGTAGGAATGAGGTAAGTATAAGGTCAGTGTTCGGAGGTAGCTAAATGCATTTACTCAAGTACAGCACTTTTCATGTACTTATGAGTATTTCTATTTAATGCTACTTAAAGACACTCTTGGTAGCTCAGCATGGTGGGAACTATGCTGAACTTTCTTGCAGAGAATTATACGAGACGATTGACACCGTTCCCATGAGTGTCCAAAGCGGCATCCACTTAGCCTAGCTTAGCACGACAACTGTAAACAGGGAGAAACAGTTAGCCTGGCTCTGTCCAAAGGTGACAAAATCCGCCATCCAGCACGTCTAAAGCTCACTAATTAACACGTTACATCTTCTTCCGTAGGCAAGCTACAGATTCAACGACCTCCATGTAAATACCTTCACCTTGACGAAAACGGTACCTCCAATAATGCTAGTTTTAAATTTTACATTTTTATTTGATTTAACATTTTGATCATTGTAAATTGTTTTTTTTACATTGTAGTGTTGCTACAAATGTTGGATTTGTGTCATTAGTCATGTCTGCATTTCTGTCTGCCTGTAGTGTTTATGCCCGTGTCAGTGTGTTCGCAGCTACTTTAAGTTAAAGCTGTATGTCTCTTCGTTCCAAATTAAACATAATGTCTTGCCAAAAGTCCCGCTATCAGGGTTACAAGTTATACCCTTTTGGTGTCAAAGGCAGAGTGTGGCAAGACTATCAAACCCTCTTGCATATGCGCACATCAGAAAAATATGAAACTCTGCTGTCAACACTGAGTTGGCACTATGCTTTCCAGCAGAGGCAGAGAGTCATCATGTGTGAGAGTCAGCTGTTCGTGATTGCAGAAGGTGACAACCCATAGCTATGCATCCACAACCATGCAGCCATATCAAATTGACACCGCACCCATGTGCTGTGAAAGAAGCAATGAGATACATGGGGTTTTTAGCGCTGCTCTTGTATTGAGTGCAACTTGGCTTAAAGGATGTTATGATAAAGGACTGGCACTCACCGAGGGACGTTTCCACTCAAACCTCATAGGAGGGCTGTGGCTGTAGAAGAGCGAGGAGTCATTTGCAGGGAACAGAGGGTCTTCAAACAACACCTTCTTACTCACATATTTGTCTCGCAGTTCTAGAAAAGTCTTAAGACGCTTGGCATCTTTGACAGCCTCATTTCTGCTTAGGATCGCAGAGTAGATCGAGTTAGTCCCAGCGAGAGTGCTGTCATTGGACCCGAGTGATGTTTCCATTTCAAAGAGCACTTTCACCTTTGTGTCTTCAACAACAAGCACTCTACCTTCGTAACTCTCGTCCCCCATGTTGTCAGTGAACATCTCTACCTTTGTTATTCCTGTTTCAGAGTCACTTTAGAAAGTGCACCAAAAAGAAACTCAGGAGTCCTTCCTTAGTTGCAGAAACACAGCGTGACCTTGCAAAACAGCCCAGAGAAACTTCTTAGTTCCTTTATTTGCTAGAAATTCTGTCACTGCTTGTGGGCAGTCACCGGTCAACAGCCTCTCACACCAGCAATCCCACAGTCACTGCTGAGTCCCCCGTGCTGGTCGGACCTAAATATAGGCCTCTCTAAAGGAGGGGAGGAGGCTTCTCCAACAGTGTTCCTGAACCTGTCACAAGATTTTCAGGTCACAGTAGGTTGTTCAAAGGGGCAGCCCCAAAATGTGCACATCTAACTGAACATATGGTGAGTTGTTACCTTTTTGGAGAAATGTAATTGAGAAAAATAATACAGTGCAAGAGGTCATGTATTGGGGGGCATGAGCACCATGCACTGTGTTACCCCGGTTTAAATGTAGATGAATTCCTGAAGACCAACAGGATATAAAATCTCTAGTAGCACTTATAATTAGCAACAACTCTGATATTTACTGATAATTACTCAATATATCAATAACTGAGCTTATTTTAATGCTCAAGATGAGCAATATCATGTGACAAACTGGATTTTAATTACTCCAAAACTCTTAAACATCTATAATATCACACTAAATTGACACCTAGCGGTAGAACAGAGGCCTTGACATTCACTTCCTTTTCAGTGGTTTGTTGTGGCTGACTGAAGGGACCATTCATCAGAACGAAGTACTCAGTTGGCCTAATTCTCTGTCAGTCCATGTTCATATCAAATAAGGAAAGGGAGGCTGTTGCCTGCAGGGGTGCCACGTTTGAGGGAAACCTGCATTCTTGTTCCAGTATCAACCAGGAAGAATGGACCTCTGGACAAAATCATTTAGGGTGACAGCGTTTTTTGTCACATGGTGGTACTCATGAAAGAAAAAAATGTGAGACAACAAGTCAAATTTATCTAAATCATGAGTGTGTGTAATCTTTATCTCACATTTTGACTTGACTACTATGAATATTTCCATTTTTCCTGATAGAAATAGTTTTCAATTGTACTCAATGCACATACATGTTTATTACATTTTCTTATGCTGTCTGTCAAATATACTTTTTTTGTTCTTATTCCTTCCACATTAAATCAAAGGTGTTCTTTAATGGAGAAATTTAACTTAGCCTAAAACTGGGTGTGTGAGGTCACAGTGACTTCTGTGATTTTAAGATGATTTGCTGCAGAGAAGTGTGTTTAGACGCAGTCACGATCATGTTATTTTACGTCTCTGCCATTGTGGCCGTACTGACCACCACACACACTTCACAAGTACCCTGTCACCTCCAAGTTCTCACACAGCAGACATGATCTTCATCACCTGCACAGAGAAGCAAATACTGACCATAACTCCAACAGTAACCCTCGCTCCTCGAAAAAGATACTACCTGGCTCAGAGTTGTCTGCGCGTCAGCAACATTTTATTGCCCAGAAGAATTTGTAATATGTCCCAACAAATAAAGTACCATATTTATGTTGCGATTGAAAGGCCATTTTAACCTTGGAAACAGTAGATGACCAAACAACTTTTTGGGTGAGAAAATATTGTTAACTAAAAGACAAAGTAACAAAAACATAATAATAATAATAATAAAAATAATAATAATAATGAAGCAGGATGCCTTATTGTACTTAATTAATGAGAAGCTTTCTCAAAATAATGTTTCAGTTTCTCAAAATGGCTGATGCCAGGTTTTCATTGTTTTGAGATACAAACGAATTACTTTTATTACTAACTACTATTAGTACTAACTCAATATTTTTATATACTAACTCATTAAATTTGAGATACTGATATTATTTTTATACAGTAACTCATAATTTTTGATATACTAACTCATTATTTCGAGCAGGAATCACAGCGGCTCCAGTGAGTTGGGCGCTGCAGAAGGGGGATGTCCCGGGGTGAACCTGGCAGCCCCGCCTCGGCTCTGACGCACAGTTCATCTGGAAGTTGTCGCCATCACGTCTGGCTAACCGTGAAGCTAACTCCGAAGTCAGACAGCCGCCGTGGTCGAGGACACAAAGTCAGCGACGCCACCGGCCTGTCTCTGCTTCCTCCGTCGAGTTGCCTGCGAGCTGCTGCGATGTTATGAACCAGTGGACCCGTCTGGGAGCTGCTGCGGTTCACTCACGTTAGCACCGGAGGCTAATTGTTGGAGCACACATCATCCGTCTTGAGGAGCAGCAGCGACGGACGGTGAGCGGCGTCAACCTCCGCCAACTAGCAGCGGACCGGCCGGCCATAAGGCGAAGAAATAAGACATTTAACACTAAAGTGAATGAAATCTGTGGGCGGTGGTTCATGTTCGCCGGTAGCTGCTCCTGCTGCTGCTGTTGTTAGCAGACGATAGTTGAGGAGATTTACAGCTAACGAAGCTAACAAGCTACATAACAAACTGGGACTGGACAGGAGGCTGTTAAACTGGAGCTGGCTTCTGCACATTTCCTGCCTTTAACAAGTACGTATAACCATATATGTGCTGCTTCTGCTTATATCTGTGATTTGCTTTATTACTGTCTTAGTCTGCTCAGCTGTTCCTCTGCTGTTGTCAAGCCATTAGGAAAGTGATTGTAATTGCTGTGATGCTGACATTGTTCATCTGTGTGCCTCACAGCAGGCTGTCGGGCCTGACAACCGAGAAGATGTCTGAGGGAGAAAACAAGCAGGCCCCTGACTCTGTCCAGGAAGTGAAGCCGGAGTCCATGGCTGCTGCGCCCACAGGTCAGGGAGTGTCATCTGTGTCTCCCCCAGTGTCCATGGTGACCCAATCTCCAGCCACCGCCGCCACCGAGGATGAGGAGGAGGAGAGCGAGGATGAGTCAGAGATTTTGGAGGAAAGCCCGTGTGGACGCTGGCAGAAGCGCAGAGAAGAGGTAAAGGGGGGCATCTGTCTGCAGGCCGAGGGGTCAGGTTTACCTCTGCTGAGGTACGAATGGAGCGCCTGATGCATTTTGTTTTGTTTTCCTGCTGAAGGTGAATCAGCGTAACGTCCCTGGGATCGATAATGCTTACTTGGCCATGGACACTGAGGAAGGAGTCGAGGTGGTGTGGAATGAGGTCATGTTTTCAGAAAGGAAGAATTTCAAGTTACAGGAGGTGGGTATGGTGCCAGGCCGGTGCAGTTATGTGCACTACAGTATAAATGAAACATCATCATTATAATGAATATGTCAAGACACAGTGTGTGTACTTCTAAGGAATTATTAAGGAAATGTTCTAAGAAAAAGTTCTGACAGGGTGTTAAGGATATTGTGTTTTTGTGTTAAGTTGCTTTCCTTACTGTGATCCCACAAACAATGTAGACGCCTACCGCTTTTAATTTTCCTCTTCAGCTTTAAGCTCCTTAAGACTTGTTGCTGCCAGTAGCAAAGCAAAGTACACACTGTACCTGACAAGTTGCAGAAGCAGTTTTCAGAAGTTTAGAGAGGAGGGAGTAAGAACTGACATTTAAAGGCTCTTGTTTACTGGTGGCATTTTAGGCATTTAGCTTGACGGTTCTGCATCGTTCTGAAGTGATTTCTACTTCCTCACTCTTGTGTTAGTTGTAGAATGATGTCTACTAAAGATTTGATGCTTATTTTTTCAAATAAAAACAGGATGAGGTTGTATGTCTGTTTAGCAGCTACTGGATGCCCTTGAGCAAAGCTCACTACACACAACTGCTGTAGTTTGAACTGAGATTTCAACAGGCAGGTTTTCAGTTTGAATATTCACACGACTGAAAACAAATCAGCTGTTCTCAGTCTAATGGTGCTTTCAAGACGTACAATTTTTTGTTAGACATTAAATGGCTGATAGTCTGTGGGGAGGAAGGAGCAAGAGCTAGACTTGCTTTTAATGGACACTCATTTATAGCTGTGGGATTTGCACCTCAGTCTGTCTGATCACGAGTCCAACCTGCTGGCCCAGAGAGGGCCAGGCCATTCAAAATGAATAGTTCCATCCATCCATCCATCCATTTCAACCGCTGCTGATCCGGGACCGGGTCGCGGAGGCAGCAACAGTCTGAGCTGAGCAGAGATGCCCAGACTTCCCTCACCCCACCCCAGACACTTCCTCCAGCTCTTCCGGGGGGACCCCGAGGCGTTCCCAGGCCAGCCGAGAGGCATAGTCTCTCCAGCGTGTCCTGGGTCTTCCCCGAGGCCTCCTCCCGGTGGGACATGCCTGGAACACCTCTCCTAGGGAGGCGTCCAGGGGGCATCTGAAACAGATGCCCAAGCCACCTCAGCTGACTCCTCTCGATGCGAAGGAGCAGCGGCTCTACTCCGAGCTCCTCCCGAGTGACCGAGGCTTCTCACCCTATCTCTAAGGGAGCGCCCAGCCACCCTGCAAGTGGAGGAAACTCATTTTGGCCGCTTGCAGCTTGTATCCATGATCTTGTCCTTTCGGTCATTACCCAAAGTTCATGACCATAGGTGAGGGTGGGAATGTAGATTGACCGGTAAATCGAGAGCTTCGCCTTTCGACTCAGCTCCTTCTTCTTTCACCACGATGACGGTCCGGTACACCGACCACATAACTGCGGATGGATGCTGCACCAATCCGCCTGTCAATCTCACGCTCCATCTTTCCCTCACTCGTGTGAACAAGACCCCGAGATACTTGAACTCCTCCACTTGAGGCAGGACCAGGACCTCTCCACCCACCCGGAGAGGGCACGCCACCCTTTTCCATCGGTCGAGAACCATGGCCTCAGATTTAGAGGTGCTGATTCTCATCCCAGCCGCCGCCACCTTCACACTCGGCTGCAAACCGCAAACCGCTCCAGTACATGCTGAAGGTCCTGGCCTGATGAAGCCATCAGGACAACATCATCCGCAAAAAGCAGAGATGAAATCCTGTGGTTCCCAAACCGGACTCCCTCCGGCCCCTGGCTACGCCTAGAAATCCTGTCCATAAAGATTATGAACAGGACCGGTGACAAAGGGCAACCCTGCCGGAGTCCAACATGCACTGGGAACAGGTCTGACTTACTGCCGGGTAACGGCAATGCGAACCAAGCTCCTGCTCCGGTCGTACAGTCGTACAGAGACCGAACAGCCCTTAGCAAAGGCCCCGGACCCCATACTCGCAGAGAGCACCCCCTACAGAATACCACGAGGGGACACGGTCGAATGCCTTCTCCAGATCCACAAAGCAGATGTGGACTGGTTGGGCAAACTCCCATAAACCCTCAAGCACCGTGCATTGTTCCTCCTGAATCTGAGGGTCGACTATCGGCTTGCAATTCTCCTCTCCAGTACCCTGGCGTAGAGACCTTCCCGGGGAGGCTGAGAAGTGTGATCCCCCTGTAGTTGGAACACACTCTCCGGTCCCCCTTTTTAAAAAGAGGGACCACCACCCCAGTTTGCCACTCCAGAGGCACTGTCCCCAACCTCCATGCAATGTTGCAGAGGCGTGTCAGCCAAGACAGCCCCACAACATCCAGAGACTTGAGGTACTCAGGGCGGATCTCATCCACCCCCGGCGCCTTGCCACTGCAGGAGCTTACGAACTACCTCAGTGACTTCGGCTTGGGTGATGGACGAGTCCACCTCAGAGACCCCAGCCTCCGCTTCCTCATTGGAAGGCAAGTCGGTGGGATTGAGGAGATCCTCGAAGTATTTCTTCCACCGTCCGACAATGTCCCCAGTCGAGGTCAACAGCTCCCCACCTGCACTGTAAACAGTGTTGGCAGAGTACTGCTTCCCCCTTCTGAGGCGCCAGGACGGTTTGCCAGAATCTCTTCGAGGCCGACCGATAGTCCTCCTCCATGGCCTCACCGACCTCCCAACTCCTCCCAGACCCGAGTTTTTGCCTCCAGGACTGGCCGTCCGGGCTGCGTGGCTTGCTTGGCCTGCCGATACCTGTCAACTGCGTCATCAGGAGAGTCCCACAGGCCAACATGGCATGTACCTGATAGGACTCCTTCTTCAGCCTGACGGCATCCCTTACTTCCGGTGTCCACCACCGGGTTCGGGGGTTGCCACGCCATTACGACAGGCACCAGAGACCTTGCGTGTCCACAACTTCGAACTGCCACGCGTCGACAATGGAGGCAGAGAACATGGTCCACTCAGGACTCAATGTCCCCAGCCTCCCTCGGAATCTGTGAGAAGCTCTTCCGGAGGTGGGAGTTGAAGAAGACCTCCCTGACAGAGGGCTCGGCCAGACGTTCCCAACAGACCCTCACACATGTCACGGGTCTGCCGGGTTTGGGTCTGCCAGGTCTGTCCAACGTTCCTCCTCTGCCAGCGGATCCAACTCACCACCACCAGGTGGTGATCGGTTGACAGCTCAGCCCCTCTCTTTACCCGAGTGTCCAAGACATACGGCCGGAGATCAGATGAAACGACAACAAAGTCGATCATCGACCTCCGGCCTAGGGTGTCCTGGTGCCACGTGCACTGATGGACACCCTTATGCTCGAACATGGTGTTCGTTATGGACAAACTGTGACTAGCACAGAAGTCCAATAACAGAACACCGCTCGGGTTCAGATCGGGGAGGCCGTTCCTCCCGATCACGCCCCTCCAGGTATCACTGTTGTTGCCCACGTGAGCGTTGTCCCCAGTCGGAGCACTATCAAGTACCCCTCCCAGGGACTCCAAGAAGGCCGGGTACTCTGTACTGCTGTTCGGCCCGTAGGCACAAACAACAGCAAGAGACCTATCCCCAACCCGAAGGCGCAGGGAAGCGACCCTCTCTCGTTCACCAGGGTGAACTCCAACACACTGGCGGCTGAGCTGGGGAGCTATAAGCAAGCCCACACCAGCTCGCCGCCGCTCACCCTGGGCAACTCCAGAGTAGTGGAGGGTCCAGCCCCTCTCAAGGAGCTGGGTTCCAGAGCCCAAGCTATGCGTGGAGGTGAGCCCGACTATCTCTAGCCGGTACCTCTCAACCTCTGCGCACGAGCTCAGGCTCCTTCCCCCCCAGCGAGGTGGTGACATTCCATGTCCCTATTGCCAAAGAGTTTTGGTCCAGGGATTGGGTCGTCCGAGGCCCCCATGCCACGACTGCTACCCAAACCACATTGCACCGGCCCCTCATGGACCTTCCTGCAGGTGGTGAGCTTACTGGAAGGCGGGCCCACGTGCGTGCCATTTCGGGCTGAGCCCGGCTGGGTCCCGTGGGCAAAGACCCGCCACCAGGGCCTGGCTCCAGGGTGGGACCCCAGGTAACGCCATAATCCGGGCGACATGTAACGGTCCTTGATGTTCTTCTGTTCATGATGGGCTTGTGAACCGCTCTTGGTCTTAGTCAGTCTGGCCCGTCACCTAGGACCTGTTTGCCATGGGAGACCCTACCAGGGGCGTAATGCCCCCGACAACATAGCTCCTAGGATCATTCGTGGCACACAAACCCCTCCACCACAGTAAGGTGGCGGTTCAAGGAGGGGAAATGAATAGTTGTTAAGGCATAATGAGCTCATTTGTGCTGAATTCTTAAGGTTTTTGCAACAGTTAATCTGAATTTATGACAAGAACATTCACAGCACAAATTGATTAATGATTAATAAATTAATCATTTCATGCTGTTGTAAAACATATTTGACATTATGTATTAATGATTAATTTATTGTGTATTTATTCCACAGGAAAAAGTCAAAGCAGTTTTTGACAATTTGATCCAGCTGGAGCATTTAAACATTGTGAAGTTCCACAAATACTGGGCGGATGTGAAGGAGAACAGAGCAAGGGTAGGAGATTGGCTCAAAAATCTCCTTTCTGACAAATCATATAATGAGTTGAGTTTAATGGAGTTGGTGCTGATGTGAGTGGCTTTCCTTTTTTGTCTGCAGGTCATTTTCATCACTGAGTACATGTCGTCAGGAAGTCTCAAACAGTTTTTGAAAAAGACTAAGAAAAACCACAAGACCATGAACGAAAAGGTGTGAAAGCAAGAAGTGTTAAAAGATAAAAATTCTGTTTGTTTATTTTATTTTATTTTACATGAATTTTACTTTTTGGTAACGTGCTTTTTGCCCTGCAGGCGTGGAAGCGCTGGTGCACACAAATACTGTCTGCTCTCAGGTAAGTAAAACAAAGATGTTACTTTAGCTACTCAAGAGATTTCTTTTTTTGTGTAACTGTCCACCGTCCAAATGCTGGTGTATGTTTTGTGTATTTGTCTTGAAAGTAAATTTTAGAATTTAGCGATTGCTGCAGGCAGCTGACCAAAGACTTATTTGTCACTTGTCTCCAGCTACCTCCACTCCTGTGAACCTCCCATCATCCATGGCAACCTGACCTGTGACACCATCTTCATCCAGCACAATGGCCTCATCAAGATTGGCTCAGGTAGAGGTCATTTAAAGCAAGAGGGGCGTTTCAGAAAATAAGATCTAGACAGTGTTCTGGCCCTCTTTAGACAAATGTTTGTTTTCTCTACTGTTCTTATTAGTTCTAGGTGTTGTATTTGTGTTGTTATTATTATTTTCTCCATTATTTTAGTTGCTCCAGACACCATCAATAACCATGTGAAAACGTGTCGGGAAGAGCAGAAGAGCCTTCACTTCTTTGCTCCTGAATATGGAGGTAAATTCTCTTACTTATCATTTATGATCCTGTCACGTCTCCGATAGTGTTGCGGTGTTTTGTAATGTTTCTGTGATATTGATCAGCTGTTTTCTGCTTTCAGCTGTTGCCAATGTTACCACAGCCGTGGATATCTATTCCTTTGGAATGTGCGCCTTAGAGGTGAGAGGAGACTTGATCTGTAATGACTCATGTGCTATGTGTTTTTTTGTGCTTTGAAAGTTAGTGTTAGTTTGTGTTTTTACATCACAGAAATAGAAATCAGGATGTTGGTTATCTCTGTTGTCCGCAAGAAGGGAAATGTGGAAGTAGTTTTTAATCATTTAATCCTTTGTATAAAAGATGCCATCAGGTCTGCGGTGATGATTGTTATGCATTATGTAACATGAGAGTGGCTGCTGTTGACTTAAAGTTTTGTGTTTGCATTTTGGATCCCTCCCAATCAACACTCTCCATGTTCTTCCTCAGATGGCTGTGTTGGAAATCCAGAGTAATGGAGATTCGTCTTATGTGTCTCAAGAAGCCATAAACAGTGCCATTCAGTCCCTAGAGGACACATTGCAACGGGTGAGTGAGGGAGAGGTGGGCATTTAAAGATTGTGTGGCTGTTTGGAAGAGACACCCATCACATAAGGGTTTGTTTGTTTGTTTGCTTGCTTTTTCAGGAATTTATTCAGAAGTGTCTGGAGGTGGACCCCAGTAAGCGACCCACAGCGAAGGAGCTGTTGTTTCACCAGGCCTTGTTTGAGGTGCCCTTACTCAAGCTGCTGGCTGCTCACTGCATTGTCAGCCACCAGCGTGAGTGACAACACACACACAACACAACATGTCCAAGGCTGCCAAATACACAAACATTCACAACACACTGAACATCAGTTAGCATAAGATGATGTGTTTTCATATAAAGGTCAAATTGGCCATCTGTTAAATGGCGAAGATTGATGACTTTTTTTTTTTTTTTAGTAAGAAAAATAACTGTAATGGGTTAAATGCTCCTATGTGACTGCTGTCTTCTCTGTTTACATGTAGATATGATTCCAGAAAATGCTTTAGAAGAGATGACAAAGAACATGGACCCCAACTTGGTGATTGTCGAGGCCAAGGACGGAGTTCAGATGAAGTAAGTCACAGAACAACATGACACTGAAGTACAGAGGTAATTTGATGCGAAACCTCAAGAAGGAAGGAAGTCTGTGGTTTCCTGTTTTCATCTTCACCCCAATATATAATTTGTATTTACATGTATATTTTTCATATCACAAGACTTGTGGCCATCATATTATTCTAACTTTGTTTAAATGCTATCCTTTAATGGTCCTGAAGTTTGCAGTTGAAAGATACAATGCCTGAACTGATCTGTAGGGGAGTGAAATAAAAAGTTGTCCATGTTGCCCAGCTCTGCTTTTTAATTTAGTTGAAGATTTAGCCTCACTTTGGTTCCAATTGGTTAACTGAATATTCTGCAGAAATAACAATGATTCTTTTGCTTTAGGCTCTCTCAGTTTCCTGCCCTTGAGTTGGACAAGTTCCTGG
This sequence comes from Scortum barcoo, assembly GCA_023238725.1. NCBI lineage: Eukaryota > Metazoa > Chordata > Actinopteri > Centrarchiformes > Terapontidae > Scortum > Scortum barcoo. The sequence goes on along the minus strand of CM041543.1, from coordinate 9,056,669 downwards.
AAGATGTACGGTAAGAAAACTGTAATACAGCTGAAGCATACTTTGAAACAGTTTGCTGTTGATTTCCTTGTTGTTTTTAATATTCTGTGTTGAATTTTGTGTGGAAAAAGGAAAATAACAATGGCTCACCCTCTATTGAAACAAAAAAAAGAAAATATTATATTGCATATGCATATATCAAAAGGCCAGGTAGGCATTTTATGTACATGTATATGTAGATGCATGTTGAGCGAAACCCTCCCGAATGACTGCACAGCAGGAAATCAGTTGTAGATCTTTTTTCCTTTTGGTGTTCCAGGAACGGGATCTATCCTCTGACTGCATTTGGGATACCATGTCCACAACAACCTCAGCAGGAGGCAGTGAAGTCGCCCATTGTACCTCCCTCAGTGAAAACCCCAACTCCTGAACCTGCAGAGCTGGAGACCAGGAAGGTAAGAACTGGAGCACACAGTAATTAGATCTCTGTCAAATCATGTTAACAAATCCAAATCATTCACAAGTTAGATATACCCTTCAAACTAAACTGCTCCTGGTCAGTAAATAATTATTAGGTATTTATATTATTACAGCAAAACATAAGAAAGCCAACACTTGATAGAAGCCAAGTGTTCTTCTGTTCTGAAGGGGTCACGTTAAGTTTTCAGTTGTGTGCATGAAAACAGGTTGTAGTCTACTTGTAGGATAAAACACCAAAAAGACATTATACTAGATGCAGTTTTTTTTCAGTGTTTCATTTGCATGTGTCACCTTCATCCTTTTATTCATAAAGTTGTTTTCCTTCTTGAACTTCACAGGTCCTTCAGATGCAGTGCAATATTGAGCCTGTTGACGAGGGCTCCAAGCATCATGTAAGTAATGTTTCTGCGCGTAAGTATCACATTATCATTATGGTTAGCTTGTCTTTTGAAACAACTTAATTAATTCTCCTTTCAGCTGACCCTGCTGTTGAAACTTGAGGATAAATTGAACAGGCACTTAAGCTGTGATTTGTTACCAAGTGAGTAATGTTATTAATAGGCTTAACGTGCACACACTCCAACATGTTATTACCAAATACTGCCATCCTTAGTTTTTATTATCTTTTTTGGAGATATTTTGATAATAATAATGATGAAGTGGATGGAGTGGGACTGGGTATCTTCACACCGTCACCATGAAGGTATTCTGACTGCACTGCCTGTTATTTTTGTTCAGATGAGAACGTGCAGGAGCTGGCTGTGGAGCTTGTTCAGCTGGGCTTTATCAGTGAGGTGAGCAAAGTTCATCATGGTCCCACGACCTGAATACTCAGCTTGAGGGTAAACCAGCCCCGGAGATAATAAGATAAGAAAGATAATAACGTAACCTCGCTGTCTCTTCATTTCAGGGCGATCAGCCACGATTGGCATCTGTTCTTGAAGAGGCCTTCTCAAAGTTCTACAGCCGGAATGGTTCTCTCAATCCGGTGACCGTTTCCTCGTAGCGGAGGACTCACTAGGCCTTCTGTCAGCCCTCCTCATCCTCTACAACAGGACTAGCTTTTTTGCTCCACCTCTGAGTTGCAGGGAAGCTTTGCGAGGACAGAGGAGGAAGCCTTGGTCTGGTTGCGAATATTGCAACCTGTCCTTGTACCGTCTGGTGGGAAAAGCTGCCACTAAGTGGTTGTTGCTTTCTATCTTTTTTTTTTTTCTTTTTCCTCCCACCCAATACAGCCATCTGCTTCTCTTTTAAAAGAGGAAATCCTAGTCGCAACTTAAAGGAAAATACAAACGTTTTCACTTTTTGGCTTATTTCTCAGTCCTAAAGTATTGAAGTAACTGTAAGCCAAATAAAACTGGATAACAACAGTATTTTCCTTAAGTCAGTATTAAAATTGTATTTTAAACATTTTTACTTGTTAAATAGTTGTCTGTATGAAAAAAAAACCCGGCATACTGAAGTGTATGTATTATGGTGTTGTAAGGTTAAGTCTGGTTGTCCTTTAAACTTTCTCTTGAGTGAGGCATCTTCCTACCTTGTATCAGTTTTTCAAAGACTCTCGAATGCATCAAGCTCGTAATGCAACTGATGCAGTGTCACTTTTACTTCAAAATTCTGCAATTATACAACATAGTCGCTATTTATTGTGAAACTTGCAGCAGCTGCAACACAATCTGAAGAGTGAACTGAAAAGATAAAAAAATCAAACTATTTATTTGTGCATCTTTTCTTGAGTGTGTACTGTACTTCTCTTTCAGCACAAAGGCCGGTGGTTCTTCGAATGTATGCTTTTACTGTACTTTTCTCTTTCTTTAAATCAAGCACAAAGGCCGGTGATGTCTTCGACTGTGACTGCTGGTCCAACTATTACCGTAGCTCTCTGTCTTTACAAGTCAAGCTGGGTGATTGTCACTTGCACTGTGGTCCATCAGCTATTACCGGGCTAGGTTCAATAAAAAGTTGTCTTTTAAGCTAGGCTATTTTAGCACGAGAGGTTTGTTTGGTCCAGCACATTAGATCTGATGGTTGTTTGTCAATAAAAAGTTGTCTTGGTGAGCTGGCATTTTACACGAGAGGTATGCTGTTTCTGGTGTCTTAAATGCACATGAAACTGATGCATGCCACACGTTGTTTGTCATAGGTTATAGTCTGGAGGTTGGTGGTCATTTTAGCAGTGCATGATGGTAATAGATGCTTTTCTGTGTCTTAAATGGAAACTTATCATGCAGAGGAAGTGCCACACGTTTGCCTCAGGATGGAGTTGGTTCATTTTAGCAATGATGGTAATAGATGCATTTATCATGCAGAGGAAGTTTTGTCAGGATTTTCCATTTTGAATCATTAGTTTTTTTCATGGTTGTGGGAAAACTTGCCCTCTCACATAGGTATCTGGTTATTGGCTCAGACCACCTTTCTGTGTTACTTGTTTGGCAATCTCTTTGCTAGATTGCACTGATGTACACTTTTATATCCTGTTGGAAATGTCCTGTGGCCTCTGGCTGCCTCCCACCAAAAGGAGGAACTTAGATAAATTGCAAATGGTGTCATTAAAAATTTAGTCCGTGATCAGTCTCATCTACTTTATGCTGTGACTACCTTTCTGACAGGGTCTGTAGATACTGCGAGATACAAGTGTGGGACTGCCTGGCATGCTTGTAACCATCTTGTACACTATGCTGGACACTGTGCTGTTTCTGCAACGCATTTACTCCCTTTTTTCACTTCCTGAAATAAAAAATTACACTATCAGCACTTCAGGTCTTTGTGTGGTGTCCTCTTGTGTTTGTGACAGTTTCAGACAGTTGTACAAGGACTTTCCACCGATGTAGAAAATAACACAAGATGTTTTATACTGAAATGATAACTTTCAGTTTCAAGGAAAAGTACATGTTGGAACAGACTTGGGAGCATCTAAAGTGTCATAAGGTGTATATATGGTGGGTTGTTAGATGATTCTTATTAAATACGAGAAAGCATACAAGGCAGCACGATTGCTTACAATGTGTGTGTCATTGACACAAACACATGCAAAGGCACACTAAAAATATTTCAACATGAGCAACAGTAATTTACTCCTGAGGCTTCATTTACACAGATGAGAGGCTGGAAGGAAATGACAAAAAAAAAATGGAGTTCTTGGTGAGTAACACTACAACAGCGCTGTGGGGGTGTTGCTACAGCTAGTGTCTGTACACGTGGTACATTGGCTGTGTAGGGTGATGATAATGGACTACAAAAACCCACAAAGTAAAGTGTGTTTGCTTCACTTTCTGCCTAAACACGCCTTTCAGATAGTAAAAGGTGTCCCACAGAGTTGTGTCCTTGTTCCACTTCACTTTAGTTTAACATAATGTCTAAATGACTGATCCAAACTATGCCATGGTGCAGATGATACCTGTATATATGTGTCTGTGAGAATGATAACTCGGTTATTGTGCTTCTTACAATGTACAAACAGCATGGTTTGTAAACTCATGGTACTCAATACTCAATCATTTTTAAAATATAATAGGAGTAAATTTAAATATCCTCAGGTGCTCAGTGATAAAGTGAACCCTTTCAGCGTTTCTGGCTTATTAATGTAGGATGCATGTATGAGGAACAATTTAGTAAAGAAGAAATATTCGGTTTCACTGCAAATTATTTCTTTTCTTTGGGACCAAAAAAACTAAATAAAAAGAAAAGGGAACACTTGAAACTCCATAACTGAGCCAAAAAGGGTGAAAACCAGTGCTTTCAAGTGCAGGAAATAATATAAAACTGGACATTTTAAAATATGTTTCCCCCTGCAGAGAAAGTCTTTTTTTGGTACAGTTTTATCTTCAAGATGAAATTAAATGAAGTTATTTTCTATGTAAAATACATACACAGATACACAAATGAGACAAAATTCAATTCTTTAAATTATTTATACAAAAAAATCCCATCCTGGTGTATCAGGAGTGTGATCTCTAACATCAGAGCATCACTGTTTGAATTCATTATTTGTTCAAAATTTTAAGAAACTGTAGCCCTTGTACAAGTATATTCATGTACATACTTAAAGTCACAATGTGTGCTCAAATAACAAGTGAATAAAACACGTTTCATGCTGACAAACACATTGCCGTACAAAATTACAGCAGTATAATTAAAGTACAGCAAGACTAAAAAATATTTTTGATATAAAACACCCTAGAAACACACTGTACATTGTGAGTAAAAAAGAAAAAAACTACAAAAACAGTACATAGCACTTCAATGCAAACACATTACTCTTTCACATTAAATTTGTATTTTACTTCCCCGTTTGAAAGTAATTATTTAGGCACAGTAATTAAATTCATGAACCATGTTTGGTCAAAACCATTCCTTGTTATTCACAACTCCACTTTAACTCACGGACAAAGTCAAATTCAAAGTGCCAACCATTCAGTTTGCTTTTTCACACTTCCTATTTTCTAGGAGATTGCCACCATGGAGCAGAGAGCTGCCAAACATCAAAATGTAGTTGTTAGCTGTCAGCTGAAACAAAGACAGATAATCACTGCTCAAAATAAGCCTTTTTTTTTACTGCGTCTCCTAAATTTTATCAGGTCACTCCAACATCTAAACATCACTGCAAATCAAGAAATGTCAAGAAACTCCCAGATTACAGCCAGGAAGCTTCATACAAGAATTTAATCCAAACGTCAGTAACTTCGAAGGTTCTCGTTACAAAACGCTGTGTATTTTAGATTTCAAAAGGTGTTCACCTGATAAAAACCCATGACTTTCACCTGGATTTCAGCACAATTCAGATCATCTTAGTCCACTATTTACAGGAACGGACAAGGGCATCCTGTTGCATACTTTCCTTAAAAACGTGCTGATGTTGTCAATAATAATTATATTATGCTTTGAGAGAATTGTACATAGAATATTGTTTCGACCTAATATTTGTATTCTATCAAATAAAGGTTTATTTTATTTCTAAAATTCAAACGATGTTCATAAACACAGCTAACAAGAGCTGGGAGGTTATTCCATATTATCATTTGTCATTATCATTTATTCTCTCTATAATCATAATGAGATAATGGTTCATAGTTCTTTCGTCTAAATGAACCAAATGAACTGACCATGTCAAAATATGAAATCTTAATATTTCAGTGGACCACTTTCACAGAACATGTTGACATGTCATAGTAGGAAAGGCATAATAAAATAAAGGATGGCTGAATCCCATTTAGCTGCTTCAGTTTCAGGTTCTGTTGTTGAGCATGCCAACCCGCTTTCTGGGACACTTGAGGAGCACAGAGCCACTGTTAATGGCTTCTCATACTGAAAGTAAAAGACTCATTGAATTTGTTTCTTCCTCTGTAAAATCTTACAACTGTGTTAGTATAATACTTCTGATAAATACATAAATAATATTGAGTGTGCAGTTTTACTTTCATGCCAGAAATATGCAGTGCAGAGTGGTACAGATTCATCGGGCCTTTTAAAGCTTTCTTTAAGTAACAAACAGCAAGATTAATTTGTAAATCTGCTTGTTTGACGTTGAACTTCATGAAATTATGAGACAGGAAAAAACAATAAACTTATGTTTACTGATCTGAGAATATTTCTGACCATAGACGAGAAAGGCAGAAAAACTGGGTTCAACTTTCTTCTTACAAAGCCTTTAGAAGACACTTTTTTGTCACGTCTGGTGTAGAAATGAAACCAGATTTTTATTTAGACAAATCTACAATGTCTGAATTTAAAGAGATGTTGTGCTTTTCTCTGTTGCATCCCAACTCGATAGTTTATGTTGTTAGGACGAGTGTATTTTAACATACAACTGTGCCTATAGTAGCTCTGCATATCAGATATATATTATTTTGGAGTGAAACTCATGAAACCCATGATGTGTAAGGAATCTGGAAATATATATATTATTGTCAAGTTAGCACCATCAGTGCGGAAAAAGGCAATTGACTTTGTGGAGGCTCATTCTTGTTCCACTCATGGCTGGAAGTAGATGACTTCATGGTGTCGTTTAGCTCTGTAATATAACCCATTAGCCCCTCCCCCTCGTGTTTTATGATGGAGGGGTCTGCCAAAGAGGTCTGAGGATCTGAAAAAGGCGACAGCATCCTTTACTTCTTCAGACACTGGTACATCAGTGCTCGTGGATTCAACATGTAGCGCTCAGAGTTGAGTAGTTTGGTGAGATACTGCGGCATCGGGGGCCGAGGAGCCATGTAGGACACGCCGGGACTGACAGCCATCACCTCCGCTATCTTCTGCTTCATCTCCCTTATCTCCCGATCTTGCTTCATCACTTTATCTGTCGTACACACAAAGATAATAGATGAGAGGGTGGAAAAATTTAAATATTTAAAAGTCTTTTAAAAACCATACGGTTTTTTAGGGAGTAATTCTCTCCCCTCAAGCTTCCCCAATTATAAACCACCCTTATGTAACAGATAAAAGCTATAGTAGAGCAAACTAAAGTCAGTTATTCAAAACTAGGAAGCACTCAGAGAGCACATTGAATCTGAATCTGCATCAAAACACAGAGTAGCAAACACAATGCTGATTGGCTATTGTCAATATTTTGGTAAAGCACTTAAACATGGCATTTGGTCCAAAGATGAAATGCCCACACTTCGTGTCAGACTAATGGTGCCATGTAAACACAACTTGCCACATTATTTTGCAGAATCAGAGTTTGCTCCAAATGTTCAGGAGATCTGGCAGTTTATGTAAAACAGGCCACACTTACAGGACTTTGGCACCCATTTAAATAAAATTAATAATTAATAATAAATTGTCTTCCTACTAAATTATGTAACATGTCTGATGAAGTCTGGAAAAAATTTATAGTAGAAATCGTCAAAAAAAACAGTTGTGGGAAAAAAAAAATAGAACTGCAGAAAAAAAGCAAGACAGAGGAAATCTTTAATTATATGCCTAATGGTGCCTTACAACCACACGGTGGTGCTATTGGATCCATATTTGCACAAAAACCTACTGTGTTAGTTTTTCATTCAGTGTCAACTTTTCCTCAAACAAACAGGACTAAAAACATGCAATAAACCCATCAGCAGAGGCAGTAAATCACTCACTACAGACACCAAGAACACACAACATGAATTTGCACAGTGAGACAAGACAAATATAAAGAGGCAAAGTGGGAACCTTGAGCGATTTCCAGCTGCCTGCGGGCGTCTCCCAGAGCTGAGAACAAGTCCAGCTTGATGCGGGTCTCGGCGCTCAGGTTGTACTCCAGATGCTGAGCTTTCTCCTGCATGGCTGACAGAGTGGACAGCAGCATGTCCGTCTCTTTCTCCAGACACCGGTACTTTCCAAAAGCCTGAGTCCAAAGAAAAAAAAACACATCAGCAGTCAGAACACGTGTGAAAGGCGATAACATCAATCAACCTGGTGCGATGAACACCCGAGGGAGTCAGTGCTTTGGTTTCCTAAGTACTTTCACCTTTTTAGAATGTAACAGTGTTGTTTCTTTTGCTTTCATGTGTTTTGGTTCATTCACTTAGGGAACCAATGCACTGCAGAGAAAACACTTTCCACACACTTATGATGAATTGGCCAGCCATTCAAAAAACATGAGAGCTGCACATTATTACACTAAAGGATGATTCTTTCTGTGTTGATAACTTTTAACGGTTTGAAAGGAGGCGATCTGCACTCTTTTTTTTTTTTATTAAAGCAGTGCAATGTTTTTATGAAAGACCTGGCTCCTGTTTCAGCATGCTTCATGGAGAGTATGTCAGTAAAATGAAATCAAATACCACACAGTACCACAATGTACACACCTGATGTCAAAACAACAGAAACACCCAAACAGGATCACATACTGAGCATTGCATACTGATATGATGACAAAGTGCAATATGTTTACTGCAGGCCAAAATAAAACAGACTGAAAAATGCTAAATGTCTCCATTGAAAACCATTCAAATTTCTAATGGAACACAAAGAATCATAGACATAAACATCAGAAACAACAATGCAAACAGCAAAAAGTCTAAAAAACGGAGGACAACCAAGTACTGGACCACTTGAGACTCACAGACACTTAAACTCACAAGTTCATTCCCAAAGAGTGTAAAACGATACCTCAACATCACTCTCTAGATCTACCACACGACCCTCTTTCACTTGACACTCCAGCTGTAGTTGTTTGTACTCTGTCTCTAGATCTTTAACTCTTTTCCTTAACATTTGGGTTTCACAGTGTTCCTGCCTGGTGTAGGAAAGAGAGGGGTTTCACTGGAGGTTAAAACCAGTTTACACAGAAAGAAACACAACATTCACATTTGCATTTCTTTTTTTTTACATCTGTCTTTCTTATATCTACACATGTAATGAAAATGTTAACATAGAATGCAAGAACATATATAATCATAAAATAATAATATTACATATTCTGTTAAATAAAAAACCCAACATGTTTATTAAAGGAATAATTCAGCATTTTGGGAAATATGCTCACTCACTCTTTTATGTCACACTTAGCTTAGCTTAGCACAAAGACTGGAATTAAAGTACATCCTTCTATTAGCGCTTCTAAATTTCATTAATTAACTTTAAGTTAAGTTATTCAGGATGAACAAAAAACTGAGTGTAACAACAAAAATTGGTGGTTTGATGGGGGTTTTATTTCTTAGCCGGGCACAGTGAATTGCCAGCGACTACTCCATGTAATTGTTGAGCATATGATGATTAATTAAATCTTGAATTCCAGGAAGTAGTCCTACATATAATTCCTGTGAAACCACAGATATAATGTGTTTATTAGTGAGCTTAAAGGTACTGGTAGGCAGATTCTTATTGGACAAAACCAAGCCTGTCTTTATAGTCTTTATGTTATGGCTGTAGCTTCATACTGAACAAAGACATGAGAGTGGAGTCAATCTCCTCATCTAACTCTCAATAAGTCAGCAAATAAGCCTAATATGACAATGTCTTCATATATTTAGCCATATACTCACAGCAGCACTTGATCACATTCAGTAACAAACAAATGTAGATGCAGTTGTACTTTCCAGGCACAAACCCATTTCAGCAACAGGGACTTTTACAGGTTTGATAGGTGTGATCTACCTGTTTGTCAGGCTCCGCGCTGTGCTGGCGGCTTCCTCCAGTTTCTGCGCCTGAAGCTCAGCCAACTGTTTCTCAGCGGTGAGCCTGGCCTCCGTCTCAGCTCTGGTTTTCTTCTCTAGTATCGCACTGCTCTGTTTGTCTCTCTGCTTGGTTTTAGTCAGACACAAAATCCTGAGGGGAAAGCATTAAAGAAGACCGTAATTAAGTGCGTCACTGCCACATGCAAAATGATTTGAGATTAACTTAAGAGCGCCTCGAAAACAGAGAGGAAATGTTACATTTGAGTCACTGGAGAGCTCCTTGCTTTAAAAACTGGAGCATGTCTCATCAAAAACTATGCATGACATGCTCATCTCATACAGGATTTAAAGCCTCCAGCTGGTGGATTTGGATTTGCTGTGGTAAAAGAGTTCATCGTGACTGGATGGAATAAGTAAAGACTGTTTTTTTAACCCCTTTTTTCCTCAGTTTTCATTGTGCTTTGAATATGATCTGTGTTTCCAGATAAAATTATGGAGCTTCATACTGTGGAGAAACATTTTTAGTATTGTGTAAACAAGAGAAACATTGAAGAACATACTTAAGGAAAATGTACTAATTGCACAGGAAAAGAATCTATGCAGGAAGTTAAACTTGAATAAGCTCTTATATTAGCTAAGCGCAAAGAGACATACTAATAATTAATTAACTAATTAATTAATTAACAATGTTGTGAATCCACACTCAAAGAAAATGGGTTGTTGTGTAGGGGATTGGGTGTTAATATTATGATAATCATGAAAGAACTGACAATATTTACTGAAGTATTCTAAGTAGCCTGATCAAAACTCAAATTCACGCTCATCACATCCAATCCAAAGGTCAGATGGTGTTTTAATAGCCCAAAATTATATAAATAAAATAACAAACAAATGACAAATGAGTTATGATGTATTTAAGTTCCACAGCTGTGAAAGATTTCAGTAAGATTTATGTATTAATTGTTCATTTATTGATAAGAATTGGGAGCGAAATATGACTGTAAATAATACTAATTATGATATTAATTGTGGATTGAGATCTGTCAGTCAACATTTGCCCAAAAAAAACCTTTCTTTCCCAGACAAACACAGTTCTGGCAGCATTTCTGCATATATCCATCATACTGACTGATGTAACATGTAAAACAGCCCACAGAGGAAGCCAAAGACGACTCACTTGCTCTGGAGCAGCATGTTGGACTGTCTGAGCAGGGAAACCTCTGGTCTCAGGCTCCGCTCGCTGTTGGTCAAGTTGCAGATGTGACTCCGCAGCTCCTGCTCGCTCTGCCTGCTCGCCTGCAGCTCGGCCTTCAGCCTCCTCAGCTCCTGATCCAGCCTGAAACATGACAGAGGCGGGGTTACAGGGGAGGAAAGAGATCTTTTAGCTCCGATTTTACCACCACAGGCCTCATTTCAAGCTGTACTGAAGTGAAGGTGTCGTACTTGGTCATCTGTTCAGCGTGGTAATTCTGGGCCGCTGTGACACTCTTGTCTGTGACGTCCCGGTTGGGGCTGACTGTTTTAGAGCTGGACCTCTGTTTCTTCTCAGTCCTCCCTGCGGGTGGTGAAGGAGTGTTTGTGCTGCCTCTGCGGGCTTTCGGCGACGAGCTTTTGGCTGCCCGCGCGGCTTTGCCTCCTTGCTCATCTTGAGGTAGATTCTCCGGAGCGGCCGAGGACTCTGCTCCTCCTGCCCCGCAGTGGAGCAGGTCTCTGGACTCGCCAGGTTTGGTTGATGATGACCGCCGGCTGATTTCGGCTGACCTCGCCTCCTGTGTTCCCTTCTCTGTCGCTCTCTCCTCGCTGCGGATCTGGAGGCAGTCCACGGTGTGGCCCTCGTCGTGGGCCACTACAACGCCGTTCTGACACTGGTACTGGTTTGAGTCAGGCTTTGCCTTCCATTTTGAGCCTGAGAATACAAGCAGAGACAAAAAAAGGTCAATATCGTCATTTTACTATCATCTCAGTTCTGCAGCAGGGATATCAAGGACATATAGTCTACTGTCGCTGGTGTGAACAGTGGAGAAAGTTCAGTTTATTGCATTTATCGTACACATTCTACTTTACTACCTTCTGATGTTTATTAGCCCAAGACAAACATACATTAGTCTGCATTTCATTACCTTTAGCACTTCTAATTAGATGCTAAACTACATTTCTGCAAGTTGATATTATAAAGCTCTGCTGCAATCAAAAGGATCTCTAACTTCACCAAGGAAGGCTGTACCTCTTCTGTACTTCCTCCCTAACTAACCTTCTCTGGTAGAAAACAATGAAAATGACCAGCAGTCCACTTATTATTAACACTGTTGCAGACATTTGAATGTAGAGGGAAAAAAAAAGTCTCTGCACAACATTTGCGGTTCTGTTGTCATCAATTTCACTTAGATGAAAAGAAAGAAAGGGGAGTCATTTCACTGCTTAAGACTCACTCATTTTCTGAAAAGGATGTCCTCTTTAAATGTTATCAGAACCTCTGCAGGGATATTCTCAGTTCTCGTTGCCTGAAGAACTTGTGAAATAACTTGTAAACTTTTGGGATGCGTGATGACGGTTGTATTATTAGAACTGAGGAATATCTAGAGGATTTAACTGATGCTTTAAGGTAATAATAATCTTCATATCAATATTTTTTAACATTTATAATTGTTCTCAACACCTATTTTATTCCTCACTGGAATAAACAATGTAATACTGACTAGTTGTTCTGAGTGACCATCACACAAACTAAAAGAGCAGAAACTCACACCTTTGATCTTAAAGCACTGGACACACACCACCTGACAAACACAAATAACTTAGAAACCTCCTGCAGATTATTAGAACAACAGATATGAGCTGTTATAAATGGATGGAGCTCGAGGACTCACTGTTGCTGCCATCTGTGCCGGTCTTGGGGTAAACCTGCAGGCCTGGAGGGAGCGAGTGCTGCAGGAGGTGCATGTGGAAGTCGTTCTCACTCTGCACTGCTTTCTGTATGCGCAGCTTGAAGATGTTGGTGAAATAGCAGGTGGCATAAAACCCCAGATACACTACAGGATATCCAATGCTGAATGCAAAAACAAAGGGACAAAGATGCAGTTAGCACACATCTTGGCTAACAGATTTCCCTTATTAATGGACATGCTATTCATAGATTTATGCACATTTTCTCATCTTTTCATTTTATACTTAACTAGTTAGGGAATTTTGTGAATTTACTCCTGATATCTATTGAGCACAAGCATTGAGGTCAATTCATAACATCACAAAGAGGATTAATAAGAGTTCAATACTAAATCAGCTCAAGTCATATTACGTAAGAAAGGGCGCAGAGGGCAGAGAGGGTGATTTGTATCAAACCAACACACCAGTGGGCAGCAAAAAGATGAGACAGGTTGGCATGTGAGGTTTTAAGGTCTTTGAGTCGAAGTGAGGCCTCCGTATACACGAGCAGAATCCACAGGGACACCGTCGATATGCAGATGCCTTTCTCTGCAGAAACATATGAGACAACCAAAGTGAGAAATACTGTTGCACTTACTGCAAATTCAAGATGGGACTTGTTCAAATAAAACTACTGCAAATTTAAATCAGTGTTGAGTAACTAACTTAAAAAGTAGCTAAACCATTACAAACAAAGAGGAAGACATATTTTGTGATCCCACAATAATCCACATACTCACCTGTGTGCCATATGTAATTGAATAATACATAGGTGCTCGCCACAAAGAACAGCCAGTGCAAAGGAACAAAAATTAAACAAAAGATGTCCAGGGTGAAGGCGGCGCAGACAAAAACAACACAAATAACCTGCAAACAAAGAAACATTCATTTCAGTACAAAAATATGGATTCCATCAGTGGCATTGTTATCATCTGGCACACTGTATGAAAACACACAGCGGGGCTTCTCACCAGCCCGTGGCAGTGGAAAGTGGTGTACACGCTCCCAAAGAAGAGCCAGCACGGCCACAGGTACTCCAGTCTGAACTCGAGGATGAAATCCGCCAGCAGCACCAGCGTCCACATCATCATAAACTTGAGGACGGTGTACGCACTGCGGGGACACAGAGGGGCAGCGATGTCTGTCATTGTTATTATTACACATGAAACATCGACGGGGGAGGGTGAGGGGAAGGAGGAGGGGGCGTTAGTTTGGACAAATGTGAAACAAACGTGTCTTCCAGGCTCCGATTCTAGTAAATACAAACACTTCAGCTACAATGAAGCCTCTTAAGCTCAAGGCGTTAAACACACACACATAGAAGCCAAAACAAGACGGGGAATCGGAAACAAGCAGCTAAACCTATAATTGAGCAGCTGCATCTTAAAAACACACTCCGTCCTCCTAAGTGGAGGCGCAGAGGAACAATGACGGTTCCCCCATTCGTTCTGCTGGGCGACCACGAGAACAAACGAGGGACTGTGGTTTCCTCCTTTGTTCTGCCCGTCCATAGGCTGCTATCACATCACCCCTTCTTTGTTTGGTAACCATGGCAATATTTCATCTGGAGGAGAGAGGGAGCACCACAGCATCCTGCTGCACATGCTTCAGATCTCCCTTCTTAAATGCATTTGAATTTATCTCAGAGGTGTTATAACAGACACTGAAAATGCAAGTTATTCCACAATATAAAGCAATATTTCACCTGAAAAAGTGAGGACAGGCAGAAAGCATCTAATAATCCTCCAAATTAGCCATATAATTTGACCAAAAGACAACATTTTAATTTATCCTACTAGTATTTCAAAAGTAGCTGCAAAATATGCAAGTATTTCATCTTTAAACAAGCTCAATACTGACTTCAATATTAATAAAATAATACCTTTTAATTTATCTTACAGGTATTTTTAGCACAGCTGCCAAATATGAAATAAGTATTGTATTCATGAAAGACAGTGTTGGCATTAAAAAAAATCAGCACATTAAACGCTTTTATTTTTCTTGCTCATGCAAAAAAAAAAAAAAAAAACGATGCACAAATAAAACAAGTGGCTTCTTCCTCCTGAGGCACCCTTTTCTTGTCTGGACTCTGTCTAGACGCTCGCAAAAAATGATGCTTTCAAGTGCAAAATGTGGCGCTTTCCTTTGAGCCTGGCAGGAAGACGCAGCTGTTCTTCGCGGACATGCATGCATACACACATACATACATACATACAGACATGTATTTCCGACACAAAGCATGCTGTGTTAGGTGAACGTGTCACACGGCCGGATCAGACGAGTGAAACGAAAGAGCCCGAGGAGGAGCAGGCCGATAATAAGTTGCTCGGCTGCTCCTCTCGGTGTGTGTAAACACTGAGGCCGCGGACAGGTGACGGTCTGAGCCGCGCACAAAGACGACACAGCACAACAAAAGCGGCTCGGAGCGGCGCTGTGAGCGGCGGACTACCTCTCAGACAGCCTCTCCGTTATCTTCAGTTTTCTCATCTTCCGTAGCCTGCCCGCGTCCACATAGCGTTTCTTCATCTTATGGCTTCAACTCCCCCTGTGCTGCTTCCTCCTGACAGCGCGCCACGAAGCACAGAGAAATGTAAAATATCTCTCTATATATGTAAATAGATATATATGTGTGTGTTTGTGTGTGTGTGTGTGTGTGTGTTGTTCCTCCTGGTGGAAGAGGATGCGCAGCTCGACCTGTGATGCTGTCTGGGAGCTGATACAGGGGACCGACGGCTCTGCGCATGCTCAGTGGGTGTTGTACCTACAAGTGTTCATCGCAGGAGGGGAGCAGACCAACACACTGTGCCCAATATGCGATGCACTTCAGATATTATATAATGACAGTAGAAGAAGAAACAGTAAGTGGCCCAAAAACAAACATCCAGCGTACTAACACATTTCATAGTATAAAACCATATATGAACATGTACATCTGCATATACTTCATATATGATAAATATACTTCATGTATATAGTCAGTGGTGGAAATGAACTAAATGCATTTACCCTTGTACTTTTGATGTACTTGTAGTCTGCTTTATGCGTGTATTTCCCTTTTCTTCTACTTCATACTTCATACTACTTACCAGCTGCACGATTAAAGTGATGTACAGGTTAGTGCAACAATTCAGAAATATCAGAATTCAATAATATAATATAGGTCTAAAATGGGCCATTCTGCATAGTGAGTATTTTTACTTTTGATATTTTAAGTATATTTTGGTGGTAATACTTTTGTACTTTTGCTTAAGTAAAATTTTGAATACAGGACTTGTACGTGTATCTCTCTATCTGTGTGTTTATGTTTGTCTTGTGAGCCATATTCCTGTAAAATTCCTCTGAATACTCAAAACCCAAAATGATGCCTTCAACAACACTTGTTTTTTCAAATCAACAGTACAAACCTCTAATTTTTTTAAAAATCATCACAATGAAAAGCAAATACTCACATTTCAGTAGCTGGAACCGTGAAATGTTTGTTGTTGTTTTTTTATTATTTTTTTTTGGGGGGGGTTTAACCCCTTTATTATTATGGACAGGACAGCCAGAGAGAGACAGGAAAGGTGGGAGAGAGAGAGAGAGTGGGGGAAGACATGCAGCAAATGAACCCCAGCCAGGGAATCAAACCAGGGTCCGCTGCAGTCTTCATATTTTGTTGTTGTTTTACTTTGTAAAGTGATTATAGCTGTCAATAATTGTAGTAAAGTAAAAAGAACAATTCCTTCTAAGTTGTAACAGAGTAGAAGTAGAAAGTGGCAAGAAAAGAAAATACTTGAGTAAATTCCAATATAGTACTTAGTTATTAGTTATTGCAATATAGTACTTAGTACTTATGTACTTAGTTACATTAGACCACTATTTCCCAAACAAATAGGCTCTGACAACAGTCATATCCTGTGTATATCTGAATGATAACAGCACATTACGACATTAAAGGTCATAACTGAAAGGTCACCTCTGGGCAAAGACACATAATCAGGTTTCAAAATTATATAATAATACAATATCATATTATTTTATAATTTATAAAATACTAGAATGTATTAAGTAGTTAATTAATTTAATTCTTTTTAAGTTATTGTAGGGGCACATTTGAAAACCATAGTATGGGATTATTCAGTTTACAGCAGGCCAGTATAATAATATATTTCTTTTACAGAATTATAACATCTATAAATAATTACTTTAAATGCAATTTTGACTTCCAGAAACATTACAAAAGACCCTTGCAAGAAACTGTTTATCAATACATGCACATTTTTTTAAACAGTTTTTTGGTTTCTAAGCTATTAAAATAAATTAGCCTGAAGTGTTGACAGTGCACTGAGGCACATTTTTGCTTATCACTTATGTGTCTAAGAAACCAGTCTATACTAAGGTGTGATTAAAGATGACTTTTCTTGATGTATATGTGATACATGCTTGTGTGTGTGTGTCTTTGTGTGTTTTGAGGGGGTGGGTGGGGATTGGGGTATCAGCATACGTTTTACATTTTTTTAACATATCTTTTATGTTAAATGTTGTGCATGTCATGTGTTTCAACTGGGTGCAGAACAAATCTGAAAGGACTGGGTGTTTGTTAGGATCCCTGTCTGTTTCCCCTTCTCCCTTTTGTGTGCGTTTGTCTCCCTCTGTCATGTCTGTCTGTTTCCTGAGGAGGACGAGGAGGTTACCTCATCATCACACCTGGCCTGATCACCGCACCTGAGAGTCATTCTCCAATCAACCACCCACTCCACTGCAGTACTTAAGCTCCGGCTCATTCATCCACTCTCTGTCTGATCGTTCAGTTATCTACTTGGTACTTCGTGGCCTTGGATTAATCTAGCTCTGAGTTTTTGTGTGTGGCTAACACGTGTCTTTGTCTTCAGACTCCGGGCTGTCACTGTGTTTGCCCGCCTGGTTCCCCTTGTCCTCCTTCTGGCTTGTCTCACTCTCCTCAGTCCTGTCTTCACCGTCGCAGCCCAGCTTGACCGTCAGCTCCACATCTCCACACCGGCAACTCATCACGCTCTGCCAGTCGGCCTGCTCTGTCCCTGCTCAGCCTAGCCACACACCAAGCTGTCTCTACCATCCGCTAACCACCAGAGCCACCACGGTGGTAACTGGACCCTCAGTTCTGTGAATTTGGACTGTTTAAATCTGCCTTCAACAAATATTAAAGACCGTGTGTTTCAACACCTTCTGTGTCTTGTCTGGTCTGGTCTGGTCTGGTCATGGGTCTGCATCCTGGGGTCCTAGCCTAGCCTAGCCTTGCCTTCAATGTAGCAGCATTAAGATGAACACTCTTTGGTCTCTGTGGGTAAATATCATACTGTGATCATACAATCAATGCAGTTCTTTCTTTAGGTGATAAATTCTGATTATCTTTAACCTGATTTATGAAATTTCCCACACAGATGTGATGTGCCACAGAACAGACAACAGCACAGGCATGTCCTGTCCAAGAGACAGGAGGGAAATAAAGGAGGGAGGTGTTTGATAAATCTTATCAATCCTCCCAATGTTAGTTTAACCTTTCGATTATCAAAGTTTAATTTAGATACCATGTTCTGTTTGACATTGCGCACACTCTCACAACCTTGCCAAGGAGAACCTACAGAGTATACTGCATGCCCCATTATCACAGTTATCATGAAGAGCACATACAAGCATATGAGCGACATAAACACAGGCCTGCAGCTTCCCATACATCATCAAGGGTGTTTCACAAGTGCCACGTTGACAACATGCTATCTTCACTTTGGTCGTTCTATGGAAACTAAGATGCCCTTGAGTTTGTGAGTGCATTTGTCACGTGGTCATGGTTATAAATCACACCTGAGGCCGACAGTCCTGGACCCCATCATATTGGTGCTGCTCTTCAGGTGCCTGGCACTGTGGCAGTAAGTAGCATGTTTGTTGATTGATTTTAAAAACTGACCCCTTTCTAAAATAATATTTTGTTTATTTTTGCAATGAATTAACCATTATTTCTTTCCCATCTCTAAAAATCATACTTGAAGGAGGGTGAGTGTCTGTAATTATTATTCAATCGGTAATCTTCACTGCACTCATCTACATTCAAACTTCACAATTAAAACTGTCTTTGTTTGGATTTTAATTTGGTTTATTTAGGCAATGTCCTGGTCTCTTCCTCTGACAAGACTGAGATAGTGAACAAGCACAATGCCCTGAGAAGAGGTGTCCAGCCTACTGCCAGCAACATGCTGGAAATGGTATCTCTCCTTACTTGATGTGGCCTATTAGGGCCCCATTTCACATTACACATGCTCCTTTGTGCAGCATATCAGTAAAAGATCAAATGATTGTCAACGCTTGGAGATTTTCTGGTGTGCACACTGTACACTGTAGTGGTCAACATGTGCTGATGGCTGATCTGTCCTCTGCTCCCCACAGAGCTGGAGCGACGAGGCTGCAGCCAATGCTCAGAGATGGGCCAACACCTGCTCCATGAAGCACAGCCCTGCCAGCTCCAGAGAGATCAGCAGTAAGTTCATTATAACACCTCTTTAAAAAAAAAAAAAACTACAAAAAAACATACCTTACAAGAAGTCAGCCACACTGTCATTTTACAAGCACAAGAACAACCATGTTACAAGTTTAACAAGCATTTTATTCTTGTCAGAGCATAAAAATCATCTGGAACAGTATTATAGACCAACATGTGACATTGACTCTTCACTGACACCCAGACTCATGAAATTTCTTAGCATTAACAGCTGTTTAAGGCAGACACTGTCCACTAGATAGATATACAGTAAATGTAACAGTTTAGTGTGTGATTTCTCTAAGGTAGGTGAATATATAACCTATCTATACTGTATATTATATTTAGTAAAAAGTCAATATAGATTCAATATATGTGGAAAGTGTTGGCTACCAACCCCATCATGTAAGTGGAGATCAGGACTTACACAAACAACACCCCCAAAGGTGAGCTGCAAAGTGAATATCTCAGGCAGCAGAAACCTGATAATGCAGAAGAGGAGGATGTACCTTCATGGAGGGACAAGCCCCTACACGGCATGTACCACCGACAGATAGAAGAAGTGGCCGATACCAAGAAATCCTACCGGTGGCTGTAAAAGGCTGCTTTAAAAGGCAGCACAGAAGCACTGATCATGGCAGCACAAGAGCAGGTACTCAGTACAAGAGGGTCTACCTCATCAGACAGGACCCAGGTGCACATTGTGGAAAGATGCTCCTGAGACAGTCCAGCTCACAATAGCAGGGTGTAAGATGCAGGTAGGAAAAGCGGACATTGGACGTCATAACCAAGTGGCTGGCATAGTGCACAGGAAGCTTACTGGTGCTTGTTGAGATTTCTTATTTTGGGAGAACTGAATAGAGGTGGCCACAAACTCCTTGTCTTCAGATTCCACAGAGCACCAGAAACATCCATCTCCACCAGAAAACCACAAGCACAACCAATATCTCAACTCATATTGGGTTTTCAGACGACTAAAGAATCTGTCCTTCTCTTCTTTAACAACAGCTAGCGGCTGTGGAGAGAACCTGTACATGGCCAGCTTCGAGAAAACACCTGGAGCAACGCTATCCAGTCCTGGTACGACGAGGTGAAGGACTGGCGCTACGGTGTGGGAGCCATCAATGGAGGCGTGATCGGACACTACACACAGGTACATTTACTGTCTGTCACACTTTGTGCAGTACTTGCTTGAGTTGAAAGACACTCAGTAACCCAAAGAGTGACTATAAAAACAATATTATACTGCACACTAATGCCAAATCTTTTGCCGCTTGTTCTTTGCACAGGTTGTTTGGTACAGGTCCAACAAGGTTGGCTGTGGTATGGCCTACTGTCCCAACTCTCAATACAAATACTTCTATGTCTGCCAATACTGCCCACCGTAAGTGCAAAGCATTTACCGCTTTTTCATTGGAAAGTCATATTTTCTCACTTAATTTTCACTTTTAATATTTACATATTCTAATATTATTCATATGATTTTTTATATTGTGTTCAATTAGCCAAATCCGTGATTTAATACTACATATATTTGTATGTTTATTGATTTCTTTTTCTGATAAATGCATGACAGTCTACACTAAGCTCTATTCTGATAATATCAAAAACAATCTGAAGCACTTTGTAGTTTACCTGTAATTCTTGATAGTGGACAAAACAAATGCACTGTGGTGCCCTGAAGCACTGAGAAAAACTGCAATTTGCATCTAATTTGTCCTTGTAAGACTTGAGTATTGAGTCAATAAACAGAGATTCAAAAGTGCTGTCTGATATCTGTGATGTTTAAGCTGGGAGTTTTGATGCTGTTACATTTAATATTTGATACTTGGCCTTCATTGCAGTGGAAACTACCAGTATGCTCTCCCCTACCAGGCAGGACCCACCTGTGCCGACTGCCCCAACGCCTGCGACAACAAACTGTGCAGTAAGTGCCAAATACAGGACTTGAGTGGAGTCAACTCCAAATATTTGACTGACAATGCCTGATTGGAGTTTATCAATGTACAGTCACTTTATTACACGATCTGCACCTTACCTTTTACATATTAATTGTTCTATTAACATATGAATTTAAGTTGTGTTTAATTTCATTGTAGTCCTAGATATAACAAGAGTAAAAATACATGAGTAGATAATATCACATTATTAATAAAAAATACAATAAAAAACTACATGATTATCAGTAAAATCACTCAGTCAAACAGCAAACAGAAAAATATAATAACATACAAGTAAAACTCAGTGAGTGAAGCCCCAAAAATGTCTTTAAGCACAGAAACATCTGAGCTTGACAAAAAGTATCAACAAAAGAAAGCAAAACATCCTTTTCTCATTCATGACCATGGTATTCCTGAATCTTTATTGGCAGTGCAGTCAATTAATTTGATTTGTCAGTGTGGAAATCTCGTTTATCTCTATAACTTAGTATAGATACATTTTTGGTGACAGAACATCTCTGAGAAGTAGTAGGTTTTTCTGAGACTCCAGTTTAAATAGTGAGCTCTCTTGAGTTCATTTATTTTTTAAATATGCATACATTCATTTTCTCCTTTATTTTCTCTGTCACCTCCAGTCAACCCCTGTAACTACACTGACAAGTACAGTAACTGTCCTGACCTGAAGCAGCAGTGGGGCTGCAGCAACACTGACGTGGCCTCCTGGTGTCCTGCCTCCTGCAAGTGCACCACTCAGATTATTTAAATATCACGTGGGCTCTGATGTACCACTCACTTTCAATAAATATACTCAGCATTAAAGCTTGTATGCCTTTGATTTAATTCTTCAGGTTGCTCAGTGATCTTTTATTAGATGTTTTTCCTATCCTGTACATTGACCTGATTTTATTAGCAGTTTAATTTCTTTTTCTCTCTCTTAAGGACTTTATAACTTGATTTTTAAAAGTCCTGTAAGAATAAAGTTATCATATTGTGGGATATTGCAAACTTTAATTAAACAACTACAACAAACAACTACCCATACAGTGCTAGCCACTCAGAATTGCTGCTCTCAGACGGAGGCTCTCTGGTTGCCTGCCAGCTGGGATTCTGCCTGTCAGTCTAAAATGAAACCTGTCAACCATATATTATCCCCAGCTACAAGTGTTTGTTGTGTTTAAATTGTTGTATTTGCTTGGTATGCTCCATTCACAAAATATGCTGATTTTTTTCTTGTGGTTGGGCCATTTATCAAGGCAGCTCACGTATGCATTTATACCTCTGTCCTCATATTCCAACTGTTCACCTGAAGAGAGGTGAAAATGCGTCACTTTTTAATAGCTGATGCCCATTTGAATTGAGAGCCACAGAGGAAAATGTAGTAGAGTTTTGTGAAGTATAGTTTTTAAGAAGTACTGCATTTAAACCATAGACTGTATATACAGATGGACAACATGACAGCTCCCTAAAAGTGAAGCCAAAACATCTTGATCACCTCCTGGTGAATGGCTGCAGGACAGGTCATTAACCCCGCACCCTCCATGTTAGCAGATGCAACATGAGCCAAAGTAAAAAAATTAAGAAAAAGAAAGGAATTTTTCTCAGAGATGGTTTCTGTCTGTCTGTTATGTTGTTTGTATCATGTTGATGTTTGTTCAAGTGTTCATTTTTCTCATAGCTTTGGTTTCAATTAGTTATTTAATGCAATAAAAATGGAGTGAAACGTCATGATTGAAAGGTGACAAAAAATGAAGCAGTAGACACAACCTGCTGGGAGGTTATGAAATTAAAATAAAAAAAGGATGTTAACAGCCTCTAATCAAAGATGAGCATCCCCACCTCCACCAGACCCCACACTTACAAGCAACTCCCATCTTACACATCCACACTCCCCAGGCCCCTGCCCACTTTTTAATTTTTTATTTTTCAAAATTATGCAGAGGGTTGTGTTAGGCTCTGACTTGGGGGTGACGTTACACTTTAATTAGATGCATGGAAGTTTCCCCTCAGGACAGGTTATAATCCTCCATAACACTAATCTGTGTAGAATAATCTTACCTTTAAACATTTATAGGCCAGCTATGCAGTTGTTGTTTTTCTCTCCATGTACATTATGCTTTCAAAAACACTCCATTTCAGTCACCCTGACTCAATGAAAATAGCGTAACAATGGTAGAACTTCACTCTTGTTAGCCAGTAAGGTTGGATTAAAATGGAAGTATCACTTAAATAGCTTGCAGCTATTCTAGTCAACACAGCACATACAGGTTATGTCTATTTGTGTAATGACTAGCAACAAATACACTAACAAACATTGTTCAACTTTTGCATACAGGATATGTACATACTGTATGTAGAGTAGTAAGGCACAAGTAGTCAGATAGTTTATGATAATGTAATGTATGTTGAACATATCTACATGTGTTTCACCTGGCATTCTGCTCGAGACTGAAGTTGAATTTGAAAGTTTAATTACTGCACATTAAGATAATAAACACTTCTGAAAAGCAGGTGTGAGCAAGATAAAAGGGAATAAACCCAGATGGAGACAAGCCAGGCAGACGGCAACAATTCAGAGATTTATTGATGAGATAAAGACACATAAGCTTACTGGCTGGTCTGAATAAAAGTAAACTGAATCCACATTGCAGCAGGAATAAGGCAGGTAGAAACTACAGGTAGACACTCAGGTAGAAAGGAAGGTAGTTACAGGGTTCAGGTTACTAAGTACAGATTACAGGATTCAGGCCTGGCAGGTTCTCAGAGCTCCCTGAGACCAGACATGGTTCTGGTATCAGAGGAAACAAACAACATTGCCATCTTGGAGCTACCTGTGCTATGGGAGAACATGAAACAGAGGCCTTTAAGCAGAAGAGAGGAACGTGTGATAGCCTAACCAGATTCAACACATTCAAGGCTGGAATGTGAAGTGCTCTCCTGTGGAGGTCCGGTAGAGGCTTTGCAAGACAGTACCTCTGCAAATCAGTTTTACTCCATATTGTGTGTTTCTTTTTTCTGATACATTGCAATAAAATGTTACAAATAATTTTTTTTCCTGGTTTGGTTTATTGCCATTACCATAGTTTATTACTTAATAATCAAGATTCATTTACATATTCAAAGCTTTTCTTTTGGAGCTATGTAGAGAGCAAGCTGCACAATGTGAGAGATAAGACTTCATTGTTATTTATCTCCACACGGTGCAGTGCAGTACATAGAGGGACAGAACTGTGTTTCTCCTGGTCCCTCGGTGTAAAAGAATGAATGAAGCAGTCAGTGGGCCTGAAGCAACACTGAAGATTTTATTGTCCTGTGTACAACAGTTACATAAAAGCAGTTGTTAAGTTGTTGGCAGCGAATTATTAGATCTCAGGCAAAAAATAAAAACATTAAGAATAAAATAGAATAAAAATTGCCACAGCCCAGCTCAAGGCTGGATAAAAGAGGGGAGATCACACCTGAGTGTCATAAGGCACACCGCTGATGCTCTGAGGTTGACCTCAGAGGTGGACCTCACCATAACTTTGTACACTCTGAGATTCTTGTGCACCTTGGCCATCTTTGGTGCTGTTCAGGTGCTAGGCAGGTTTGTTGCTGGACAAGCCAGTGTAAGTGAAACTTCATTTCCTCTCTAATACTGAGTGTATATTTCTTGTGCTGTCACCTCTAAACATACATTTCTTGTTTTTGCAACAAACTAACCATGATTTTTCTCTCACCTCTGAAAATCATTCCTGAAGTCAGGTAAGTGTTTTTATCCCTATTATTATCATTATTATTATTATTATTATTATTATTATTATTATTATTATTATTATTATTGTTGTTGTTGTTGTTGTTGTTATTATTATTATTATTATTATTATTATTATTATTATTATTATTATTATTATTATTATTATTATTATTATTATTATTATTATTATTATTATTATTATTATTATATATTATATATGCACACACATTCAAAATAACCCTCCCAAAAAAACTTTTTTTGCGTGTTTATTTAGGCAACAACACCGTTTCTACAAATATCACTGACATTGTGGCACTTCATAATCACATACGGAGAAATGTTAAACCCCCTGCTAAGAACATGTCTTTAAAATCCAATAACAAGTCTATTTATTAAAAAGTCTATTTATCTTCTGAAAACCAGTCAGCAGCTACATGAAGGTGCACTTACTTTTTATCATAGTTTGTACAGTACTTGTTACTTCTGACTAACCTGCAGACAAACTGATGACTATTTATAAACAAAAAAAAGGATGAGTTGAAAGACTCAGTAACCCAAACAGCGACTATAAAAACTATATTATACTGCACATTAACACTATGAGCTCCTGACCATTTGATGTTTTATCACTTGTTCTCTGCACAGATGATTTCAAACACGGTCAGTGTTGTTGGCTGTGCTATGGCCTACTGTCCCAACTCCCAAAATCAACTCTATGTCTGCCTTTACTGTCCATTGTAAATACAAAACATTTTTTCTTTTTTTCAATGGAAAAGTTTTCTTACTTTTAATGTTTACATGAATATGTCAATTCAGTTAAATGGTTACATTATGTAATATGACGTGTAATCTTATCTATATCTAGGGTGAGTCTTTATGCTGTTACATTTGATATCTGATGTATTGTTTGATCTACATTACAGTAACAAAATGAAGATATATAGATATAGTAGACCCTACCTGAGAGGAGCCCACTGTGGCAGCTGCCCCAACGCCTGTGAAAACAAATTGTAGTATAGCAGTAAGTTCAAATACAGCACTGGTGTCTAATACCATTGTAGTGACTGATATGAAGAGAGTAGTAACAAACACTAATAAACTAATAAACAGTCCAAATCAAACAGCAAAAAGTAAAATATAATTACTGAATATAAGTTATAATGATTTAAAACACACACACCTTTTCTTAAGGAAAAAAATACATTACATTACATTGAGGGCTTGAAATACTGTTACAGGAGATACAACTCATTTGCATGTTTTGATTAATTCAGACCAATTCTGCCAGCGCGCATGACCAAGTCACTAATTTCAGCAGGCACCTGCTTAAGACGTTTGTCATCACTGATAGCTATAAATAAAGACTTTTTAAAAGGAGAGCAGGTGGTGTGCACTCCTTGCTTTGCAGAGATGGCTCATTTGTTGTGCTGGCTCTTTGTATTTCACTTATCTTATGACAAATTGTAACCTGTGTGCACGCAATATCATTTTGAGTGCTCAGTGCAGTATAACATAGTCTTGAAATAAATATTTTCAGGGCTCTGTATATTCCTGATCTTTATTAATAAAGCTTTAAATTAGTTAGTTCAGTCAACTAGGATAGCCTGCTTACCCCGGTAACTCTGTGCAGGCAGGAAGATCATCAGTATTGGCTGCCTACAGTTTTAGACTTGGTCTTTCTCCTGGATTTCAATGTACAATGTACATGAACAAGACAGGAAAAATACCTCTCAATCAACCAGAGTCAACCAGTGAGATACTTTAAGCTTTCAGAAGATCTCCATGAAGACGTTTTAGGAACCAGTTTTAATATTCAAACAGTGAGTTCTCTTGTGTGAACACAAGCTAACTCCAGCTAACCCCTGTTAATACAGGGACAGCTCCTCCAGCTGTGATGATCTGAAGTGGAGGTGGGGCTGCCGAGACCCGGATGTGCTCCTAAAGTGTAAGGCCACCTGCAAGTGTGCCGGGAAGATTTATTAATGTCACATAGTCTGACTCATCGTACAGATTTAATAAATTAAGGCTTATGTATTTCTGATTCAGTACGTCAGGTTATTTGGCTTGCTCAGTAATCAGCAGAGATTAAAAAGGAAGTTTACTTTGGCACAGCACCTCTCTGGACAAACAATGCCCACAGAGCCAGGTGCCCTTTGACTGTATGTAAGGTGTAAACTCACAAAGAGGAAGGGGAGAGCACTCGACAGGGTGGATTTGGCAGAAGTGAGGAGGAAAATTAATTCCACAGAGATTTCCCGAAGCTGAGCCAAGAAACAACCACAGTTTGAGACCACGCTTGCTTGTTGGTGCTAAGAATAAGGACTGCTGGTAATGGTTAATTGTTTTACCCTTGTGGAAAATATCCAAAATTTAAGCAGTTTGAATCAAGGCATCCTGCAATATTTTGTGTAGTACTGGGAAAATATGTGACTGATTAATCTTCTAAAACCGATGGGAACACCTTTTTATTTTTTCAGGATTCACTGATAACACTGTCAGGTAGATGTTAGGAGGGCTTCTGATTCCACAGGAAGCTGAAAAGGTAACTTCCTGTGAGATAAAATGGTAGCCTGACCTTTAAATACATTGTTTCCCATTTTAAAGGAAGTACTGAGCTTCTGTGTGTGACGAATGCCCATTGGTTGAGTGTAACTAACTGCATTTAACATTTACTACATTTACACACATCAGTGATACTAACAAAACAAAAAATACTTTTACTTTTGTTAGTTGTTAGTTTAAATATATTTGCTGATAACATTTCTCTACTTTGACATACGTGAGATTCTCAGTGAACTTTAAGTTGCAATGGAGTGTTGTTTAAAGCTTAGGATCACAGCACACGGTATTACTTATTACAGAACAAGTGTCAATAAAATACATACTTATACTAAAACAAATGTGTAAGTAAAAAAAGAAGACAAGAGGTCATGGAAGAAGGGGGTGACAACTTTATGTTTAGGAAATACAGAGAAAAACACTTACACAGGAGGTATTATTCAAACTACTAAGTACATATTTAGAATTACAGAGTACAGTGATATTATCACTGGGTAACAAGGCAGGAACAATGGGGTGAAACAGGAAACAGTGTTGATACTGAACTGACATTAGTAATACTGTTACGGTCTCTTAGAATAACGGACATATTTACAAAAAAAAATAGGTTTTGGACAAAAATGCTTGAAGTGCCATTATTGGTGGCAGACACTGAATGCGACATACTCTCTCTGTCTGCTCATCTGAAAAAGAAGATGCTCCTCCTTAACCCATATCTGCAGCTGAGAGAGCCTCTCCTCAGGGGTCAACACATGTTCTGGATGCACAGCAGGCCCCTGGTTCAAATAAGGCTGTGTTTGTATGAGTTAGGCTCATGTCTACTCTTGAGAAGCACAGATGGATCTACAGTCTCGGCTGGTTGGAATTTATCCAGGGTTTGTTTTTTTTTTTCACTTTGCTGCGCTTACACGAGGTTGTTTCCATTTTGGCTCATGAAGTAATATGCGCTAAATTTCCTTTTGCCACATTGTCACAGGCACTGCCATTGTGTTGAAATTAGTTCCCTTTCGTATGATAACAAACTTCTTTCACTGAAAATAAACACTGAATTCATGTATTCTCTCTTCATGCCACATCATGTAGGAGTCAAATAAAAAGTGCGGGCCTCTTGTTTCTGCTCCGTCACTGCAATTCCCATGAAGTTTGGAGACAGATGAGAGCACCACCTGAAGTGAGGGAACAGGGGAGCTCGTATGAATGTTATTCCCTCAGCAGAGGGGAGATAAGGGGATGGCTTTTGAGTTTCTGCCAGTGGGTCCAGCGATAGCAGAGGTCTTCTGGCTTGGCCAGGCTCGATAAGGCCGGCTGTGCCATCCTGTGGGGCTTATCAACTCCAGCAGAGAGCCTCAGCAGTTGGTCCCAGGGCCAGAAAACGTTTATGACTTTGGCGTCAGTTTGTTTTCCTGAACAGTAGATTGTGTAGTATGGAAAAAATAATGACTAAGTACATGTTGTGCAAGCTGTTGTAGATTTAATATAAAACAACAATATGAGCTGATCTTCATCATTCCTCATCTAAACTCACTTAGTTCAAACCAGCTGCACTGCACAGTGAACTGCAGCTCTGCCTGACAGCTCTCTGCGTGACTGGTGACAAAGAAAGGAATCAAGTGAAGACAATGCATTTCCCTTGCTATTTCTTTCAATTAAATATGCTAGTAAAGAAGGAGATAAAAGTGTAAAAGAAATTAATGAAAAAGGAAGGGGAAATAAAAACACAAAAAGACATTTTCAGAGGCAGGAAGACACTGGGAAATCAGTTACATCAGTCTGTCCAGACTAAAGACAGTTCATTTAGTCTGTGCTGTTATCGCACCACATCACTTCAGATTAGATTAGAAACCGGATGCTGGAAAAAAAAGAGCTCTCTCCATTTGAATCTGACTGAAAATCCCAGGGCTCATTGCAGAAAACTGTACTATGATTTACTGTAGTAAACTACTGTTAAAACCGTGACTGAATACTCTTTAACACTGAAGTAGTTGTGAGAACTACATGAGAGGATTTTACCTCGCACAAGGACCAATCCGCAGTCACCTGCTCCCTCTTTTTCCTTGTGTAAGCACTTCTGTCACAGATGCTGACTGAAAGCACATTTTACACAAAGTGTTACTGGGTCTTGTCACTGTCGCAAACATTTGGCTAACTTGTGTTTAACTGTTCAGTTTTCATTTAAACTAAGTAAACAGGTTTTAAGAGCAGACTAGATTCAAGAGTTCAGTGCATTCAACAGAAGGTATTTTCTTATCAAAAGTCAAAAGGGAGCACCTCACTTCAGCTCAAGAGGAAGCTGAGCTGGAAGGCAAAGCTTTCAATTTACCAGTCAATCTGTGTCCCAACCCTCACCTATGGTCATGGCTTTGGGTACTGACCAAAAGAACGAGATCATGGATACAAGCAGCTTAGAGGTAGGTTGAGGAGCTTAGATGTCTGAAGGGAGCTCAGAGTAAAGCTGCTGCTCCCTCTCATCAAAAGGAGGCAGCTGAGGTGGTTCAGGCATCTGATCAGGGTGTTTCCTTCCTGTGGAGGTTTTCTGGGCACGTCCAACAGGTAAGAAACCCCAGGGCAGCCCCAGAACACGCTGGAGGGATTACATATCTTATCTGGTTTGGGAATGCCTCTGGATCCCCCCGGAGGAGCTGTAATGTTGCTGGGGAGAGGGACGTCTGCGCTACCTTGCTTAGCCTGCTGCCACCGTGACTTGGCCCGGGATAAGTGGAAGAAAATGGATAGATGGGCCTCACCTCCTATCAACTACCTCAACATCTCCTTATGTTAAAAATCCTTTAACTTGCTCTGAAGTCTGGAGTCATGCACGTATAAATGCGGGCATAGATTTTTGCTGTCCTGTTCATTGTAACTTTATATTGAAAAGTCCTGTAAAAATAAAATCACCATCACAGCAGCTGAACACTTTAGTTGTATCAACTGCGTGTCATCTGAAATGTGAATGTCAACTCTTCTGTTGTGGTTTAGGCTGAAAGAAATCAATTGTAAGTGTCACTGCACCTTTAAGTCTCACATGTAGCTCAGACTCAGGTCTGTGATCAGGTGTCAGGTCTGTGATCAGGCAAATTCTTTAGAGACCTTAAAGCACCAGTCCGTAGGTTTAGGAGATTCTCCTAATCCTGACAACTGAAAACTAATTAGAAAATGTACATTTTAGCTCCCTGCTCCTCTTACTACAGTGTGACATTGCCTTGTTTTTGAGTTGGGTGTGGTGTATTACTGTCAAATGGCTTTAGAGGCAGCAGGTGAAGTCTGATTTTTTCACAGATTATTAATCTCTGTCCGGACATTGTGACAGTTTTAGCAAATATGACTAAAAATCATTTTATAATAAGTTACCTACTTCTACTACTATCCACACAATTTCCCTTAAATTAACCATGTGTTTTAGCACCCTTAGAAATATGTTATTGGCTATTTATAAACACCACCTTTCTTGAACACTGGCACTGGATATAATCCAGGGTTTTGTAGAATCCTCCAATGTTGACGCTCTGGTCCGGTGGGAGATAAGGAAAAAGTTGTTGTCTTGGATTCAGAAATTCAGCAAAAGAATATGCTCATTGGGAATATTTCGTTTTGTGGAGATAAACGGGTGGTGGCACAAATGCTCCCGTCCGGTTACACCACTGTAGAAGAAAAAGGAGCAACAAGATTAAAAGAGCGTCAGTCAAACCTGAAATGGTAAACCATGATGGATATAAAGGTGATGTTTGCTTCGTGTATCAGATGTTTTGTCTCTCCAGTGGAGCAGATGCTTCAGTAGATGTTTGAACAGACATTTCACGTATGTTGTGAATTATTCAGATAAACCTATTTCCATTGTATTTTGCCGCACTTTTTTTTTTTTCGATAATCCAACCTTCCCGAGACACAGTTGAACGATATTTCCACATTCAACATTTCAATTAAATTTTTTTTCTACTTTATTTTTATCACAAATCGCAACTGCACATAAAAGCAGGTGAATGGAAGCCTGTCTATCTGTATTTGGGCAAACGAGATGTTGATTTACAGTCAGATGAGTTTCTATTCAACATTAAGACAAGATCAAATAAGATTTCTACAGACATAGATATTTCCATTGTTATTTGCAGTTCTAATCAACATTCCTTTCAAACTAATTTTAAGAGTACCTGCATCTGTTTCCCTCCAGAACCTTAATGCAGTAGGACTGTGCCAGATCAGACCGCGTGCAGCCTCTCCGCACTGCACTGAAGTGTCACCTGTGGGAAGTGACCCCCCCACTCACTGAGTCCCACAGAAACATTCAGATCTCTCTCTAATGAAAGCGGAGCACTTCGGTTATGCAGCTTCCTTCCTTTCATTGAGTGCTTTGAGATGCAGCACAACAAAACGTGCTAATGGGTTCCTCAGCTCGCCTCTTAAGCTTTCATCACAAACACAGGAACATTACAAATCCACCCTCTAACTAAAGCCCACCGACAACAGATCTCCTCTGTCACATGCCAAAGCACTGACAGTTCACTTTCATCGAAGACCTGAAGTGAGGAGGATTGTCGCCATGGCAAACATTTTATTTCTAATCTGTGTGTGGTAGCTGGTTCTATAGAAACCACATACTTCCCTATATTGTCCTGAGGGCTCAGAACCTCCTGACACATTATACAGTATGGGGCTTTTGTCCTTCCTCTAGTGCCTGTTAGTGTGACCATTTGTTTTATGAGCGAGTGTGATGGCTGCGAGTTCAACCAGTGGCCAAAGACTGAGCTCTCCCAGCATACCCAAAATAAAACTAAATGCAGACGGATGTTGTTCTTTTTCCAAAACAGGGTTTCTCACTCAATGGCCCGCCGGCAAAATAAACAAACATTTTGAGAGGGGTCTCACAGGGTTGGTTAGTGGGTGCCGTATCCCAAACACAATGTAACGCAAAACATTTACACCAACTGGAAAAACATAAAATGAGTGAGAACGGACTCAAAAAATATTTTACTGGTTTAAAGCAGTTTGTTTTAGGATAACAATGTAATGCATTAAAACAGGGTAGGCAAAATTACAGGGTTCTATTGATGCAATCATTATATTTTCTAACCAAGCTCGAAAACATTTAGTATTTTCATAAGTTCATAAGTTTCATAGTTTCATAAGTTAACACTGCAACTCTTTTCCATAAAAGAAATGGCCATACCAATCAGTCAAAGGGATTATATGTTGTTCTTATAAAAGGCCTGTTACTTATCTATAAAGCTTTAGTAAATTATGTATTAACTATTATTCATCAACCACTAACAAAGCTAATAATAATAATTCATGAAGCCTTTTAGTAGGGTGTTTTATCAGTAAGTGGAACTAAAAACAGGCTGTTATCTATCTTACAGTGAAAAATGTCTCTTACATGAAGTAAAGCAGAAGATCTGAATCAGTCTATAGCTACATAAAACTGAAGATAAAATAAAAATGTCCAAACAAAAATGTGTCATTATGATAAAGTGCAAATAAACATTTGGCCAGAGTTTCTGTCTCTCCAAACACCTTCAAACTTTGAAACCATTGATGGTTCACAGTGTTAACAGGAGACGGTCAACTTCTAGCTCTGATATTTCATGTGTGCGAAGAAAATATAGTTCCTTAGTAAATGTTTCAATTTGTCTTTCAACACCAGAATGTATTTTCTCACATTGATTGACTGTTTAAACTTTATTATCCCAAAGGGAATTTGTTTGCAGGGTGAGCTGAAAAAAAAGAGTCTTAAAAAGGAATTTGCACAATGAAAACAAGTGACACGTAGCCCCGACATGACAGACACTCAGACAATAGTGGTTACAGACCACATGATCCCATGAAAACAGCACAGTAACAAACAGCCATGACACTCTGTAGTGCTGACGTGCAGTGCTTGTGTAAGAAAAAGAGTACAAAAAGAAAAACCCAATAATAATATAAAACAGTTTAAGCTCTAGTGCTAATACTGTAGAACTACTACATGTTCTGCGCAAACTAAAGCTGGCAGAAATGTGGGCAACCGCTCCCTCGTGTCCGACTGATGTGTGTGTGTTATTAAGTGCAATGGCAGATGAAATGAAAGAGTTCCTGCCTCTGTTACTTTTAAAGCTGGAGCCCCAAACACATCCTGATGAAGGGACCTGAACATTGAAGCATGGTCATCATTTTCCATTTTTTAAATAAACAGACATAATAAATATATATTCACATTATAACAGAAAAAATCTTTTCAATTTTCCTGTTTACAGTGTGCTTACTGGTTCATGAGCCAATATCTGCTGTGTGTGAGGATGCACGAAAAGTTCATGTTTGTTGACCTTTGACTCAGTCATCATGATATCAGCCTTCAGATTCTGCTACCAGGTTTGTTACAAGCTTGTATGGTGATCGAATTACTGTTATATCAGCTTTATTGTTTGTACATTCACGGCAAATTGACAGTATGCTCCCGTGGCACCCACAGGATTTTTATAGTAATATGATAATGTGAATACTTCATTTTGACAGTAATATCATTACTATTCCAACAGATGATACACATAATCATGATATTGTGCCATTGTACCTATTGACTGAGGTTGTTTCAGCCCTGTATGAAAGGGTGTCATTCTTCAACATACTGCAACTACAAGCACCCACATCTTTTAATGCGCTCAGAGTCGAATATATCTCTGCTCAGAAACTATACACTCGCCTTCTGTTTTTTCAAAGGTTCCATCTGTGCCTAAACTCTCCTGTCAACTTTTATACTGCATATTTCCTGAAATATATTTCTGTAAGAAATTCTTGAAATTTGATGTCTGGGAAAAATGCAAGAACTGCATAGCTGTCCTGGTCTATTATCACATGAAGGAGGGCTGACACCCTGACAAATATTGCATGAGAGCATGTTATTTTCTCCATGCGCCATTCTCACTGCAGTTCGCTAGCTATTTTTTCCGCTCTTGCCCTTAATAGTAAATAAGCCCCACAGGTCTTTACATCTGCTTATCGCTGCTGCCACACTAATCTGACAAAGACGTTTGCTGGGCCTGACATTTTCACAGAAGACGGAGAGAACATTCCTTTTTCTCATCCTGGTAAATCTGTTTGCCATTAGCCGTGTCAGACAGATGCAGGGACCAAATCCATAAGCTTCACTCAGGAATGGCTTGGTCATGCAAGGGTCAATCACTCACAGTTCATTATTTCAGTGGCAGCCGATGCATTCCTGGTACAGCAGTTATGTGACGTGAGAGAAGATCGTTTGAAAGGTCAACTCCAGCTGAAAAGAAAATCAGGACTGGGTCACAACAGCATTTTGAAGATGCGTTACTAAGTTTGTGTGTAAAGTCTTAAGTCTTATATCTCTATTAAATCCCTCAAAGTCTAAAATAAGTTCTTACAATTGAACCAGCTAGTTTAGAGAATGTCCGGGATAAAAAAGTCTTTAGTAATGTGAAAATTAGCTGCCAGGAAACACCTCTGATGCTGCCAAATCAAAAGGTATCAACTATGCAAACAGGAAGTTACTGCAGCTCCTAACCCTGCTGTAATATAACCTTCGAAACTAACATTTTATGAAGCCAAAGGATTAAGATTAACTGTCAGTCCTTTAGAAAAGTGGTTATGACTTTGTTTTAATTATATACACCTGGCAGATAGAATATTTAGCTCATCTACATGTAGCAACTGGTTTGTGTTTAATAATGTGTGTTTTAAAATAGCTTAAGTGATGTATAAATCTCCTCTCAAGATATGACATAAGAGTTTACTAAGTTTGAACTTAAGAGCTGAGAACCCAGAGGGAAGTAAAAAGTTATGAAATATGAGAATTTCATGAATATTAAAATTCAGGCGTCCAAATCTGAGTTTACGTTCTGTAGTAACATAGTTTGGGTTGTGTTTCCTGCAACAGCAATTAAAGAGAATCAGATTTTCCGAGTTTATACATTTATCTCAAATGTATTATTCAAAGGAAAATTTTATCACAGCTGCTACAAGATCCAAATGAGAAAATTCATTTATTTAATAATATTTAAACCAAACTCATCATATGTTTAGTATTATTTTCTATGGGGATGCACATCTGTATCTGGGTGTGGGAGGCAATAAATATTTTCACAGTGACAGGCCGAACTTCCACGGGGAATATAAACCACTGAGCTGGGGAGAGATTCATACTGTAGTAAGTAATTATGTCCATCGCTGCATAATCGAAGGTCTTACCACTGAATGTTTTACAGTCATATACAACAGGGAGCACTGAGCTTGATAAACAAGTTGTTATGAAGTGTCATGATCTTCTTCTAATTTATGGTTTCTGTCATATCTAACTACAGATGTTATGACTTAGTTTACTGCAGGTATGTGAAGTATTCTCATTACAATCTGTACACAACTGCATGTAATTTAAAGGGTTGGTTCAGCTAAAATGCTACAGAATCAGAATAAAATATATTTTTTTAAAAATCATTTTCCTCTCACAGTTTCCAGACATGTACACAGTTTGGGTTTATTATTGATAAAATATTCAAATCCGCCAGATAAATCATCAACATCCTGCAAAGCCCAGACAGTGTTCATTGTCTTTTTATATCCGGTGTCAATGTTTTTGAACTGATTTCTCCTTCTAAATATGTCCAAGGTTTAGGAAACTAAAAGACTCCCAGGGTTGGGCGTCGCAAAAATGAGCACTACTACAAAGTAGTAGATAAATAAAAAAAACCCCTGCAGAAATAAAGGGTACATATAAATGTTGCAGATTCAGTCAACAGTAAAATAAGAGAAATAACTTAACAGGGCTGACTGAAATACAAACAGGCACATATTTAATTTTTATTATAATTTTCAATAAATGTTCAGTCCGAAAAAAGTTTCATGAGCAAATCCCAACTTCCAACAGTCCCATACCTTTTAATACACTGAGCACAGACTGATATGGTGCTATCACTGCCTTTGTCTTTCACTAATATTTCCATTCAGGAGCTACTTTCCTAAATAATTTTGGAGGCTGTTAAACCTACTTTAATAATTACAAATAAATGTAGTTTTTATGTGCCAACCTGTGACCTTGGTATTGAACTTAAACCAACACTGCATGTGTGCACATACATACAAACGGATGCCTTCTAAGAAAACTGCAAATATTCTCACATCCTGCTGTATAACCCCAACACAGCTTGTTGCATTTGAAGTTAACCATGCCTTTACAAATTGATGATGTTTCTATCACTGATTTGGCTTGAGGTGATGCTCCCACATACAGTAAATGGACTGTATACTGTACATCAGTGCAGCCCTGTTGTGATTAACATACCTGCTATAATGACTAACATGTGGGGAAACATTCAAACAGCTGGATAATCACACAAAAGACACATTCAGCGTATGTTCTGTTTAATGTTTCCACTGGAAATTCTTTGATAAAATCAGTAAATTGCTTTAAATCAACATTTTCGTGAGGGATTTCATTACACAGCTGAGAGCTTGCATGTCTGCTGTTTGTTTCTACTGGATGCCAACCATTTTTTCGGTGTGTAAATGTTTTAAACGCTTTACCAAGACTCATTAATTGTATCATATACACGAAGCTCCTCCCAGCTGTGTTCCGCTCCATCGTTCGCGTGACAAGTCATTTTCTCTTTTTTTCCCTCCCTTCTCTTCACTGACATGCCTCAAACCACCAATCTCTCTACATCCTGTGCATTGAGAGCCTACTCCCTATGTCGTTTAAGTCAGGATGTTTTTTATGTTGTTTTTCTGCCCCCCCCCCACACACACACATACACACACACACACACACACACCCTCTCTCCTCTTCCTCCATTTGCCTATTTCTATGGGAAGTGCTGGGCTGTGGCCCAATCATTTTAGCTTTTATTAAGATGTGGCGATAACGTAGCAGGTTGATTGCCGCGTGGAGCCACATGAGGAAAGGGTGCGGCAAAGGCCCTCATTTAGCCATCATTTAAAGAAGCCTGTGCTAGATAAAGCAATTATAACAACACTGCAGGGAGGCTCTGTGTTTAAAAGGCAGCATGACATCAGGATGAACTACAGAGAAGGCTGCTACCAAAGGCTTTCATCCAACAACATGACAAGAATTCCAGGCTGGGTGGATTTAAGTGTCAGCATAACGACTGTGAGAAATCAAAAGCAAAAAAAAAAAGTGCCATTATGTGTCCTCATCTCCACTCTACTGTTACTGTGCTATGCATGCAATTAGCTTGACATATAAAAGTGGAAAAGTGGCATTATGTGTTCAAGTTGAGCTCTTGGCTGTTTGAATGCTTGTCTTGTCACTTTCTCGAGCAGAATGTCAGAATTCAAACTGAACAGAGCACTATCACACATTTCATACTTGCAGTGGCCTGGGACCACGACTTGCTTGTGTTGTTATCTTTGTAATTGAGGAAACTAGAAAGCAAAGCAAAGATTTATCTGTGTGTGTGAGTCCCAAGACACTGCAAAGTAACTAAACTAACCCCCTCGACCCGCACCCCCCCAAAAAGGTTGCGTACTGTAGCTGTATTTGTATAAAACATTTGGCCTGGCACTGAGCCAAACCTACAGAGGAAAGCAGCTAATGCTAATCAGTATAAGTATTATGTAATATTATTTACCATACAGTAGATCTATTCTCTTTAAGTCTTTTGTAATTTGATGCATCTTTGATTGAATTCATTATAATTCCACAGCTTCAAACTAAGTGCATGCCAGTCTGCTGAAATTTCATTCAATTCTTTAACCTCCTCGGATTTAAACCAGTAAACTTCCAGTCACAACCGCACATCTTTAAAAAGCTTGAACGGGCTTCAGAGGGTCAGTTACTGTACATCTTCCTGCCGTCATGGAAAAACACATAACTGCAATTTCTCTGTATCGCGTTTTGCACATGTAGTTTTGGTCCCACGGCATTCGTGCTGCACTCACGCTCCTCTGTCCGCACTCTGTTTTGACTGATGCCTGCTGCACATCCCACAGTAACCCAATAGGCACTGGGCTAAATGCTCCACACAGCTGTTAGGCATTCAAGCACCCTCAGCCGCCATCAAACATCAGCATCTGCAGCTGTGTGCAAAGCCTTAAAAGTACAAAGGTTCTGCTGTAAGAAGGAATGGTCATGATGTGAGGACGCGACGTTTGACTGACAGAGAGGTATTTCTCTTATCCAGATCTTATCTGACAATTTATTCAAGGCTTAAAGGTTTCTATTTGGCCCCAATTTGTTCTCTAGTTTCTCTCCCTCTTGCTTGAAACCTACCAGATGTGTGCCCTCGCAACCCTTTGATGTGAAACACTACGGGATGCTATATAATTGCCCTTTACTTAAACAGCATAAAGGGTCACCGCAACATAAACATGGTGATTGTTCTTGATTGCCAGCATCTAACATACTGATTACCCGCCTGCATAGGCTTCCCTCCGAGCGGGCTTATCAGGGTGTGAAACTGTTCCCCCCAGCCCAAGCCACAGGAAACAAGGGGTGGGGTACGTTCGGGGGGTGGAGGTGGTGAGAGTACAGCCTAAGGATGGAAAGGAGGAGTGTCCATGTGCTATCATCCTCTGCATTCCAGATCACACTGCCATGGCGCATCTGGGGTGTTTGGAGGCCAAAGACCTCACTGCAAACGTCAACTACAGTGGTACAAAAAATTTCTTTTGGTCCCGGTAGTGGCGATGTTTGTTGCTTAGTAAGATGTTTTTTGACACGACAGGCCAGATTGCTGTTAAATTTGATATGAATATTCATGGTTCTCAGAGGATGATTCCTATCCTGGTTTCTATCTGAATCACAGCCCATCAGCCCATCTCTGATTTGTTCAGTAATTCAAGTCTTGCGTTGTGTTTACTGATGGCTCCCGCTTTGTGGGCGGGATTTGAGAAAGGGGACGTCATCTTCGTACAATGCTAGCTAGCTTCCAAGTTACATCTACAAAAATAGCAACAGAAAAGTGATGAGACTGACAGAGCTGTGCAACTTCTGTGACTCGGGCAGGGTGGGAAAATCATTCTGTGCTAACTGGTTAGTGCAAAGCAAAACAAAATAACGGCCAACATAAACACAGTGTTGTACTGAATGAATGAAATTAAGCAAAATTGCAATTCAGGCTGATCAGCAGGCTAGATGAGTTCTTATAGTTTTGATTATCTCCTGAACAACAAAATAAAAGTGTAATGCGTTGCACACTATTTCACTGTGTAGTCAGTGAAAACTCATCAACTCGTTGGCAGATCACTTGTTTTGCAGGAGTTTTCAGAACCAACACAGAACTCAGTGATTTGTATTTGGGACAAATATATAATGACATAACACAACTCAAATGTCCTCTTTAGTTTGGGTCTTCTGATCCAGTGTCTTCTGAAATAAGAAGATCCTCCCCCACCACTGCACTTTTCATCTTAATCTTCAATAAAAGTCACCCACTGGGCATCTGAAGCGGACTGCTTCTTTGATTCACCCTGGCATACTGACCCCTGCTCCAGCTGTCACACTACACCAGGCTACACAAGGCTGCAGTTGCATATAGCGATAATAACATGATGACTTCGACTCAAAGCCAACAGCACAAAGCTTTTCACAGAAAATTTGCAGCACAGGTTTCTGAGGAATATTAACTCTTTACATTCGCCTCCACAAGACTTTCAACACTGTTGAGCAAAACACCTGCTGGATCAAAGAAGACAAGATTGCTGCACATTGCTGGAAATGTGAAATATGCACCACACATATGAATGCAATGTGTCATGATCTATTCCCAACATATGTATTCATTTTTCTGGAGATTCCTGGCTCGTGTGCCAGGATGAAATGCTTTAGAGTAAAATGGTATCTCCTGTGCTATCAGACACTGGAGAGAGACTGTGACTCTACAGTGGACTGTAGCTGTTTCATAACTGCCATGCCTGTTTGATCCCAGTGAGAGCCGACAGGTTCTAACATGTCAAAATGTCCTTGAGTACACTGAACATTTATCTGCGCCGTGAGCCGAGCTGGCCCTGACCTCACAGTGACATGCGTACAGTATTTTCAACTATGTCCCAGATTGATGTAAAGAAATGACTCAGCTCATGTGCCCTTTACATCATTACAGTGTTTTATTGTGGCTTTCTGTGTAGAGACATCATTGATCAAGGCCCTGTTCTTCAAATCTGGCTAAAATAACCTTGTTTATTCTCATCCAGTTTATTTTGCTTCTTTGAAAACAGTTTGAAGACTGATTTTTTAATTCTGGACTCATTTATTGTGACTAACAGTGTGCTCTTATTTTGAAATGAAGGCAAAATGAGTAGTGAGTTGAAATCATGATCAGTGTTAATATGACTGGCTGATAACGTGATTGCATTTCCATGAGGTATTTGTGTTGGGAATCCTCTCAGCATTCACTGGTGCATTACATTCATGGACATAACTTCATGTGTTCCTACATTGTTACAGGTGTCTTTTTGTTCAACGTTGTGCAAAATAACACCCTCCTAAAATCTGCTTCAATTGCATGAATCATTTAATTTTACTACTCATAGATGAATTATAAGTACAAATGCCTATTTATCACTAAGGTCATGATGATGTATGTGTGGCTATATGAGCCAGGGACTTATATTAACTCAGTTCTCTTATTATTAAAAGCTTTAGAAATAAAATTCTTTATCTTCAGCAGACACTTAGTTCATTTCTCCAACCAAAAAGCAAACTCACAGCTACACCTCTGTAGACACTGGTTACTTTTACAGATACAGTATTTTTAACTAACTGAGCTCTACAGCGCCTGCAGCGCTGCTCTGAACCTGCAACAGATTCAAAATAGAAACAGTGTAACAATTTCCCTGTGGATTTCCCTCCGGCTTCATGGAAGATTTCAAAGTATCTCTGCAGCCTTGCTCGAGGAGCTCCCCTCTATTTATTTATTGGGCCTCATGAATCAGACTGGATTATTGAAGATATTGCTCAAGCAAAGCTACGAAGAGCTCACGCACATGTATGCTAAAAGCTTGCGGTGATACACAGTGTAGTAACCCTACCCAACAAAAGGGATTGTTTTACTGATTAATGAGGAGAAAAGACCTGGGTTTTGTCTGTCACACTGTCGGGCCTCTGTTTCTACTCAACCACACGCATATCTCCATATGAAGGAATCCTCCAAACTCAGGAATGCGGTGTTGATCCCCTGCGTATCCAACGTGAGGCATGTACGCAGCTTCACACGAGAGCTGAGGTCCGTATCGTGCATTGTTAAAGGAGGACTCCTTCTGGTCTTCATCACAAGTGATGAGAAGTTAATATTTTATCGAGCTGGAGCGGCCAAGAATGAAGAATTGACCTTTGCATGAGGAGGAGCTGAACAACCCACACAGAGGAATATCCACATAAAAGTATGAGTTGTACAGGTGGTGCCCCCACATGAGACTACAGTCAAAACACCAAGTGAATATACTTTGATCGATTTAAATGAACAAGAGCTTGTCAGATGTCAGTGATTACAAAATTTCTGTCCATCGTATTACTTCAATAAATAAATGAAATTTTTCCCCACATAAAAACACACTTTTCCACAAATCTAGAGTATCTTCTCTTATACTCTAATGCTAAGAAAAAAATAAAGGTTTCCCTGGATTTCCTCAAGAAGCAATCATTTGAAGTATACGTGGAGCAATCAATCTCCAAACCTCAGTTTGACCCTTTACATGTGGCAGACTAAGGCCCGTTTGGGAATGTCCTGATGCAGAAAAAACGAACTAAAGGGATCGTCTATCATCCATCTATCCTTCGCCCTTTGATCCCTTATATTCACAGGGTCGCCTTGCCGTTACAGTGAGACTTACGTCTGTGACAGATGGACCAAGTAAACGGAGGATCAACTGTTCAGTCGGTGTAGTTTCAAAGCAGCGCAAGACATCTGAGAGATCCTATTGCATAACGGCACGTGGGGATGCAAGACAAAGGAGGGGGCATATTTAGGCCTGATGGCTTGTTTACTTTACACAAATCTGCACTTTACGGTGGGGTTGTGAGTGAGCAGAGATAAATCACTTAATGGTTTTCTTGGAATGTGAAGTTCACAGGGAGGCTCTAGATTACAGCTGATTTAGGAAGAATTAACTGTTTAGCTTGGCTGTTTTTCTCCGCTTTGTTGCTTTACTGTTGAAACTTCTGCGAACCTAAACAAGCCAACACATTTATTTCCAGCAACAATAAAAGGGTTTGTTTGATGAAACTGCCAAGTTATTCCACATGAGACTGAGTTTATTACACAATTGAAAAGGAGCCAGAATTTGACGTAATACAACATCACAGGCTCAGATAAACTCCCATTACCTAAAGCTCCAGTTACCTAAAATATGACGACTGTCCTGTGTGCGCATCACGGTATCAAGAAATACCCTTGTTCTTTCTGAGAGTCAGATGACTACATCAACACCACCCTCATGTTTGCAACCAGGAGGCGATGATCTTAGCTTAGCATAAAGAGCGAGAACGGAAAATCCATCTACCAGCATCTCTAATGATCTTGTTTATATAATCTGTACACAAACAGTACATAAAAACAGTAATTTGTGGCTTAACAGAGTGTTTAACATGCTGAAACTATTTTTTGGCAAACATCTTTTGCTTTCAGCCTTTATCCTAAACCAAAACAGGCTTCCACTTCTGAAACAGACACGAATCGTATCAAAAATCTTGTCTTATTCTGGGAAAGAAAGC
The DNA here is from genome assembly GCA_023238725.1 of Scortum barcoo. Taxonomy (NCBI): domain Eukaryota; kingdom Metazoa; phylum Chordata; class Actinopteri; order Centrarchiformes; family Terapontidae; genus Scortum; species Scortum barcoo. Next base: position 9,013,807 of record CM041543.1, on the reverse strand, counting down.
AAGTAAGTGTATTTTTTTCCCACATTTATTTCCCACGTCTGCAGAAAGTCCTGCTTACAAGTGTCAATCAGGAGATCATACACTGCAAAAAAAAGAAAAGTTGGGTGAACTCAAAATTTCAAGGCAACAAACTTCGATAAAATTTTAAGTTCAGCAATTAAATTAAATATTTTAAGTTTTGCTTTTGAGTTTGATCAACTCTGAATTCAGATTTTTGTCAACTCAACTGTAAGTTGTACTAACTTATAATTTTACATTGTAATAACTCTTAATTCTTACAGAGAATCCACTTTAATTTGGTTAAGTTAGAATAGCACAATAATTTAAGAGGAATTTAAAATTGCACACTGCAATAGTCTTATAATGTAACTCAACTTTATAATTTAGAACCAGTAACTTCTAATCAAATGTATAAATAATTACAACATATATATTAAAAACATTTGTTTTATTTAAACTGTACCAGCATGAAATCCCTTCCAACAGGGCCAAGTAAATGCAAACTAATGAGACCCACTCCTAGCACCCCAGTCCTAGCAGTCAACTTGTGTTACATTGTATACTTGTAAACTTTGAGATTAAATAAAAGATCAAACACAAGACCATACAGAACCAGTATGATACACAAGTATGTTACCACCACAAGTCTCTAGGTCTCTAATCAAGACACTGAATCATGAGTGTTCAAGGTTTGAGAAGAAATGTTCAGAAAAACAACAACTTGAGGGACCTCTGGGATGCCCCACTGTGAAATCAGAGACTCAGAGCGTCTACTGTCATTGGACAGTCTCGACTGTATAAACAGTTCTCAGGCTCTCTGTCAAAACACTGACAGATTACAGCTGAGCAGAGAAAAGTTGATCCTCTGGGCTTAAGATTAGAAAACTTGAGACAAATAATTTCAGACTGGAGTGAAGACTCTGGTGGCAAAAATAATTAGTTAAACCAGAGGAGTCAAACAGCCACAGTTTGTTTTGTAATTAATAGACTGAAATTCAACAAAAAGGAGCTAAAAGAAGAGAAGGCTTGTGTGAGGGAGTATCTGTGATCGTCATGAGTGAATGACTGTGGCAATTGGACCACAAATCCTCCCATGCTGTTCAAGTTTGCCAGTCAGCTCGCTTGTCTGTGAAGAAAACATGACTCCGCCCATAAAAAAAAAGCCACAACTGTCTGCCAAACACTGGAGTAAAACTCTGTAATGCACAATGATTGAATAATAATTCAGCATAAGTAGATTAGCCCAAGCAGTGCTGCAGAGTTTTTAATATCTCTCAACATTTGGAAGTAATTTCCCAAAGGGTCTGGGAAAACCCTCACTGCGCTCAGCTCCAAAACAAACAGAAATGTGTTGCTGGCGGTGATTAACTACTCTTCCCATCATAAAGCTCTTGGCCCATAATGAAGGACCTCTGGCCTGAGGTAATTTGGTGAGAGGCCTCAGATTGTCATTGCGCTCAGTGTGGGAGCCACGTACTGGATCAGAACCTGGAGGCCAATCAGGGGAGTCTGCCTGGATAGTTTCCAGTGGGAAAGGAAGCACAGGCATGTACTGTATGTGACGTTTAATGGTAAAGGACTTGAAGTATGAAGCAACCTGATCACAGTACACGCACTATCTGCAGGGGTCACAGGGGGGTCATGGGCGGAATGACAACATGCAGCATTTGTCAGAGCAACACGAGGCGACTTAAAGAGCCCGAAAGAGGCCACATCTTCCCTGCTTGGAAAAGAAATGCCTAAAATACTACACTTATCACTTACTTGCACTTCCAATTTTAAGGTACTTTGTATTTCCTCCACTACATTTCTGACGGAAGTAATGTACTTTTTACTGCACTACATTTCTGTTGTCCTTATGTGTTTTAGCTGTCTGCAGGTAATATGGTGAGTTGGCTTTTAAATGAGGGGCTTGTTTGCCAGGGCAGCATACTCATACTTCACAGTACACATCGTGTAAATGCTTGCAATTTGCACCAGATATAACATAAGCAGTCCCGCCCTGCTCTACATCCTATTGATTGGTTTCTGTTCATTACTGACATACTATAGCTGCATCGATTTGTGCTGTATTTATACATTTCTGTTGCACTTCTTACTGTTACCACATAATTGGGTTATTGTAGATTCTGTAAACCAGTTTTCCATAATATATAATTATAACCATCTGCTAAACTGCATTTGTTGCATGGCACTTACCGTATGATTTGTAAGCACTATATAAATAAATAAATAATTAGAGTATTTATTAATCAGAAAAGGACATTGCAGTGGCTTATTAGTCAGTAATTATTTCATTGTTTACACACTGTAATGTCAGTGTACACATATTTGATGCCATTTTTAAGTTTTTTAAACACTTTTATCTACTTACAACTACACAGCGTGTTATAAACCATTTATTAAATGTTTGAATAGAGTTTATGGATGCTAATGGTGATGGTTTAGATAAAGTTTTCTGGTGTAATTTATAGAAAATGCAGCTACAACACAGCAGTCTGTATGCTTTATAGAAAACTATGAATGAACACAAATTGTGACTGGTCATGTGGTCACTTTGGTTGTTAAATAAAGAGATCAGTCATTGTAGTTAACAGTTACTTTGCAGATCAAGATTATAAACTCTATATATACAGCACTATCATAGATTTAAGTGTATAACCACAACCAGCTGCAGCATTAAAACACTAGTTATACAAGAATAGATTAGTTATAGTAAAGATATAACATCTTCTGAGAGCTTACTTTTACTTTTGATACTTTTTGCTTTTTTAATTTCACATATATTAAAACTGCACAGGACATTTACTTGTCATTTACTATCATCAACAGTATTGTATTGCTGCTTAATAATGTCTGGTATCTGAAACGGCAGATGCATGAGTCAAAACACTGCAAAATTGTTGAATATCACGGGAGGGTATGAAGTCACCTGCACTAAGAAAGAGGAACAGTGTGCAGTAGAGCGGATAAAGGAGAAATCTTTATATAATATGAAAGCTACTGTCTATTTTCGTGGGCAAACTACAGTTCTAAATAGAAAAGATACAGATACAGTCAAGTAAAGTCAACAAGTCAACAAACTTTGGCAGTGAAAAATGAGTTGGAAGGAGCGGTCATTAAGTATTTCTCTGTGTCATTACGTTTGTGTTTTGCTTTGTCCTCTTCCACGTCCAGAGAGGAAACCCATCCCTGCTAGCAAAGTGCATGAAGGGGGTGTTCACCGCCCAGGCCCCCATCCTCTGCCCTGTCATTGGTCACCACGAAACATGCATTGGTTTAAAACCGGGCAGCACTTTCTTCCCTCCCTTCACACAGCTCAACCCCTAAAAAAAGACAGATAGGGAGGGATAGACAGAGTTGGTGTGTGTGTGTCAGACTGTGAGAGATAACCAGAGTTGGTCTCAGGATGCCTGCGTACGCCACCAACATGAGGTTGAAGTTCCCCATCATGGCCTTGGTTTTGGAGATTATCACCATCATCCTGTTTGCGGTGTTTGTTGTCTATGATGATGATGAGAAAGATCACGGGCACGGCCACCACTCCAATGAGACTCTCTTGGAAAAGCAACATCTGAAGCTCTACCCCAGTAAGTCTATCAGGGGCTGCTTGCTGAGGGAAGTTCTGCTTCTGACTGCATCAGTGTTAAGTCACCAGGCTACTTCTGTAAAATAAAAATGATTAATTATTAAGGATTTATTCAATCTATCTGTCTCTTTATCTTTGTCTATCTGTCTCTGACACATTGCTTTTGAGGTTAATATTCTTGTTTATTTGTGAAAATTCATCCTAAAAACATTTAAATATCTAGCAAAGCTTTATGACGTAAAACGGAGGCAAGGTCCTTGTTCTGCTGACTCAGTAGGAAATGTCAAAATAGTTTGATGTAAAACAGTATTGAATGATGCAGAGATGCTGAAATAATTCTATTCAACTTAATTTCTATTTCTAAAAAAGTAATAAACATACAAGTCTCCCATATTTGCAAGCCTTAGTTCTCCAGTCTTAAACTTTGTGTTAAGTGAACTTTAAAAAAAGGGCTGCTTTCCTTCATTGGAATAATGTGAATTCTGCTTTGAGGGTGTCATTTTCCAATTACTTGCAACCAGAAATAGAAGAATTTGGACGCTGTTTCCAGAGCAGGTCTACTGAATGCAATAAGAGGAGTCATGGGGTTGCATTCTCACCCGTGACAAAGTCTATTCATACACATGCAGCTGAGCAGTCAAAGAGGATCCTGCAGGGAAAAGTGTCAGGTCTCATACAGTGGAGGTCACATGTGACTTAAATTTGTGTCTTAAACACAGAGATAGTAAAGAACAAAGATGGATGGTAGATGGGGCAAAAACATGTTTAAATTTTGTACTGCACGTGAAAGTATCATTTCATCAAGTGTTTTTTGTTCGGACTACAGTACTTGGTGAATATTTACAGAGTGGTTTCTACTGTTGAGGGTTTCTTTGCATTTTTAATCTGCATTAAGACAGTTGCAACTATAAACTGCTGTTTTACCGTCTGAACTTCTGGTCATGACTGGGTGGGGCAGGTGTGGCCCATTTAGATTAGCTCAATAGGTCAGCGTTAAGGCTGAGCATATCTTCCACTTTAGATGGGATGCTTCTGCTATACACATCAGTGATCATTCTTTTGCATTTTCTGTGTGCTTTTTTTTTATCATACTGGATAAAAGTTAAAATTAAAAGAACTTCTCCAGACATCTTTAAAGATATAAAAATATTCTGCTCTGAATAATCATTTGTGTCACTATGAGATGTTAAGGGAACATCTATAAAACACTTGCCACTTAAAAATATCAGAGCAAAGTATTTTGCTGAATGAGTTAAAGCCATGACCATTTAAGATGCAATTTGATGACATGGAGGCCGTTGCGTGCAGAGAGACTCACTATCCTACACATACCAGACATCTGAAATTATAGGTTCAAAGGAAGACAAATAAGCAGAGAAATACGGAGCGAGTAAAAGTTATCACGGTTTTATCATCCTGGAGGGAACCAGTTCATTTCTACAATAATGATAAATGACAGAAACAAATTGTGAGTGTATTATATGATGAAACGCAGCATACGTTTCTGATTAAGACTCTTGAAGAGTAGTTTTATCTTAATGAGGAGGTGATTTGAAGAGTGGAAACTTCAAAAGGCCAGGAAATGTGTTCCTTCAGCATTTAAAAACAATAAAATAATAATTCATTGTTTTGCAGAAGTTGCATCACTCCTCTATTGTAGGTCCTGAGGGAATTCCCTCCCTCTTGGCTCACCCAACTCTTCAGAAGATTACATAGCGTTACCTAACATCTGGGCGTGGTATCAGTCCCTGTGGCTGCTTTCCAACTATACCTCCTCCCCATCCTTGATCCACTGTTCACCAGAAGCCCCTACTACTGTGAAAGCAAGTCTGAGTCACCCAGATGTGAACGGGAGGGGGGTCAAAGTGCAAGTTGCAGAGCAAACAGGTTTTTCTTCAAAAACAGCTCCATGGATGTGAGCCAAATCAGATATTTACACCTCGAACTGCTGCTGCTGATATCTCAACATAACGTTATGCAGCATTAACAGGACGCGTCAGTATTTTTTAGGCTGATAATCGACACAAAGTTCACATAGGGTTTCAAGAAATAACAGTACTTAAAATGAATAAAAAACAATATTCTGGCTGTGGAGTAGCCCTGCTCAGTTGTCAGCAGACTGGCTAATGATAAAAAAAAATACAACGTTTATACAGTATTTAAACTCTCCTTCACAAAAGTAGATGAATTTGTGTTCATGCCTTACCTTTTTCCCAAAGGACAGAAAAATGTGCTGCCACACTGAGTATGTAAATTTTGTTTGTGAAAATAGGTGTGGGTGAATTTAATCTCCCTCATTAGTCTGACATTGTAAAGCCACTGCATTTCAAACCAGGGCTTGCATACATTTCTATGTTATATGGAAGTGAAGCTTCAGTTAGAAAAACAGAAATATTTCCACGTTTGGTACATAAACATGTAGCATGTGTATTTGTTTTCCTGACATAATGTATTAATTCATCATCATTCATTAATTCACTGTGCAGTACATCATTTTCCTCAGTAGCTCTAGAGGATTTTCAATTAGGGCAACAAATAAACATACACCAAAAAAACAAAAAAACAACAACATATGCATATATAATTTATGATGGATAAAAGTGTCAGTTAGAATAATGTTATTTAAAGGAACGGTTTTGTGAAACACACTTTGTGGATGATAGAGGAGAAGCTAGATACCAGATAGCCAGTTAGTTTAGCTTGTCACAGACTGGAAACAGTCTCTTAGGCTTATGTGTCAGAGTGATTTTTGGTTTGATGCAGGGACGTCATGTTGTCTCCGCCTGTTGCCTGGCAATAATGGTGATGACAAATGACATGTAACGTGTTAATTAGAAAGCTTTAAAGACAGTGATTGGTGGATAATTATTCTAATCAGGCGAGCTGTTTCCATTTAAGTCTTTGTGCTAAGCTAAGCTAAGCTAACCAGCTGTTTGATGCATTTCCCAAAAGGCCAGACTTTCTTTTTCACAGTGGCGGTAAACATCTGCCTTTTCAAAGATGAAAGTGTGTCTAGACAATAGTGGCTACATTCACGCTCATTACAGACTGAGGAAATTGCTTATTGTTTCTCAGTCTGCGCACACCGCTGTGCTGATGTATTTTCCATATGAGGGGCTCATCATGTCAAGCTTAAAGCTTTTGGAAAATAGGAGACCCACTTCCTGTCAGGATGACAATTCTGGGAGCACCCACTTCAAACAAATCCCCCCAAATGACCTGTCCTTAAGAGAAATTTATAATGTATGTCCACTTAAAGAGCTCAAAGTATTGGGAGTGTTTCTGTGGATGAGAAAGTTGTTAAAATACGATGCACAGATAAGGAAATATGAGTTATCATCCCAACAAATTCCAAATCCTGCTGTCTTTGCTTTTGTCCGACTATCAGCTAAATAATAAATAAGGGTGTGCTAAACATCCCCTCCCTTTGAGACTTCATAAGTTTAAACTTATTAAGATCATATGGACTTAATAGAACCCACGGCCACAAAGTCAACAAGAACAGCAGGAGCAGTTTCCCAGAAGCAAAGTCGCTGGGAGATTCAATTAGGTCACGGCTGACAATGCAGGCCCTGTGAAAGGAAATGACTGAAGTCTCCTAACTGCTCAATAAATCATTTCAGTTCATCAATTCATCCAATTCAGTTTCATGTCCACATTTAGCTGAGGCTAAAGTGGGGCTCTCATAACTAATTTTTCCCTTTTTCCAGTGTTTCAGGATGTCCACGTCATGATCTTCATTGGCTTTGGGTTCCTGATGACCTTCCTGAAGAGATACGGGTTCAGCAGCGTGGGGATCAACTTACTCCTGGCTGCCTTCGGCCTGCAGTGGGGCTTCCTTATGCAGGGCTTCTGGCACACGAGCGGTGGCAAGATCAAAATCAACATCCTCAAGTACGACTGCCTTTTTGGCATGGTTTTCAGTAAACCTGATTGTCATTTATCCAGTTAAATATGCTTCACTAAATCAATGACTTGACCTCTTGGCTCCCAAGTCACTGGATGATGGAGGTTCACTTGTGTTGGTCTAGGGTTTTTTTCTGTTATACCTTTTTTTCCTTATCCTTTATTCTCTGTTTTCCTATACACTTGATTTGTTCTCTATGCTGCAGAATAATCAATGCAGACTTCAGCACAGCTACAGTCCTGATCTCCTTCGGGGCCGTTCTGGGTAAAACCAGCCCTGTGCAGCTCCTCATCATGACCATCCTTGAGATCACCATCTTCGCCACCAATGAACATTTGGTGGTCGAATACCTAAAAGTAAGTCCACAATGATACCTGCTCGTGTTGATAAACTAGATGAGCACTGACTGCTGCGTTAAGAGCAGGAGCATTCACTGTGTATATGTGTCCTGGCATGACTGTGCTGTTATGGGCCTCCATTACCTTTCTGTTCACAGGCTAATGATGTTGGAGCATCCATGATCATCCATGCCTACGGAGCCTACTTTGGCCTGGCAGTGGCTCGAGTACTTTACCGACCAGGTTTAAGAAACGGACATGAGAATGACGGATCTGTTTATCACTCTGATATGTTTGCCATGATTGGTAAGAGACAGTTATACTTAAAACTTACTGGTTCATTAGCAGCCTCCTGCATAAGTGTAATTTATGCCACCTAGTGGACACAAATAACCATACAGCATGTATGGTGATAGAGCAGTATTGACCTCAACCGTGCATCAATCCTGTTCAGCTAAAAGCGTCTAACTTGCAGTGTGATATGATGTGAATGAGATTTTTAAGAACTTTCAAGGACTGAACCAAACTGAATACTGTTTCTTTATCAAACTCCTCTGCAGGAACTGTCTTCCTGTGGATGTTCTGGCCCAGTTTTAACTCGGCCATCGCTCAGTCGGAGATTGAACAGCTCACAGCAGTGATCAACACCTACCTCTCCCTGGCTGCCTGTGTGCTCTCTGCCTACGCCATCTCCAGCCTCGTGGAGCACAAAGGAAAATTGGACATGGTCAGACAACGTCCCTTTACTATTCACAATAACACTACTTTTAAGGGTTTTGAAGAACTGATTCAGTTATGCACTTGCTTTTGTATCTGCAGGTACACATTCAGAATGCCACTTTGGCTGGTGGCGTTGCCGTGGGCACCTGCGCCGACATGAACATTGGGCCATTTGGGGCCATGCTAATTGGATTTGTGGCTGGCGTCATCTCTACCCTTGGCTTCAAGTACCTCACTGTGAGTTGATGGTCAGAGCCAAGGTGCAAAATAAGAAAAGACAATAATAATTTTCAATTATAGACAATTGAAATGTTTTCAGAATTTATGGTGCAAATGATTATTCAATTAATTTATTAGTTTCCAGAAAATCTGCAATAGATTAATTGTTTAAGCTTTTTTTAAAAAAAGAAAATTCTGGTTTAAGCATTTCAAATGTGAATATATTCTGCTTTTCTTACTCCTCTATGGTAGTAAATTTAATATATTCGGTTTGTGGACTGTCTGACGGAAAACAAGAGATCTGAAAGGATCGTTTATGGCTGTGGGAAGCTGTGATGGTCATTTTCCACAGTTTGGCTGATTTCTTTTTAGACCAAATGATTAATCAAGCAAATAATCAGTAGTCTAATTGATAGTGAAAATAATCCTCCATTGTAAAACACACAATAGTTTACCATCTTTGTCACTATGTAGATGTAATCCTACATATTTTGTTGATATGATGGTTCATGCCATTTTTAAAAAAATCAAAAGGCATATTCCACCTTTTAGAAAACACTCCTTTGATTGCAACAAGGTCTTTTTTTTCTTCTTCTGTAGCCCATCCTGGCATCCAACCTGGGCATCCAAGATACCTGCGGTGTCCACAATCTGCATGGCATGCCTGGCATCCTGGGCGGGTTGGCTGGTATTGTGGCTGTGGCTTTGGGGAAAAAAAAGTGAGGGCCATTTTACTCAGCACCAATCTTACATGTGCATATAATATGACATATAAACACATGACTGTATTGAAGCTTTTAAGTCATTTTATGCTTCAGTTAAATGTCAGCTCTTCCATCCCTGTCTTACCCTCTTCTTCCTCCTGCTCTTCTTCAGCGGTAGTGCTGCCATGCAGGCTGCTGCCTTGGCTTCATCCCTCGGGTTCGCTTTGGTTGGAGGTGCTGTCACAGGTGGGTGTAGATGAAAAATGAAACCATAAATGTGACATATAGGACTTCCTGAGGACATGGTTTGTCACTCAAATAATTCATTTTCTTCTTCAAGGTTTTATAATGAAGTTGCCATTCTGGGGACAGCCTCCAGACCAGAACTGCTTCGATGACTCTATTTACTGGGAGGTAAGAAATCCCACTCCTCATAAATAATATCTCTAGTTTGTGACTGTCGAGCATCACAAGTGATAGATGCAGTAGTCCAGTATCTTTTAAAGTTATTAAATTACTGTTTTTGGGATCAAATCAGGGGGTGGCACAGTGTAGTGGTTAGCACTATCACACAGCAAGAGGGTTCTGGATTTAAACCCACCGGCTGACGGGGCCCTTCTGTGTGGAGTTTGCATGTTCTCCCTGTGCCTGCGTGGGTTCTCTCTGGGTACTCCAGCTTCCTCCCACAATCCAAAGACATGTAGATTAATTGGCAACTCTAAATTGCCCCTAGGTGTGAGTGTGAGTGGTTTGTCTGTCTTTCTATGTCAGCCCTGTGACTGAACATGACTGAACAGTCCAGGATGTACCCCGCCTCTCGCCCAATGATAGCTGAGTTAGGCTCCAGCACCCCCTGTGACCCTGTGTGTCAGGATAAGCAGGTATAGAAAATGGATGGGATCAAATCAGATTACAATCAATCAAGACTTTTCCCTCTTCCATTCATAAAATCAGACATTTTATCCTCTGCTGGTAAACTCTATACCCAGCATATATGACAACAATTGTTTGCTGTCCATTTCAACATTGAAGTCTCTTTCATTATGCTACATTCAAATAATTTGGACTGTCTGTTTTCCAGGTTCCTGAGGAAGAGGAGGAGAATGAGGAGAGCTTGGCTCATGCCGATCACTCAAAGAACAAAGCAGAAGCTTAAATATCTGCCCATCGTCCAATGAGCTAGAAACAAAGGAGTTAAGGATCATTAAGCAGCTGCACCGTGTCGGCAGATATTGATTTGTTAGTTATATTAATGTGATTTTAAAAAATAGATGATTTACTAGACACAAAAAGAGCGTGGTTAGTCAATTTTGAAGCTGTTTTGTGATCAAAGATATCTAAACGCCAAGTATTTTTCATGATAAAACAGTTTAGATTTGCAATTACAAAGGGCAGTCAAAAGTTTAAACAATAGAGACTTTTCATTAAGACTTGGTTAATCCCATTTTTCCCTAAGAAAAAAACATTTTGAATTTGAATTTTAAGGGGAACAGCGACCTTCAGGGATATTTTTACACTGAAAATTTTTATCAGTAATTTCCTACACTCATGAGTCACTGTAGAAAACACAGTGGGTCCCTCCATAGTTTCACTGCTGATACACAACTACTTCCATAAGCTCTTTTTTCTTGATTTCATTTTTATAGTATTAAAGCATAGAAGCATGTTTTACAATATTAGTATAGTGTGTATTTTTCCTCATACTTTCTTTGATATTTCCATACACTTATATGTTTTTCTGCTGAGGCTCAGGTCAAAGAGAAGGGGCTGAACCTGCTTTGATCTGCTTCTTCACATCACCTCACTGGAGCCCAGTCCTTCTGCAAGGAGTCGAGAGTCAGACTGTGAGAAACCAGCAGTGAGGCTCTGGCATGGGCAGGGATAGTCGCATGATATGTCCTAACTAATGAACCTTCGCGTTGTTTATCTTCCACTGCTTATAGTCATTTCCTATCTATCTGAGGGCAGCTGTACAATGTCTTTAATGTGATGAGGATCTAATTCAGAGCCATACATTTAGCATTAGATTGGCTGTCACTGGGCAAGTGAAATCTTTTTATAGTCTGTTTTATTTTTTACATCCAGTGTATTCTTAAATGTACATACAGTTTAAGTTTTAATGGATTGACATGGTCGGTTTATCGAGGCCCTGCAATGTTAAAAACAGGCAACAGGTACTGAATATTTTTCAGATATCTTTAAAAGGATTCAACAGGAACTAACAAACTGATAAATGAGAAAGGTCTGGTATTTATATGAGAAGCATATGTGACAATAACTTTGTTATCTTTTTTTGTACCTCTTTTCTCTGCAGTTGAGTTACTGTTGGATTCTTTTTATTAGTAGTTCTGAACCATCACACCTGAAACAAATGTCATGTACATAATCAAAGTATTAGAGAGCAGACGTTTCTTGCTTCTCATTATTTTTTTTAAGCTGCATGGCTTTGCAGTGTGTTTGATATAAAAACATAGGGCTGCAGGGCTAGATTTAACTGACTACACAGACATTAGTGTAAATCAATGATATTTTGGTTTGTCAAATGATGTATGATGCCCACAACACTGAAACACATCAAGATTTTGTATTTTTATACAGTGGGCATGTGCCTTTATTTGTATAATATACTAATACTGTCATAATAAATATGTTTTTGTACAACAGCAGTGTTTATGTGTGTTTTTGTGGTAGCAATCTTGCATTGAGTTCAGTCATTTACAGAAATATTACATAAGTCTTATGGTCATTAGCCTTACATTTGACTGTAACTTGGCAAAATTAATACATGTGTTACATAAGTGGCCATGTATGTTATTGACTTCTGATTTGCTGAGTTTTTATCTTACATCAGAGCAGGCTGACATTTGTGGTTTTGAGATAATATCTTAATAACTACTGAATTGTTGTTATCAGCATATGCCTAACTCATAAAATGGATATAAATTTCAGAATCTCTCAGTAAGTGGTCAGTTTCCATGCATGCATGCAGTCAGGTTGGCATGGACTACACAAAGATGTGTGACGACCCCTGTTATCCCAGCATGATCTACCTGACAATGATTCAAAGAGCTTCTTGTGTCGTCACAGAACACTTTGCTTTCTCAGTCCTCAAGTGCCCTCATAAATGTTCAGTGGTGTTGAGGTCAGGTGACTGTGGAGGAAAGCCCATGGCAGTCTTTGGTCTTCTTGCAAGAAGCTCTTGCAAAGCTTTGTGGTGTGTTATTAATCTGCTGCAGCATGAATCCTTCTCCACAGTGATGAAGACTAGAGGGCAGAGTATGTCTCTGAAGAAGTGTCCAACTTCAACAAAACATCCCCACAGCTAAATATTCCCACCGTCATGTTTCACTGTTGGTTTGATACACTGCGATATCATTCTCGTTTTCATCTCTTCACATGCGCCCTTCTGTCACTGTCATAAATCTTAAACGTGGATTCATCAGTAAATAGGACTTTTTTCTGCCATCCAGTTTCTTAGCCTGCACCAGGGACCTTGTTTTTAATGTGACTTGTTTATTTTAACCTAAAATTAAACTTTACAAGCAAAAAAGCTAATCGCAGAAATTTCTACAACTTCAATGTCGCTTACCGCTCCAGTGGAGTACAACAACAAAAGGGGAGAGGTAAAGGCGGGAAACGCAATTTAATTTGTTCGAAAGCAAATATAAGGGTGTCAGATGTTCCACATATTGACTCTGGAACAAGTCAAGTTATAACAATTTATAATACTGAATACTACTGCTGTATGGATGAGTCCCTCACATACATATACCTAATACAGTGGTAGAAATAGAGGAAACATGGCAGATATTCTCCCCAAATGATTTGTGGTTACATGCAGCTAAGGATTAAAATGTATATTTTAGGTTATTAACCACTGATACTATTATATCAACACAGATGATAAACTTAAGCTCAAACCAACACTGTTCATGACCCAAACACTTTATATGTTAATATGGGCAGACATGAAAAACCTAAAAAAAAAAAATGGCCTTAAAGTTGAATCAAAATCTCTCTAAAGCAGTTTAAACAAATGCTGAGCATCATAACTTTTACAAAAAGAGGCTCTATTGCATATTCAGCTACTGTGCATTAAATTAATCTAGCTAGAAAGTGAAGAAACATGGCAGATATTCTGATGATATTCTGATGATAGTACAAATGATTTGTGGTTACAGGCAGTGAAAGATTAAAGTGACATGTAAATTTGAATGTTAATAAATGACGAATGACGAATAAATGTTATTCGTCCACAGGGGGCGCTGTGTGTCAGCCGCTTGAGCTCCATTGTTATGAACGAAGACAGCAGCGGTGCATCATGGGATTCAACATGGCTCCTAAGAGCTCAAGCTAAAGCCAATTTACGAGACACATCTACAACTAATATTTATTTTTTGCCCTTTTTTCAGCGGGTGTAGTGTCGGTATAATTAAATTGGATATATTGACTGTATTCTGCCGTCGCCATGGTGAGTACAGCTTCTCTCCTTCCGCTGATATTACAAGATTTCACGTCTTAAAATGCGTGTTAGCTTTAGCTCAGTAAACGTAGCCCTGGAAACGTTGAGAGAGGACAATTAACAAATTTAAAGAGTCAGCGTTTCCCGAGTCTTTACCCAGAGGTGTTTTTAACAGAGCCATGAGTGTTTAAAATGGTTAGGTGGAAGAGTACTGTGTTTAACTTTATCGGCCTTCTTCCAGATTTCAGTGAAAATAAACACATTTCATTCAAGTATTTCACTGTTTGTAGTCTCCTGTCACATTCACCTTATTTATTTTTCTGTTTTTAGTGTCCTGTTACACTCAAACACATGTATTTATCTATGTTTGGTCTCCTGTCACACTATTTCTCTGTTCTCAGTCAACAAAAGCGGAGTCCAGGGTGTCCAGCTCCTCCTCCAGAACAGATGAAAGGAGGAGGTCAAGGAGCAGAGGTGAGGCAGTTTGGAAAGACACATGAAACTCACATGACATACTCGACTCGTTACAATGTCAAGAGACTATAAAAAAATAAAAATGTGCTTGATGCAGCGTCTTTGTTGTAAATTATGCTTCTAAAAACTGTTTTTTTCCCCTTCTCCCCTCATGTCATAGTAAACTGATTATCTTTGTGCTCCAGGGGTTGTGAAGGAACACAACAATAATACTGTAGCAGGCCGATAGGGGTATAGCCCAGCATAATTAATGTTTCAGGCTCTTTAGCCACACAAGTTTTTTGTTGATTTATTGCATTGTGGCCTGTTATGACTTTAAAATGTAATGATTTGATTACAAAGTGAAGTGAAATTTGTTTTCAGAGCATTTACTCACCATTGAAATACTGATGTCATGCAAATGAAAAGGTCGGTCTTGATAATTTGGACAGTGTCATCATTGTACACCTCAATGTACCAACAAACCTCAATGTAAGCTGTTTTCTCTGCCAAAGTAGAGCTACCAACTCTCCTAATTTCTGTTTTTTTTTATACAAAGTTAGAAAGACTGATGGTCTGTATGTGTCCTGAGATGTTTTAATGTACATGTACTTAAGGCAAATATATCAAAATAAATTATAATATATATATATATATATATATATATATATATATATATATATATATATATATATATATATATATACCAGCTCAATGTAAAGAGAGGCATATCTGCATGATATATTCGTCACTATCAGTGGCTTAAACAACCAGTAAAGTTCATTTTAAGCTAGTCTACAACTTGACTAATTTATGGATGATGGTGTTGTTAATTTGTGTGTATTGTTGTCAAGTGTTACTGTTTTTTTGTCTTTTCTCCTGTGAATGTTTTCTTTTGTTCTTTTTTATTCTTGGGTTTAAATGTTTAAAGTTTATATTAATTTAGTGGAACTGAAGGGGAATAGTTCTTACCTCGGTTACAGGTGACAATATCCTTAAAGTACTCAGTGAAAGTCATCCGTGCTTCGGACGACAGTTCATCTCCAAA
This sequence comes from Scortum barcoo, assembly GCA_023238725.1. Taxonomy (NCBI): domain Eukaryota; kingdom Metazoa; phylum Chordata; class Actinopteri; order Centrarchiformes; family Terapontidae; genus Scortum; species Scortum barcoo. The sequence goes on along the minus strand of CM041543.1, from coordinate 8,998,367 downwards.
GCATTCAGTCATTTTGACAAGTCAGTTTGATTTAGTGTAGATTTTGTAAATAATCAAGCTGTTGCTTATCAAACAACAGATGAGGAGACACGTTAAAAAGAAACTAAGTGTCACATTCTGCACGATTAGAAAAGAAGGTTTCTGTTTGTATTTCTGTCTTCTGTTTATTCAGGACGAGAAAAAAAGAAGCGGAAACGAAGCCGTAGTAGATCTTCCTCGTCGTCCTCTTCCAGTTCATCCTCGTCATCTTCGTCGTCCTCTTCCAGTTCGTCTTCATCTTCCTCTTCTTCATCGGGTTCTTCGCATTCTTCCAGCCGCAGTCGGAGTAGCGGTAAGTGTGTCTGTAAAGGCTGTGCCACATCTGAGAATCTTTGGCTGGTTAAGCTTTTTTATGGTCACTTAAATTTTTCCTTAACTGCTTTTTTAAAACAGATTTTCTTCACCACTGAATTGCATTAATGTCTATGAAGTTCTTTGTAACTCCACATATTATGTCTGTGGATATTGGTTATGTTATGAGGATACAAATAAATGGATTCACTTGGTGTCATTTGTTGTTTTTAGATTCCCGCAGTAAATCCAGAAAGCAGTCTAAGAAAAGGAAAAAGGAGAAACAACACAAAAAAGTAATCTTGTGCATTTTATTTCATGTATTTATGATTAAAAGTGACTGAAATATTTTATGAGTCCAACATATTTTTGCAGAAAGGGAAGAAAGAAAAGCGACATAAACGGAAAAAAGACAAGAAAGCAAAAGGAGAAGAAAACTCTGGACCTGTGCAGATCTCCAAGGTAACGGCCTGTTAAGGTCCAGTTAGACAGAACGTGCTTTCTTTACTTGTGTGATCAAAAATGTATTTTCCTCGATAGTCATTAATAATTAGTCCTTCATATTACAGTAAATAGTTTCTCATGTGGCACACATAAGCAGAAACGTTTAGATCCTAGTAATCCTTTTGTCCTACACTTATCCATATTGTTCTTTGATAGTTACACTTGTAATCACAGGCTAATTCTGTAATCTTATCAGTTACCTCATTTTATTTGTTTTGTATTAAAGTTTCTTTAAACTCCATTTGTTTTTCTCTCAGTACTTGAAAGACCGGAAAAAAGGCAAGTACAGCATGATATCAGGGAAGAAGATAAAGATGAAAGTAAAGAAGTCAAAGAAAGACAAACAGGTAATCTCACCTTTTTGCTGTCAAATAAGCATGGTAGTAGTTTATGAATGCATTATTTGCTATTGGCTCACTTGTGCTCTTTGTGTTTTTTTTTATCACAGCGAGATAAAAATAGAGCAGAACTTCTTGAGTTCTTGAACTCTACCCTGTGATACCACTGTGGACACCAGTAGTGGTGCTCAGGCTCGGACTCGTCAGCAGAACTCAGGAAACAACAACCCAACTGTTCAGGAGAACAAAACTGAAGGGTTTTCTGAGAAAGATATGACTTGTAACATGGTCAGCACCAAGCTGGATGCAGTGAAGTAGCTGCATCTTGTGCAGTGACGTGAAACATGTTCAGACCATTTGCTGCATTTTTTCCACAGCACTGCCCAGGTGACCAATTGTTCAGCTTAGGCTGATAGCTTTTTGTCATATGAGAAGTGTTTGTCTTGAGCAGTGTCATTTGTGGCCAACTAGATCAGATGAAGGTGAAAATTGTAATCAGACAGCATCAATCCAAGAATTGAATGTGTTTGAACTGCTGTCAGTCTGCTTCTTAAATCTGCGTGTGCTTTGAACATATGCTCACCTATTACAATAGATTAATCAAAGCCAGAGATATAATCTTTTTTATTCCATGCATTCTTCTTCCAAGTCAAAACCAAGCGCCTACTTTACCCATGGTGCAACTCAACTGCTGGCAGTTCAGCCAGCCGGAGATTCAGGTGTGTTGCGCTAGTAGCAGCTAATGTAGCCTCATGCAGAGATGAGGAGTTACAGAGGTCTGGTCAGCTCCTTTCTTTCAGATCCCCGGATGTTTTTATTCTCAAACTTGCAGTCTTCAGTTCCAGCCTACAAGTGACATCACTTGTGCTTTCTCACAATGCATTATACAACTCATACTCACCGAGTAGTACTCTCAAACACCTGACCAATTCTTTTACTGCTGACTGATTTCAATCATTCATGTCAACCTTACTCCATAAAGGCCTGCCCGTACTTACATAATTATCTATTTCCACAGTACATGTTGGCTGTGGGAAGCACAGTGTTATCAGTGTGTACCGATATCATAGTTTCTAATGTGTACATTTAGCCGAAAATTATATGAGAACAGACTTTGTGTTGTCTGTAAAAAAACTGTATATATAATTCAAAAGATACATTCCCCCAAATTTTGTCACAAGTATTGTTTCAACATGAGTCATTTTATTAAATTGAAATATAGCCGCCCCCCCCATATCAATCCAACTGAAAGCTTTATATGGATGATGGAACTGTTGAATTGTGTACTGTTGAATTTTGCTGTGTGAGAAACAGAGAGAGAGAAACGGCAATAAACTGCTGGAAAGATTTTACTTTGAAATGTTTTTTTTTTTTCGAAAGCTCTGGTAACACTTGGTGATCCTTTCTGTGCATCTTTCTATTTTGACATTTTCTTGGAAATGAACAACAAAAGGAAAGCTTTCAGTGTGCTGACCTTGAATGGTGCATTATTGTGCTGAGTCTTCGTGTGCTGCTGGAAGGAAACAGACAACACAACAACAGTCTTCAGAGAGCATGACTCACCCTCTGAGTGACGTTAATGTGAGCTGTGACTATTACCGATCACTTGTCTCAAGACTGAATGAGCGACATTTACACATAAATATCAAGCAAAATAGTCTGTCACAAAAGATCATTTACCTCTGCAGCCTTTTTGTGTTGTGTGTGTGTGTGATGTAACAACGCCGTCATATATCATTTGTTCCTGCAATACTTAGGAGCCAAGAAAGACTTTTAAATGACATGAATATCACTACCAGGCTACAGTAAATAGCCCTCAATGCTGAGATGCCAATGTCTACAGAATATAAGATGCATCCCTGTAAGAGGCGAGAATCTGACGTAAACCTAAAATAGTTTCAAGTTCAAAAAGAGTGATGTCAAGTTACAGAAGATCTGAGAGAAACACCTGACACTGCCCCTTCTGGTGTTAAAGCAGTAAATGCTGATCGGCGTCATACTGAAAAGAGTAGGGGTATTGTGGGAGTCATCCTTTCTTCGTGCTGGTGCAAAGTGGACATGCTGCAGCAGAGGGGCCCCACATATCGGTCAGTCCTGCTGAAATGTCCCACTGTCACTGTCCCGTGAACGGCCCACATCAGACAACCTTACTGCTGTCGTTTCCTTTATATCTGAAGTCAGGCATGCTCCACACTCTCTGCGACCTGTCCTCCCTCTCCATCCCTTTCTCCACATCCTCAGACACGGTTTTGAGGTCACTCAGCCCCGCCCCGTCCGCCGTGGCGGAGGTCAGGCCCACTGTGCTCCCAAACGGGTTGATCTTGATGCGTGACCTGAAGTTCATGAGAGACATGCTCATGGCACGTTTGTTGTTCCACTGGCGGGCGAGCCGCTGAGCTTCCTGCTCCTCCTTCAGGTGATCCAGAGCCTCCAGGAGGACGGAGCGAAACAAACCGGACACCTCCTGCACCTCTGGCTCATTGGCCTGCAAAACCTCCCTGAACCTGAGTGGAATAGAAAGCAAAACAGGGCCAGTGAGCCAGCGACACACAATTGAGGCAATTTATTATTTAGCATATGCAAAAGTGCTCCCAAAGACCCGATAACATGCTTTTGTGTGTAAAATTAGTAAAAATCTGCTGCTGTTTTTTGCTGACCTCCAGTGGTTTAACGTCTTTAACCTGCTGCTGTGATGTACAAGTGTACTTCAGGACACTGTGACATCACTGTTTGATGTGGTTACAGCTGCAGTAAAGCACTCCTTTGACCACACTCAACCATACAGTGCAGTCAGAGGGGAAATGGAGACCACTTTTTTTGCTTTTCGGTCTCATGCTAAGTCACATCGTATTTTTTGCAGCCGTCTACTCTAAAAAAAAATATATATATATATATATATATATATATATATATATCTATATATATATATATATATATATATATATATATATATATATATATATATATATATATATATTTCTCCACTTCAAAGGAAAATGACTTGTATAAATGAAAATCAGTTAAATAAAAACAAAACAAAACAATAAAAAGAACTGATGCCTCCATACCTGTCAACATACACAAGTCTAAAGTTTACACTATTTTTGACACACAGATGATAAATGATGATAAATCTGGATTATGAACCCAGAGATAAAATGTAAATTACTCCATAAAACACATGAAACAATGTTAAGTAATATAACACAGACATGGATGGGTGCATTCATGTTTTAATCGTTCCATCCATGTCTGTGTTTTTTGGCATTTAACATTGCTTGTTTCTACACTGGAAACAAGATTTTTATTTTTACAAAGGTTTTACTCTACATAAGCAGGAAAACATTTACATAATGGTAAATGTTATATAGGACACAATCACAGTCATCAGCTTCCCAACCTGTGTGGACAGCACACTTCTCCTAACCCCACAAATTACTCCTCCCCCTTCTCCTGCTAACAAGAGGGGCTGAGGCATCAACAAGCCTTTAAATAGACTTTTATTAGAGATCCTGCTTCCCAGCAAGAGCTTCCAGTTAAGTGATGATTGGCCTACTTTCCTCCGCTTAGGAACAAACACGTGTGATCTCTGAAGACAAATGATGTTTGGATCACTGTCACGTCCAGAATCTGATTTACTGCGGTGTATCTTCCTTTAAAATAAACCACCACTGTTTGGCTACAACATGAGAAAGTCTCTCATTTCTTTGAACAAATTGCAAATGCTCTTGGACATGCATCAATTGCTTTCATACAATTATCTGCTGTTTTATAACACTTATCATTTGCTTATGTCATGTCAGTCAAAATGAACTATACATATGAATGCTGAATAGTCATTCCCTATAAAACTAATAGTCCTCATTTCATTGCTTCAGTCATTACATACAAAAATGTTGAACTAGTTGTCAAAATCTGTCAAGCAAATTTTATACATTTCTTTATCATTTTTTTCCCTGAAAATGTCTCCTAAATTGAACAATTGGACAGAGAACAACCATTGATGTCCCAGGCCAACGAGGAGGGAATGTTACAATGTGTGCAGCCATCTCAGACAATGGTGTCCTCACCCATTATCCACCCTTCTTGGTCCATACAACACACAACATCTGCTGACTTTTTCCACACACTCTTTACAGAGACATAATCCGTGAGAATGAGAGGGGTCTAATTGGACACCATCTGAGCAAGTATGTTGTCGTTTGGGATAATGTGCGTCTTTCACCACTCAGATCTGGTCAGACAGTGGTTTGCAGCACATGAAAGGATGCTGGTGGAATATCTCCCTCCCTACTCCCCATTCCTAAATCCAATAGAGGAGTTTTTCTCTGCCTGGAGGTGCAAGGTATATGATCGGAGTCCACATACCTAAATGGCCAAAAAGATGATTAAAAGATTTGACGAATGGCATACAAATCTGAATAGAAATACACTACACCTTGCTTCTAGGTTTTGTCATTAAAGTCATTTTAAGTTTGTTTAATCACTGAAATGTGTTCTGATTCACTTATTTGTTCACAGTGTTTTGCCTGCACTGTATGACACGTCTACCACATGGAAGAACTTGAATATTAAGCACATACCCACAGCTGACATTAAGATGAGAATTTGTCAAAGAAATGAAAAATACATTTGGATTTTATTTCATATGTAGTCTTTTTGGTGTGTGTTTTAGGAACACCTTCTAATGAAAGACATGCAGTGGCTTGAAGCAAGATATTAACTATTGCCCTTTAATAATTTACAATAAATGGTTATGAAAACTATGGTACACATGGTATATCTGTGACATAACTGAAATAATAATAATAATAATAATAATAATAATAATAATAATAATAATGTGTTTACCTGTTTGAATTTGTATGTAAAATGTATGTAATTCATAGTTAGCACTAAGAAAAGGCAGCGATACATCGTTATTATTATTATTATTATTATTATTATCTGTGTAGTGGTACGTTGCTTTGGTGCATTTCCCTGATCAGAATTAAATTTCTCATAACTATTAGTTCAACCTCCACAACACATTGACAGTTTCATTGATATGAATACTTTATTTTGAGGAATGAACTATCCTTTTTGAGCTAGTGACACGCTTTTGCAGGTTATCAACTAGGTTTTGCAGTTTGTACTAATTGTTTTGTGAAATGCACTAACTGTTGTGCAAATGTTATTAGTGATGTGAGAAATGCACCAAAGCAATGGAGAAAAACTATAATGAACTGCTGAATTGTAACCTTATTGTAACTGGTAATATAAGCCAGTGTTACAAATGTAAACTAGCATATATATAGATAGTTAGCTAGCTGGCTAGGTAGGTCTTATTTTAGGGAAATTGTCCTGTTACATCAGCAGCACAATTAACAGTACACTAGGGTTTATAAATTAAAAGGAATCTGCAGAATATAAGGAGTAAAAAATTGATATGCAGATATGGAGTTTCCAGAACAGAAACAGAGGGGCCATCTTTCTAATGTAACTATACAAGCTGCTAATTAAACTATGTGCTTAATAGAAGAATAAAATAAGATATGAATGTGGAATAGAAGATCTCTCCCCTTGGTAATTTTTATGCAGTTAACCTTCTCCTTTATTTATTTCTATACTTACTTCAATTCATCTACTTGTCATTATCCAGATTTTCACTATGATTTAATTGGAGTAGATTGGCAGTCAACTTGCAGAAGAATCTAAAGGACCAGCTGGCCTTTGGGAAAACTCAGTGTCATTTAATTACATTTCGCAGCCAATCTAACAACTGAGGACTGCAGCTAATTAAAATCATACAATATACCCCAGTTGGTCCCTTTTGTGTGTGTGTGTGTGTATCTGTGTGACATCCAATTTGCTTTTATCACCTCATTGCTCACTTACGTTAACACCAGTCAACACCAGCTTCCCAAAAAAACTATCGAACTCTTAACAAGACATCTGAGACCTCAGCAGCTCTGTGAACAGATGCTCACATGAGCTCAGGACGTCTCTACTGCAGATTAAAGGACAGAGGTGCCAAATTGAAAACCTACGATGCTTAGAGTTTGTCTGTCAGCACCGTGTGGCGAAGTCAGGTGCTCTGACTGTCATGAAATTTAAAGGACACATTGGAGCCGAGAAACAGAGGCTTTGGTGGTGATCTGAAACTGACATTTCTTCCTTTAACTGTAATCTCTCGCCATAAAATATATTTTTTTTAAAAGTATTTAAAAACAGAGCTTAATGCTCTTAAAAGTGTACTTTCATGTTGAATAATATAATTCAAAGGTCACTCACAAACAGGTGGTTTCATTCAGTCTGGCTAATGAGACTTGAAGCCATAGATAGCCAAAGTAAAACCGAAACTCAAATTTCACTCAAAATCCCATCAACATTTGTAACAACCACAAGACCAGTCTTCAGACAGTTTGTCAGCAGTTCATACATTTACTTCATATGAATGAATAAGATGTCGTTTTTTGGAAAACATAATATTGTTGTTGTCAATTGATTGATGATTGATTGATTTAGCAACTTTAAGTGAACCGTCTTTAGGAAACCACTGTTACAGTCATCATCAGCAGTGAGCTGGTGGAAGATCTGCTCGACGGACCAACTTATTAGCCGGCCAAGCCAACACTAATCATTTACAGTTTTTTTCAGATTTTCTGTTTTCTCTCCTCACTTCTGTTTACTTTCCTCTGGCCTTTTGTCCACCATTTCATTTATTAATATGAAATGCCACTGAAGCTTTATCGTGAAATTACTTAATCACTGCAGTCTGTCTCTCTAGAAACTGGTTACAATTTACATTTACATTTATGGTGAAATATTGTTAAGAGAGAGAGAGAGAGAGAGATTTATGAGATTTTGAGTGATGTAAAAGTAATCTCTACCGATAGTATCAGCTAAATGTCCTTAAAATATAAAAGTGAAAGCATTTTTCTGCTGAAATAGATTCATAAGGTTATTTTGTGAGTTTTTCTGTCTCCTTACTTGAGTATGACCAGGCCACAGCAGGGCGGTGGCACCTTGGAGCAGAGGTCCTCCAGGCCGAGCTTCTCCCCTGTGCTGACGCTGTAGGAGGAGCGAGGAGTGCTGGCCAGCCAGCTGTAGTCCACACCGGTCTTGAGGCGCCGGTACTCGTTCTCCCTCTCCCTCTGCTGCCTCTCTGCCTCCTTCAGCTGCCAGCTGAACTCCAGCATCAGGGTCTCTGTGACCACGTCAGCCGGGTCCCTCCGGGGGCTCCGGTAATACGGCTCATTCCAGTTGAACCAGGAGGCCATGGCCTTGTCCCTCTTCACGGGCCTCTGATGAGGGAATCAGACCATCAGAGGTAGAATTCACACTAAAATGAAATGATGTGACATCACATTGAAGTAGATTATAAAACACTGCGGCCAAGCTGTTGGAATATTTGCTCAAATGAATTGATTTCCAGGTGAATTTTTGCAAGGCTGTGTGAATAAAAGGAGAATTCATGCAGCCTGCAGAGTAGATTCCCTCCTTTTATTAAAAGTAATGAGCTGGCAGACATTTTGAAAAGGTTACACAGTAATTGAAGTCTTTATTCTTTGCAGAGTTTGAAATGTAAGAGCAATAAAACAAAACAAACAATAGAGCAAGCTGCGATGTTGAATGTAATAAGTGTTTGTCTCACTTCTCTCAAGGCTATCTGAAAATGCAGCATTTGTGGGGAAGACCTTATATTCTCTTTTGATTTCTTATATTTCCATATATAACATGTACAATTTATCTAATTTCACACCACTTATAACTCCACATCCTCTGTTTGCACATCTGGACATATTCCCAAAAGAGACCCCCCCGCCCCCTCCTCCACTGACTCTTTGTTCTCAGGTGTCATATCCGCTCACACAGATGTCGCATTCAGTTCACTTCAATGGTCTTTTGCTTGCATCTCTTTTTGTGATGAAAGCACAAAAACATAACAGAAGAGGCCAATGATGAAAGTGTTGAGTGAGTTGTTAATTAAAAGGAAAACCAGGAGGTCTACGACATGAAGACGTGACCACAATGATTTGTGCTGAAGTGATCAATTGATTAGTCGATCCACAAAAGATCAATCAGCAGCACTCTTGATATTCAAATAACTGTTCACATAAGTTTGTGGGTATAAATGCTAAATATTCTCTTGTTCCAGAGTCTTACATGTGAAGATTTACGGCTTTTCTTTGTCTGTTGCAATAGTGATTGAACTGATTGTACAATGCAACTACTTTTATGACAGATTCACCGTTTCAGACATTTTTCAAGCTACAAATAAAGACAAACACCAGCCTCTCAAATGTGAGACTTTTCTCTAAATTAAACGGCTTTTAGTTTCGGACATTTTAGGATCTCAACTTTGGCTTGGGGAAGTTGCAATGGGCATTATTTCTCTATTGATTAATCAATGAATTCCCAGATTATAGGATAATGAAAACATTCATAAGTTTCAGAACATCTTTGGGCTTTGGACTGTTCAGAGAAAACAATGTATCTGAAGGACTGAGCTCCTTGAGCTTTAGGAGACTTTTCTGGCATATTAAAGGTCAAATAACTGACTGATTCATTTGAGAAAATAATTTTAAAAATCTATTGATACTGAAAAGAATCGTTAATTACAACCCTCAGGATGATCTCCTTCAAAGTGCCTCAGAAGCTTTTAGCAGCTTACAGTGTGTATTTCCTCTTCATTTTTGATGTTGTACCTGTACACATTTTGTAGGTAATCCCTTCACCCTGTAACACATCTTTTAATCTTGGGTCAATCTGTTCGCGCACTTAAGTCCACAAACCACTGCTGCTGTACAATGCTGCATACGACTCCACTTCACAGTCATGGGGCTGTTTTCAGTGCTGGAAGTCACATTATCAACATGTGCAGAGAAACAATGCCACAGCATGAGATTAGTCACAGACCTGCTGGTACTTCTGGATTAAACCTTCAAAATGGAGTCAAACACACTGAGCCAAGTCTTTTAAATAACTACAGTAGCTCTGCTGCTGTCCTGTCATTCCATCTACTTAAATATTATTCTAATGGAGAGCAAGGAGAAATGCATAAGTTAATATAAATAATAAACAAGAGTAGGGTAACTAATCATTATTTCCATTTTTTTGTTTACTCAGCCCATTATTTCCTACATTGATCTATTATCAAGGCAGTTTTATGTTGTAGCCCAGTATTACAAACCACACATTTGCCTCATGGGGCTAAACAATCTGTACAGAATACAACACCTTCAGTCCTTAGACCCTCCATTCAGATGAGGAAAAACTCCCCTAAAAATCTTTTTAACAAAAAGCGTCAGAAAACAATTAAAAAAAATGTCCATGACCAGGCCAAGATGATGTCTTCATGTGTCTTGTTTTGTCTGATCAACACTTCAAAAAACAAACATATTCAGTTCACTATAAACAGAGGCCAAGAAAGGCAGAAAATTATCACATTTAAGAACCTTTCAGATTTTGAGCACTTTTGCAAATTGTTGCCGCTCCAATTATGAGCCAGGTGAGTTTTTTTCTCTTTCATGTTCACAAGGATCGAGGACATCTAGAACTGAACATTCACCTCATGAAGAACATAAGACTTTCCTCCTTTCTTTCTTTTCCCTAGAATATCCCTGATGTTCAGTTTAACAACCAACACTTTTCCCACCTGGACTGCTGGATACTTTTGACAGATCCAAACGAAGCCTCTGAATGCGCTGAAACATCAGTGGTCCAGAACTGAGAAACAAACACTGTAAAAGTGAAGCCTTTCCTTACCTTTTCTTCTTCTCCTTCTTCTTCCTCTTCTTTTTTAAGTTCTTCTAAACTCCACAAGAAACACAAATCACTGAAAAAGCAGAATTAAAAGCCCTCAGAAATTCAGATAGCTGGATGGATGCTGGAGAGACAAGACTGGCTGAGTGAAAAGCAGAGAGAGAAGAGAAATGGATTCCCACTTCCTGCTCTCCCGTCCTCTCAGTCCCACAGCATTATCTCCACCTCCCTCTCATCTCTCCCCTCCTCCTCCCAGGAGCCAGGGCCTGCCTTTACTTGTTGCAGGAGGTTGGGGGCACCATCTCCAACGGGAGCCATTGGATCACGGCCCCTGATGAAGTGCTTATGTAGCTTTTTACGATTCGCCGTTGCCATAGTGATGCTCCTTAAGCCTATTTGTCCACAATAAGCTCCATCAGCTGAAAGAGAGCTAGAGAGCGATGAAGAGGCAGATAAAGAGGACACAGTGGGTTGAGCGGCGAGATGGAGAGAGGGAGATAAATCAGAGGATGTTTTCTTGAGGGCAGGGTTAGTGTGGTGTGGGCTCGACCGTGCAGCTTAGTTAAGTGGCGAGTGAAGAAACATCTGCAAGAGGTCAGCCCGTGTAAATTAACTTCCCGCAGATAATGAGTCTCACCGGCCCAGAACAGTCACGCTTGAATTGCAGGAGGGTTGGGGGAAGCGTGCTCATTGCAGGAGGAAATGTTGGCGGCGTGGTGCAGATGGTGGTGAGGCGGAGAGGTAAAGAGTCCAGATTGAATGTGCAGCCGTCGTGTAGGCGGATATCAAGGTTTGTTAGTTCATCCAGCATGTGGGCGTGAGCTGATAACCTCAGACGGTTTCCTCCTGCACACATTCACAGAATAACCTCGAAATCCTCATCACACCTCCACCACAGCACCACCACCATCCTCCTCCTCCTCTTCCTCCTCCTCCTCAGTGTTACGCTGCTGCTAAATAAAATGCAGGGTGAACTATGAACTCTATTCAGTCAGAGCAGGAACACCAATGTCCAGCAGCGTAAACAGAAAACCAGTGTGACTTTCTGTTTCAGTTTATCATCCATCTTCTTGAATAAACAAGAGAACAACACCATTCGAAGTCATTACAATTAACAAACCAGCCCACCATCCTAAAGCAAGTCATTAAAATGTGCTTTCACAGTGGACAGCAGTAAAAGAACAGATGTTACTGATAACATCAGTGATCCGCTGTTTTATGAAAGTGTTCAAGTAAGTGTGAGATTATCAGGACCCTGAAACTGAGGCAGCTAAATGGAACTCTTTTATTATTTACACCTGTAACATTTAAAAATGTCCTCTGTCAGAAAGGCATATGAAAAGAACAAATCAATAGACAATACAGCAACAATAGTAAGCTGCATTCAATATGTAGTTTACATGAAGAAAAAGAAGAAAACATTTAACATTAAAACATCAAAATACATACACATACTTAAAAGAAATATACTATTACACATTTTTTACACACTTTAATAGTAATAACTATAAAAAGTTTTGAAGCACAATCCAAAACATGTGTTTCACAACGCAGGAAAGACAAGAGAACTGAAGGTAAACAATATTACAGTTTAAATAAAACTAATAAAGACAAGATACAGTGATTAGATAATTAACAACTACATTAAATATATGCACTTATATAAACTATAAATGGTGCAAATTATGTAAAATATGAACTAGTAAGACTAAATTTATGACACAGTGTTAAGAGTTTGAGGTGAGTACATGTATGATGTCCTGCGGACATGTGTGAGCTTTTTCAAACACTGCATACTATGAAAAGGATTTAAAAGTTCTTCTAAAGGGCTTAAATAGCTTAACACTAATAAGCCATTAATAAGGATGTTTCATAGGTTGCCAGGTTGCCTCATTAGGTGCTATATCTTTTAATCTTCCTCTTTAATTTATAATGAAGACCCTTAAGATGCAAAGTTTGACCTTTTACCTTCTGGATGTTAGCTACTCCTCATTAACCTTTTGTAACTTACACCTGATTGGAAAGCGATATCGATCAGGGTTGCGCTGTATATTTGAATTCTTTAGTCTTAGGCTGACTTTTGGTGGGTTTATCTTGTATTACATTGCTGACTTCCCTCATCTCAAAAGCTACATGAAGCACATATAGTACACGGGGGAATTGCATCCTTTGGCAGGGAGTTACGATGCATTCATGAACAGCAGAAAGACCCAGACACTGACTCTGCTCCTGTTCACGACAACAGTGTCAAATTTTTAATCTGAATAAATACATCACGACTGTCTAAAGGCAGTGTGTCCTCTTTAGTTTGGAGGCGACAGATGGGGCAGGTAAGCTCCTCCTGTAATCCAAACAGATGACAGTGTTAATCCCCTAAAGTGATTCCCTCCATCAACTCCATGTGAACCTCACCGAGCGAGCGGCGGCGGGGCTTTGACGGTGCGTCATTGGGCACTGATGTTGTTTGGTGGAGAGAAACCTGTTTGTTGTGACGCATGACAAGAGCCTTTCACACCCCCTCCTCATATGATGTAATGGGCGGCACACAGCAGGGTCAGACTTGCTCACATTGTGTTTGTATTGATCCACCATGGATGACCACACGGGTGGAGTTTGCTGCACTGAGGCTCATTATGTTGGTGTTCAGTTTGTTATTCACCGTCTAATCCAATAAGATTGAGTCTTAAAGTTACATCAAGGAGATTTTAACTGGTTATAAAACAGTCTCACTTTAATACTGATGCCTCTACATGACCTACATAAGCAAATGAGACCAATAGCGAGACAATTGGGTATTACTTTCCACAAAATCAGATGAAATTATTTACGACACACAAACTGAAAGAGTTTACATTTTCCCAGGCAAAGCTGAGCAGTGAGTCGTACCTTATTCAGTTAAAATTATTTTATGATTTATTTTATTTATGTTTGATGTCATATTGTGTGGTTGTGGTTGTGGTTGTGTGATACTGGGGCAGGATTAGCAAAGAGAAAAAGTAAAGGAAAAAATAAAAAAGCTACAAAGGATGGTGATAGATCAGGAAAAAAACACTTGTGAACCTTGGTTGGTTGTTCGACAGATGAAGAGAAGTGTTTTTATTTGAAATTATTCAAAACTGATTCTGACCTCAACAGGTCTATAATATATCTGTTTAATGTATGAAATACATTGTGAGAGGTGGTTTAAAAGTCCATGGAGGTACAACATCAGGTCACGATGAACATTTCTGTAATACAACCAGCGTATAATGTAATATTTTATGTTGGCCTTGCTACTGAGTTATATCTTATCTTATATAATTATTATGAAGACATAATATTACTCAGGATTGTTGAGGTTTTTGTCAGTAAATTGACTGTTACCAAGCAACCTAATCTGTTAGTTTTAGGCTTACGTATAATCTTGTTGTATGAAAAGAACTAAAACAAAGTCTACTTTATTTTAAAGTCATCATAAGTTATTAATGTTACCAATAGATATATTATTTCATTACTATGCATCCTGCAAACAGGTGTGTTGAAAAAATAGTATAAAATAAATTGGGTATTTCTTTCTCTTCCAAAATAAAAGCATGAACTAGCCAGATGAGGATCTTTATAACACAAGGCAGTGAAACAATACTGCTTTTGTCCACAGGAAGCTCCACAATCAATAATAATGACAGGTTCCTTTATGTTGCTTTAAATGTGTTTTTCTGACTGCCTGAAGATGGTTTGTTCCTCATTTGTTACGTAAGCCAAGGTGACATGATGAAAATGAGAGTGTATTCAAACCAATTGAAAATTTCAAAAGAATGGAAAAACAAGCTTATTCACTTCCTTGTTAAGAGTTTGAGGAGAAGATTGAACACACTGTCTCATCTGTACAGTGATATGTGATATGAAGCTGTGGCAGCAGCTGGATAGCTTAGCTTAGCATTAAAGACTGCAAACAAGGGGAAATTTGTCATTTTGCACTTTGTACAGATTAAACAAAAACCATAAAACATGCTTATCAGTGAGTTTTAAAGGTGCTAGATGACAGCTTTTGTAACCTTCAGACAGCAGCCAGGCTCGCTGTTTTCTCCTGTTTTCAGTCTTAATGCTCATCCAAGCTGCTGACATGAGACATGAGAATGTTATCTTTATCTAACTCTCAGCAAGAAAGTACATAAGACCAAATTGATGTTAATGACAGTAAGATTGTGATTCTCTCTTTGTAATATTTTGAATTGCACCGCACTATTTTAAAATGAGATGTAAATTATTTTCCCCACCTTTCTTGCTAAGCATTTGGTCGCGATTAAATGGAAATCTCTCTTTCCTAATGGGCCTAACACTTTCCCTCAGTTTTAATGTTATTTTAACCTACTTTTTCTTTCCTGTTTGTTTGTTTTTGCTGTCTCCCTTATGTACGCTGTGTGTCTCATTCTGTGGCACCTGATTTTGATGGAAATGTTGTTGCTGGTTTTTAATGTCCAATAAACGTGATTAAAAAAACTCCTGTCAAGTTTTGTTTTTCAGGTTCAGGTTGTGGAGTAGATATTATTTTGTCTCTTTACTTATAACAATAATCTACTTTTAATTTCTTTTAGTGAAACAAATTTTGAGTCATGTTTTTATATTCTGCTCACTTTTCTTATTTGCACCGTGATGATTTTGAGGTCTAAAATGCTCTTTTTTTAACTGTTATCTTCTTCCAACTACATTATATTGTGTTATAAACTATTAATTTATTGTTTATACACTGCTTATACATAAAAGGTATGGGGACTTATAGTAAAGTGTTTAAAAGTCATTTTATTTGTTATTTGTTTTTATTGTTATTAGTGAATATTTCTTTTATACAAGGTGACATGTGAAGTTCACTACATGCCTCTCTATACTGCAGTGTGAGTAACTTCTTTTTATAAACACATACCCATGAGCTGATGCTGACTTGTAAACCTCATTATCTCCAAAGAGGTCGGGATGATCGGGACATGTCACAGATAGACGATGAGTCAGTGTGACTCAGAGGGACAACACTAATACTGGTGTGATCAGCCATCTGCATCGCGCTCTTGTAGTATGGTTGGTTTTAATTTAGGCAGCTTCTGAGTGCTTCCTGTAATGTTTCACAAAAACATATATATATATATCACTACTAACAATTTTTAAAATAATTTGTATGTGATTTTACTCATCTGGAGTCAATGCATTTTTGTATTTTTAAAATACAACAGGGACACCAAATTCTCCTCTTTGTCTTCATCTGGTGGTAAAATCCCCAATGTCTCAGCTTTTATTTTGAAGGTAAAAGGAACAGGATGACCTTTCGCTTCCAAGTCAGACTGAACAGGTGAACACTCTTAATCTTAATCACTTAAAATATTTTCAAATGTTGCCCTAATGTTTTTCTTCACCTTGTGCAATTTTAAATAGTTTCTGCGTTTGAGGAGGGAAACACAAATAAACTCCCACAGGCTCAGTATTTATACAGAATATTAATAATTAAAAAAACAGTTAAACATCACACAAGGGGCCTCAGTTTTAGATTTGAGAGTAACCAAGCTTGTCTTACATCGCCAGGATTTTGTCAGTACTCAAAAAAACCACTAGAGGGCAGGTTCTCACCACTTTAACTGCTGAGAGGCTTCGAACCTGAATGATTTCTTTATCTCTGCTTTAACGCTTCGGTTTGTTGGGACAATAAACATCACAGGTGGTTTGAGTCCTGTTGTATAGTTTTGGGTGGAGAAATGTTTTGGGAACTCATACCTCACATTCTTGAGATCAAAAACCTGAAAGTTTTGATTAAACAAACAACAGGCCACCACACCTCCTGGACAAACATTAATCCACGTACATGAACACATTCCTCACTGAAAGGGCCAACACAGGGGCTTCAGAAGAACACTTGACAGAGACGTTAGTAGATAAATATATGCAGCGAAGTGTGTTGTCATTTTGGAACCACCCCACAAGAACTCAGAGCTCTTTGTGCAGCACATTAAAGGACGATCCGGTCTTTTTTGCTCCTCCAGCAAAGAAACATGCAGTAAAGTGAAGGACAGACTCAGCTGAATGTGAGCTTTGTCTGATTGACCCCATACACATCTGCTGGGCTTTGTGTGCACTCCACACTGAAGCAAAGTGAGTAATAGTCACATGCTGAGAGCGACATGCTGGTACTGACGTTAAAGTCTGTTATGCGGGACAGTGAAGTGTGGACATTTTGTCTGAATATTTCTCTCTGCTGGACAAAGATTCTTAACTTTCAGAGATCAAGACAGACACAGCTTTAATTTGTCAACATATTATTCCCTTTATGATGCTTAATGCTTAATGTATAGAGAAATAGTGGTTGTCTGTGTGTGTGTGTGTGTGTGTGTGTGTGTGTGTGTGTGTGTGTGTGTTAGATCTCACTGCTTGCTCTTGCTCACTGCTCTCACTCTTGCCACTAGTATGTCCAATATAAAAAAATGTATTTATATGATAATCTAATCTCTGAGTAAAAAACATAGTTTTACACATTTTTCTGCCAACTTGTCTTTTCATGATTAAAGTAAATAAATGATATAAAATATTAATGCCTGTAAACACTAGTATGTAGTAAGTATGATACTTTCTGGGTTGAGTCCAGTCATAGAGTCATATATTTAAAAAAAACAATTTGGGAAATATACTTTTTTGCTTTCTAGCTGAGAGTTAGATGAGAAAACTGATCAGTTTCATGTCTGTCCGTTAAACAAAAGGTTGCGGGTGGTTAACTTATCTTAGTATGAAGACTGTAGACAGCTGGAAACTGCTCTCCTGGCTCTGTCCAAAATCAGTTTACCAGTACCTCTGAAGCTCACTTATTATAATGTTATACCTCATTTGTTAACTATATATTAAAACCAAATTATAAAAAAGACAGTTTGGGGTTTACAGTATACGTTTACTCAACAGGAGCCTCATTTTATAAACCTTCTACATCTGAAATCATGTTATCTCAGTTTAGGATGACAAGAGTTTTGGTATTACAGAAACATGTTTCCAATCCAATCTTAATTTAGGATAGGAATTTAGTTAGAAATCCTAATTCAGGATGGCATCAAGTTCAGACAAAATTCAAAATAACTGCCACAGATGGCAGCACCACTGCTGATAGGTCTGTATGGCAATGATTTTGAAGATGGAGAACAACATCGAAATATTGTGATTGAAAGGCCACTCAAACTGAGTGATGACACTTTAAATGACCATGTATTAATATGTATATATCAGCAGCTAAGACAGTTAATTTTGAAGTTGATCATTGGGAAAGAAAACTTCCCAAACTAGTGCAGTTTCCTCTCCTCCACCGGTGTGATTAATGCATCCAACTCATCAAAGCTAAAATTGAATGTCCTGCTGATGATAACTGAGCCATTCTGCATAATGCCTTTATCATGTTTTAAGTCATTTTTGCTTACAATACTTTTCAGCTT
Organism: Scortum barcoo; assembly: GCA_023238725.1. Classification (NCBI taxonomy): domain Eukaryota; kingdom Metazoa; phylum Chordata; class Actinopteri; order Centrarchiformes; family Terapontidae; genus Scortum; species Scortum barcoo. The sequence goes on along the minus strand of CM041543.1, from coordinate 8,980,015 downwards.
TTGAATGCAGGACTAATAGAGTATTTTCACACTGTGGCACTGCTACCTTTACTTAGTAAAGGATCTGTGTACTTCTTCCACCACTACTTAAATCCATCACCTGTGTGGAGATGTTAAGAGGGAAAGTGTGAGCAGGGTGATAAAGAGGCAGGGGAGGGTGAGTTCCTGGAAACAGAGGGAAAGAGAAGTGAAAAGATGCAGTATGATATCTAAAACACAGACATCTGAGGATAGTAACAGCTTAATGTATAAAGGTGCTGCTTCTGTGACGTTTCACTCACTGTCCTGTAACTATTAACTGTTAACTGAGGATCTCATCTTCATGCGTCTTCCTTATCTGTCTCAATAAACAGCCTTGCTCAAACATCATTATGTAATCCAAAAACCATGAAATAACAGACACGTTCTTTAGCATCTGACTGGAATTGAAATCTCCTCGCTGTCCTCTGGTGTGGCCATAGAGAAGGAAGTCCAGGGCAGATCACATGAGTGCAGTGAAAAAAACTGCGATTTGCTGACATCCCCTTTTTCATTGGCCTTTGTCCAACGTCCCATTTCACTAGAAAAGCCTCTGTGGACTGCGGACTAAGGTCAGTGAAGCTGCTCTGGGAGCTGAATGCTCTCATAGTTTATTATGGTCTGAGCCGCTGGATTAGCAGACATAAAGAAACTGTAAAAAAAATAGAGCTCAATTACACCTCATCATGGGCCTGCAGGTTTGACATTTACAGGGTCAAAATAATTCATACCACTTAATACCATTACTTTATGACCCATGAGTCGTTTTAGTGCTACTAAGATCAGGGCACAAGAACATAGATGACAGAGAGAGTGAAGATTGCATTCAAGACATGAATGTTCATGTCAGGACGTCTAAACACTCACAAGTTTGCTGAGTTGGTTGCGTAAGAGTTGAAAATAGTTGACGTGTTTGTTTGCTCTTCAGGCTCTTCCACATTTTTAAGTGTCAAATTGAACTTAACTTTACGTTCAAGAAGAAATCAAGAAAAATCAAGTTTCCCAAGAACAGTTTCCTCCCGCCTGCAGCTCTTCAACAAAGCCCAGAAACAACTGACCCTTATCCTGCCCCCTGGACATGACATGTTACATTAACACAAAGCTCCCTTTATGCACCCCAAGGCAAGTTGTCTGTATCTGAAAAATGTTATCAGAAAATAGACAAGAAGATTGATAATCTAATGTTTGTGCGCTGAGAATAATGGTTGTGCGTTTTATTTTATTTTATTGTGTGTCCAGCACGTCTGTGCCGATTCTGGTTTGAGAAATAAGACATAACTCTTCTGTGAAAGCACAAATTTGTCACTGTTACATTTTTAAAAGGATAAAACGTGCAAACCAGCGAGCTTCAAAGGTGCAAGTATGCAGATTTTATCACCAGTACTTAACACTGAGTCAAGATAACTGTTTTCCTGTGTCCCATTTTTAACCTAAGCTAGTGTTTTCCAAGCTAATATCCACAGCTTCCTTTTGAAAGTCTGTGTGTCTTTGTGCTTCTTGTGCTTTTGTGCTTTTGTGCTTTCTGCGAAAATATCACATTATCTTACCTTTAATATCACAATCTAAATCACATCCATAATGTGTAATGTTTTGGTGAGCAGTCCTATGGAGAACAGGGATCTATGGAAAAGCTCCACCACGAACATCTCTACATGCACAGTAAGGCACAAATTCTACAGATGATTAACATCTAAGTTCTGATCGTAAGTTTAAGTCGTCTTAATATCTACATAGGAAAAAACAATCAGTGAGCATGAATGAACCTGAAGGCCACTGTGGGTTCTCCTGCGTGCTTGGAAAAGGAGGGGGGGTCTTCAGCTCAATCTGCAACCTCACAATTTGATGCAACCAAATTCCTACAAACTGCTCTGCTTTGACAAACAAATACAACAGCAGTATTGATCTGCACATCTAACTCTCGGTGAGAAAGTCAACTATTTAACTATCAAACATGTATTAACTGATTACAGTGAAAAAAGCAGCAAATGCAACATTCATATATCATAACCAAAACACTGATATGGATTATTGTTTTGGATTATGGATTATTTGTTTTGTTTTGTTTGTTTGTTGACTATTTACACATCCAGCAAACACAAAGATAAATCATTATGACAAATATTCCAATATTCACTCTACTTTTAGCTCCGTTTTGTTCTCCACCAAGTCTTGAGGGAAATATTTGACTCTTATCATGTCTTTCACTGCTAGCCAATAACTTTGTCTGTCATCTTTAAACTTTGAAATTAATGCTGTGGGCTGTAAAACCAGAGCAATGAGCACAAAATGCGTCTTACTGCTGAGAGGAGCTGCTGAGTCAGGTGATATTTCTCTGTGGGTTTGTCACTTTGTCACATTATACATTATTATTCCGTCCCATTCTAATTTTAAAATCTCAATCACATCAGCTTTGAGCAACATCATCTTTAAAAAAAAAACAAAGAAACAAAAGCATGTTGTATAAAACTTATCCCAGTTTTCCCTGCTCATCCAACTGAATCAGCGTGCCATCTTTCAGTCAGATAGTGAGTTTGGCACAAACACCCCGAGGCCTGATTCTCTGCCTGTTACATGGCCATATTGCGAGGCCAGATGGCTGGAAATGTAATGAAATGAAAGAATAATTTCCTCCGTGTGAACTGGAGTTTGCTGTCTGTGCAGAATGCTATCTGTTAAGCTGGGGTTCGCCAAATTGTTGGCTAATTGATTTAGTGTGTATAGAAAGTCTGCGTTTCTTAGATAACGCTGCAAACATTCAGCTCGACTCCTCTGCAGCGTGAGTCAGTGTTTGCTGCACAGTTGTGTGAGGATCACCGGTTTGTCCTCCCGCTGCTGAAATAACATTATGACCTGTTGACCCCTTCAGTACAGGGCTTGCTCTCTCTTTCTGTTGTAAACAGACAAGAGAACAAAAAGAGCACACAACACAGAGTGCGTCAGGATAACAAGGATCTCATACTTCAAAAGTGAGGCAATGAAAGTTTTCTCAAGGCACAAAAAATGCTGTTAATGTATCTGTTAACATGTTATGTTATGCAAATGTGTAGGTGAAAGTATGCCTGATGGGTTTTGACCCTCTGAAGAGCATTTCTGAAAGGTTTATTGTGGGACTTTACAGTTGATCAGTCAGCAACAGAGATATCTGTTATCGCACGTTTTGTTCTCTTTAATTTCAGGCCATGTTTCAAAGCAAGAAGACAAAGTGTGATGAAACATACAGTGGGCGATAAATAAAAGTATCTTGGTTGTCCTCTTTACAAAAGTGGGTCTGAATTGAGCTAAACTGCAAGAAAAATATGCAGTTACAAAAAGTTGCGCTAGTTTTACAATGGCCCCTGTGTATATACAGGAGGGAGTCATTTTATGATATTTTAATTACAGATTAATATGTAGAATTTTTTTTACTTAATCGTTCAATCAATTAAACCACATTCGAAAATTATGAAAAATCATAATTAATAATCCATTATAATTTCCCAGAGCCAAAGTTTACTATCATAGGGGACTAATATATCGATTAGGTTTTTTAAGTTTTTTAATTAACTAATTAATTGTCTGTGTGAGCTCTAATATGAAGGTAACAGGGTGGTGAAGTGAGCAGATCTACTACAGCATCTGTGTGAAAACTCCTTTCTAAAAGCAGTGTTTGTTCTTCACATGAACACAGAACTGTAATACATTTCAAGTCACATGGCAATAAGAAACCTTCAGCTTGCCCTTTCCTCATCTTTCCTGTCAGAACTTTGCAGGTTTGCTTTGTCACATATTACAGTCACATGCAAGTCAGGCATGAATGGTGTAAGTTGCGTGTCGATCTATATGTGTACTTTCCCCTTTGACAGACTTTGACAGCGTTCCACCCAGTGCATGCTGGGACAGCAGCTGCAGAGGAGTGAGCCAAACAGTCTACGAAAATGAACTGAAGAAAAAAGAAAGGAAGAAAAGACCTCGGGACAATGTTCTTGATGATAAGAGAGAGAGTGCACAAGGCTGCGCAAACACTTGCATAGTTTGTACATACTGTACCTGCAAGAAAAAAAAACACTCGAAAAAAAACTGCTTTTAAACTGGTGACCTGTTCACTGTGCAACTGTTCTAGTTTGTCTGTAACCAGGTTAGATCCATATGAGCACTTCATTCTTTCAAAAGCAGGTTTCAGTAACAACAGTTTTTATATACAATGCGAACACTTTATTACATATAACACACTCCCTCCACATATCAGACAAACTACATCAAGAATGTAAAAAGTCTAAAAAGCTTGCTCACTGTGTTCTTGATAAATATTTCACATGGCCAAATCCACCAGAATGAGTACAGAACAGACCAAGACCACATTCATTCAGCTCAGCCAAAGTTTTCTTTACTGTCGATGACAATGTTAACATGCTGATGTTTAGTAGATATAATGATGACTGTGTTTACCATCTTTGTGTGTCAGCATGCTAACATTTGCTCATCACAGCACAATGTACAGCTGAAGGAGCTGTACTCAGGATGCACAATTCATCCCGAGGGAGACATGAATATCTGTATTAACTGTCATAGCAGTCCGTCCAACGTTTATCAAAAAAATATCAATCTGGTGGTGGCGTCACAGCAACAACACTAAAATGTGTTAAAATAGCAAAATCCCCATCAACCTGGATGGGATATCAAGATAGTAGGAGGGTGAGCTACACTTTTATTTTATCATATTTTACTGGGCAGATGTGTGTGTATATCTGAATGTGTAGGAGGGGAGCATATCAGCACCAAACGAGTCAGTTATGTGCTGTGCTGGTTTGAAGGGAGCGAATGCCAGCAGTGACTCTGCTGCTGTTTTCACTGAATTCCTCTTGTCAGTTATGACACACATCCTCGTGTTAACGTGTGTGTGTGTGTGTGTGTGTGTGTGTGTGTGTGTGTGGGATGAGCTATGTACAACAGCAGCATCTGACTGTGTGTTTGTTTCCAAAGATAAATGTGAACCATACAAATGTGGGAGCTGGAGGAGGAGGACATCAGGAGAGAGGAAGAGCAGCAAACACGTTGTGTAACAGCAGAAATTAACGACATTATGTACGACATAACACTGTTACTCATACTTTGATGCAATATGGATCAGAGTATGAGTCACTGATCAGGCCTCAGCAACAAATGATATTGTAACATTATAAAAAGATCTAATTTAAAGTAGTTGATTTGTCTTTTTTTAAATATTTAATCATATATTCTCTTTTTAGTTTTAATCAAATCTATTGTGAGCCACTTCTTTATCACATCAACAGACAAACTAAAATAATGACTTGACTTAATGATGGCATTAAATGAAAAGTTATGGGATCATCAGTGTTGTTTCAGTTCATCCTGAGGGCGACATGAATGTCTACCAGATTTCATGACAGCCCCTCCAGTGGAAGTTTGGATTTTTCTCAAGGTAAGTGACAACAGACAACAGAGAATCAATTCATCAGTCAGGAAGTGACTCAGTCAGGAGGATTCATCGTCTGGGGACCATGCATGGATCAGTGGACAATATTTCATGGAAAACCATCCATTCAGATAACTCAATCTGGACCAAATGCATAACCAACCCACTGACTGGCAAACATTTTCTGTAAATAATTATACGTTTTTTTCCACCCTCGCCGCAGCGTTGCACACGTGTACTCCAGGTCCCTGTGACATCACAGGTGGTTACAGGTGCATCAGTGAGACACTGGCCGTGGTCAGACCTGAGACATTTAACCAGAGAGGGCAGCAAAATACTGTTTTTCAGCCTAGTGTTAAATTAATAATCCAATATTTTGTGTGTTAATTATCCCATTAAAATACCTTAAAATCCAGGATTTTCAATGGGTAAATGAATTAAATCTTTAGAAAATTTATTTCAAACGCTGTACCTAAGTTAAATTTTAAGGTACTTGTACCTGTAGTAAATCAGTTTTACTTCATGTTTATACTTGTTTTGTTTTAGAGAAAATGTTATGGTTATGGTGAATTTAGTTTCACATACAGTGCATGTGACAAGTTTGTAATATGATGTGTTATTAATGACAGTACCTTTGCAAACTCGAAACTTGTTTTATAAACTTGTTTTATAATGATATTTTGAGTGATTATCACAAAATATTTATTCATTTATACAGGTGTCTCTGTCCTTATTCATCTATTTTAGGTTCCCTGCAGCATTACACTGTACGTGAATCAACAAAATGATAAGTTGTAGCTGAATTTTTGCTGAAAAAAGGACACCCTGCATGAGGGACGAGGACAGTTTTAAAGGAGTTAAACACAAACAAAAGCACAATGCATATAAAGGAAACAAAAATCCTCATAACAATCAGTCAAATGTAAATATTCAACAGCCCTGATAATATTGAACTCTGCTCTGTCTTCATGTCATTTGTAATGTTGTGAACTGTTGCAATCCTCATACTCTGAGCGGTCAAGTAGCTGATAACGGCTGTTAAAAGATGACATTTTATCTTTACTGTATGCAGATAACATAATCATGGAGGGGGCGGGCGTGAGCGTGTTTATACTGTCTTTTCTGTTCTTGGAGTTGTTCGCACTGTTTTTTTTTATGAGATCGTGATCAAAGTCTGAGAGGATAGCGAGGGAGCCATGAAGGCACAGTATGGAAAATCTGTGAAACATTAACCCGAAGTCTTTTCCCTGACAAGACTGTTGACAACAACAAAGAAACACGAGGTTTGATTTCACTTTGTTCATTTTTTCAAAGATTTGTTGAAATGATTTCTTGTAAAATAAAATGTTTTATTTCAGTAAAATTTTGCAATTTTTTGTTCCTTTTCATTTTTGCTTCATTTGTGACTATTTTGTTTGTACGTAAACTTGGTGGCCACTTTATTGGGTACACCCATACGATCTACTCTTACCTTTACAAAGTTCATGATATTCTTTTTTTTTTTTTTACATTGACATATAAACTGGATAAAGTATAGATTCAATTACGTGTTTATTATTGAGGCCATAGTTTACTGTAGTGTTGAACTTCATGATATTTATGTATTGTACATAAATACATATTTCCTTCCCATTTACATACTTGGGTGGGGAATATAATTATATTATTATATCTATTTATTACTATCATAGTATTTTAGAAACAGCTCTAAATATAATACAGTCTAGTAAACCTACACTAACTCTGACCTAGTCCTGAAATATATAACTGAATTAACTCCTGTATAATAGTGTCAACATATTATCGTAAAAGGAGACTTTGGCACAACAGTTGGATTGTATTCAACTGTACAAGTGTACCTCATAAAGTGGTTACTGAGTGTATGTTACAGTTACTATTTTTGTTCAGTGTAGAAAGTATTTCTGATCGTTTCCTGCTCCTTTCTTGTATATCTGCTTATTTGACACTTCTGTTTCCCTGAAACATGTGGTCAATAAAGTTTATCTTATCTCATTTCCCAGCTTTATAAAAATCTTTCTACCTTTTTATGCAAAATGCCCCATTTCACAGGTCACATGACGACTGAGCTATGTCTCCCTGACTAATGAGCACCTCCATCTGCTGAGGAGCAACGCGAGATGTGTTTCAGTAGTCGTGGTTGAAAACTGAGTAAGTGGACCATGGTTGAAAGGAGTTGTTCACCATTTTGGAAAATGTGCTCATTAGCCTTCTTGTGTTTGTAAAGTTGAAGTTTGTATGTAATGAATGTTGTGACTGCTGCATTAACATCTACAGGTACATTTTGGTGTGTAAAACTGTTCTACACTGATGTTTGAGCACATTTTGATGATAATAATATGGAATAATGTCAGACTACTTCTTGCAGTGGAGCAATGGAGCAAATTTTAGTTACATAAAGGATTTAAGGGCTTCTTCCTGCACTGGTCATCATCATCATCATCATCACCATGACCATCACCAGAGAGCTGGTTAACATTCCAGCCCTCCTAATCTCTCTCTGGGGGTCTTTTGTGGGTACAAACCTGCCATGTGGTCAGATTAAAGGTTTCTGAGAGAAGTGTGGGAGAGGACAGTCACAAGTTTGGATCTAAAGGCAACCTTAAAGCTACATGCTCATCAACTCTTGCTGCACATCTAGCGTGTGTGTGTGTGTGTGTGTGTGTGTGTGTGTGATCTTACTGGTGATAAGAAATATCCTCAGAACTGCTGAGATGAATGAACTGAAGTAATAGTTTACTGTTTCAGTGTGATGTTTAAAAAAAAGTGTCATTCAGTACTTGTGATAGAAATCGTGATAGTTTAATTCAGTAATTGTGATCTTATTAAACAGTTTGCTATAAACAGATTGTTGATATGCATACAAACATTAAGTGTTTGAACCACAAAATATCTTGAATGAATGAGGAAGTAAGTAAGTAAAATTACAACTTACTAAAGTACAAGAAATTTAAAACCTTCTACTGGCAATCTCAATGCATTATGGAAGTATTGGAGTTCATCCTGAGGGGGGCATGAATGTCTTCACCAAATTGCATAGTAATCAAAACATTTCACTCAAAGCCTCATGTGTGTGAACCTCTTGGTGATGCTAAATGAAAAGTAAGGGGATAACCAAGTACAGTAGACTTCATCCTCTGGGGACCATTAACGACCAAAGTAGAGAACTGACTCACAGACCAGCAGTGTCATCCACAATCACGCTGCTAGCATGGAACAACCTAAATGAAAAGGAAAAAAAATACATAAAAAGTAACAAATAGTATGGTACAAATTCAGTGCAGTTACCGCGGTGTAACAAAAAGCCCCACGTTAATAAAGGAAATAAAAGTACCCTTGAGAAAGTGAACAAAGGAAATGAAACAAGCTATGAGCGTCATCCTCATTTAAATCCATTAACGTCTGAGTCATCACTTCATCTTTACAGCCTACACACTGACTGACGCACATAAAATCAGGCTGACCAGCCAGCATTTATTAAGACCACAGCGATCGCTGTCACATGTGAATCGGTCTGTCAAGTAAAATGTAACAAGTGAAAGTTTGATACCACAGATATAAAATATGTTCCAGCAAGTGTTTTTTACATTTAGATGTGTTGTTGTTGATTTATTAGGCTATACGTATAAAATTTCAGGTAAATTTACTTTCAACAAAAAACCAAGTGACCACTGCAGTCTGTGGTCTATAAATAGGACTATATGACACAATGGACTCTTTCTCTCTAAACAAAAACAAGGCTCAGAGGCCACTGACTGCAGCTACGGTCACTTTCACTCTGTTTCATTCCCCTTTTTCTTTTAGGACAGAGGTTAAACTGTGTCTGAATTCACCTCCTGCTTCACACCTAGGGCACTGTATTCATTTCACCCTCAAAATGCCCCCCAATGGAACAATAAATGCTCAGTGTTGGCGGCCATGTCTATTGCAAAAGAGAGAAAGGTGCAAATGGTCACATGGCAGATATTCAGCCATTTCCACACGGCCCCATCACCCCGCGGACTCAGCAAAAAAAGCAAATACTGGCTGCGTTTCATTATCAGTTCCACTTTCCCTCATTCACCTCAGTCCTCAGGCCTCTCTGCCTTAGGATGACAGGTGACATAGAAGAAAGAGCCACAAAGTCCCTGAGGGGGTGGGTGTGTGTGTGTGGTGGGGGGGGAGGGGGTCATTGTGGTTGAATCAAACACAAAACATTCACCCAGGAAAAAAGGGTTTGTATCCTGTGGGAAGCAGATTTTGGCCTGTTTCAGACTTAGTTGACTTAATATTTTCAGGAGAGTTTTCAGTCACAATTTGGTTAGGTTTAGGCAACAAAACTACCTGGTAAGAGATCATGGTTTGGTTTCAAATAGAGCCTTTCACTACCTATTACACATTTTAGAAAGCCTCAAGTATCTTATGTGTCTGGGTGCAAATAACATCTTTGCTACTGACACTGGGGTGCTAATAGCATCTGCCTTAATGTAAACAGACACGTGCTAATTTCTGTAGAGGGTAATTCATTTCAATGACTAAACATCTGTCTTGGAAAAACAAAGCACTGTATCTGCAAATCGTCAACTTTAATTAATAAGCTAAGAAAATCACATTTTTAGCATTGTGACGATGCATTTTTTTCAGCAATCTGAGGGACAGAAGTCCTTCAGTTTATCTAAAATAATTTAATAAAAGTGGGGTAAATGGTTTCCACTGCTCAGGGAAGAAATGTTTAAGCTTGTATGGGAAGGAAAACCTTATCAATAGCTATACACTTGTGTTTGTGAGGTCAACATGAAGCTACAGCCATGAGACAATTAGCCTAGCTTAGCATAACACTTGAAGCAGGGGGAAACAGCTAGCCTGGCTCTGTTCAAAGGAAAGAAAATCAGCCTACCAGCTAATTTATCAACACATTATATCTCACAACTGTCTGGATTTTGCGAAGATCGCCTGGTAGCTATTTTTTAGATTGATGTTTAGCTCGGTGACATGTGAGAAGCAAATATAGACTATGGACTTAAGAAGGAGCCCCCCCAATATTGCTCCCTCTATCCATCCTGAACAACATGGTGTCTGCTGTGGAAACTTTCAGGTTCCTGGGTTCCATAATCTCCCAGGACCTGAAAGTGGGAATCCAACATCGACACCATCAGGAAGAAGGCCCAGCAGAGGATGTACTTCCTGCGCCAACTCAGGAAGTTCAACCTGCCTCAGGAACTGCTGATTCAGTCTGTCCTCTGCACATCCATCACTGTGTGGTCTGGATCAGCCACCAAACAGGACAGGAACAGACTACAACGGACAGTCAGGACTGCAGGAAAAAATCATCGGTGCCAGCCTGCCTGCCCTCCATTCAGGACTTGGTACTGCGTCCAGAGTCAGGAAACGGGCAGGTAACATCACTGCAGATCCATCACACCCTGGACATAACCTGTTTCACCTCCTCCCCTCCAGGCAGGCGCTACAGAGCTCTGTACGCCAAAACAACCAGACACAGGAACAGTTTCTTTCCTCAGGCTGATGAACATTTAACACCAGTCACAGAGCATCAGGAACAATCCCGAAAACATCTTCATCTTCTTCATCCGCTTGGTCCGGGACCGGGTCGCGGAGGCAGCAGTCTGAGCAGAGATGCCCAGACTTCCCTCACCCCAGACACTTCCTCCAGCTCTTCCGGGGGACCCCGAGGCGTTCCCAGGCCAGCCGAGAGACATAGTCTCTCCAGCGTGTCCTGGGTCTTCCCCGAGGGCCTCCTCCCGGTGGGACATGCCTGGAACACCTCCCTAGGGAGGCGTCCAGGGGGCATCCAAAACAGATGCCCAAGCCACCTCAGCTGACTCCTCTCGATGCTGAAGGAGCAGCGGCTCTACTCCGAGCTCCTCCCGAGTGACCGAGCTTCTCACCCTATCTCTAAGGGAGCGCCCAGCCACCCTGCAGAGGAAACTCATTTCGGCCGCTTGTATCCGCGATCTTGTCCTTTTCGGTCATTACCCAAAGTTCATGACCATAGGTGAGGGTGGGAACGTAGATTGACCGGTAAATCGAGAGCTTCGCCTTTCGACTCAGCTCCTTCTTCACCACGACGGTCCGGTACACCGACCGCATAACTGCGGACGCTGCACCAATCCGCCTGTCAATCTCACGCTCGATCTTTCCCTCACTCGTGAACAAGACCCCGAGATACTTGAACTCCTCCACTTGAGGCAGGACCTCTCCACCCACCTGGAGAGGGCATGCCACCCTTTTCCGGTCGAGAACCATGGCCTCAGGATTTGGAGGTGCTGATTCTCATCCCAGCCGCTTCACACTCGGCTGCAAACCGCTCCAGTACATGCTGAAGGTCCTGGCCTGATGAAGCCATCAGGACAACATCATCCGCAAAAAGCAGAGATGAAATCCTGTGGTTCCCAAACCGGACTCCCTCCGGCCCCTGGCTACGCCTAGAAATCCTGTCCATAAAGATTATGAACAGGACCCGGTGACAAAGGGCAACCCTGCCGGAGTCCAACATGCACTGGGAACAGGTCTGACTTACTGCCGGCAATGCGAACCAAGCTCCTGCTCCGGTCGTACAGAGACCGAACAGCCCTTAGCAAAGGCTCCCGGACCCCATACTCATGCGAGAGCACCCCCCACAGAATACCACGAGGGACACGGTCGAATGCCTTCTCCAGATCCACAAAGCACATGTGGACTGGTTGGGCAAACTCCCATAAACCCTCAAGCACCCTGTGGAGGGTATAGAGCTGGTCCAGTGTTCCACGACCAGGACGAAAACCGCATTGTTCCTCCTGAATCCGAGGGTCGACTATCGGCCGAATTCTCCTCTCCAGTACCCTGGCGTAGACCTTCCCGGGGAGGCTGAGAAGTGTGATCCCCCTGTAGTTGGAACACACTCTCCGGTCCCCCCCCTTTTTAAAAAGAGGGACCACCACCCCACCCCAGTTTGCCACTCCAGAGGCACTGTCCCCAACCTCCCTCCCCCCCCCACCTGCACTGTAAACAGTGTTGGCAGAGTACTGCTTCCCCCTTCTGAGGCGCCGGACGGTTTGCCAGAATCTCTTCGAGGCCGACCGATAGTCCTCCTCCATGGCCTCACCGAACTCCTCCCAGACCCGAGTTTTTGCCTCCAGGACCGTCCGGGCTGCGGCTTGCTTGGCCTGCCGGTACCTGTCAACTGCGTCAGGAGTCCCACAGGCCAACATGGTCCGATAGGACTCCTTCTTCAGCCTGACGGCATCCCTTACTTCCGGTGTCCACCACCGGGTTCGGGGAAGTTGCCGCCACGACAGGCACCAGAGACCTTACCTTGCCCGTCCACAACTTCGAACCGCCATTGCGTCAACAATGGAGGCAGAGAACATGGTCCACTCGGACTCAATGTCCCCAGCCTCCCTTGGAATCTGTGAGAAGCTCTTCCGGAGGTGGGAGTTGAAGACCTCCCTGACAGAGGGCTCGGCCAGACGTTCCCAACAGACCCTCACAATACGTTTGGGTCTGCCAGGTCTGTCCAACTTCCTCCTCTGCCAGCGGATCCAACTCACCACCAGGTGGTGATCGGTTGACAGCTCAGCCCCTCTCTTTACCCGAGTGTCCAAGACATACGGCCGGAGATCAGATGAAACGACAACAAAGTCGATCATCGACCTCCGAGCTAGAACTAGGGTGTCCTGGTGCCACGCGTGCACTGATGGACACCCTTATGCTTTCGAACATGGTGTTCGTTATGGACAAACTGTGACTAGCACAGAAGTCCAATAACAGAACACCGCTCGGGTTCAGATCGGGGAGGCCGTTCCTCCCGATCACGCCCCTCCAGGTATCACTGTTGTTGCCCACGTGAGCGTTGAAGTCCCCCAGTAGAACAATGGAGTCCCCAGTCGGAGCACTATCAAGTACCCCTCCCAGGGACTCCAAGAAGGCCGGGTACTCTGTACTGCTGTTCAGGCCCGTAGGCACAAACAACAGCAAGAGACCTATCCCCAACCTGAAGGCGCAGGGAGGGAGCGACCTCTCTCGTTCACCGGAGTGAACTCCAACACATGGCGGCTGAGCTGGGGAGCTATAAGCAAGCCCACACCAGCTCGCCGCCGCTCACCCTGGGCAACTCCAGAGTAGTGGAGGGTCCAGCCCCTCTCAAGGAGCTGGGTTCCAGAGCCCAAGCTATGCGTGGAGGTGAGCCCGACTATCTCTAGCCGGTACCTCTCAACCTCCCGCACGAGCTCAGGCTTCCTTCCCCCCCAGCGAGGTGACATTCCATGTCCCTATTGCCAGAGTTTTGGTCCAGGGATTGGGTCGTCGAGGCCCCCCGCCACGACTGCTACCCAAACCACATTGCACCGGCCCCTCATGGACCTTCCTGCAGGGTGGTGAGCCTACTGGAAGGCGGGCCCACGTCGCCATTTCGGGCTGAGCCCGGCCGGGTCCCGCCGAAAACATCCATTTCTATAATAATAAATATATTTAAATACATACTGTATATACTGTATACATACTGTCTATGCTGTACATAACAAACTGTACATTAAAATACTCTGTATATTCTGTATATAAGATATCCGTTCTTAAGCCATACAAATGCATCATTGCACTCACTCTATTGCACTCCATAGTTCACACTTTAAGTTATGTTATGTGTGTGTATGTATGTTATGTTATGTTATGTTTATTTTCTATTTTCTTGACCTTTTAAGTACGAGAGGGTACTGTAAAAACCGGAGTCAAATTCCTTGTATGTGCACACATACCTGGCCAATAAATCTGATTCTGATTCTGATATTTAGGCTAAGTTTCATCAGGACGCCTCTCTCCGCTCTCCTCAAGCTAGCTTACGTATGTCGCAAAGGTGAATCCATGTAGCTGTGACCTCTCACCTCTCAAGTCCTGTGTCTTCCACATCTAAAGTTCCTGTTGTGTCCTGTTTGTTTAATCTAATTACTACAATTCATTGTTTGTTGAACGGGAACAGTAACCAACCAGTGAATCAAGAAATAGTCATTGCTCAGGCTAGCTGTTTCCCCCCGTTTCCAGTCTTTGTGCTAAGCTAAGCTAAGATAAGTGGCTGCAGACTGTAGCTTCGTGTTTAACATGAGAGTGGCATCCGCTCCACTAGAAAGTTAATAAACCTATTTCACCTAAATGTCAGCCTTTTCTTCTTTTCTGCTTCTTTTTGCCTTGTTGTTGGTGTTGTTAAAATGTGGAAAGTCTGTGGTTTTGGTGAAATGCTGAATTTTAGCTGTGTCCACTGATTCAGGTTAAGGCAGCCATTTTGTGTATTAATCTGACAACATAATGTTTTCTTAACCTTAAGCAACCTACCAACCTTCCATAACCATAGAAAACGTAAGTTTAGTAATGTAGTAGTCAGTCTAATATCTGATATTTGGGTGAAAAACAGGCAAAATACATTGTTAGTGAGCATTTTACCGATAGGTTTGGCTAACTTGTGGGATATATAATAATCTCAAATACTTTTATTTAAATACATGTCTGTTAAGTAACTGTATCTCTACAATGATGTCAAATAAATGGTGACTGAGTTAATGGCCCACAGATGAAAGCGCAGTATGCAGTATTGCAGTATTGCAGTATTATGACCTGGGTGTCGACAGCGGTTTTTCCAGAATGATCTCAAGCAGCACACAGTTGGGCTTTAAACACAACAAACCACTCAGCTCGTCTGTGTGCAGCAGCGTGCTGATTTTTCTGGTCTCTGCTAACGTTTCAAGTAGATGTCTACTGATCGGAGCATGACTTCCAGGAGGCAGGGTTGATAATGCACAAGCGGCACAAACTGGGGCTACGTGAAACTTAAACGTCAGCAGTGGACATACGCGGAGCCACTTCACTGTTTGCATACAAAGAGCTGCAGTAAAGGTGCAAAGAACACTTGGTTTTAACAAAGAGCACACAAAGGGAGCTACTGTATGCACAAACCTCTTTCTGTCCACATGAAAAGGGACAGAAAGTTAGGAGAGGGCCTGCTGGCAGCACTGAGGAATGCTGGGTAGAGCCCCGTGCTTGTTGCCTCTGGAATGCCACCGGGCCTCTTACATAAGTCCCGTCAGGTCGACGGCTGCTCCACCAGCTACACATTCACAGTCAGCAGCAACACCAGACTACCACTGAATCAACCACAGACTCAAGCCAGTGTCCGCTTCCTCCCTTACATCGCGGAGAAGAGTTGTGAAATGCTGTAATTATGGATTTATGTAATTGCAGCATGAAAACTCCACAACTCACTCACACTTAGTACGGCAGATTTACTCGTAACCATTATTACTGTTTATATAGTCTGAGGTTTTGTAACCGGACAAAAGACATGAGCTACAAATAACCTGTTTAACTTAAAGACCACATCAACATGTATGTAGCCTGACATGGGAAGCAATTTGGCATTGTTGTAAAAATAATTACACTCCTTTCAAGAATTTCCCCAAATTCAATTTGCATCTTGTAGTTACAACTTGAGCAGCAGGTGTAGTGGTTAGCACTATCACACAGCAAGAGGGTTCTGGGTTCAAACCCACCGGCTGACGGGGCCCTTCTGTGTGGAGTTTGCATGTTCTCCCTGTGCCTGCGTGGGTTCTCTCTGGGTACTCCAGCTTCCTCTCCACAATCCAAAGACATGCAGGTTAGGTTAATTGACAACTCTAAATTGCCCCTGTGTGAGTGTGAGTGGTCTGTCTGTCTTTCTATGTCAGCGCCTGTGACTGACTGGCATCCAGTCCAGGATGTACCCCGCCTCTCGCCCAATGACAGCTGAGATAGGCTCCAGCACCCCTTGTGACCCTGTGTGTCAGGATAAAGCAGGAATAGAAAATGGATGGATAGTTTATTCACAGGATTTACTGCATTACTGAGTAAATCCAGTGAGTCTTTTATACTACTCTGTACTACTCAAAAAAAGCCTTACAAACTGTTATCTTAGTATTAGTTATTTATTTCACTTCAGTCTAAATAAATAATACATGATGATCCCATGTATTTCAAAACTCTTCATTTTGAAACCCTTTATGTCCACTTAGTTCAAGTTATTCATGTTCACTTTCTGGGCCTGTTAAAGAAGCACCTCAAGTGCAGTGGACAGCATAAATTTAGTGTTGCAGGTGTTTGCAAGATGCCTCTAAGCACATTGTATGTGGACACGAAATGTTCTTTGTCAAACGGCCCATGCATGCAGCTGGTGCTAACCAAATGTTAGTCAGCATAGTACTAACTCTAAATTATAACAAAGAAAAACACTTACCTACGGAGCCCCCTGGGGTCAGCCTAGCAAAAAAAAAAAGATCCATGAATAAATCTGTACTCTCAGTTTACAGATCTGTGTGCATGGATATGTGACAAAGATCAAGGAATGGAGCATTTCAGCAGCGACCAAAGTCCATTTTATCTAGATTTAAGGGTAGATTACATGCTATTCTGTGTTTTGCATTTGATTTTCTTTCATTCCACATTTATTGCGCTATTCTTTCCAAAACCAAAATTTGTAAAGCGAGACTACAGATTTACACATGGCTCTTTTCTTTTCTCGAAACCTCCTGTCTTTTGTGGTGGATGCAGTCCGCCATTAAGTCCGGGCAAATTAAGGCTTGTCATTAGCTTTGAAATGATGCACAGCTGTAAAAGATCCACTAACTTAGTATTTTTCTACTGTTAAGTGAGGGAAAAAAATATTTACTCCAAATGGATATATTAATAACTTAAGACTGTTCTCTATTTTAATTTTGAATGACTTCTCAAAATAAGATGTCAATTTATTTTGTGTTATTGACTAACCCTATGAATCATTTCTTACAGTGTAGCTACTTACTGTTTTA
The DNA here is from genome assembly GCA_023238725.1 of Scortum barcoo. Taxonomy (NCBI): domain Eukaryota; kingdom Metazoa; phylum Chordata; class Actinopteri; order Centrarchiformes; family Terapontidae; genus Scortum; species Scortum barcoo. The sequence goes on along the minus strand of CM041543.1, from coordinate 8,962,765 downwards.
TTCAAACATAGTTTATATATCATGCGATGCCGTGTTTGTCTACAGACACCAATACAAGAACCAATGAACGCAATTATTAAACCAAAAACATTCGACAGAGCTAAACGTGGATCTTAATCGCACTCGGACTTTTACAGAAAACTGGACTGAAGGCTGAGTGTAATAATGTCATGCTGACCTGTGCACAGGCCACCTTCTCTTTAATCTCCTTCCCCCTCCGGTGACTGAAGTGGATTTAATGGGCTAATGTCAGCAACAGATCAAAGTTTGGATTGATACAGTGAGAAAGTGGCTCTAAGACTTAGAGTAGATACAAAACATTGATCAGGTTAAAGGCTTCCTGTCGCTTTTAGGGATTTATTTCAAATATGACTCCTGACATAGAAGGCATTTTGGATGTTTTTGTCTTTTTATGGACGATTTGTCTTTTTACAGTCCTTTTGTGTCTCTTTGTGGTAGATTTGTAGTAGATTTTTGGTCATTTTTCGTCTCTTTGATGTTTTGTGCCTTTGTGATGTTTTTGTGTCTAATTTCTGTTGTTTTCATGTCTTGGTGGCAATTTTGTATCTCTTTGATAAAGTTTTTTGTCACTGTAGATGTTAAATCTCTCATTTTCTTTTTCCTCATCTCTTTATGGTTGTTTTTCATTTCATCATTTCATTTTTCGACAAGAAATGTTGTTCCTGGTGTTGTATCGGGTGGGCCAGTGTAGTAATCTATTCATTATACTAATAAGGCATCTTCCAACTCCATTAGGGAAGGGGCACTAAGGGAATGATTAAAGATGATGACGTATCATTGTTTCTCAACTCCAGATCGCCATTAAAAAGGATCTCAAAACACAATTGAGACATTAGAGAAAGTAAGAATAAGACAAAGGACAAAATTGGGTTCATCAACTGTACCAAACAGCCATATTTTTTTTATTTCACAATGACACATTGGACAGGTACTGTAGATATATAGTATATCAAAAACACATCAGTCGACATGTCATATCTAAAATAAAATTAAAAAAAAAAAAAACACTTTGCACATAGAGCTCAAGTCTTAAAAGACACAGAATAAAAGTGACCAACATTAAAAATGAAGGAACGCATCAAAATACATTTCCCAGCACGTTTCTATATTGCATACACATTTAAATCGGGAGTGGAAATCTGAAATGCATCGATGGATCACCTTTAAATGATATCTGTGGTGAAAATTTGTAAAATTCCAAAGGCCACCATATGGACATGAATTCAGCAGAAACAGCCTGCTCAGCTGTCCAAAGCGGAGGACAGAAAAGCTGTAAAATGAGTCATTCCCTACACAGTTATGAGTAATGTTGGGGGAAACCAGCAGGTACTGGTAAGCAGCAACTGGAGCAGCTCTTTGAGGAGCTCCTGAAAGTCGAACACCAGGTCTCAGTTTGGTCATGCAAACATAGCAGAACGTCCTGGAAATATAAAAAACTCCTCTGGAATTTGACATGGTCCCGAACACATTCATGAGCATTTTTCACTAAAAATTAACAGCCATCAACAGAGAGCTTTCCACCACAGATTTGTACAGAGTAGTGTTTTATTATTGATAATGGCAAACAGTGCTCATTCTTTCACAGCCCCTCTAGATTGCAAGGCATTAAATTTGTAAAAGGAACATTGAACTGGGTGACTGTGCCGTTGCAAGAGGTTTGGTTACACTTGGTGCTATACCACAGCAGTTGTTTGTATTTAAAAGGCAAGGTGATAGAGGTGTTGATACGGCTTTTGTATCCAACTGATGACTGCAATTAAAACTGAGTCAAGGCCAGAGAAAAGTCTCATGAAACAAAATCATTATAAAACGTCACATTTGAAAAACTGACTACAGCATAGATGGTCTGTCAAACAAAAATCCATGACAGAAAAATTGCAAAAATGTTTCTATCATCCAAACTAAATATTACAAACAGCATCTACAGAGAGAAATAGATTGTTTCTAATAACTTAAATACTTAAATTAGTATGCAGTACAACACTTTTCCATTTTGGGACTAGAGGGTAAGAAAATAGATCTGCTCAAAGCCTACGCAAAAAAAACCCCCAGAAAAGGTAGACTCTTCGCCAACAGGTCCATAGGCTAAACAGAATAACCTAGTAATGTGTGCTCCGACTTGCATGTGTGTTTGTGTGTGTGTCCTTGTGGAGGAGAGGTTGTCTCTCAGATCCCGTCAGTCTTGCAGTGAGAAGCTTCGGCACAGAAACACCATGGGACAAGATGACGCATCACAACACGGTGCTAATGAGGGACACTCATGCAGGCCTCGCTCCAGTCCTGGAGGAGATAAGGTCAGTGAACCCCAACATGCATCGCCGCCATACTGCCAAGGCAACAGACAACAAGAGAGGGGGGGCCAAGAGGGAGAGGAGAGGCTGGAAGGAGGTATACAGAGAGAGGAAAGATGGAAAGAAATGCCTCAAATGCATTAACACACAGGGGTTTTCAGCCATTAAAGGGGGCAATGACAGAATAAACGGCTAAGGAAAATGATTTCCTTCATCAGAGGGTCAAAAACATAACAACGTCCACGAAAATTATGATTGTGGTCTGATGTACTTTTCCAGCTTCTCCTCTGTTTCTCTCCATCTCCTCCATCTCACAGAGACGACTCCACCTCTCTAGTCATGGTAACCTCAGCCTCTGACTGAGGGCGCACCTGAACGGCTGCGGCTTGCTCTGGGGCCTCACTGATCACCTCCAAGGCTGAGGCTGCAGTGGCAGCGGCCTTGCAGTCACCGCTGGCCTTCTTATCTGTGTTCTGTTTGTCTGCAGAGCCGCAGCATAGCTTGGGGGCGCACTGAGTCCGACAGGAGAGCTCGCACAGGGAGTCTCGGGACTCCGAGTTGAACGTAACAAACTCGGGCTGGATGGTAGTGGCGTGGATGCCCTCGTCGTGGAAGAAGTCCTTGATGCGCTTGGCCACCTCCATGTAAGATGTCGGGTCATGACACTTGATGTGTGCCGTGGCGATGATGCGGCTGCCGGCCATGATGTGCAGCTCGTGGATGGCTGCCGGCCAGCCAGACGCTGCCAGATGTGCAGCTCGTGGATGGCTAGGACGCTAGGACATCAAGACCCAGCAGCCGCTCGTTGAGACGGTGCATGTTGATCTGCTTAGGCACGGTCTGCAGCAGGATGAGGGCAGACTCTTTGAGCAGTGGGTAGGTAGTATACAGCAGGATGCCCACCATGATGAGGCAGAGCGTGGGGTCCAAGTAGAGGACCCAGCAGGGGCCGGCGACCTTGATGGTTGACATAGTGGGACCGTCCAGCAGGTCAACCAGCGTGTGGTTGACGTGCTGGTGATCTGTGGTGTGGCTGTTGATACACGGGTTCACACACATCTCACCAGCTATGCAGGGTTTCCACACAAAGGTAAATATTATCGCATTGACGACCACAATGACGGAGCCTAGGGCATCTCCCAGCACATGCAGGAAGACCCCGCGCATGTTGAGCTGCGACGACGAGTCATGGTCATGGTCCATCTCCTCATAGTGGGTGGTGCCATTCATCTGCACCTCTGTGCTGTCTTTACAGCTGATTTCTGAAGATGAAAAAAACAAAGGGGCCAGTTTAGTTTTGGGGAGCATGAAGCCAAAGTTTCTTAATCTGCTGGACTTTGACTCAAAATGCAGAAAAAAACTACAATAAACTCATTGTAAGAGATTAAGAATATATCAGTGGCAGTCCCTTAATAAATTGTTCAGTTACATCATTTGGGGTCAAAGCACAAGTCCATTTGTCCATTTGAAACAAAAGCCCAGAACTCAACCTGTGATGTTATAAGGTGACACATGTTGAAGATGCTCCATTCAAACGTAAGAGGAGGTAACTACGGACAATTTACTGAGACGTCCTGGTCCATTAAGCTGACTTATTAGTCATTTTTCCTTTGCTAACAATATTCTTGCTTTCACTCTTTTGACTGAGCACTATATCTGCTCGGGGCTACAATCAAGGAGAAACACAGAGGGCAGCCGTAGTGGATTATTTGAAAGAAAACTCCCAGCATGTGGGATCCTAAATGCTACAAAACATTCTGCAGTAATTCACACGGAACAAAGTCAATTAGCAATCGCTGGCCACATACCACACACAGCTCAGGGGGTGGGGTAGTGGCACCTGAGCAATGGCTTCTTGTTTCCATCCCGGGACACCGCCAGGTCATTCATCAACAGCTAATAGCGAAGCTGGGGCTGTTGGCTCCACGGTTACACTGATGTATGACCCAGTAATAGCGAACAGTGTGCTGGAGGGAGGGGGGTATAGCCTCCATTTATTGAAACTGGCAGGGCCTAATGGTGTGTGGGGAGGGGGGCCTGGTCATCTGTACGAGTTTAGCCCCTCAATGAGGGAGGAGGATGTGCACTTGGACAAGGAAGCTTTAGCTTTACTGTATGTGGCTGTGTAATAACTCAAGTTATCACTCCTATGTAAAGTCACTTTAACAGTTTGAGTTACAGAAATTATAAACAACACACAGGAGCTTCAGGAATTTCAACAGATCAGACACTGTCACAAGTCTGAGCCTGTCAGAAACAGGAATTTTCTTGGCTGAGTGAGACGCTGTTTCTACACATCACTCTATTTGTCAGCCAGCTGATAGTGGTCAGTCAGTCAGCCTGAAACTCGAGACTTCAACCTGTTTGTGTCACTGGAGGTGGGCCAAGGATAGAATAACACACAAAGAAATACCTGATAGCAAACACTAGCGTCTAAATGCCACTATGGCAGAAGAAACAATACGGATTAGTCACTCAGGCAGGGTGTCCTCACGACACACTGGGGATATACTGTGCACTGTTGTGCAATCTGAACAGCCAACAATGGAGACAAGGACATGCTGTCAGTCCAAGGCTGGATCTACAGAGACACTTGATACTGGTTTACATTCAATAATAAAAATAACAGTAAAAACAGCAGTATTACCATTTCTCGGTCTGGCATCACCAGGGCTGTTGTGGTTCCCCACCAGGTTGTTGGTCTCCTCTCCTGAAGCCTTCTGGGACTTGCCGGTTTTGCCCCTCTTGCTCTTGCCCCCGTGGGAGTGTCCGTGGCCTCCGCCGGCGTGTCCGTGAAACAGGCAGAGTCCGAGCAGGTTGACCAGCAGACCCGCGGCCCCCACCCCGGCCACCACCTCGGGGCTCTCGATCTCGTGCGGCTCGGTGAAGCGCTCGACCGCCTCCAGGACGATGGTGAAGCAAAGCGCTGTGAGGAAGACGGCGTTCACCAGAGCCCCCATCACCTCCGCCCGGATCCACCCGAAGGTGTTCTTGTCAGTGGCGTGGGTTTTCTCCGCGAAGCGCACCGCGACCAGCGCCACCACCAGGGCGATGACGTCCGACAGCATGTGGAAAGAGTCGGACAGCATCGACAGAGAGGCGGTCATCCGGCTGACCACCACCTCCACGATGAAAAACCCGAAAGTCAGCGAGAGCATACACAGCAGCCGCACACGGTTTGGCTCGCACGCCATCTTTTCTCCCTCACTCTGCCCCTGGTCGAGTGAAGTTTTGGATTAAATGTCGTTTTTTCCTCCGGTTTAACTCCGAGCTAACACCCACGTTAAGCTAGCTGCTCCCCGAGACAATACGACCGAAGGTAAGCACGTCTTCATTCACCGCCGTTATCCAGCCCCAGTAGCATCACTCGGCTCACTACTAAGGAGGGGTAAATCCGGGATGATTATCTAGTTGTCCGTTGTGACATAACACAAGCTACACCGCCGTGTTCACCCGCATTTTCCAGAAATGTTCGCCGATGAACCTCTCTTTGCAGACGGCTGAAACTTTGCACCCGAGCCGGTAAACTTTCCACACGGAGCACGACGCCGACAGGACACGCCCCCCGCCGGGTTCCCATTGGTGGAGAGGCTGCGAGCTGGAAGTCGATTGGTCAGATTTTTGCAACTCTCGCAAGTGGGCGGGGCGAGAGGGCCCAGACAACGGCGGTTGCTACGCACGCTACGGGAATCTGTAATCTCGCGATGACGTCTGTAATCGATCAGTAGTATCGAAAATCTCAGCTATTGTAGGACAGTAACTACAGCCAGCTGCGTAACTGTACAAACACTCGCATTTTACTATATATAGCTCTTCGTTGAGGAATTTGGAATTAATTTTTCATCAGTGAAAATGATGCACTCAAAAAACAAAAGTCTTGTATGTATCAATATATCCCAATTTAGATGTCTGGCACATTGATTTATCTCTGGTTTGATGTTTATTCTTCCTTAAATACCTCCTTATAATTGTTTTCTGTTGTTTTCCTGCTGATAGTGTAATACGTATAACCCCCTACTTGTCCTATAAATATGTTAAAAAAAAATATATATATATATATTTATATATGCTTTTTGTCTGTTTTTATTCAATCAGCTGTAACCTGGAAGCCTGTAATTCAACAGAAGCATAATATGATACAAATGTCCCTTTTAATTTTATATCCTATAACCTGCCATTAATCACTGCTGTGCTGTCTCTTATATCAGTGTCTGACTTTTAATGGGGAACTGATGACCCCTTGTGGAAGCTATCTGTCTTGATGAAACACTATAAGGTGCAGTAAGATAATTCTGATGGGAACTTAAAAACTAATTATTTTTGAGTAATTGTTTTGATTTATATGTAGCAGATTTCCCTAAATTTCCTACTACTGACTTATGATGAAACCTTTTACGTACTTCCACAAATTTTTCTTTCAAAGTGATTAATGTTCTTAATTTATCTTAACACCTTACCACAATTAGTTGTAGCTTTTTATCAGAAATGTAAAAGCTTAAATTCACAAAAACATAGCTTGCATAGTTTACATATTTGTTTCCATCACAGGTTCAGGAGTTTTTCTTCATATATTCACACAAGTAAGCAAAAAAATCTGCCCTTTTATCTTTTTCCAAGTAGTTTGTGAGAAAAAAAAACAGATCTACATATAGTCAACAAGAACAAACAGGACATTCACAATCACAATAGCTGTCTGTAAAATCAGCACATCCACATATCAAACTTTCACATTAAATAAAGTTCTGACACTAAATCTTGCATACAGTACAATAATACACTACAATACACTGTAGTGAAAAAAAAAAAAAAAATCAGCTTCACTACTGTCACAGCCACTGAAAGAAATAAATAAAGCTTAATTTACATCCAGTTATTACGACTCCTAGCCTTCAGCAGTTTTCACATTCAGTCACAAGTCTGACAGTGTTATCTGTGTGATCAGCGGATGCCGAGTATCTGCCTGCTCTTCAGCTGACACGTCTTCTCCACTTCGTTCAGTGTTTGAGCGCGCAGGTTGGCCACCTGCAACCTCCTCAAAACCAGATCCTGGGACGTCATGCTCTGATGATCAGCAGGCCGCTGGTTCTCTTTGATCTCACCTGCAAAGTGGACCTTCTTCTTGCCAGGGGAGAGGTTCTCCACATCTAGGACCAAACAGTAAGGAGCAGAGATCAGACTAAACTTTATATCATCAGATATATTACACAACAGGCTTCGCAGTATAACATGACATGTACATTTCAGATGGTCAGGTGTGTTATGAGCTGTACTCTTTCGATTCAATTTCTCTTTTTTCATTCAAGTCTTTATTGGCATATAAAAACAGTATTTACATTATTTAAATAGTAATAAATAAATTTCACATTAGAAACAAAAGCATGAATCCATAAAAATGTTGCTCAATTTTTTTCTCGGTTCAGTAAGTCCAGAGGTCTTCGTCCATTTCCCATACCTATGTCTTTGCCATAAAACGGTGCCAGGTGCCTCTGCTGCAGACAGTTGTAATTCTTCAGTAAACTCTCAGCCCTGAAACAGCAGATTAGGATAAAGAGTTTACACCAATCAGACAAAGGGTGACATTTCAGAATGAGAAACACAGGTTAAATGAGGTGTGGATCGTATCATTTCTAGCCTTCTTTAAGAAGTTTTACCTCGCAAGCTTCTCATTTGACAGTCGCTCACGAACACAAAGCTCCTGCTCTCTTTCTGCGATAAAAGGACAAAAAAGGAAAAGAGGGGAATCTTTATTTTTGGAATCTGTAGCACTTCTTTATCACATGATACTAATATTTTTATTTGCACATAATTGATGTGTATCTTATATTCACTGCTGTAGATGTGGAAAGAACTGAAAGCAGGTACACACTCAGCTGCAACACATGAACAAACCTGCACCAAAATGTTATTGTCATAATCATAAGCAGCCTCAAATCTGCAGGTGAGTCTGCAGTCTACCATCTCATGGCCTGTTCACAATATGATTCAATTCTGATCAGCGTTGTGGCGAAAAGGAGAGTAGAGTGGAAGAAAGGGGAGAAGAAATCAAATCCTTACGCTCCAGCCTCTCCTCGCGTTCCTTCAGCGCCTTTTCTCTGTCCCGCAGTGCCTGCTCCCTGAGTTTGAGCTCTGTGGCAGAGGCCGGCATCTGCTCAGCCGGCTTGTTGGAGGGACAGTCAGAGTCTGCCGACCTTCTTCTGAGTCTCACCTGCGCCCTCCTCTGCTCCTCAGCAACAGTGTCAGCCAACAGGCTGCTCTGGAGAATGGACTCCACAGAAGGCCTCAGAAAGTCCTGCAACAGACAGACATTGATTACTTACAAAAACTGTTGAGTAGAAGTTTCTGAAAAAATGAATGAATTTTAAGAAAATCATAGGGTGGCTAAATAATTCACTTCTAACCCTTAAGTTGAGCATTTTGCTGAGTAAGGTGTTCAGTTCCTCAGAGTATCGGTACGGGATTCTTTTGTACTTCCCCTCTCTGATCTTCTCTGCCAGCTCTTTTTGGTTGTACGCAGTAAACGGAGGGCTAAGCGTGAGAAATCCAGGGAAAATGTCAGATTTTCAGGCAACAAACTGGGTGCCAAGGAAATATATACAAGTGGAGGAGTTAGAAAACTTACGACAATGCACAGAGTTCATACAGCAAACATCCCAGAGACCAAATATCTGACTTCTCGTTGTATGACATCCGGTTTATTTGTTCCTTAAAGACAAAATGTTAACAGATGGTGAAACATGGTGGTTACAATTAGGTCAAGAGCTCAAGTTAAATGCTCCAAATATAATTCTAAAAAAGATAGGTTAAGAAAAACTGACAGCAGGATTTAACAACTCACTGGAGACATGTAGTAAGGTGTCCCAACAAACGTCTTTGCAAAACTGGTGTCATGGTTCAGGATCCTCGCTAAGCCAAAATCTCCAAGCTTCACATTCTGTCTGATGTCGAGGAAGATGTTGGCTGGTTTCAGGTCTCTGTGAAGGACCGTAGCCCTGCCATCACTGCGTCTGTGGCACTCCTTAAGAGCTAACATGAGCTGAGCCATGACTCGCAGGATGAACTGCTCCTCCAGATAACGCCTGCCGTGGTGAAAACACACACTCTTAATACTGCAGATACCGTAAGATGTAGAGTGGAGGACACATGAAGCATAAATTGTATTTATTTCAACATTAAGGACCACATAATCACCTTTCCCTGATGCATCTGGTAATAAGACCGGACAGGTCCCCGCCCTCACAGTGCTCCATGACAATGTACAGCGTGGTGTTGGTCCGGTCTATGATGCGGTCGTAGTACCTCACTATGTTTGGGTGCTTGAGCTCCCGTAGGAGGTTCACCTCCGACACCAGCATCTGCTTTTCATTCTCCGCCATGGTGCCATAGTCCAGCTCCTTCCACACAAGGATCTACGAAACAAAAGAGCCTCAATAAACCAGCATTAAGTTTGAAATTCATTACAACACATCGATTTATGATGCACTTCCTGAAGAGTCTACTAATGTTGCTAATGAGAAAATGAAGTTAAAAAAAAAAAAAAAGGAGCACAGAGGAGTGATAAAGTCAAACTAACTCAGTAAGGTCACATAACAGCCTGCTGGTCCTACCACACAAAGCAAGGCAGTGGCTGCTAAAGCCCTGAGCATACTGAACTGAGCAATGGTTTGTTTTACTGTTGTGTTATTTATTATTTAAAAGTTACATAGTCCTGTCTTGAACATGTTCTCCTGCTGCACTCCAGCTGCTACATTTTTACTAATCAGACACAGGCGTCACTCATTTTAATTTCCCAGCTTGATTCACCCAATCGACGCAGACATCCCGTGTTTAATGTTATAAAAAGAGGGAAAGGCCGGCAATTTTTGGCCTAAAAAATTTAACAAAAACAACTTTCCTCTGATGTTTGATATGTTTGATTGTCTAAAAACAGACTCGTGTCGTGGCGGCAGCCCAAACAAACAAAGCGGCTAGGTAAAGGTGACCTACAGGTGTGCAGACCAAACGTTTTACTCACTTTCCCATCAGATATCCGTCTTATTTTCTGACATCTTCCATAGGATCCGGAGCCTATAGTGTATAACACCTCGTAGTCCTCCACACGGGACGGCATCGTGTTTCTTTAACGGACTCCGGTGAGCTAACGTTAGAAAGTTACCCGACTCAACGTTAACGTCTGCTACTGCACCAGTCAAAGTGAGGATAAACTCGCCTGTAGATACACATACACTTAAAACCAGGGACTTCAGAGTGAACCTCTCGGTTTGTTTGTGCTGAAGGTGCCTTTGTTCCCCATAAATATGCTTCAGTAAACCAAATGTTTGGTTTCTTTGCTCACTCGCAGTTAACGATACAGGAAGCGTTCGCTCTCTCCGTTTAAATCGGTGCCCAAATCCTCCGCCGTGATTGGCCGGCTCCCTCCGCACGCTAGCTTCTGATTGGTCAGTTGGCATACACAAGTTGTGAGGTTGCTAAGCGCCTGGAACGCGCGAGAGGGAAGCGGGCAGGCAGGGCGCGTGCGCAGCTCTCCACAGAGTGGCGCCAAAAACGCGCAGCCGAGTCACGAGCCACGCTTTGGTCACCGTGGCAACCACGTTCACGGAGCGGCGGTCCGGGTAATTCATTTATTCAGGAAAAGTGATGGATTGATGAAAAGAAAAGACCGATTACTGGAGGATTTGTTCTTTTATCTCTGGAGCTCTCACTAGAATATGATCTGTGGAGAGATTTAGACAGCTAATCAACATTTTATAATTAAATGTGTGACTTTGTGATTTTCCTCCACACTGCCTGATACACGAGTGGCTGGTTGGAGCTGTTGTGCTGGAGCTTCAGTGCCATCAGCTTTTTGTTTTTATAGCCTCTTATTCCGTGTAGATAAAAATATTAAAAATAGAATCTAAAAGTAAATACATGTTATTTCATCAACGTTGCATAGTTAAAAAAACATAATTATGTACAGATCCATTTCTCATTGGAACAGTGTGGCCAAACTTCAGACTTCAAGTTTTCAGTAAAAAAAAAATGCTTCAATAACCATGTTATTTTTATTCAAAACAGGCCCATAAAATAAACAGGCAAAATAAGTATTCTTTTATTTCATTCAAATGGAAGTAATGAATTGGTATTTATTTTTTATTCTCATATGGTTGGTTTTAAGGTAATTTTATAGTGCGGTGTGTGCTGATAATATAGCTCAACTAATAACACAGTAACTAATAAAACTTCATCACTAACAATATCATTTTACATTATAGCTTATACATGATGTCTTTTGAACAAGGAATGCTCTTGAAAATAGTCTTTTTGTTTTTTTCAGAAAACATCATCATGATGTGTGAAATGTGACTGCAGAGAGGTGCAGAACATTTTCTTCCAGCTGAAGCACTGGGACTTCAGCTTTTCTCAAGGCACAGTGAACGTCGCTGTCCAGAAAATTAATCAAGCAAAGGCAAGAATAGCTCACTAAAAATATCCAGCCGAAACATTTGAGCATATGAAGTTGTGTGAAAGCCCTGATACCTCCTAAACATAAATCAACAGACTGTCTGTACTTGGTTAAGACCTTGTATGTCCACTGAAGGAAAAATATACATCTTTTAAAGAACTCAAGCAGAGAAAAAAAGCATTTTTTTCATTGTTTATTGTTTGCAAGCTGTCATCAGAATACTGTCCTTGGGTGCATATGTAAGACAGAGGGGAGGCTGATCAGCATTTGATTTGACTAACAGGACCACCTGAAGAGAGAACACGCAGCAACCGCTCACCCTGCTTGTATTTATGAATATGACTTATGTCATCATTATAAACAATCTGTTCTGAATTCACTGGTGCTAATGAAGAATCTGCAGAAATTTTGGATTCGTTTGAGACAAAGTGAAACCAAGATAAGTGCTGAATCGATCAGTAAGTTGAAAGAAAATTACACCCCAACTATTTTAATAATCAATGAATAGTTTAAGAAATGCATCAGCCAAAGACTTGTTGGTTTCAGCTTCTTAAAAGTAAGGATGATCTGCTTTTATGTTGTATATCACTGTAGATTGATTAAGTTTTTTTTACTATTAGTCACAGAAAAAGCTATTAAGATGTTATGTTGGCCTCAAGAGAGGAGTATTTTTCACAATTTCTGACATTTTACAGATTTAAAAATTCAATTTTATTAAGAAAAAAAAACCATAACTATTTACAGTCCTCTGTGGTGGGCTAGTCTGTGTGGTATTCGCCTTTTGGTGGTTACACAAGGATTACATTTGATCCATGAATCTGCATTTACATAAGGATCTTATAGTTACACACACACACAGATCAAACCGATCAGATCTGGTCATTGATTCCAGTCAGATCATGCGCATGTTTTCTGATTCCCACGACTAAAATGTAAAAAGAATAAAGCAGCTCTGGTATTAGTTAAAGCATAATCAAAGCATGACTGGACTAAATCCCACACGTGACAAATGAAAGATTATTTCTCTCATCACAAGTACATTTTGATGTGTGATCCCTGCCTGAGATAGCGGGCAGCCGCAGTCTCAGTCGTGTTCAAATTATTCCTTTCAGGCCTCTCCGCTGCCAGCACCGCACACTGACACCACTCACACCACCAAGAGAGCGAGCGCCCGAGCCGGTCTGTCAGTCTGCCTCTGCAAAGGTCACTCCTACAAAGAGCTGGAGGAGTTTGGACATCGGCCAGGAACAGTCGGAGGGGGTTCTTTGGTGGTGGCGTGGGGGTGCAGAGCGGAAAACTGACAGCTAAAAACAACAGAGACAGTCGGGTGCCCGAAGCTGACTCTGACGTCAGCCGCCCCGTTAAAGGCCAAGAGTTGAGAGGGAGCGACAGGGAGGACAAGAAGCTACATCCCATAATAGCCTCCTCACCTCTGCTGGGGCGACTATGAGTGGGGTAACAGGAGGCTTATGGTGCTCATGTCACCTTTGACCCTTTTGTTTTGGGTGCAGTTTCAGTCCTCCCAAGACAAGATTAAAGTGACATATATATTTTAATCACACTCACCTGGATGCTTTGGAGTATGATGCTGTAATGGATTTTAAAACAGCAGCTTATAATAGGAATAGTACAGGAATAGTTGAGAAATGCTCTTATTTGTTTTTTTTTGTCAGCAGTTTAATAAGAAGACTGATACCATACTCATTTTTGCATGGTAAAAAGTTAGCTTAGCTTAGCATAAGGACTGTAAACAGGCGAAACAGCTAGCCTGGCTCTGTCTGAGGGGAAGAAAATCTGCCTCCCAGGACCTCAAAAGCTCACGAATGAACACTATTGTAACACCACTGTTTAATCCGTAGGCTCCTGGCTATTTCTTGGACAGGACCAGAAACTTCCTGGAGTCGCTCCTCTAGTTGCCGGGCAACTGCTCCCAGCTCCCAAGAAAAAGTCTGGCACATAAGCCCCCTTCAAACTATTTGTTTTAACACTCTGACAAGATGTAATGTATTGATGAGCAGAGGGATCTTACTGGAACAAGAAACAGAGGTGAAAACAAGATTAAGAGGTTTATCCTGAATGATTTAGAAATCAAACTTTTCATTGCTTTGAGTACAACGTGCAGGTTCTGCTTACTTACATTGTAATGGGATGGAGGCAAAAATCTCACAGAAGACAGATGTTCATTTCTGTATTTTGAATAAACTGATCCTTTAATCCAGCTTCCTGCTATCAGCATTGTAGTAGTAGTAGTTTTCCCTCATATTTTCACACCAGAAATTACGTGTTTGTCCACAGAGACACACAGTCTCCGGCGGGATGTGTTGACACAAGTATTTGCATGAGAAACATCACATTGCTGAGGGTCTGACAGCAGGAGGGGCCAGGGAGACTGCGAGGCCCCTGGCTGCTGCAGTGACATTCAGCCCGGCCCTTCTCTCCCCTCCACAACTGGGTGTTTTAGTGCTTGCTGACTCAAGGGACGCCACCACCGCCGCGGCATGCAGGAGGGAACAGGCATCAAAGCGTGACAATGAGGGCCTTGGGGAGCAGTGCCCGTGAAATAGTCCATCGCAGGTGTCCGAGAAAGAACACTGGTGCCTCTGCAGAGGACACAAGAGTTCCTCTGGAGGCTAATTTGTCTGTGTGTAATGTGGGTGACCTTGGGAGATTGTGAGCTGCACTGAGGAGCCCGATCCTCCGTGCAGGGTTGCATAGCTCCTCCTCCATCTGGACACCACGCTGAGAAACAGCCACCTTGGCTCCTGACTGTTAGCCCTTTGGTATGTTGGTGCGGCTTTGTGCATATTTAATCCCATTTTCCAGCTGACTTCCCGCGGTTTTCACCCTCTTGTCCCATTGGCTGCCTGAAGCGTGTGGCTCTCCTGCAGACCCGACCCTCCAGACCGCTATAGCTGCGGTGGAGATGGAGGCGGTGGCTCCTTTGAATCCAACTAATTTAAGGCAGATCGGAAATATAAGGTTTATCATGTGGCCATCTCTCAAACTGAAGGTCAATGAGGTAATCATCAGACCCATGAAAGGGGAACTAAATACATTTACTTAAGTACTGCACTGTGAGCCTGACTTCTTGAAATATACGATAACTCTCTTTCTTGGAGAGATGTAAATGAACGGATTGATACCTCTCTCATGTTTGTAGGATAAATATGAAGCTGAAGGCAGCTAATTAGCCTAGCTTGGTATATAGACTTGAAACTGGGGGGAACTACTAGTCTGGCTCTGGGCAAAGGTCACAAAATCCGCCAATCAGCACCTGTAAAGCTTGTAAATGAACTCCTTATATCCATTTTGTTTAATCCAAACCAAAGGAGAAGTGTAACAGGAGGGTTATGGAGCTATTTCTAAACCAGAACAAGTAACTTCCTGGAGTCTCCTCTGGTTGCCTGGAAACTGGTCCCAGCCAAGAAACGGCCTGGTACACAACCAACAACCACTCTGGTTTCTGTTCAGATAAAACAAACAAGACATGAGGGGTGATGTGAGCTTTACAGGTGCTCAGAGCTTTACAGGTGCTCATTTAGTGCTAGTGACTGGTATCAGTGTGAATATTTTTATCAACTTGGCAAGAAGACAAAATAAGCATGTTTCCAAAAATGTCGATCTATTTCTTTGAAAACAATATTGCTGTACTTTTACACTACTGTTTCTGTTTCATGTCATCTAATATTACATATCCACAGTTCAGAAGGAAATATACTTTTCACTGCTTTAATCTGTTGTTACTGGAAGATTATTTCACATATAAAACTGTATAAAACTGAGTCTATAAAACACAATGCATTATTCAGTGAAGAAATCTGCCTCTCATCCTGTCAATGGACTGTTTGTATCGCTTCCCTCTGGAAAACGGTACAAAAAAACCCCCATAAAAACCAAAACTACCAGACTGAAAAACAGCTTTTTTCCCCAGAGCTGTCCAATCCATTTCCCCCTCGGACACACACACACACACAGACATAATGAACAATTGAGAACTTGAGCCATACACTGACTACACTTAAACAACCTATCTTAATTTAATCATGCCAAAAGAATAATGACAAATAAAGATTCTTGATTCTTGAAAAACAAAGAGCAGAGTATTTAGAATATTCAATTTACTGTTTTATTGCTTTTTTGCTTGAGTTTTCATAATTTTGGTGCAGCGATGATGGCTTCTTCATTCTTTCATGTTTCAATACTAATTTCTAAAGCAAGTTTGTGAAAACTACTGCACTGCAAAATAAAGATTTTTAACTCAATTATTGATGAAAAAGGAGGATAAAACGGATCGAGGGTTTTATGAGGCTCCACATCGACCAACTACAACAGAATCATTGCTTACATATTAATGCATGTGACAATAATCCTGTAAAATACTGTGAAAGGAATTTGTACTCTCACCTTTGTTAGTTTACATTTTGCTGATGATACTGTATTCATAGCCTAAATAAGTATGGTAAAATTTTGAATGCAGGCCTGTTACTTGTAATGGAGTAATTTCATACTTTTATTTTTTATATTTATATAATTTCATACTACTTTTGTTTAAGTAAAGGACTTGAATTCTACTTCTAGAAATGTACAGCATGTTTCCAAACATTCAGACAAGATCATCTTTGTGCTCACTGGTTAGAAGATCTCTGCAGTCTTGTGCTGACAGTTCACCGTCATGGCTGAAATCAGAGCTCTGTAACATGAACCAGTGACGTTCAGCAGCTTGTGACTGACACCACAGTTAAACAACGGGCACAGACCTGAGCAAACACAGGCTCCAGTTTCCTGTAGACCCTTTTCAGACAGTAACTCAGTGAAAAGAAAATATGAACGATGACATTTACATCTGCAGACGAGAGAAGACCTGCTAGAAGAGTGTCATTTAAACTGAGAGGAGGATTTCCCCCCAGTCATTATGACCTTCAGGATTCCTGCAAACTGCTGAATAATTTAAAAAACAGTCTGAATTTAACATTAGACAATGAGAAAATCAATACCACTCTGTCTGTTAAGTATGAAAGTGGCTCAGGTACAATTAAATAAATAATATAGCTATCAGATCCTTTACTTAAGTAAAAGTAGAAATACCACACTGTGGAAATAATCACAAGTTCAAGAATCAGCATTTTCAGTAAATGAATGAAGGTTAAATCAGGAAAACATAATTAAAGTATTAAAAGTAAAAATACTCAGTATAGAAAAATATTCACACTTCAATGTAAAAGCAGAATTTTACTCTTGTATTTTGATGATGTGGAGCTCATTTTTATCTGCTTTGTACAGGACTCAAACTAATGATTGTTTTCTCCATTAATCGATTGTTTCATTAGTAGAAAAATATGAATATGAGATATGCTGTAATAACCCAGAGCCCAAAATGTCCAACAGTCCAAAATCTCAAAATTATTAATAAACGAAAATTAATTAAAATAATTAATAGGCAAACCCTCACATCGATTAATTGCTTCAGCTGTGTTTGTACCAAGCATCGTATGCTTCATAAATGAAATGTTTTTGTATGCAACAATTAGAATCTGTGTGTAAAATACATACATTAAAGATGTAAAATAATGTAGTGAAGTAAAAAGTACAATATTTCCCTCTGCCATGTAGTCGAGTGGAAGTGGTGGACAGAGAAAAGACTAGTAAAGTTGAAGTACCTTACGTTTGTAAATCTGTCCTGGAGGTACGGTATCTACATGTAAGTAATTAATAATAAATAAATAGTGTAAAAATAACTAATACAATTTATACTTTTCTCTTCTAAACAACTGACAAAAGAAAGAACAAATTTTCTCTATTTATCTTTAACTAACTCATGTTATTTTTCATCTCCTTCATTTCCCCAATTTTTCTTTTATGCATTTCCTATTATCCCCACAATATTTACTTTTCTGCCATCACATTTTACTGTTTATTTGGCTGTTTCCCCCTGTTGCTGCTCCTTCAAATCTAACTGAAAACACTTTATCGATCTTCTCATCTAATTCTTGAAAACAGACAGAATTCCCCAAATCCTTTGAGATTCACCTTTTTAAACAACATAAAGGTCTCGTTATATGTCAACACTTGATACAATCATTTATGTTAAGTGCATAAAACACGTCAAAAGACAAGCGTTACACTGTTAGGATCTTTATGATGTTTTATTCCAGCACAAGTCTTTTGTGTTGTAAAATGGCTGTGTAGCTAGGAATTAAAGGAGAAGTACAAAATGGAAAATTACAGAGAGTTCTAGTATAATTTGTTTAAATCCCTATTGTGTTTATTTCCTAAAACCACATCTAGGAAAACATTATTTCCCTGCCTTCTTTGGAAACATGGTCAGAATTATTTTTTAAAAAAAGTGAAAAGGTGAAAAAAAGAAAGAAAAAAAAAAGAAAAAAGATGAAGCTTTTTTTTCAAGTCACTCTCACCATGGAGGGGAATCTGAAAGGGCCACAGGATGATTCACATTTACAGCCTGATTTGAAATGTTTTCACCTACCCAGTCAGGTAGCCCCTTTTTTTCTCTTTTTTTTTTTTAGCATTTCACACAGTTTCTACCAACAGTGGCACACATGGAGGGCAGTAAACTACTAAAATGCACCTTTTGTGCATTTGTTTATGACATTTATAATTGCTGCTCCTCTATAATTTCCTAATTAAAGCAGGCTAAGAAAATTACATATATAATTGACCTCAAAACCACAACACAAGTACATTCGAGAGAGAACAGCTGCATCATTTGCGGGGCCCTGCCAGAGTTTCCCTCGGAAGTGAAGAGCGATCCCTTCTTCGTGGGCCAAGTTTGAGCTGGACACCATGAAACCATTATTTTAACGAACACCCCGAATGTTTGTCAAGAGGGAGTGCAAGGAAACAGCATTATTTGGGACTGTGGTTCACCAGGACATCAGGTAAGGCTTGATAGTCGAGGTTCTCCACAAATCCTGATCGTTTAAAATGTACAATGGTACAAGTTTGAAACTGGGCCCGTGTGTCAGCACACAGACGTACTGTAGCTATAATGGATGAAGCACACAACAACTTCCTGGTTAGGAATTCTATTAAAATAAAATAAAATAAAATAAAACAAAACAAAATAAAAAAATACAGGGTAACACTGAGAAGTGAGAGAAAAATCATTGCTTTCATCGTCTTAAAAAAAAAAACAACAAAAAACAACAAAAACAAAAAAACATTCATGATATTTTAAACTAAAATTCTGAAATTATCACAGACCAAAAGAGAAACGACTGCAGTCGTTTCCAACAATGAAAACTCTTCCTCAGCTTCGTTATGTACAAGATTTAAACATACCATGACATGAGAACAACAGTTCATGTAATTTAAAATCAAATCAAATTTGACCACTCGTGGTGAGATTGCCGCCGCACTCTGACGTCACAGAGCAACACGACATGAATCGTATATATCAAAAATGGGGGGGAAAGACAACCACACACACTCACTTAGGCAGGTTATGCTGTAAATTTACAGTAATGACACCTATATTCTGTAAGCCAAAATCTCTATTTTAGAATGCTCAACATTAGGGTAGCTTCCTATAAAAATCATATTTTTTCCCCCTCCATGTCTTTTTTCCCGCCCCGACAACACTAAGCATATGGCTTAAATATTTGTAAAACTATGTAGTCCGATGGGGGAACAAGAGTCTCTGCCTTCTCAGTCTGGCCTGCTGAGACGATCCTTGGAGACAGACGTCTGCTCTGCTGTGTGTAGCTGCACATGGCTGTGTGTGCACATGTATGTGTCAGTGTGTGTATGCATGTTTGACAGCACAAGGTGAAAAGGGGAATCCACAAAGAGGAAGTTACTTTTTGAAGGTGATCTGACTCCAATTCTCGCCCTGCATTCCACCACAGTTTTTTTTAAAATCCTTTTTTTTTTTTTCCTTTTTAAATTTGCGCTTCAGCACTGTCTCCTCTTCCTCCCTCCGACATCTGACTCAGAAACGATCCTCAAATCGAGCCCGCACCATAGCCACCATCTATTTAGGCTTTCAGCAGGGCTACCAGTGTAAACATGATCCCCCCTTTCTCAGTGAGCTCACAATACTGCCTTGACAAACAGGCGGAAATAAGGGAGTGGGAGTTGAAAAAGAAAAGACATCAACAACAAATTTAATGGCTGTTGTCGTGGAGATATGAGGGTTTAAGGGAAGAAACGAAAGAAATTAAAACATTGACAGCTACCACTCAGGAGTAACTCCTGGGACAGGGAGCAGTTAGGGCAGTATGGATCCTTAGTGCAATGAAGGCCAGAGCAGCGGCCGGCAGCGCTGCTTCAACGTTCATACAGCCGCTCGCTCTGGAAGGTGTGGCTGGCCGGCTAGTCGGCGGGCTGAAAGAGAGGTCCAGTGGGCTTCATCAACTCTCGCCAGGAAGAAGAAAAAGGGCAGATATTATGCTTCTAGTCACATGTATCCACTCACACGCGCGTCCACGCATACTTTATACTCTGTAAAACTACTACGGCTGAAGCCTGGGAGGGGAGGAACGAGAGAAAGAGAGAGAGAAAGAGAAAGAGAAAGAAAGAAGGAGGGAGAGAGAGAGAGAGTCCGGTCCAGAACATCTTCTGGAGGAGTCCTGAGCCTCATTTCGTTAACTTTGAATAAAAAGTTATGTACGTGAGAGCGTCTACATGTATGAGGACGTGTAAACATCAATATGTGAGTCGTGACGAGTGCGAGAGATTATTCAGCTAGGCCGTTGGAGCGAGTGTGTGGTGTTAGGGTTTGTGTGCAAGTTAACTATGTCTGTGACCAGTTTCATATTGTATGGGTAATTGAGATCTGTGTGTCTTCCTAAGTTTTTTTTTTCTTCTTGTTTCCGTTGATGTCTCTCCACTGTTGCAAATGTACATTCATCCATCGTAGAGGGGTCGGGGTGGGTGGGGAGGGGGCAAGTATGACTCTGGGCCACACACCAACTGATCCTGAGGCTTTTCCAGTGATCTGATAAAGACTCTCGCCTCATCAGCACACTCAAAATAAACAGCAGTAGAGGTACTGGAGGACGCTGTACCACATATAGCCAGAGGCGAAAGCAAACGACTGGATGATACACAGCCACACGGGGTCAAGGGTCATCTGCCGGGAAACTGCCTCCTTCTGACCTTCGTCAGGGGGGAATGATCCTGTTGAGCGAGAGACACAAACACAGACGGGTCAGATTCTTATTCACAGTGTACTTACTAAGATTTGTTCAACCAGGATGCCACCGATCGGTTACATAAAGCAGATTTTTATCATCTCCATAAGTGGGATTAACATATCCTGGTTTCAGTTTCAGTACACACATGCATGACAAAGACTTTATACAGGAAATGTATCACTGTGAGAGCTGAGTGATGGGATGTGAGGGGAGATTGTTGCTTGTGGTGATGCATCCTCATGTTTAAATGATTATTATGTCTCTCTTATTACCTTTTTCAGTTCTAACTATTATCGTATGGTGATGATAATAGGAAAAAATAATGTTTTGTTATTTTCTATAATATCACCATTATTATAATAACATGTATGTATAATATACCAAACAACAAATGTTCCCGATTACCCAGTTACTAAGTTACATAGTTACACAGTAACTGTATGTTTTTATCATTAATACAAATACAATACTTTCATCTTTGTTTGGCTTGTTTTGTGTTATGTATTTATCATATTAAGTTATGTGCACTGTATCTGTAAATTAAAAAAAAATTGTTTTGGCACCAGTAATAATAATAACAATAATAATAAATTTAAAAAGTCAGACTACAACTCAAACTCAACAAAAAGTAGCTTCTAAAAGTCTACATAGGTCTGATTCCATTGCTGAACTGTGCGTACTGCTTTTAAAATGAACATGTGCTTTTGGAAATGTAAAGACAAAACCCATCTTGCATCAACCTTCACAGGATGTACAGTAGTAGGATAAGCGTCAGTCATTACTGCCCCATGGAAGTTGACAGTGCGTCTCCTAGCAACAACAGCCTTCAAATATCAGTCAACCGTTGCCAAGGGAAACGCCCACCCATTGGGCTGAAGCTTGGACATCGTTTCAAATGTACATTTATTTGAATAAAATGTGATATGAGCCTCTTTCGGATGATGGATTTCCTCACTAGCTGTGGCATCATTAGTTTATATTTCCTTCACATGGAGTCATAATTTTCTCACAGATTCCAAGGGAGGCTGGGGACATTGAGTCCGAGAGTGGACCATGTTCTCTGCCTCCATTGTCGACGCGGCAGTTCGAAGCTGTGGACGCAAGGTCTCTGGTGGTTGTCGTGGCAGCAACCCCCGAACCCGGTGGATGGTGGACACTGGAAGTAAGGGATGCTGTCAAGCTGAAGAAGGAGTCCTATCGGGCCATGTTGGCCTGTGGGACTCCTGACGCGAGCAGTTGACAGGTACCGGCAGGCCAAGCAAGCCGCAGCCCGGACGGTCCTGGAGGCAAAAACTCGGGTCTGGGAGGAGTTCGGTGAGGCCATGGAGGAGGACTATTAGGTCGGCCTCTTCGAAGAAATTCTGGCAAACTGTCCGGCGCCTCAGGAGGGGGAAGCAGTATTCTGCCAACACTGTTTACAGTGCGGGTGGGGAGCTGTTGACCTCAACTGGGGACATTGTCCAGGACGGTGGAAGGAGTAATATGCTTCGAGGATCCCACCGACGCCTTCCGCTGAGGAAGCGGAGGCTGGGGACTCTGAGGTGGACTCATCCATCACCCATGGCCCAAGTCACTCACTGAGGTAGTTTGCAAGCTCCTCTGTGGCAAGGCGCTGGGGGTGGATAAGATCCGCCTGGAGTACCTCTAGTCTCTGGATGTTATGGGGCTGACATGCCTCTGCAGCATTGCATGGAGGTCCTACCTACAAACCGGGGTGGTGGTCCCTCTTTTTAAACAGGAGGAACAATGTGGTTTTCGTCCCAGTCATGGAACACTGGACCAGCTCTATACCCTCCACAGCGGTGCTTGAGGGTTTATGGGAATTTGCTCAACCAGTCTACATGTGCTTTGTGGATCTGGAGAAGGCATTCAACCATGTCCCTCGTGGTATTCTGTGGGGGGTGCTCCGTGAGTATGGGGTCCGGGGCCCTTTGCTAACAACTGTTCGGTCTCTGTATGACCGGAGCAGGAGCTTGGTTCGCATTGCCGGCAGTAAGTCAGACCTGTTCCCAGTGCATGTTGGACTCCGGCAGGGCTGCCCTTTGTCACCGGTTCTGTTCATAATCTTTATGGACAGGATTTCTAGGTGTAGCCAGGGGCCGGAGGGAGTCCAGTTTGGGAACTACAGGATATCATCTCTGCTTTCTGCAGATGATGTTGTCCTGTCGGCTTCATCAAACCAGGACCTTCAGCATGTACTAGGAGTGCGGTTTGCAGCCGAAGTGTGAAGCGGCTGGAATGAGAATCAGCACCTCCAAAGAAGGAGATAAGCCGAAAGGCGAAGCTCTCGATTTACCGGTCAGTCTACGCTCCCATTCTCACCTATAGTCATGAACTGGGTAATGACCAAAAGGACAAAATCGCCGATACAAGCGGCGCTTGAAATGAGTTTCCTCCTCAGTGTGGCTGGGCGCTCCCTTAGAGATAGGGTGAAGAAGAAGCTCAGTCACTTCAGGGAGGAGCTCGGAGTAGAGCCGCTACTCCTTTACATCGAGAGGAGTCAGCTGAGGTGGCTCGGGCATCTGTTTCGGATGCCTGCTGGACGCCTCCCTAGGGAAGCGTTCCAGAAATGTCCCACTGGGAGGAGGCCTTGGGGAAGACCCAGGACACGCTGGAGAGACTATGTCTCTCAGCTGGCCTGGGAATACCCTCGGGGTCCCCTCGGAAGAGCTGGAGGAAGTGTCCGGGGTGAGGGAAGTCTGGGCATCTCTGCTCAGATTGCTGCCTCCACGACCCGGTCCTGGATAAGCGGAAGAAGATGGATGGGTGGATGGAGTCATAATTCAGACTTCACTCGGTGAGACAGACCTGTGTCGTAGAAGTGGGCCAGCAGCTCCTCTTTCTCCACAAATCTCTGATACAGCCAGTCAGTCAGGGCCTCAGCCTCCACGGGAACCTCTTTTATTGGGTACATCCTGCAGGAAAAGAGGGAGAGAGATGGGCGGACGGGGAGTGAGATGAAACACAAAAAAGGATTACTGAAGTCTCACTCAGCAGAAACTGTCGGCATTGATTGGACGAGGAGGCAGCAGTCCAAACCCAGGGGGTGTCAGCCGCGGTCCCTCAGCAGAGAAGTCTATTTCAAACCCGAATCTATGTTACGCCGGTCTGTGTTTGCTGTAGCTTCAGGTTTTTTTTTTTTGGAGGGGGGGAGGTCATTAGCTGGCAGACTCATCAGAGTGTCAGAGGGAGACAGAAGTGCTGACCGGATTCCTGACAGGAGACACAAAAGTCGCATAGCTCCACTAACTGGTTTGGGAAAAATCTAATCATTATTTTCATGATCAACAAATCTACTGTTTGTTTTTTTTTTTTTTACATTTCTCCATGAATCCATCCAACAGAAAACAGTTAAACCGTCCATCATGAGTGTCCAGATCTGGTGGAGACTTCTTGAATTTTTTTATTTCGCTTGAACAGCAAATAAATTATTTCGTGCTTGGTACTTACAAACATTACCCATTAAAATCTTCTGAAAACATTATAATATATTATTATAATATTGTTATATGTGTTTTTTATCTCTGGCCTTTTACATTTCTTTCCCACAATCTCTGTATCCACTATGAGTAATCACATGGTGGAATTGGGATGATAATGTTGTTTTGTTTACTTGGTATCCATGGTAGTTTAGCTGTCACATAACTGTAAAAAACAGGAAACCAGAAACGGCCTGGGACACCTCCCCGATGAAGACAAAGATAAAGCGCTGGGTGAGAGCTGGATGGTGTACTGGAGAAGAGACATATTTTAATTTGATCTCTTTAAGCTCGTACCAGTCGGCACCCAGTCCAAAACCAAATATATTCACTTTACTATCACAGAGGATGAAAGAAATGAGTGAATCCTGATATTTGAGAGGCAGAGACCAGATAATTTTTTGCTTACAAATGTACTTTGATGATTCACAAATTATCAATGTATGTCAATAATTGAATCTTTAGGTATTATCTTGACTAACATCTAGCTGTCGACATCCACAGGCAGGTTTATTTGGACTAAAACAATCCATTTTTACAACCCCAAACACTTTTGTAAAGAAAACCCGATGACACTGCGAGAGCAGTGGGTGGCTCATAAAAAGGGTCACTTTTATGAGCCTCGATGAGAGTGCTGATGAAATCTAGTTTCTAGCCAGAAGGGGTCCCTAGTAGGCTGCACTCCCACACAAGCAGCTCCTGGTCACCTTCAAATAGAGGTTACTGTCTCCTCCCTCAGACAAACATTTCCTCTGCACTCAACGTTAGCTCAATACACCCCACCGGATAGCGTCTACTGCAAAAGTACATCTGCGCCTGTGAGGAGAGCTTCTCAAAGAGGGAAGTAATAAGTGATACGGTATTGATTGCTAAAGTGATCGATACATATTAAAAAGCAATCTAAGCAAAGGCATGAATGCTCCTGTCTTGTGTTTTAAATGCAGGCTTAATAACGCAGACATGTTTCTCCACTCTACTGAACATACGACTGCAGCTACATGAGCCGATATTCACGTGATGCCCTAAATTAAAATATCAGTAAAATGAAAACAGAAAATAATTAGGAGTGTTTGTTTTGAATGTACCAATCTGATTAAGGTGTTACATGAGGCAGTTTTGCTTGTACTGAGCCTTTATTCTGATTATTAGTGGTCTAAAACTGAACTGAAAGTGCTCATTTAGACCGAAAATTAAGGAGGACATCTGATCTAATATATTAGAAATCAGGCCAGTTTAAGCAAAAATGTCAGAGTCTATGAGGTCAGATTGTCAAATGTAAGGATTTACCATTTTTCTTTGTCTTATATTAGTATAATCTGAATGTGTTGAGATATTGGATATTGGATTGATAAAATAAGGAATTCCCCCCTGGGCTCTAACAAACTGTTATGGGCATTTTCTCCATTTTCTCACATTTCATAGACATGAATTGACTGACAGAGATTACCATTAGCTGCAGGCCTAATTTCCACAAAAACATTCAAATGATCCCTTAAATAAAATTATAAATGTAATGAAAACACAAAATAATGAGAAGGTGTGTTACCATGACAAATTTCCATTAGTTGAACAGATTTTCATTTTTTGTTTGGATAATCTGATTAAGGGGTTTACATGAAGCCTTATTCTTACTGAGCCTGTTATTAAATATTACAAAATATTACATTTAATGCAGCACACTCACGGCAGCAAAAAGTGTGTCAGTCTGTGTGACCAGGTCAGGAAAACTCTCGGCCTGCCCGTTCCTCGGATCAGAGGGGAAGGAGCTGATGATTCAACATGGACTTGCGTTTGGTTCGTACATTTTGAGTGCATATCTACAGACGCTTCTACTCATTATCCAGCAGCTCACTGTGTGGGTGTTGCTCTGCGACAAGGTCCCGTTTAAGCAGAGCAACTTTTATGTCGCTGGCGGAATGAAACTCCTGTTAAATTAAAGATAAAACAGACCTAAATTCACTACTTTCATCTGTTAAAGGTTCATATGAAGCTGACTTTTGGGAGATAAAACCGTGTTTAACCAACCATCAGCAACACTGGACCCCCTGAGGCGACTCGGGCTGCATATAACTGGAGCTAAGCTGATAGGGTGATCAGACAGCGAAGCAAGGCGTTCCACGGGGCTTCTCCTATGGTGTCTGTGGATATCAGGTATCTTTCATGTGCCACAGGAACTAGCCAGATTCTCAGATCACCAAGAAAGTTCAAAAAGAGGCTGTGAATAATAGACCCCTTAATAGTGCGACTGATACGATAATATGTGGACAGAAAGTAGCCATTAAAGCAAAGGATGAATCAAGCAAGTCACCACTAGAACAATAAAAGCTGTGTTTTCCTGTAACTGCTTCGTAGTTGTGGTGGCAGGTGGTAATTTTTGGTTTTGGCTGTACATGTAGCTCCCATTAAGACTCTATTTTAGTGGAAAATTGAGCGTTTTTTTCCCCACAGCAATGACGGGTGACGCATGTGTTATTAAATATAAGTAAATGAATGAATGGTTAAATGTATGATATGCGTGTAAGCTTAGGCAGCGTTTCACACCTGCTCCAGTCCAGGCCGTCTGCCAAAGGCCCTCTGTACTCTTAAACGTAAACTGATAGCTTTGTAATCCTGACGGAGGAGAACAGGAGCCAGCTCAGGCTACTTATCGGAACGTTTGTGCGTTTAGGGCCTTGGGTAGCAGGTGGCGGCCACGGCTCGTTCCTGCAGCTGAAATATTCATGCAGAAATCAGGATCTTTTGGTGTCTGGCTGCTAAAGGGCGGCTGAGGTTGAAGGGAGGCGCTGCTGACCCTGGTCCAGAGCAGATGCTTAGTTAGCATACAGTATGTTCCTCGTATCAGCTGCTTTCGCTGGTTTATCTGGAGAACAATGTCTATAGGCACATCTGTAGGGAGCAGGCCTCAGACGTAACACTCGCAGCCAAGTGTTTGTCCTGCCCTGTGATCACCTTGACTCTACATGTAGGACAAACCTGTGGATAATTTCCGATTCATTTAGGAGTAGGGGTTATTTAAAAAAAAGGAAGTATTTTCAATCATCAGATTATTCACTTTACAGATGATATGTAAATATGAGGTTGTCATGCTTGTCTTTTAAGCTCTAAAGGCACACTGCGGCTTAAATGTCAGCTCATGAAATAAAGTCGATGCTGCATATTTGTCACTGCTGTGTATGGGTGCTCTGATAAAAAAATATAGATATAAAATATAGATAAAACAGTTTAATAATGTTTGCTGCAACTAAAAATTTGAAATATTTACTAGTTATTATAAACCTACTGTGACGTAATGGATATAAAAGTAACACAATAAGAAAATAATACAGTACAAAAGTCCCTTCAGATTTTTATTAAAATGTTTTTGGGCATTTTTCTGGTCTTGTTTCACACATTTTTCATCTGTCTTTAGATATCAGTCGGTCTTATTTTAATACTATTAGTTAATTTTATAGTAGCACCAATTGGAGATGAAATTATGATGGATGAGAATGAATGAATGAATGAGGTGAATTGTGATGAATTAATAGCTGTACTTTCAATACTTTTCATGGACTTAAAATGAGGTGAGAAGTTATTTTCTCAGCATGTGCCCATACCCTTGGGAGGTGGTGCACATGCCAGGACTCTACTGGCTGCTGACGGGTACAGAAGTTCAAGCTGCGGCCAACGTCAGCGGTCTCGTTTTGGCTCGCAGAAAACAAACAGACTTTAATCACTCAGTGCACCATCTCGCCTGCAGGTCGCACAGTCACAGTGGGCGTCCAGTGTGAGGATGAGGGATCTAACAATGCTCTGCTTTGCTTTTGTTTACAGTGGTGGAAAAATGGAAACACTGCGCCACAGTGTCAATATTGTGCTGAGAGAAAAGAAAATGAGCGTAACAGTGTTTGTATTGTACAACAGCATGTGTAAGAAGTGTACAGTAGTGATGGTGGTGGTGGTGAGGAGCTAGTGATGATGTGCTGGCGAGGGGCCACAGCAGCGCTCTCGTTTCCACCCTAACCCACTTGGCAGCAACCTGCTTGTTAACCTGACACCCTGGCGCACAGACAGACAACTGAGAGAGAGCTGCAGTTTCTCCTGTCAATAACCTTAAACATCACCAGCGCTGGTGAATGGTGAATGGTGCAAATCAGAAGCTTCTGATTCTCCATATTCACTGCCCTGTTTGAAGCATTTAACTTCTGTGTAGCTCTTATTGAGATATTGTTTCCCCTTCTAACAAGGCCGGGAAGTTAATTAAATTTGGACTGTTGCTGGAAAAGTCTGACCACTCAACAAGCCTCTTTGGAGGGTAGCCAGTCATTGTTTGGGGACTCTATACTACCCTAAATCTCTCTGGCTGTGAAATCTTGAGGAACAAAAAGGTGGCCTGGGAGGGCTGCTCTTGGGGCCCAACATTGCCAAAGGTGAATACTGAGATTAGCGGCCAGCATGGCTGGGGAACTGGAAAAAAAAGTCCTGTTCTGTCTCTTCCTAGTTAAGATAAGGGTCCTCATCTATGTGCAATGAAGCTCCAAATCCCAAACTGAGCTTGAGTCAATCCTCCTGTGGATCGAGCTTTACCAGCTCAACTATTAAACAAAGAATCAGTAAAGGATGATATAGAATACATAAGAGTTGGTAAAATCTGTGCTACACTGAATCAATACTGGTGGAGACGTGCTTATATAATTTCACTCAGTAAACCACACACTCCACATTGACTCTTAAGGGCTCTTGCTTTCAGAAGGCCGAGTGCTTATCTGCTATCAGAGAGAAGTTGAGGGACGGTAGGAGTGCGCTCTTTAATTGCCCCATTTAGTCTTTAAACTGCTTCCTCTCTGGCAGAAGGCTGTCTATTATCCAGGAAATGGTTTGGTGCAGAACAATGGACACGACATAAACTTCACCAGCTTGACCACAGGGAGAAAAGTTGAGAAAACTTCCAATACGTTGATGTACAAGACTATTTAAGAGCTGAATCAGAAATACCCCACAGAAGGCTACCAACTGATATTTTCCCTTATTTAACATAAAAACTTATTGAAACGTGAGATATTCGTGCATCAGTGATTGCTCCTTAAAAAGAGCCGAACACACTTCTTATCGACAATGATGATCAGATTATGATCAGGTGCCATCAAAGCATGTTATCAAACCTGGATAATGTCTTATTTTAGTTTTGAGAAACCTGGAACCAAAAGAACAGTTTATCAAGGTTTTAAAATCATCTTTTGCCAAGTGTGCAGGAGCGTTGTTGATTACAAAACCACAAAATGAGTTTTTATTAATCACTGAGCTGAACTAAAAAGTGAAAGTCTGATGTAATGTTGTCGCTTTTTCTTTCCATTACTGCTGATCAGATGCATCAAATCCAGTAGGTTGGTGGACTTAACGCAGCTAAAGACTCAAGTGTCTTGTGTTGTAGGGGCACAACTAACTCCAAAGTAAACCACTGAGGCAGACTCTGTTCTGATCTGTGGTCACAATATCATATTAACATGCTTCATAAGTTCTGTAGAACCAAGACTGTGTTGTCAGCTCACAAGAGTGGACGTCAGAACTGAGTATGTGACATTATGCACATGGACCATACATTAGCTTGTAGTGTCTGTTTAAGTCTCTCTATATGCAAGTAATTCAAGACTGTCTGCTGGCTCGATTCAGTTCCTTTACACTGGTGTAAAAGGTGTTGACTGTACTGGACCGAGTCCTCCTGAAAAATGAGGGTTTCAAACCACTTCCAAGAAGATTGATGTTTGTTTGTGGTGCAGAGAGCAGAATTCAAAAGCTTAACTACTATTAAATCCTGATTGTGAGCTGCTAAGGAATCAAATCTCCTGTGAAAGTGACCCGAAGTAACGATCCTTCAATAATATTATAGTACAAAACGAGTGACCAGCAAACACTGCCCTGCTTTGATCTCTGCCAGAGGCATATGGTCACAGTGACCAGGTGAAAGTGTGCTGCTGCCACGTAGACAGTGTGTTGCTGTTGTGAGATGGTGGTGGGGATGGAGAGTGTCAGATGAGCGGTGCAGAGGTTAATAACAGTCTAGCGCGGGAGCATCAACCTCTTATCAGTGCAGGGGCCAAAAGCAAGGGGCCATAAAACCACGGTCAGAGGTGGATTAGGACTACATGGCCTGTTGTGTATTTACAATCACTGTGATGTCAGGACACCCTGCTGTTTATGAGGGAGCACGTCTGAGGTCAGTTTGACTGTGAAAGAAGCAGGACACTCCTCACAAAGACAAACTGTACACAAGAAAAGAGGAGTACCAACACTTGAATAAAACCATAAATAAAATATTCCACGTCTATACTTTTAAATAGTCAGAAACATTTACTCAAGTACTGTACTTGCTTACATACTTTGATTCCACTTTGTTTATCTGAAAACTCTGCCCCCGCGAAATTCTGTCTTGCGTGAAACCAGTTCGCGCTGCAAAAAAGGTTGGGGACCACTGCTTTACAAGACTCAAAACATGAGTAGCTTAGGACGTGTTGTTCAGTGACAACGTCCGATAAGTCCTTAATGTTTTATTATAAAAGTGGAAAAAGGAATAAAGATACCAAGTCAGATACTTGAACCCAGTACACCTGCTGGTACAAAATACAGATCCGATACCAGTGTGCCCTTTCCCCCAAATTTAAAACTGTGAAAGACACAAGCATTTTTATGCAAGGTAACAAGCCAGGGATTGCTGTAACACTTAAAGAAGCCTGAAGCGAAGGAATTAATGTGAGAGGAAACACTGACCTTCTATTATGAGAAAGAAATTGTATCTAATGTGGTTTTGGTCATGGCAAATACCTGATCTGTTTAAAAAGGTCAATATCTGGTCACATATGATTGGTGCATCTTCAGTTTTGAAGGAATATTTAAACTTGATTTAAAATTAAATCAACAAAAATAAACTACTATGCAGGACTTTTACTTGAAATTACTTGAAACTTTTACTGAGGCCAAGAAGGGTTTCTGCAGCGTTCATCAAGTTAAATTTAAGACTTTTTCAACATTGCATTGAATATGATATAGTAACTGTTTCATGATCACACCAGCCAAAGTATTCGAATATGATAGTAAACCAGAAGGGAGAATATAGCCTTGATAATTATTAAATCATATTTTTTTCAGTACTTTCCAACAGTATATAACAATAATTCATAATGACAGAATAATTAAATTGATGCAGCATGGACCTGAGGAAGTGACAGAAAATGAACAAATGGATTAACCAACTGAGAATCATTAATCAGTTTTTACAAATATCTGCACTTGCTGATTATGAGACAATGAGCTTCCAAGTATCTAACAGAAGTGACAGTGTTAGCAATAGATCTGATGGTGCCGACTGAAGCTCCACAAAAAAAGCATTAAACAGCCTCCTGCAGCACAATTTAATGCTGCAACAACTATCATCACCTAAAAAATAACATCAGGGTCTGATTCAGGTAGGATAAAACCTAAATGCTTTTTTTTTTTTTTTTAAAGCTTTTGTTTGAGGAAACTCAACATCAGTGCTTTTTAAAGACATCCTGTCCTTCACTGCTGTTCATGGGCTGTGAACTCTTGACACCTTTTGAAGGGGATTCTCCATCGTATTAAGGGAACACGGGTGGGGGTCGACTACTGTAAAGGGTTTCTACACGGACAAAAGTCCTTTGAAGAAGCCAAGACAAGGGAAAAAAATGTGACTTACATCCACTAACTACAGATTTTGCAGCCTTTTTACAAAGTGCACAGAGAAAGAGAAAATGAGACTCAGATATCTCAAGGAAGCGGTATAGCTGCAAGCTCAACAAATCTGCGCAAGTGACTTGTCTCCGAGAGAAAGCCAGGTGTGCAGCTCGAAAAGCGTTCATGTGATGACCAGGCAGACTCAGTCTCCATAAATCATGTCACCTCTCAGATATTTTCAAACAGCAGCTTTCAGAAACGCACACAGCAGCAAAAAGAAAAAAAAAGAAAAAGAGAGGAGAAGGTGCATTTAAAAGAAAAGGATTTCAACGTATTTAACACCCACTACTGCCTTCGCTCGGCCTCTGTATGCCCACCTAGCTCTCCCATCTGCCATTCACAGAGGGCTTATGATGCTGCAATCTGGAAGACTGAGATTATATGGGGAGAGGGCAGGAGACACGACAACGGAGGGTGGAGCTGAGGGGTGAGGAACGGAGGCAGAGAGAGAGGAAGAGGGAGGTGGAAGGATAAAAAAAAAGTGCTCAGCGTGGATTTATCTAGAATATTACTCAATTCTACCCCCCGGCACGCAAACATGGGGCTACAATGAGTGATCAAAAGCTTTGCATCTTCAAGTTACAATGCTGGACTTGAACGCACCACAAAGACTATGGTTGGAATCAAGCTAACATCTGACATGCATCACCACTCCACGCCTGCGAGGGAGGAATGGCCCGTGTGTATTTCAAATATAAAAAGGAAAACCAGCATCTCAGTCTGATAAACAAACTATCTCTAAAACTAGCCAAACATTTTCATGCTGTTGTGACATCTTCTCTTTGGCCTTGTGCTCGTAGAACAACAAAAAGAAGAGGCGGATGCCAAAAATAAAAAAAGACAACTCACTAAATGGGTGATGTCACCGATGTGCTAAGCTGAGCAGCCAGTTGGGGGGCTCTAACACGGTCTGCAGATTCAACATGCTAAATCACCAATAACGGCCGATGGCTGATGCTCAGGCTAGGTGTCATGGCCCAAACGCTGCATGTGAGGTCTGAGGAATCTCTCTGGATCTTTTCTAAAACTAATATAATAGTTCAACAACAATTTAGGAGGATCTAGAAGCAGCAGGTGATAAATTATTCAAAGACTCTTTTTTTACTGTTCATTCACAGGTCAATGTGGACATCCCAACTATAAATCAAAGGTTTCCATATCATTCTCAATTTAAACTTTTGCAACTTTTATAATAAATATGTATGTATAACCAGTATTCTGGTTCAAACAGGCTGTCTTTTAGTTAGATTTGTGCCTCTCGAGGAATCGCAGCTCTTAAAATTTCCATTTTAACACATTAGAAAAATTAATCTTTTTTGGGGATCATTTTGCGCACGAGACCCATATTTTGGTAAAATGACCCATTTGTAAAATACCCAGACTTCCCCTGAGAATTCAAAAT
Source organism: Scortum barcoo (assembly GCA_023238725.1). Classification (NCBI taxonomy): domain Eukaryota; kingdom Metazoa; phylum Chordata; class Actinopteri; order Centrarchiformes; family Terapontidae; genus Scortum; species Scortum barcoo. The sequence continues at coordinate 8,929,250 of CM041543.1, read as the reverse complement.
CCTTGACCGTCCCAGTCTGAAATTTGGTGATGTTGAACAAGACAAACTATCAGATGAAAGACACTATGCAGAGTCTTCTGAAACAACTTTAAGATGGTTTTTAGTGTCAAAACACAACAACCAACAATCTTCAATATCTCCTCAACAGATTTTAGGATGTTGATCTTGTTATTGTTCATATGATTAGCAACAACAACAATGATGTTGGGAAAGTTTTTACCTGTGAGAGGATCACTGACTCTCGTATTGTGAGTACTGAAAAACTCCATATTATTCTTTACATTATTATTAATTGTGGGAAGGCTGGTGAAAAACAATGCTGCACTCACTGTAGGAACTGTCCTTAACTGACACAGCAGAAACACTGTGTCAGGGTGGCACACTTGTCTAGCCGCCTCTCCTCTCTGCACCACCAAAGCGCATCATATTGCTCACTCCCCCACAGTGTTCTCTTGATCAGCAGGCAGATTAATCCTCTTGTTGACTCTGCACCTGTACCAGCATGGGCCTAACTTCTGTATGATCTGTGTCGTCTACACGGCTGGAAGTGAGCGTGCACACCACTAAGAGGAGCAGCTGTGCCCTTAGCTTAGTCGGGTGCCTCCCCGTCCGTCCCCAGGCTGCAGAGCTGCTGACCAAGCGAGGGAAGCTGATTGTGTCAATGGCTGATTAGAGGGTCCCTGAGGTGGGGTGGGGACGAGCACATCCTCTGCCTGCCTAATTACAGACTTAATGAGTCCATAGCTTTAGTCCAACTGGGTAGAGAGGCCTCCGGAGAGACGCCGGGGGGCGGGACAGTGGGATTCATAAATCACCTTTTACTTTACCCTACACCGCCCTGTATACACACACACACACAGGTACACACACACACACAGGTGAACACACACACACGTGAGCTATGTCAGGAGGCTGTTTGGGGGCGAGAGAAAGCACGAAGGGTCAAGATGACTTCTACCTGCTGCTCGAGCCTGGATATGTCCTCTCTGATTGAGCCTGTCAAGACCACGCACAGAGGGAAGCATTTATCTTGAACTGGGTCCACAGAAAATCTAATCCCGGCCCACCTTCATCATATCCTCGAGTGGGTGGATTAACGTCACAGAGGGAACTTGGAGGGCACTGACGGCAGGACAATACTGAGGGGCAAATGCTTTTGCTTTGCATAAGAGCGCTGATATTCTTAGCTACAGAAAACAGGATGATGAATGTGTTTACTTACTTTACAACCTGCATTTTTGTTGTCACAATATAATTCACAATGTCCTTTGAAACCCAGTAAGGTTACACTGATACCAGAAGAGATCGACAGAAACTTCTTTGCCTGTTTTGTTTTGTCACAGGGTTGTCAAATCTGCAAAAGTCTGGTTTAAAACTATAGAAATAAATAAAGATACAGCTAAAACTACCCATTATTTTACTTATCAATTTGCCTTTATAGTTTCACAAAGCCCAAACGTGACATCTTCAAATTGCTTGTTTTTGTCTAACAAAACAACCTTATTTGATCATTATTAAAATTGTTGCCATTTCATATTTTATCAATGGATTAATCTAGAAACTGTTTCGGCTTCAAAACAATGCCGTTGTTTCTATATGCATCATAACAGGACGAACATCATACAGGACGAACCTTTGCTAGTCGCCTACAATCAGAAGAGAAGAGAGCAAGAAAACATGTTTCACATATGACAGGGCGGTGAACACATAAAGGCTTTCAAGGGGGCCTGTGGAGTTTCAAACAAAAGTTATGCTCCTGAAGTGAACTTCTTATCAGTGGGTGGATGGTCATCAAGGTCTCCCTTCATATAAGTGAGTCATATGAACAGCGTGGAGTCTCAAAGTCTGTGTGTACCAAACCTAAGTGACCTGTAACTGTATTACAGACCTGTGATATGCCTCTCTGGTGACACAAATTCCTCTTATGGAGGAAATGTACATTTTTCTCTGGTTTGTTGTGCAGACAGAGATAATGGGGAGGGCTTTGAGAACTGAGTGACGGGGCAAAAAGCATCCAAGCCACTGTTTTGTCAGCGTGCTTTGAATTTTAAAAACCAAACAGTTTACCAGCAATAATGACTAGAAAGCACCAGCAACAATCTAAAAGGTTTAAAATGCATTGATGACACAGAACTACGAACATGATGTTGCCCTTATTTTGTGATGTAATGTGGTTACATGTTCACGTGATGCAGTCTCTTTGCATGTTGGCTGCATAATAAATTTGCATAGTAAAAATAGTTCTGCTGTTCCCCTTTCGTGTGAATGACAAATTACAGTTTTAAAAAGCTAGGTTAGAACAAACCTTAGAGGAAATGTGAAATGTAATGACCAACGTTTCTATTCTTACCTGTAGTGTACATGTGTGACTGAAGGGGGCCTGTAGCCAAAGATCCAGGTCTGGATGTCCATGGGTCTCGCTTTTGGGTAAGCTATGGTCACGTCTATAACCCACTGCAGGCCTTTACGTTTATTACCTGTTGTGGGGAAGAAACACAAGTGCAGGGACTGAGTTGGGGCACATTTTAAAGGCAGGGATCTAGGCTCAACTTCACCCAGAATTTCACATATGGCATATATAAATAAAGCCTTCCTGTCTGCGAGTCTCTGGAGGTGAACAACACACAGCACAGCAGCCCCACAGCTGGTAGAGATTCAATGACACTTCCATAGATCAGAGGTTGAAGCCTGGACGTCCAAGAACAGTATCTCTAACTATTAGCTGTCCCTGTAGATATTTCTGTGACAGCAGTGCAGCCAAATGAAGGCTAGCCACCTGCCAAAGCAACTGGTGGAAAACAGTCTTACCAGCTGAAGTCCTAACTTGACAGAATTTGGCTGGCGGCTACATTTATGAGTCACAGTAAAAGAAACAATTTTACCTAAAAATCTAATCATTCATATCATGGTTTTCATGCCAACGAATGATAAGATCGCTGATAAGATTTCTTTAAAAAAAAAAAAAAAACGCTTTGTGGGCCTTAAGCCGAAAACAGAAAGGATGACAGGTGGAAAAGAAGTAATGAAGGGTGAAGAAATTAGTGAGACAGGAAGGATGACAGATGGGAAGGGGAATACTAAACACTTGATAAAAACCTGTCATCTGCAAGGGTGCATGTGTGCAAGTGCTTATGTACATTATGCTGGGTCTCATCTGCATGTGACCGCAAATAAGATCAAAACATAAGAAATGAAAAGGAGGTGTATGACAAGGATGGTGTGTTTTCTCTACCTACTTGAAACATTCAGAAGTTGACACAAACATTTCTTGTGCAGTAAGCTGTGACTGTCCACAGTATATGTGTTACTATTGGGAGCAGTGAATCTTGAGAAACACAAAAGAGCTGATGCACCTTTGCAACATTGACGGAAGCCACATTTCTTCACTTCTGACATAAGCTATGTGTTGTGTTTGCCTTTGACTCAAACATCAGAGCTTACCAATCCTAAACACGACGCAGATTCGTCTTCATTCTGGACTTACAGATACGAAACCAATAAATAACATTAATACCTGACTGTGGGGTTTGACAGCAAACAAGCGTATTAGTTAAACCCTGGGCTGTTCCTTTAAGATGAACCAGCTTGTCAAATGTAAAAAAGGAGAGGACGCAAGCAGCCTCGGTCAGCACGGACAGACTAAAATGAGGTTGATGTGAAGCAGTGCAGCATATTTGACTAGTTGACTAATGTCACAGCCCGCGCTGCTGTTACTGTGCAGCAAGCACTTCCTTCTCTGAACACACTGGCTCCTTTATGCGGGGTAAACATGTCATGCCTGTGTGACAAGGGGAAGCTAAATTTCTCAACCAACAGTTGAGAAAATCAGGGAGTCAGGGAGTGTCAACAGAAGTACACAGGGAATGTTGCTAACAAGTCATAATTTCAATCTCTTCACACACGAAACACACAAAAAAATGTAGGGTGAGGAGGAGGATTAGAGGAGAGACTGTCATGCCAGCAGGAACAAATCAATTAGGACACCTTGTCAGCTAGCATTCAAAATGACGGCTTTGTTGGTTACTAAAAAAGTCACAGGAACTGTGACTCTTTGAACATGAAGTTGGGCAATGTGGCGATATAGCTTTTTATACTATAACAGATTATATTTATATTGTGATAGATGGGTCTTTCATAACACTGGGTGTACAAAGCCTTTTTTATCCATTTTTTGATAGATATGTTGATATATCTGGTATTTCATTTAGAAATTTCTGTCTAGTAATTCACAGTTTCATAACAGATCTTCCAGAGAATCTACTTACAATCAATATCCCAATAAAGTAATTACATATAACATGATAAAGGACTTTATCTACATTGCTCATCCATATTTGAGCACAAATTAACAAAAAGTATTAGTTCTACTAACTAACTGTGTAACTGTATTTACAGAGAGAGTGTATTTAGCAACACTAACTATATAAAAGCTTACATGCAGTTTCTCCTTATCTGAAGAATGTCTTCTTTTCACTTTAGCACATAAAGGACTACTGGTGAAACTGGTTCCTCTCTGAATTAGTCCTAATGTTTACCAAGTTAAACATTATACTTAGATCACATCATACTAAGTAAATACTGCTTATTTACTTGCAAGCATTTGACTAGTAATAATAATAATAATAATAATAAAAAAAAAAAAGAAAAGAAAAAAAACAATATCTACAAAAACTGAATACCCTTCCTTAGCAACGGTTGCTGTCCAAAGAGGGTCAACTTGCATTCAAACCATATGTTCCAAAGTTTGTTTGAAGTTAAACATTCTGTTGCTATAACAACAGGTTCCACTACAGTTTAATTGAAACCTTAGTATCTGCCATTTTGTCAGATCTGTGAGCGGGCACATTTCAACGAGCATCCTTTATCCACTGTCTAAATATCCTGCTGCAGTGATAGCTGTGCTTGCTCTTGATCACTGATAATTTGCTATTTGTTATTTTAAACCCTTCTGTCTTCAATTTAGTGCTAGCTAAGCTAGGATGCTAGCAGTCTGAGGCTAAATGTTGCTAATACGCCAATGTAAGTAACTATTAATGGATTTTGGGCTACTTGTAAGATATTTTACTCCTCAAAGTTTTAGTCTTAAGAATTTCATGTTAACTAAATTAGTGAAGTTGTTGCATTTCTTATGGGGTCGACTGACCTTTACTGGAAATACTTCCAGGCATGAGGGACAATATCACTCATTTGCTAGTTAAACTATGCTTTTGTGAATTCGGTCTCATTGTTACCATAATATATTATTCATATACTTTTTTTTTTAAACAATATCCTCCAAAGTTTAAAGAAAACATTTGGCCTGACTGTTGTCTTCAACCTTTGGAAGTGTGTTTAGCTCGCTGCATAGCTGTTCACCTACACCTAGAAGACCATGAATACCACAAAGCCTTTAAATATGCACATCTCTGTTTACTTAGTGTTATACCAGCTTCAGAAAACACCAGATAAAAGAAAACAAGACAAAAACAGCTGAGGCGCAGGCTGCTGGATCATTTATACCAATGTTACTTTGACTTGATAAGCATCCTTGGTACTGATAGGACTGGCTAACACTACAGCCATCCCTGTGTGGGTAATAGGATCCAGATCTCTGTCCAAGTGTGCTGAAAGGCAGCCGTCGTCTCTCCCGTGAGTGGCCGGCCAAAAGAGCAGGGCCCGGAGCCAAGGTATCGCTGGTGCCCTATACGCTGTGACAAACAATACTGTAATAACAGCAGCCGTGCTAATTTAAAATGACATCAGAGAGGTCCTGTCCTTCTCTACACAGTTAGAGGAAGGAAGTACACTGGCAGTTATCTGGCTCCCTATCAGGCCACTCCGCAGGCCAATTACAACACTTTAAGCCCACACCTGTCCCTCCCACTGACCAAAACGTGGTTAAAAACTGCCTCCGATTGGTTGGTGCTATCAAACACATTCGGGTCACATGGAGCTCCCGTCCGGGCCAAACTGACTCACAGCTGTGAACTTTGCTAACCTGCCAAGTGTAAATACTGTTTTATAACACATAAACCTTATCAGTCTTAGCTGCACATGGAGCCCTTTCTGCAGGCTGTAAACTACGCAGGTGACCAGTGACCCGTGTGCTCTGTATCTGTGCTGAGCAGTGTATTTAGCCCCGTTGACATTGCATGGCTGATACACAGCGGCACACACATTTACATCAAATCCTATTTTCTCCAAGTGGCCCATTTGTCTCTGAGTGAGTCAGCAAGCTCTGGGCAACCTCTGCAGAGCATCAGGGAGGGTCAAAGGGAAACAGAGCTGTGTCTTTGATCAGCCATGCACACACACGCACACACACAGCAAGGGATGGTGAGGGACATAAGCACTCTTCTGGGGTATGTGTGCATGTGTGTGTGTTTTTTTTTTCCTTGCCCTATGTGTGTTTTTTTTTTTTTTCCTTGCCCTAGCCCTAGTTTTAATGCCCTACTGCAGCTTTTCCTCTCCTCCTGTGCTGCTGGAACAGAAGAGAGGACACATGGAGATAAAGAAAGAACTGGAATATGAGCTGGAGCAACAGCATACAAAGGCAGAGGGAAATATAATGTGTGATTAGACGTGAAAAGGATTGACATGCGTAAAATATTTCCCATCACAGGTTATAAACAAAATCTCTGCTATCATCAGTGTTTGTTGACACTGAATAAATTTTTTTAAAGAGTTTATGCTATGTTAGCAAAAAATCTTGCACTTGCACATACAGCACATAATTTAGCACCTAAATGGGGCCGTGCCCGTCTTTATCTAAATTTTACAACGGCCAATTAAGAGATGCTTCTCCTTTGGTTTGACAGTCCATCCTGCAGAGAGATAAACGGACAGCATCTTGTCATTAGTGCTGAGGCTGTAGGATGCAGAGCTGTGTTAGCAAACTTGTGGGAGGCTAAACATTCTCAATAATGCTGGCCCAAAGTCTCTCCAAATTACTATTAACACAGCAAACCCTTAAAATGGATTTTGAACCGAAGCCAGGAGAGTCCGCTGGGTAAACTGAGAGTGCAGTGTGTATGGGCAAGGGGGGAATCATCACATCTGTAGGTTTACGGCTGTTTCAATGATGTGCTTCTTGCTGGGGACGACTCCAAGAAATAGGTTTGCTGAGTTATCTGGACAATTTTGCTTTGTAAAACCATTAAGATGTATTTTCACATTCGTCCAGATTTAATGGTGTTTTAGCCTCCCTCTTGTAACAAGGCCCGTATCCAGGTAGTAGGAAAAACACGCCAACTTTTGTTTATCAAATTTAGCTATATAAAATTCCCTCTTTTTAAGAAGAGATCTTGTATCTCAAGGGGACCTTCCTGGCTAAATAACAGATAAATAACTAAATAAATAAAATAAGTGGATGCTCATTATTCAAGTATTTTCTGGTTATGTGATTAAAATGATTTAAGAATATATGTTTGAACTTCAGCAACATTTTGTTAGATCCCTGAGGACCGCAGATATTGCATCTTGGATTGCTAATAGAGGAAGCGGCATGAGAAAAAGGCCTGTAGCTTTGTGAAATTTTACTGGTTACCTGCAAAAGTGCACATCAAAGACTTAAACATCTGATGAACATAAGTGAGGAATGTATTAGTGGTGGACATATTGATGTTTCTCCTGAGGAATGAGAGAAAGACCTTTCTCAGGAAACAGGAGAAATGGATCACCTTCATAGCAAATAAAGACAACGGTATAATGTCTGGATCTGGATCCATCTAAATATATATAGGACACAAAGATAGAAACATGTAAAACATGTCCAGCCCCATCCTTTGTTGATGCTTGTTTTTCTTTTGTGAAATATCTTTAAATTGTTGCAAATAAAACCAAGCTTCAAAAACTGAAATTTGCCTCACCAAGGTTGTTAATTGCAGACTTATCTTTCTGCTCACTGGCTGTATTTAGGGCTGGTCTCTAGACAGAAAAATTACTCTCCTGCAAATAACCGCTGGGGTTTCAGGGACCTTGATGCAATTTCTGGCACCTCTGTGCATGTCACCCCTTTCCTCTCCTGGCAATCTTTACCACCAGTCACCTTTCATTTAAAAACAGGACTCCCAGAGGACAGTTGGACACAGAGGGGATGATTTAACGCTTCATGTTTGAAGCATGCTTCATCCCTGGGCTTCTACACGACGCAAGACCACATTTGATCAAGAACTACAATACACAGAGCAGACGGAGAGTTCACAGAGACTGACGTAAAGGAAGGAAGAATATATAACTTCTGCAAGACTTCCCCAGAAATAGGTTCTGAGACCCAAAAACTTCAAAGAACACCTTAAAATTCAATCCCAACTTCATTTGTGTTGGGTAAATCAAAAGGCCTGATACTGTATATTCAAAATCCATTTAACATTTCAAATGAAAATCTATCAGCCAAAGAAAAAAACAATCAGACTCCTGTCAATTAAAAAACACTTTTTACCTCACGGCAAAGAGGCAAAGCAGCAAAGCAGCTGGCCATCTGAGTGTGCAGAGTAGAGGTTTCTGGCTCCCACTGAGCATGGAGTGGGGCAAAAAGTACGAAGAGGTCAAAACTCCATCGACAACAACTTTACTGTTAGAGAACGTTGGTCTAACGATAAAATTGTTGCAAGTGTTGCTGGAATTTTACCTCATCTAAAGTGTGCAGACTCAAGGTGTAGTTTCAAGACATAATGTGACCCAGAAGAGAAGTAGATAAGACTGACAACTAAAAAGGGTTAGGGTTCAGGAGGCATCCTGAGCTGGTATGAAGACTCATTCCTGTATTCTCGTGTCATTTCTCATTTCTATCCTCACGTACTGCATGTATCTACTTCCTGCTCTCCAATCAAGGCACAAATTGCCCCAAAATGTACACTTAAACAATCCACTGAAATGTGAAGATCAACACGGCCCAAATAGATTGCACAAATACTCCAGTTAAAAAGATCCATGAAACTTTAAGCTTTTGTGTGCGCATGTTAGTTACCTGTTGGGTTTGGGGTCCCAGTCTCGCTGCCCACACTGCCGTTCTCCTGCTGGGCCGACAGGGTTTTCAGGATAACGTGGGTGGCCCCGAGACGAGGCAATGTGACGTGGGTCAGGTGGGGGAGAGAATTCTTCTTGGCAAACAACTGGCTGGTTTCCCGTCGCTTGCGCAGGAATCCGCCCTCGGGGAACAGCACTATCCACTTCCTGTCGCGGCTGTGGTAGTATTTGTCTAGGTGATCTTTCAGGTAGACCAGCTGCTTGTCTCTGTGAGCTTTACCCTATCAGAACAAAGGGAAACAGCATCGTCCTGTTATTTAGTTGCAGGTGATGGAGTTATGTCACTAGAGGTTCCAATGTGGTTTCACTTGTTTCCAGCACTACAAAAGGAGGTCTTAAAACTAGGTGACTACATTCAAAACAAGTGCAATTATCTCAAACTGTTGGTAGCTTCGTTTATTTGCCCTGAGGAAATAAAGTGATTGAGGCTAAGTGCTAATTCATTAACTTGATAAGACAGATGTATTTTGTAAGCACCCAAACAGCCAAACAAATGAAAAAGCGCAAACATGACCCAGAAGTTAGATACAGCAACGCTGTGCAGCACTCAGCAGCATTAATGGCACGACTGAAATGGATGCAAAACACATGATGGCCTCGACAACATTAAGAGCATTAGGAGTGACGGGACGAGGAGGAGCAGGATTGATTTTTAGTTAGGGCCAGTCAAAAGCCATTTTAAATGCATTAGCATAGCTGGGCTGGACTCGGCCTGTGTCATGTGAGCGCACGTGCAGCTGTGGTAGTAAAAGCGTTTACAACAGAATGAAAATGGCCAAATATCAGAGCCAAAAGTAGAATCAGTTAAACATTAACCGTAGCTGTGTCAACAAAGACTCTGATTCACAGAGAGGCAGAGACACACACATCACAAACCTTTACATGACCTTGAGACTGTTGCTCTGATTTTACTGCAGCTATAAGAGTGAACTGGTGGAAATGTACTCCACAGTGTTACTGTTAGACTATACTGTGAGGAAGAGGGGAGTACCTCACTCAATGTCAGAGGAATATCTTATTATTTTAATCAATGAAGTTTTGCATTTGGACCTGGGGTTGGATTTAACTGAATAATCAGATGGTTTATAGCTGAAGGTCTCACACGTTTGTGCCGAGGACACACACTCACAATTGTCACTTTATTAGGTACACCTCACTAAAACTAACACAACAGGCCTGCAATAAATCCTTCTTTGTGATAATGTTCAGTTTTTGTTGAAACGGTTTGAGAGGTGTTGAGTAAACTAAAGTTATCAGAACTTATTTTGACCATTAAGTTGAATTAAGTCCTAATTAAGACCTGTGAATTAATAAAAGCTGCACAATGTACATGCAACAGCCACTGGTCAGAGGAGTAATCATAGTGAATAATCCAAGAATTTAAAAAGAAAGCTGCTAAGTTTGTCGGGTAGATATCGTGTGTAAATATACCAATAATTCATGTTTAATCATGCAAAAATTTAGGCAGGCACATGCTAGTCCTGGTACTTTTCTATATCAAAGCTGCTAATGCCAATTAAACTTAAAAAACTTTTTTTTCCACTTGTAGGCCAGATGATTTGGTCTGACCCCAATGTAGCTTGATGTTATTTAAAAAAGGAGAGACTCGTTTCTATGCTCCAACTCGTATTTGTAAGCATGCCAAACAGTAATGTGACACTTTCTACTTATCAGATGTGTAAAATCGCACATTAAAACACTCACACTTTAAAGATTTGTGCAACTACATGGCTGAATCGTTATCGTAATCGAAACTGTATCATTTTATGACTTTGTGCATTCTCAAATGAAACAAACATGCAGATGCAGATATCTCCTGAGTTTTAGAGGAAAAAAGTTCAATTACAGCCCTGTACCACAAGTAACCGCGCTGCTGCCATCAAAGCCCGCCGCTCTGCGCTTTGCATAATGATGCTGGAGACGCGTCTTCCAGCCCGAGTGGACGGCAGATGCTTGGGAGGCTAGGGCAGATGCTTGCTGCGCTGCGTGGATGTGTGAAGTATTCTGGGGGCGGATGTCAAGAATGCATGCACAAGAACACCAGAGGGGATTCACAGGGAGAAGATGGCAGAAATGTCCGAGCCTGCTCAGGCCTCCAACTGCACCGCAGCCTCGTCTGGCTGTGAGCAGGCTCAGGGTGCTTCACCCTCGGCACAGTGCCTGATGTGAAACTCTGTGGCAAAGCATTTCCATGACCTAAAAAAAATGTAATTCCCTCGCCATGGCTGTGGTGTTCTGCAGCTCAAAAAGAGGGAGAGAGAGATGTGTGGGCTTTTCATTAATTTTCAGACAAAACAAAAACAACAGAGGCAACCTATCAGCACTGCTGTCAGTTAATATGACGTGATGATATTTTTAAATCTTTGTCCTACTGGAGCTGGTGCCAGGAAGTCCTGTTTGGTCCCACAGATAAAACATGGGGAGAAAGATCAGTGCATTACCATCTTATAAAGCATCAAATGTATATAAATGGATGTATTCTGTACTCTGACAAGCAGCAGTACAGGTTTGGCAACATATAAAATTTAGTTACTTTTTTTCCAGTTAAAAAGCAATACAGCCCTTTTAGTAATTTACCTGTCACATCTAATGTTACAAGAGGGACGAGCTGACAAAAAGTACTCTTTATGATGGTCTGAACTCTCTGTTTAGGTGTGTTGACGCGAGTCCTGAGGCAAAGCGCAGACATCAACTGTGCAGGTTCAACTTTGTTCAGCCCGTCTCTACTTGCTGGGTAAGTAATGCTAGCTAGCCATCTGTTTGCAGGTGAATTAGTGTGAAGGCAATAATGCTCTCTCTCTAAACCTGATGTCCATGGATGTCCATACTCTTAGGTTTGTCCACAGCTGAATGGTATTTTGAATATGCATAACAAGACGGCCTCAGAGTGTTGAAGGTCTTTTAATTATTCCTCCGCAACCGTGTTACACACGAAGTCCCACAAATTAATTATGTTATCATTTTCATGAATACTGCAGGAAAGCAATCACATCAAATTGCAGTTGTGAACTGACCCTAAACCTGCCAACCAAGTAAGTAAGTAAGTAAGTAAGTAAGTAAGTAGTAAGTACTTAGTATTTTTACACACTTCCCAGCCTTATACAGTAGAGGTTTCTTGTGAATGGATCCACCCAGTGTTATCATGTGAATCTGCAGTAAATTGTTGTTCCCGGTCTAGACTTAAACCTCCCAAACTTGCCAAACGACATTCCAGGAATTCCCTGACCAATAGGGGCCCTGTAAGCTCCACGTGCAGGCCTGTCAGAGCAGGCTGCTCAGTTCAAGCTGCCCCACAACAAAGGGTCACTCTGACCCGGCGGGGCCAAGCGGCCCTCCCACACTACTGTCCACTGCCGTTATCCTTCTCAGAGGATGGCATGACCGTAGGAAGCCCACTAAACATATCTGCTGTCCAGCTGGGACAAGCAGATGGGCAGCAGCTCCACTTTTGCAGTAAAAACAGGCCAACAGTAGCCAGGAGGTTGAAAGAGTTGGATTATGGCCCCAAGGTCTGTGTTTTAATCCCAAGACCTTCAGGGAAAAACAAGGTGTTGACATGCAAGAAAAATAGTCATTCACCTCCCAGCGACAACTGCTGATGTAGCCTTGAGGCTAAAGTAACAGCTACAAAAGCCTGCTGGGCAGCTCCCTGGATGCAAATGCATGTCGTGTTCACACTGTGAATCCAAGCGTGTTAATGTTCAAATACTGATGGCTAAATGACCAGCGTCATGAATAAAAACTCCAACATTTCACACTAAGACCTTTGGTGCCAACTGTGGGTGTCTTACCTGTCTGATGAAGAAGTCCCCGTGGATCAGGGACACTAGGCCAAAGTTGGTGTATTTGAACACATGGTCCATCAACCACATCATTTTTCGTACCACCTGAAATGGGAAGGAGAAACACAGTGAACATCTGTGGCAAAACCCTGCATTTTCTCACATTCACCTGTAAGCAAGAGTACACAACTTTGGCTTTAGTGCCCTAAACTGATGCAGCCCCTTTTTAGCACTTCCACTCTCGTGACCTGCGTCGACGCAGCTTTGGCTTACTGTACTTTCAGTGCTAAGAGGATAAACTGGGCCAGGGATGCAGTTGTTGAGGCGGATCATGTCATGTTTGCGCGGCGCAGCTCGGCAGATCCAGTGCAGCCAGCCTCAGCCAAAAAAACAAACACAAAAAACAAAACAAAACAACAAGGCTGCCCCCACCGTCCCAGAAACTCACAGCCAGTCTCCGTGATGATTGGAGCAGGGTGGTAGGATAGTGAGTTGCGCGAAGATAGGAGTCAAATAATCGAATCTTTGAGTGAAATGTGACAGACTAGATTTTTGGGCATGAAAGATGTGGCAGACATGGCTTTTCTCTCCTGATGTCCTATTTCTAAACTCACTTAATGCACATTTGGTTAATAACAAAGTGCAGTGGCGGCAAGTCAACATGGACAATCAAACAAGCAGCTGAGTCCATAACAATGTCCGATTAAAAACAGAGGAAAAACAGACTGATCAGTCAATACAGCTACAGAAGTGACTGACAAGTCAATTATACATTTTGTAATGTGCTGGCATTCCCGTCTGAGGAAGACTCTTCTCTGCTGCAGATTTGATCCTTTTGCATCCCAGTGAAATAACAATTAAAGCAAATAAATGTCAATAGAAATGCAAGTTTTTTTCTCTTTTCTATTCCTAAGAAAACAAACAATTTATGACTATGTTGCTAGCCAGCTGTGTTAACTCTGTAGGTATGCGTGACGTTGTCGTTTTCTAGGAAAATGCGTCAAGTAAAAACCATCCTCTTGAAATGGAGGTACGGGCCTGTATGCGGATGTTAGGACACGTTTCGCCTTGCCTGTCGAAAATGGTCAGCGTGAAAGAATGCAAAGCAGCCACCGCTCGAATCTTCGCACATCTGTTGTCTACTCGAGGCTCACGTTTTGTCATTTGACTGCAGCAAACCGCAGCGCCGTTCTGAGCTGCCGTCTGTCTCTACTGTGTCGACTGTTTTGACTTGAAAAGATGCTTCACCCCCGTCAACAAAACTCTCTCTTGATCTCTAAAAAAAAAGAAGAGCGCTTACTCCTGCCATATTGACTGTGGAAAGAGTCCAAGAAAAACATCAATGATAAATCTGGATTTTTATGTATATCATAACTTGATAACTAATCACGGAATAGAACCCAAAGAGGACCTTTAATCTGAACAGTAAAATGATCATTCAGCAAACCATTAAGACAGTGGCTAACCTTTAACAAACACCCTTTAAACAAACATAATTAACTTCAGCTCAGAGGGTATTTAAAGCAATGTGTGCAATTCTTCAGGAACTCCTCATTTTCAGTGACAGACTCAAACAAACATGCCCAGACAGCAGCCTGTTCAGCAGAACTGAGATGCTGCCAAGCACCCTGCAGGTTCAGACAACTGCATGGCTTTTATTTACACTGATGTGACCGCATTTAACCTCAGCATCATTGCAGTCTTGGGTTTCCTAAAGGGGGCACAGTGAGGTAACAACACTTCTCTGTCTCTCTCCTTACCGTGCCCTTGTCTTGCAGGCACATCATGAGGGTGCACACGTCTCCTGTGGACTGGTGGTTGACGATGACCATGGCTTCATCTTCAGAGAGGGGCCGTACGTCGTCGCCCCACTCGGTTACTGCAAGGCAAAAAAAACAAAAAAACAAAACAGACACATCATGGTTAAAAACAGGCCGTGTGAATAGTGTCTTTTCATCAAGTGCCATCTGGAGTTTTCTTGGAAAGAAATAAAGCCTCTCTTTACATTCAGTGTTTGTGACATCAGTGAGGTCTAACATATATGGGGAATGCATTTCCCTTCTCATAAAACAAGAAAGGTTTTTTTTTTTTCCAAATGCATTGTTTACATCCATGTTTGCTGGCAAGTAGTCTTCCTGTGTGTTTCCACCTCATTGTTTAAAAGGTAAGTTTGAATGAAGACATCTCAGGGAATTCACACCCCCATATTTTCCAAATATTTCTATTTATTTCAGTTTAAGTCACCTTTATATACACATACAGCATCACAACACATTTGTTTTTCATTCAAGGGCAGCAGCAGAAAAAAATGTTCTTAAACACACTCTTACAATTTTTTTTAAACCATTTTAAAATCACTAATCTGAGCCTTAATTTGGATCCATTACAACAATTAATTTGACCAGAAGTCAAAGTGAAGGCATTACTGAGGTAATCCTGTAAGACTGAATGTTACATCATTTAAAACCGACTGTCCCGGGCTGTCTGCTGTTTCTAAATCTACAGGTGTCCCGACGCTCCCCGACTACAAACAGCCTCCCACCTGTCTGATCTGCATGTCCTCCCTGCCTGGATCGCAGAGCAAGAGTTTATTTCCACTCTCCCACCTTCCATGTGTGGGCCGGACAAACATTTACACTCTGCTGGTAATGTGGCCAAATGAGTCTCGGACCGCCTCCAGAGGTGGTTCGGATGGTTACATCATGCAGAGGGAACATTTGATGCCACATTTTTATTTATTTATTTATTTTTTTTAACTGAATCATTGCGCATGTTAATTGATGTTGAAAGAGAATGACAAAATGTTGGCAGTGTGTTTTGAAATCAAAGAGGGGAAGTGATTTTCAGGAAATTGTATCAGTGACTTTCACTATTGACCAGAGGAAACAGTCCAAGAAAACAAAGAAAAGGGATAGTTTCTAATGTCATATAATAGTATGAGGCTTTCACATCCTTGTCTCATCAGCTGAACTTTCGCTCCTTTAAATATGTGGTTTTCATATTTTCTGGGCTGCAGTTCATATTTTTATGTTTATCCAAAATCAGTATTATAAAGTGTTACATGGTGTATGAAGTATGTCAACATTAGCGTTTCTTCACAGCTCAAAAACAACCAACTTATTTATGGGATTTCTACATTCGATGTCATTTTTATAATCAGTATTTTGAACTGAACCACATTTTCCTAACATGGATGGGATAGATACAAAACATTAGCACAATCATTCCTACTGAGTACCAGACATTTGTGCACCTATTTCTTTTTTTAGGTAGCATTCATTTATTTTTAGATAAGAGCACGGCATGTGCTTGACAGAGATTACAGTCTGACTATCCTCAGTGTAAAATGTGATCATCAGATTGTGTCATCATTGGCAGACTTGTTGGTATGGGAGCTCCTTGTCTGAAATAACATTGATCATTTGGATAAGCAGCAGGTTAGGTCTCCATCCTGCTACAACAGGACATCAGGCTCATTTGCATGTCTACGATCCATAAATAATGCTTCCCTCTTCAGCAAAATCACATAAGGCATCCATGTGAGGCCGAGAACAGAACCGGGGCTTTTTTGTTCGCTGTCAAAGTGATAAAAATAATACAAAGCAAAATATAGCTGCAAGCTGCAGTTCTTTGGGCCAAGTACAGGCACATCAAGCAGGGTACACTGCACACAGGTACATCGAGGTCTCATCTACCCACAGAACCATTTAGATCATGATTCGATGAAATGTCGCCGAGATATGACTCATTTCCCGTTTTTGTGAATTTACAGCCAGCTTCATTCAACTGTCACAGCCAAATAGTTTGGATTATTAAAAATCAGTCATGTACACACCAAATTAGTGATCAGTCAGCTGCCACTCATTCATGTCAATAAAAGCGTATTATCCTGTGTCCGTGGCATGCAGCACGAAGCTTACAGTGATCGAAATGACACTTTTACTTTTTTAAAAAAATTTATTTATTTATTTTTATTGGCGATGAAAACACAAGCAAACAAAAAAAAAAAAATTAGATGAAAAATCAACCAGTTAAAAGACAAGATAAAGACCCATAATAAATGTCTAATTCACAACTTGAATTAAAAGAGGAAATATTCCATTTAGTTACTCAAAATGAACACATTTCAATTCACAAAAAAGTTAAAATATAAAACTTCTGAACTGAATCAGTGTTAAATCGTGGCAGCATCCTACCAAAGAATCACAGGCGTCATTGCAAACTGCATCACTGTATTTTGACACAAATGACACCACTGGAAAGGGAAATAAACACGTCATTACCGTTTCATGATAATTACTAACAGTTTTCAAAAGGAGTCTATTATGTGGTGAATCAGTGAACTCTCGCTGCTGTATATAATTTTCAGTGCTTCCACTTGACGCTTCAACCAGACAATGGCCGGCGTCTCTATCAGCACCTACAGGAGTGGAGCTCTGTTCTCTCTTCCCTCATTTACTTGTCAGGTCTCGCAGCATACAGGCCACTTCACCCATTCAACCATTCCCCTGAACCTGACTGTTAATGGGATACACATCGGAGCAACAAAGGGAGGAAA
This sequence comes from Scortum barcoo, assembly GCA_023238725.1. Taxonomy (NCBI): domain Eukaryota; kingdom Metazoa; phylum Chordata; class Actinopteri; order Centrarchiformes; family Terapontidae; genus Scortum; species Scortum barcoo. The sequence continues at coordinate 8,911,904 of CM041543.1, read as the reverse complement.
CACGGCTGCGAGATGAAGACAACAATAGCCCTCCCGGAGAACACGTGAGCTTCCTTTGCAATTTAAACACACTTGAGCAGCTCCGCATATCAACAGAGAAACGGAGGAGGTGAAAAGATTCATCTGGGCTGCAGTTGTTCAGCGGGAATCCCCGTAGATCTGGGGCGGGTCTGACCGGCTCCAGATCTGTGTAATGCAAATATTGCATCAGTCATGCCTGCGGGGTGCAGAGTCCTCCTCTGTGGGGGAGTTAACGGTTGGATTGCTGGTAGATAAAGATTAATCAGAAATGTTTTTCATACACTAAGATTAACATTTGATTAGGCAAGAACACAACACCGACAGCTATGAGATTACTGACAGACATGTTGGAAGAATGATAAAATGTTAAAGAAAGGACCGCAGTAGACTTTAAAACACTTAATTGTGACATTAAAGAAGCTCTTGGTGATATAACTTAAATTTTGATTCTTTTTTTTTTTTTGACTGTTGAAGCTTTCTTATTTTAACAGATGACTTTCTTTTTGTTGACAACATGAGTGAAGACGATAAATGGCAGGTTTTGGTATCAGTCCCTCAGAATCAAAACAGGAGTCACGCAGAGAAAACGTGTACAGCAGCGTCAAAAGAGCTAGGTAAGAGGGGAAGCTCCCACCTTTTCATTACTGTAAGATCTCACTCTCTCGCTCTTACTACTGCTCTATCTTCATGCACAAAAGCACCAAGGTTATGCACGTGCTCTGTGGTTACTCAAAAGCCATTCTGGGAAATGAAGGAAGTCATTACATGGACTAAGACAGCTGTGGGAAATCACAACCGCTTCTTTTTTTTCCTCCCTTCCCCCTCCTCTTCTTTAAGAGGAGCAGCAGCCTCGGCACAGTCAGTGTCGGGCATGAAAAGGACAGCGAGTGTCCAGTTGTGTAGCAGTCCAGCCGAACCATGTGGTCACAGTTATGAATGATAGCGGCTGAACGCGACATGTTCATCTTGAAAATGGATCAGAGCAGTCATGGTACGAAGTAAAATAACAAAAGATCTGTCAGTGCAACACACAACGCAACTGGGATGCTAAAGAGTGAAAGAACAATGCATTTGATAGAGTGCTCATACCGTTATTGTGAAGACCATAACATAATATGCATAAACACAATGCAATGTCACAATGTTGTTTTAAGGCCATCACAGTATTTCTGCCCCCCTCCTGATACTGATTGTTTGAGCCATGTGACTCTGAGTTTTAACTGATTTTATCGGAATCAAATAAGAAGTTTCCTGAAATAAAACTGACAAATGTATGGCACATGGACAGAAATCCAAATACCGCACGTCTTTTAGGTTAAGAACAACTCCGCTGAATGTGAAGTGAGATCTGCTGCTATAACCCCGGGAGAAAGACCGTTCAAGCAACTCGTCAGGTTAACTATTTCTGTATGAGTCACAGTTTTCGATGACAAAGGACAAAGTCAGTCTCGTTCCACCTTGAAATCCAACCCACTGTACCCGCTGCTCGCTATTCAGCATGCTCAAAATGAGATTTAGTTGTCTAATGCTGATGTTCATTCAGCAGTTCATTAGCAGATATAAAACACACTCCACGGCTGAAAGCATGAACAATAAATGCAAATATTTAATGCAGGAAGCTGCCTGTTGTTTATTACAGTTCATTGTATTGTATTACAGTTATGTATAAGAAAGCCATTTGGACAGACATTTGATCTTTCTGAATGTTGTTTGGTGCACGCATTGACTCTACAGATTGTAGAACGAATATTAATAAACATGTTTGTCATATTTTAATGTAGTTAACAAGCTGCACCGGGTGATACTGAGTGCTTTTCAATCATCCAGCATCACACATCCTCACATGGAGCTCTCCTTTAGAGGGATTGTAGAAAAAACAAAAAAAAAAAACAAAGGAAAGTGGGGTGGGGGGGTGGGGGGGTGGAAGAGGACAAGTTGTTGGCATGTTCAATTTAGGCCTTTGTTTCACCTTCCATCCTCCGGAGAATAAGATCAATCCTCATGAGCACAGGAATCGAGAGCATACTTGGAGAAAAATGACACATCTGTGACACCTGACAGGGTTGTGTGGGGTGTCCGTACCCTGAAGGCAATGTCATTTCGTAAGGAGAATGCCTTCGCGCTCGCTGAAGTCCCCGTTGTTGCGGGAGACGAGTGTAAATGATATCACAGAGATGGGTCATTTGTCAGAGAGAATACATTAGGGAAATTGTCTTTGAGAGATGACACAGTTAGCGCGGCAGGATGACAGCCATGCTGCAGGCACACTGTCTAATCCAGTATCGGTGGTCAGCTAAACAGCGTAAAGCTGACCTTGCCGCCCAGCGCTGCATGTCTTTCTCCCTCTCTAGAGAGATGTGGCGTGGCATCACACCATCTCCTTCAGAAAACGTGGCTGTCCACACTCGAGTGTGGCAAAGAGTCCCAAAAAATGTAAGACCTGTGACAAACTACGGTGAAAAAAAATCATTTTAATTAATAATAGTTTAGGTTTTCTGACTACTGGGTCAACTAAGTGTAGAGTGAAAATTTATAGTGGTAGATTAATGCCAGCCACATAAGGGTGAAATATTTTCTGCTATTTATAAATATACTTTTTAGCCAGGAATTCTTGATGCTTGTACAATGACAATAATATAAATAATGCTAATAATAATAATAATACGAGGGATCTTAGGTCTAGAAAAAGTAGCTGAGTATGCAGTAGTGGTAGTAGTTCATAAAAGAAAGAAAAATAAATAAATGAAACTTCAGAATAGAAATACATAGTTTATGCATAACCCTAACCCCTAACCCTCTCAGTGTATCCCACACTTGCACTTGCCTACTTGTCGAAAATATGGTGAAGGCAACCATATCAATGTGTTCCACATCTCTGTACACCAGTGCCTGGTTGGTTTTTGCACCACTGAACTCTCAAATGTGCATTCATCTTTGTAATGAGGGGTAGATAAGATAAATCTTTATTGATCCCCCAGAAGAGAAGTTCATTGTTGCGGCAGAACAATGACAGCAATAAGTGCAGGTAAGTGAAGAGGTAAAACTATAAAATAATAAAGAGCAAAAAGTATATAAAATCTACTATACAAAAGAGAAACTATACACAGGCATTTCGAGACAAAGATTACAAGGTAAAGTGACGGTGACTGATATAAGATATGATTAAGTAATAATGGAACCTAGTTTGTATTAATGTAGAGAGGTGTAATAGACATTTAATATCGAATATCAAACAGGTCACTGTAATGTAAACATAATATAGAATAATACCTGAAGAAGAGTTGCTCTTCTGTTTCTGATTCCATTTACTCAAGTCTTTCCACAGATCTAAATGCAGATGTCACTTCGGTTGCTGTTCCCATTGAAACACCAGTTGGGCCCTTGGTGAGTAAAGCTCCTGCCAGCCGTGCCTCAACAATAAGCCCTCTTTCAGTCACTAAGATCTTCTCCTCCTGCCATCGTGACACAAAATCTGAATCAACTGGGCCTGCTCAGCGTTTTATACATGCCACAGAGCATGATGGGATGTTAATTGACTGTTTTCTCCATTCATTTATTCATGTTTTTCCTCTAATTTGCCACCCAGTCTGTCTATCACCCTCAGATTCTCAAATATTAATCTCTTTCCACTCTTCTGGAAACATAATTTCCAGAACTAGAGTAAACCCAGTTATCAAGCCCATCCCAGTAGCCTCCATGTTGACTCAGTGGAGTAAATGAATTGCCTTCATTAAAAGTATTAAAAGCTGAAAGCCAATTTAACCCCATTTGTTGCTTTTAAGTTTGCTGTATCACAACACATTAACATTCAATTATGGACACACCACATCATTTGTTGTTATTCCATATCAATACCCCACAGCCTTTCTGAACACCAGGCAATCAAACATCAGCCTCCACTTATGCAAACATGTTTCAGGGCTTCAGAACAAAAGTGATGCTAATTCCCTTTCATGCTGCCGCCCTCTCAAATGACCCCGAGCTGCAGCGGTGCCATTAATCCATCCTGGATTGCCACCTTTGCTTCAAGCCATGACTGCACGTGTACCTTTTTGTGCAGCATACGCAGACTTTTACGCAAGTCTGTTGGCGAGAAACCAAAAGTATCCTTTTTCTAAATAAAAGCTTTCAAACATGTGCCGATGCTTTCACAGCATCAGTTTTTTCCAAGATGGATTCAATCACAAGATGTTTGCATCTTCTCCTACTGTTCTTTATGTTTTTGCATTAATCACAAAAGGCCTGACAACATAGAGAAATAGCAAAAAAATTCCAGAGATGTTCACGTCAAACAGTATACCGCACATAACACAGATCTGACATCCGTCAGAGTTCAGCTGAGGTCAAAGTGCCGAACAGAGTCATAACGCTGTAATTCGTCTTAGTTAAACATGTGCAACTAAGATAATTCAGGACAGTCAGGGAGATGTCAATCAAGTATGATTTGTACCAACCCACACAGTCCAGAGAATAAGTCTAATCAGCCAAGTGACTGATAACACTTGTGTGGGCGCAGCGTGGCTGTACAGAAGCTCCAACAAATGAGGAGCAGTTTCCGTTACAGCTTCAAAAGTGAGATGAACCATGCTGAATTTACTCCAGCCCTACCTACTGCTTAGCACATCTGAAATCTGATCAGCCTTGTACCAAAACATTTACAGGAACACTGAAGTCCAAGTTGTGCGACTACACTGAAATGATTCCAGAAACTCAAATGTGAGGATTTGATGCTTTTTATCATCATTAAAACAAGCTATCACAGAAGTAAATTATAAGTGGCACTATTTTCTGACATTTTATAGACCACACAATCGCTAATCGAGAAAATAATTGTTAGCTGCAGCCCTCGTTGGTTCACTTTAAAATATAATAATAAATATAAATGGAAATTCTCTGCTGTCTACACAGTTTTCAGCTTGAATGATGAAGAAGTTATTCATAAAAACAACCTGATGGTATATAATTTTCATTCAATCAATTCATCTGTCCACTATTTTCTTCATTAACCGACAAGCTGCTTGCTCTTTGAAAAGTCATACATTGAAAAACGTCAAGTCCAGGTTCCCAAAGCCCAAGTTGACGTATGCAAATTGTTGTTTTGTCTGTCCAACAATCCAAGAAAACCCAAAGATATTCAGTTTATGCTCCTCAGATATTCACAAAACAAGCTATTTGCATATGTCAACTTACTATGTCAGCTTTGGGGCCTTGAGCTTTTCAAATATTCACATTTGAGAAGCTACAACCAGTGAATCTTTGGCATTTCTGACTTTAAAAAAAAATGACAAACAATTAATGGAAGTGTTGCCCCGTTCATTCTCTAATCATTTGAGCTCTAGACAATATAATTTACATGCTGCTAGAAGTGAAAGCCTGACACATTAAAGTGAAGAAAAATAAATGTACAAAAACGAGATGTTAAAAACCAACAGTAGTCACGAATCAAACTGAAGATCAGAGCTGCAACAGATGATCATTTAGATTATTGATTTTCTCTGTTGATTAGGATAGAAAGTAAGTAAGCAAATGAGAGAGTAAATAAAAACATTTTGAAAGTGCTTTACAATAAAATCCATTAAATAGCAGAAAACATCAGAGCAGAGAAGACAGAGATAACAATACTGTTTCAAAAAAGCAAGGGAATACAATGAGTAAGCACTGAGAGGAAAAAAGTTCCCTTGAACTGGAAACGTTAACGGTATGGGTAAACTAATCCTAATTTTAAGGGGATTTTAAAAACATCAGAGAACAGTGAAAAATATCCATCAGAAATATACATGAGCCAAAGTGACATCTTGTTTTATCTGCAAAACATTTGATTTACTGGAATGGAAAACCTGGAAATGCAGTAAGTTTTGCTTAAAGAATGACGTGAATGAATTGATTATCAATATGGTGGCAGGTTCATTATATATCAGTATAAATAATCTACTCGTCAACAAATTGTTGCAGCTCTTTTAACGATTCAGAGACTAAAGAAAACCAGCAGAGGAGCCCAGGACTCAAAGACGAGTCTGTGTGGACAGCAGACCGGATCCAGACGTCTGGGTGATGTTTCGTTCCCGTTTACAGGGACGCGAACAAGAAGGTGACCTCATGTTTTGTGTAAACGTCCAGTTCTAAATATGATCAAAGACTTGGAAACACAACTCAGAACAGGGAAACAATGTCTGCAATCTTCAAGTCATCATGTTTGATCTCTTCACAGATCCAACAGACCTCCCACTCATGGAGCATGCAATGAAACGCTAATCCGGCTGGCTTTAGTGCACCTGTCTGTGCCCACTCTCTCTGTGTGTGTGTGTGTGTGTGTCACTCTGATCAGGCCACATACAGTTGCGCTGCTTTTGTCAACAGGAAAAAAGGGCTCAGGTCAAATGACAATAAAAGTCACCACATAGCAGCAACGCCACTAAACACACAACAGGACTGTTTCCTATGAAATGTTCCTACCTGGGAGGATTTCTGACCAACTTGCGTACCTGTCCAACAAACTTTGATTTTTTTCATTAATTCCGCTATGATTCATTCTTGACGCTTTACAAGGCCGACAGTTCACTGAAATGCAAATTGTAACGGCCATAATTTTCTGCACTGATGACAGAGTGCATCTGTGTTGCACCTCTGCTGACACAAACTGAACACACACAAATGTATAAATAAAAAAGCCTTGAGCGCAGTGTTTAAAGTCAAAATGTGCCAGTAACTGGAGGAAAGAGCCCCTGCATGACACAACAACAGTATTTTGATTCACATATAATCATCTCAGTTTTTTTTTTTTTTTGAGAGTGTCCATCTCTGCGGGTCTTTTAGCCCACACAAGTATCTGATATTACACTGCCATTAGCTTATTTAATAAAATAAAACACACTGGGGTTTATGATGCACTGCTAAATGAAGCAGTTAAGCTACTGACAGCAATATTAGCTTGGCCACGGTAAGCCTGTTCTTTAATGTAAAAGCTCAGTTGTTTTGGTTATGGATGAATGACTTAAACACATTTCACTGTGACCTCAACTTACTGAGAGCTGAGCTGAACTGAACTCCATCATTACTACATTTGTGCATGAACGCCGGGGTGGATTATCAGAGCACTGCAGACTTCCTGAGAGCTCTACGGCCAACACATTTGTGGCAGTCGCAGTTCAGTCTTCTGTCTGAAGCTACGCGAGGCTCCTCTGTGCCACCGTGCTCGTCACTCAGACTGACCGCTGACAGAGAAAAGCAGGTAGGTGAGTGCGGGAACAGGTGAGCCTCACACTGTGCATCCTGGGTGATGCAGTTTATATAGGACCATTCTGGATCACCCAGAGAAGCTGACACAGAGAGGGCAGTAAGAACTTTGACAGCGGGTGAGAGGTGCTGGTGCACACAACAAAAACTCAGCCAACAGTAACATTTAAACTTGGTGGCACTGTGTATTGGTAAGTACAGACGCACAAACAGTCTAATGAGAGACGATGAAGACCGGACTTCAGGGAGTTTCCCTTTTACCGAAACAAAAACGACAAAGTGTGAAATAACCACACTGAATAAATTACAGCCATAGCATATTTCATGGCCTATCTGGGACTTTGGGCTAATGCATACATAATAAAAAAAAACTCTGTATATGAATCCTGATTTGAACTTTGATTACCATAGCAACGGTATAAACTTCGAAGCACTCGGATCAGCCATGTGAACAAGTAGGTGAATCTGTAAACGTGTATGTCAATATCACTGACTTAAAAAGTGTAAATATTTTTCACCTGGAAACACGGGCAGGTGATCGGTTACAACCCAACTGTCTGTGTGTCTCAGTCTCTGTTCAGTCTCAACATACCGCCAGCCACAGGTGACACCCAGTAAGCTGAAGCGTGACATTGCTGGGCTGGGTAATGGTTGAGGCTCCAGTCGCGTTGATGCCGCTGTTAATATCCACATGCACATTTACAGACTTGTCCACACATTTACAAAATCTCACTGCAGACTTACACATTTACACATCTCATCAAGCACATCCGGATTGAGATAAAATTACATTTGTAAATAGCTCTGCTGAAACTACGACCACATACTGTCCAATGTTCGCATACTGCAGCTTGTGTTTAATATCAGAAGAAAATGATCTTGTCTCATTGGTATAACGTCTTGTACACCCCCCCGTTTTTTCAATTAGGCAAAAACATCCATCGGTACATCTTAATTGAGTTTAGAGTTCATGAAACATTTAATGACACGCACACTTGAGAATAAGGGTGTGTTCAGCTCACACTACCAGAGACACTCTCACCTCCACCCTTCACTTAATGATTCAAACTAAGCCTCTTTGAGAAGCTTCATATTTACTTCGGCCTCGAAGGTTTTTCTACAAATGTCTTTTTGTCCAAACTGCCCTAAGTGATAAAGAATATACAGTATGTGTCGCAATTCAGTACTGATAACATACAGTATCTATAAAGCGCCATTGTTCTGCCTTTCCTGTGCAGGTGATGCAGCATCCTTCATCTCTGATAGTTCACCGCAGCTTGGCCTCCAGACTGCAGTGTGTCAGGCTGTCAGCGAGTATCCTTGTTTCCCTGACACACATCAAGCATTTCTGGAGTGCCAGCGCAGGCCGAACAAAATACGAAGTCTACGTTCTTTATGTGGTCATAAATAAAGCACAAGAGCAGGATTTTCTTTTTCTCAAAATTAGAAACGCCACATTTATCTTTGCTGATATTCGGCATGCAACTTTAAAAGTAGTCTTTCCTAAAATGCATGACAGTGACTACACCGCTCAGGAGTCAGCTTCCTGCATACCAGATTGTTTGCATTTAAAAGCATTGGTACAGACATCAAATGTACATTATTTTCAGCTGCTACTTGGAAAGAAACAGTGGAAAATAATGTGCTATAAGCCAGACAGTGAAGCTGTGACCTTGGACTAGACTTGGAGCATCTAAACTATGTGTGTATTTTCCAGATACAGAGGTCATTCACACAGTGAGGGAGAGGCAACAGGGTTGATCGACCCCGTACTTGTCTAAGTGTCCTTGAGTGCGGGGTTACAACACGGATGCGCACACATGCTCAACGACTGCTGTCCCCCAGTGCTGACCCCTCCACTGAATGCTGTGTTTATATTGCCAAGATTTATTGTTTCGTACTGATTGCTGCTCAGATCTCAGTTTCTTGTAATGTGGCCAACATCTGAGGTGATCCACACAAGCCAAACAACAATACCAAAAGATTTAATTCATACATGTGAAGAAGTAAACAAATAAAATGGAGGGCACTCAAACTGAGGTGACGGTATGTGACGTGCCATCTTGCTGCTACGTAGGATGATAGCTGGGATTATCATATATCATGCAGTGTCGCTTTTTTATTAATTTGAAGGCTCTTAACTTTGTGTGGCCCCATTCAGCCATCTCATAAGTTTGACTGCATTGAAGCAAATGATGTTTAAAATGATTCTGTGGCCAGATACTTCTCAACTGTACATAAAGCCTGGTGTTACTTTTCAAATTAAAGTAACAATAGCTCAATAAGATTGAGAAGCACATTGGGGATGGACCAAAACCAGAATAAAAAATGTTGAGAAGCAGAATCTGTGCCATTTTACCTGCTGTCTGAATGTAGCCCGTACATACAGCTATATGTACACGTGTATAACAGTAATATAAGAAAGAAAAGATTGTAAATGAAAGTACATATTATATCTGATAGTCTGAGTTAAACTTTAGTCACCATTCACATGATAAGGCGGTATGGTATCTCACCTCCAAACACTGTCAATCAAGGTGTGTAACACACATTGTTCAACGCAACACCAGATGTTCTATAGGCTGAAGGCTTTGCATTATTTATCAGTACGCCGTGTTGCTTCCCATGTTCACCACTTAGCAGTTTGTAAGCATTTTGCTCGCAGCCCTGTGCAACCAAACCAACAAACACTTTTCCTGTTGCTCCTCTAACATCTGTTTCAGTTAAACAGTGTTTGCTGTGCTGTCTCTGCACGATTATTACCAAAAACTATTCCCTTAATCAGTAAACCAAGCAATTAGAGCCAACAGTTACTTTCATTATCAATTGATCTGCTGACAGTTTTCTCAATTATTTGATGAAATGTGAAAAACTCATTGAATATGGTAATCTTAATTTGAGAGTCCAAGGTGACGTATCTGCAATTACCTTAACTTATTTCAAAGAAAGGTGAAAACACTGACAGGGGGCAGAGGGATGGTAACTTCACATTGGTGTCCAAGTCAGTAGTCATCATTTGGGGAGTAGAAAGACCCAGTTTGAGCTATCTTGTGTATTTACGTTGAGTCACAGAGGTCAGCATCCTCTTCTCTAAAGATGTACATCCAGCAGCCCCAAGATGGTTTAAACAAAACTTATTGTAGTTCTGAAGGTAAGTTTTCAATATCCTTGAGACTTTTCTAACCATCAAAAAATATTCTGTTTGATTTTTGACCTGTCTCTAATCCAGGTAACCAGGTAAATGTCATATGTCCTCCTATGTTTTGTGCAACACAAGAAAAAGTACTGACTTCCAATATTGTGAAAAATTCTTACGGAACATCAAGTATAACCATTTTTTAAATGTTTATATGATTATTCATGCTGTGTAAATTAAGCAATAACTTTTGCCAACAGCCCAGCATTTGCTTGGCGTGCAGCAAACACAATATTTTTTTCATCTAGATGGTTACAAGAGCCTTTGAGGAGCATGGAAGTGTGGTCAAAACATCCGAACATCATTGGGCGAATTTCTTCAGTGAAACAGCAGCTCATCTCTGTGACTCTAAAGTAAACACAGGAAGCACAAGCTGGGGCTGGGGAGCATCTTCACTGATTTGTCTTGCACACACTTAGTAAGCTGGAACCACCGAGCCCTGCATGCAAATACATTTCAACATGACACTGTGGAGGATTCGTGAACCACCTCACCTGTATAACCTGCGATCCAGCCCCATGAAGACACCATGGCCAGCAGCCACTTGAACATGATCCCCTCGATGTGCCAGAAAGCGGAGCTGTCCCATATTCTGAGCGGCTGCAGGAGCAGCAGGTACAGGCAGTAGGAGGGGATGGCCACACAGTTGTTCAGGAACATGAACGCGAAGCGGGTCACAGACTTGAGCAGCACCCAGCCCAGTTTACCGGCCCCGTCCAAGAGCTGTGCCATCCTGATACAACACCGTCTGAAACACAAAGACAGAGACACACGGCATCCTTAGCTTCTCTGATAAAACACGGCTCAACATCAGTGTTATTACCGTGAACATGCTCTGAGCAAATCCGCAACATAGCCCAAAGGCACAAACACTCAGAGAGGAGCGAGCCGACCGGCTGTTTCAACGACGGCTTCTCATAATTATTATTATCTTTTTCATTATTATTACCACTAAAGAAGACTCGTTCTTCGTTTCTTTTTTAACTGTGGCTCTTAGTTGTTCGTGTCTGCCCGCTGTTAGCCGGCTAGCTGCCCGGCCCGCTCAGTACACGCAGAGACAGGACCATAAAAGGACCAGTCGGTCGACACGCAGCTAGCCGAGTTAGCATAACGGGGAGCGGGCGGTGAGAAATGTGTGACCACCGGCAGGCTTGTAAGGTTACACAGAAACACACCGAGGCTCACAGTAAAGCTGGATAATGGGCATTTATTTTACGGGGTTAAAAGCAAACGTAAACTCTGGGTGTGTTGAGACTGGAGCATTATTGTTACTGTTTGTATTACAGTCAGCGCGCCTCTTCCAGAACATAGCCCGACCCTGGGAGTCGGTTAGCCGGCGTTACTCACCCGTTAATGTCGCTGAAGCATCCAAGGACGGGCAGAGGGGGAGGGCGGCGGCTAAACGCTGGAGATAAATCAACCGTATCTCTTGTGGCTAACCTGAGCGGGCTAAGTTAGCGTTTGTTTGTGTGTGTGTGTTTTGTGGCTCGGTGACATCCCTCTCTAATCTGGGGACGGCGGCGGAGGAAACGTCTAGCGGCGCCGGGAGGAGCTGCGCCCGTCCGGCTAACTGTCCTCGGCCGCTCAGCTGCTCCGGAGCTTTCCCGCCGGGCGCCGTTTAGCTCGCTAGCTGGGCAGCAAGCGACTCCACTCGAGCGACGCTGGCTCCATCTCAGCCGGAGACAACGGGATAATTCCTCCGGTGCATCATCATCACCTTCATCATCTTCATCATCATCACCACCAACACCGTCGTCGGGTTTAGCTAGCTGCGGAGCCCCCGTTAGCGGCTGCGGGGCATGAAGTGGTTCGGGCCGGGCCGCGGACTCAGCGCCGCCCGGTAGACACACGGTGCTTCAGCTGCAAAGCGCACATCCACGGCCGGAGAGAGGACCGGACGTTTTCCCGTTCGTGGTGCAAGCAGGACCCGTTATCTTCCTTCAGAACCGGATCCCCGGAGCGTCAATGTACACAAAGACCCGGAGACCGAGACCGGTGGAGAGTCCTCTCCACTTTCACAATAAAAGCCCGGAATTTGGAGGGCTACCAGCTAAATAGTCTAATACGACCACTTTTCATTTCTTTAGATGTTTTTTTATAATATAATATAATATAATATAATATAATATAATATAATATAATATAATATAATATGTCTAAATTAAATGTGTTCATTGTTTTTTCACTTTTGTATTTTGTTTGCTCCAGTTGTCACAGTTCAAAATCTGAATCAGCTTTGTTGCCAAGTAGAGAAATATAAATGGCAACAATATAAAATAAAGATCTGCAATACGACAGTTATTTCAGTGAAAGAACTGTAGAAATTGTGCAGGAATTTGCAAAAATGTTTTCCACAGATGTGCAAAAGTTCACAGTATTTTGTATTAACCATAGAGGAGAAACTATGCATCCATATGCTGATTTTGTTTAACTAAAGATTTATTCACCAAGTAAAAGAATTAGCTTTTTTGGCCTCTGTCATCACGCAAATTTACAGTTTACAATTACCAAAATCCAATGTGACACACTGTTGATGTTTATACTGAACTACAGAATAATCAAGCTGATTAACATTCATCCTGTGAATTTACTTCTATATACATATAATATTAAGTGAGATTTGGGTTATTAATGTGGTGTACAAAAAAATCACGTTGAACGTAGGTAGTTTTATTTTGGAAAGCACGCCCGGAACTTACGTGTTTCTTCCCGCTGACTTGACGCTCGTGTTCACCTGACGGCAGATCGGAGAAGTGACGTGCGCAGCCTCAGTGATGCTCAGAGCTTATGGTTTCACTGTGTGCACGAGAAACTGCTGCTGTGATGTTGTTGATAGTCTTTATGACTTCACGTGAAGCCACCTGGACCCACCTGTTGACCCATGACATCATCAGCGTGGGCGCGTGAGCTAGTTCGCCGTTAAAATCGATGCATTTAGTTTTAATCTGAACCGGAAACAGTCCGGGTCACTGGGACGGATTTGCATCATTATTAAAGTGTGGAAGAAGTTGATTTACTTTAGAGCTAGAGAGTCATAAACGTGGAAAAAATAACGACAAAAAGCACAACATTGTGTTTTAGTATGATGATGTTCAACGCTGCACTGCAGGGATTAACACATAAAAATACCTCTACATCACGTTTAAATTTAACACTGATTCAGAAAAGAGTGACAGGGATTTTAATGCCGTCCAGGCAGTGATTTTTAGTTAATGACTGTGGTCTGCCCCCTAATGGCCCTTTATGTTATTACACTCCATGTAGACTAAAATGACATAAATCCAAGGACATTCAAAACTAAATTGTCCTGGAGATTACCGCATGCATGAAGTACTATTGGATTAAGAATATGGACAGGGAATTAAAAGCAATTTAGCTTTTTCTGGTGGCCGACCTTTATGCTGAAAATCCTCACCATCAGATTATACTGAAGGCCAAGAATATGGACTAAACTGAAATGACTGCGTACTCCTGTGTCTGTTACACCTGGTCAACATTATTTTGAAAGGATTACACTCCATGTGCAGCATTAAAATTAAATCTGGTCTTTTTAATCATGGAAAAAAATATGTACATGTTCAGTTTCTACAAGACAAAATGGGTCAAAGTACACAAGCTGAAACTGTTTTTGAGGATAAAGCGCTGAGAGGACGTTGGCTAGAAGCGAGCGTACGCACTCCTCTGCGGGGCGGGCTGAGCTCCTCCCTGCTGCAGCTGATGGCGGAGCTGCTGGGAATAAGGATCCTCCAGGGACTTGACCGACACCGTCGTCTTGGGCCCGGTTTTCCACTCGATGCCGCTCTCATCCACCACAGAGGCCTCCACGGTGACGGTGTGAGTGCCCAGGATGGAGAAATTCAGCAGGAACTGGGTGCTGAAATAGTCGTTGTGGGGCTCTACGCGCTGCTCGATCTCATTGGTTTTAGTGTCGAGCGGAATCTATAAAGAGGAAAAAAAAAAAACAAAATGAATAAGATCAATGAAGCAGCAACGCGGCCACAGTTCATCAAAAATGCAACAAATGAGAGTACAAACATGAGAATGAACCTAATCTATGGATAAATCCAGTATGTGTAGCGTTGTTTGAACTGCTTATGTGGGTTAATACCACCAGATACGAGCTTCTGTATATGAAACAAACAGCTCTATACTCAGGAGAATACACTGTGTAATAGGAGCTGTGTTTTTTAAATATTTGTGCAATAACAATAATAAGATGAAAGCAAACACTGGATACCTTGTAGTCTGGTCCCGTCTTGCTCTGGAGGACTGAGGTGACATTGAGGCAGACGGACTGGATCTTCCTGAAGAGCCCCGGAGTTGACCCGTGCTGCACCACCCCCTCCACCTTCAGAGTCAGCTGCTGGTTGTTCTGCACCGGGATCGGTTCGCTCGGTGTTCGCGGGGGGAAGGAGAGAGGGCGAGCTGGAAAAATACAAGAGTCACTAGAGTGTCAGCTTGATGAGAGCTGAAGAATGTCGTACAGAGCTGCGACTATCACATGTACACTATAACGTATATATACGGTTTACGTTGTCTGCTGTTCCTTTGCACTGTATGTAAATTTAGTTGATGACATAACTGTTAACAATGAAATGTAAATCTAATACAACAACACAAAGAGGAAATTATTATTAAATAAATCTTATTTATCTGATAAACAAATGAACACACATCTTCATCATACACACATTTGCTTAATAGAAAGTCATGATGTGAGCTCTTTATGATTCTTAATGTTTTACATTCTGCATCTGTAAACTCTTTGTGCTTGTCTGAAGTGATTATGAAATTAGTTACTGTACCTTGATGCTTGTTGACTGGAGCTTTTGGAAGAAATACCTCTGGAAAGACAGCGGGACCTTGAGCAAAGCTATGACAGCATCACAGAGACAACCTGTGTGCTGAAAAACAAATACAGCAGCACAAACAAGGCATTGTTATTATTGACATTATGAGCTGCGGCTCATTTTCATCACTTTCTTGTGTGAGTGAAAGTCTTGCAGGGATTCAAATTTTTTCAAGAGAGATCTGACCAAGAGGGCAGTATTAAAGGTGGAGCCTACAATGCTGGAGAGCCGTGACCAAGTTTAACTTCATTCAGAAAACAGGCATGTTCAAAGTTGTCTACTTGTTGTCTGACAGACCTGACGGAGTATGAATTTATGACTTTTGTACAAGTCGGCATCATGATGAAGATATTTCAGCGTCCTTTTGATCTGTTTATTGCAGTGAAATCACAGCACAATCTATTTATTTTGTGATCACACCGCTATAGTCAACCAGATTCATTTCAGCTGACATGTGACTCACTAGTTACAGTGAAAATTTATTGATTTTGACGCATCAATTATGAATCTGCAAATATTCACAATAAACACAAATGTTCCCACAGTCTAACTCCAGCAAGTGCTCCTGCAGAATGACCTTAACAAACATACTACATACTGTATGTAACACTGGATGAAAGCAGAGCATCTGTTGTTTGCACCTTGCTGATCTGGACACCGTGCAGCTGAACTGTAAGCACAATCACAAGGTGTTCTACATTAATCTCACCAGGCATGAAACAGGAGGGTGTTTCTTGGTGAGGCCCTCCACTTCCTCCAACACTCGAGTGAAGACCGACATCATCCGTCGCTCATATTCACTCTCTGTCTGGACCGACCCCAGGGTGCCATACTCCTGAAAACTAGATTACAGAGATGTGGAGAAACAATCTGTTACAGGCAAACGTCTGCCAGGAGGATACCTTGGGGGGCACTTTCAAAAGAAAACACTCGAGTACATGGTACAGCGAGAATTTTTTTTTCCATTTTAATATAATGCATTTGTTTTCATTACAGTCTCATCTACATCAGGTGTGCAGCTTCAAAATGAAAGCTCCACCCATACATTATGCTGCAGTTGGTCAAAGCATGACCACATTCCTTGACAAACTCAAATGATGTATTTAAACTATGTTAACGTTTATTTACAGTTCACTTTGATGTTTAACCAAGGAAATTAATAAAGATATATCTGCAGCAGTTTCCCCCAAATGTTTGGGAATAAAATCTGGACAGCAGCTCTCACCTGGCTGCCTGCGGGTCAAGTATCAGCGCTTCTATTACATGAGAGACGAGAAGACAGCTCTGTTGTTGTCTGGGCAGACAGTTAAAGAGAAATGACATTAAAAAGGAACAGGACATTACAGCAAGGAAACCAGAGTGGTCACAAAAAGAGACAGAGGCATGTTTAAGGATACAGCTCCACGTTGCGAAGTGTGGCGTAATCTGCGTCAAACGATGATTGGTGTAAATCAGCGTAGCGAGCAGCGAGACTTCTGAACTCGTCCATGCATACCTTCATCTGGGGGTAAAAAAAAACAAAAAACAACAGCAGTGACTTGCTGTACTACTTGTGGAGCTTAACCAAATCCTGCTCAACAGTGAAGTACAGATCTACGCAGGTGTGTTTCTTCAGTTTACACCTGCTGCTGGATTTTGAGACACAACAACTCCCCCCTGCACCTGCAAGACTTTGCCATGTACGTAGCTGCTCTTTTAGTTCATTTAAACCTTAATCCAACTTCTGTGCTCTTTACCATCTCATTTCCTACAAAGTCCTGGTAAATAATATGTAAAATCTTCTCCTAACTGATATTTCAATGAAAACAACAGACACATAGAAGCCACATAGCAATCTGGTGTGGATGTGATGTGAACAGAAGGCTATTCCAACCCATTGAGCTGAGATTGCAACATGAAAACCTGCAGCCTTGGACCCATCTCCTGCTCTAACTGCCACACCATTGGTGTTTTACCTGCATGGAGATGCGGCCGCAGCGCTGCAGGTCATTGCCTGAGGTGAGGGCGATGGTGGTGGCGATGGCAGGAGGAGGGCTGGTTTTTAAGCTGTTGCAGGTACAAATGAGCTGCGACAGGGCTTGCAGGGTGTCGATCCGCAGCTTAATGAACTCGCACTGGAACGTAAGTGGGCTCAGAGGAGTGCTGGCAGCCTGGGACGGAGGGATTAAACAGATAAAAACATATAAACGCCACAGTTAAACAGCAACACTTGTCTTGCTGAGGTGACCTACTGAGATATAGTCAGGTATTAGGCGAGTTAATCCGCCGACAATGAGATGCTGCAAAATCAGCTTCAATGGCAAGACTCTCCAGACTGTGCAGCTTTAAGCATGTGTCACTGGTGAACCAGGATGAGGAGCTGTATTAATCTTTTTTGACAAGCGGATGCCTGGCAGTTAACTGACCGTGAGGGATGCGATGCCCTTTTGGTAGGAGCGCAGGGGCCTCGGCGATGGCGGTCATGGCACCGCTGTAGTCGCCATCCTCCTCCACGTGACTCAGGCACTGCTCCGCCTGGGAAAACTCCTTCAGGCTGTTGAGCCAGAAGTAGAAGTGCTCTGACGCCACGCGGGTCCGAAGGCTTTGGTAGAGCTCACTGGAGAACTCGTGGCAGCCCTGCAGATCAATGAGGAGATTTCGTTAGGTGCAGGATCTGGCAGCACTACGTCTGTCACACGTCCAGAAGCCGAGGGCAACTGCACTTTTAGATGTAGACATCTTGGTGGATTGTATAGGGGTGAAGAATCATTAAAACATTAGATGCAAAAGACAACTCCATATTGACACGCATGCTCTCAGAGGTGAGGTGTTAGCAGGCATCTTAGCTCCTGGTTACCATGCGCGATGCTTGTCGTGCAATGCGGTACACCGTCCAACCGTTAGCGACGTTCTCCAGCTGCTGCTTGATGACGGTCTTCACCTCAGCTGACAGAGACGACTGGCTGGCAACGAAAATCACCGTTGCCAAGGAAACCTGCGGCAATCACAGCAGGAGAGGAGAGTATTACAATCCCAAACCAGAGATACACAATGGCAATAAAACAAGAGCAAAAACCAGAAAGGATTTTTTTAAGTGAATGTAGAGTCAGCTATTCTGCTATTGTTGTTTAGCGGTAATGCAAAGGCTAAAAAAATACAATAACATGCTCTGTGTCTAATTGAAAACATGTGTAGGTTGAACACAATAACAGCTTAATTGTCATGTAAATGCTGTTGTGAATCTCTTGCGCCCATGCTTAAAACATAAAAGCTACATTTAGGCGTTGTGAGACTCTTAAAGCTTTAATTTACTGTTTAAGCAGCAGCTGACGTCTGACTCATGTACAATCTCACCAGAAGCTCTTGCTGCTTGTCAGTGGAAGAGTGACTCGCAACCCTGTACAGGTCCACCAAATCTCCCAGCATGCCGTCGCCCAACACAGGCAGGTGGGTGGCGATGGCCGCCAGAGCGTGACACATGAGGACGCGAGAGGAGTCAAAGGACAAGTGGAGCTGGCCGAGCAGGAATTCCACAGCCGAGTGGCTGAGGTGGGGTCGACTCTTCAGCAGTTTGACCAGCGAGGTGAGGGCCGTCTAGGGTCGACACAAACAGGGAAACTAAGTCAAGATGTGAAGGAGGTTTGATGGTAAACACTTGATACACTGATAATCACGCTACATGACGTACATTTCCAGGCAGTGGAGTTGGATGTTGTAGGTAAAGTAAGCTCATGTTATGGTTGTCAGTGTTAGAAAAAGTTTCACATTTCAGCTTTACTCAGCAAATCTTCAAAAATAGTTTTGCTCTTCTCAGTTGGAAAATGACATTTGTGCAACACATCAGAGACTGACACTGCATTTATCATCACTTTGGTATAAAAAAAAAAAACACAAATGTCAGCAGACTTTGGGATATTTTGGTGTCTTTCAAGTCAAACCATTAACTCACAGTTAATTTTTTAAATGTTCTAAATGTTATAAAGAACACTGGAAACAGCACTTTCCCCTGACTTCACTGACCAGAGCTGGGTACAATTTGAAATGTGATACTATTTTCAATAACAGACCTGAGTTTTCCTACACAATACATTTTTAACTTAACAGAAGAGGTCAAATTTCTCAAATGTTAGATGTTTTCTAATCACAAGCATTAACACATGAACTATGACTAAATAAAATACATTTGATTACATTCTTATTTAAATGATGAACTCTGATCAAAGAGGATATGTGATGCCAGTTAACTGATTTTAAATGTTTTCTGTAATATGTGCAACAAACACATGAATCCAAGCTATTCCCTCTGTTGTCTTACTTTGAGTGTGGCCTGTGCACTGGAGCTGCTGTCCTGACTGCAAAGCATCAGAAGAGACTCCACTCCCAAAACTGTGTCCTGCTCCAACTGTACTATATCTGAGGAGGAGAGATTCACACACTTAGCCATGGCACAGCGGGAAAAACTTCAGCAGGGAGTCAATGTGAGTTCAACGCACTGATGAGAAATTGGCATCAAAGAAACCCCTGAGCTAAGCAGTTACTTGTTGCAACGAACCTTTTTCTGGACAGGAAATGGCGATGTTGGAGAGCACTATGACCCCGTGAGCAGCCACTGCCAGGTTGCTGTGGTAACAGCATTCCTGTGCCAGTTTAACCAGGTCAGTGAGCCGGGGGGGAACCGAAGAGCCACCTGAGAAGAATGTTTGAGAGGAAAACAGATCAGTTCAGGGTCATTTCCTTCTTCACAGTACAAATAACAGTGATGGAACCTGTAATTAAAACATGGTTAAGTTAAGATTCTCAAAGGCATTTGTGTTGGGGTATGATTTAAAACACAACCTGTCATATTATTAAAGTATTGCTTGATTGCAATAGTTCCAGAGAGGGTGGAGAGGACGGCCAACATCCCCAGCTTCAAACTGTTGTAAGGGCTGCTCAAGGCACACTCACACAGGGTCTGCAGAGACAACACCCATCAGGTTAACAACAGATTTTAAACCAACCAATCCACAAAGACAACCCTATGGTGACAACCGCCAGCATCTGAAACTCTACCTGAGTGTTTTCTCTGATCCAAAGGTGAGGAGCCTTTTTAGCCAGGAACTTTAAGTCATTGATTGCGAGTCTCTTCACAGCTTTTCTTGGGTCGTCTTTCAGATACTGAAGGAGGAGCTGCAGCTGCACAGATGAGGAAACAAATAAAAAGCTGATCATTTAGATTTTTCTAAAAATGTATAAGAATGCAAGTCTTAATAACAGCAAAAAAAAACAACCAACAATAGGTATTTAATCTGCATTCAACAGTCACAGAAGTAGATAGTCTCTGGCCTTTCACAAATCTGTGGAGATGAGCACAAAATTTACACCCCCCCCTCAACTGGGCAGATGATTTCTGATGTAGCTGCTCTACACACAAGAAAGTTGCTCATTTCCTGTTGCATAGTTTGTTTCCCAAGTGCAGAAGAGCTCTGTTTGTTGCCTTTTGTACCTTCTTTTTCTACTGTTTTAATATAATAATGATTGCTGTCCCAGCTTTTGGGTCCACGTGTATGAAAGGACAGTAACAGTATATAATCATTACCAGTGAGGTACAGCTCTGTCATGGCACTACCTGCTTTGGGATGTCGATGAGGGAGGAGGCAGCCAGCTGGGTGAAGGTGTGCAGGGTGACGATAACCATGGGAGTGGAGGGGTAAGAGCTGACCAGGTGCTGCAGAAGCTCTCTGCTGCTGGAGGCCAAGCTGGCATCATGATGCATGTGCTGCAGCATTGGGATCAACTTCAGCTTCAGCTCCACTGGAGTGTCTAAACCTGGGGTTGAGTTGGATGTTGACAAGAAACAATTTTACATTATGCATTGATGTGTGATGTAAATGATTTGTCTGTTCCGTTAAATATGTAATGACAGTTTATCTCCTGGCGCTTAGACATCAGAGAGTCATTTAGTTGGTATTTCACAATAATTTCAGTTGTGCGTTTAATATTATCAAATGGTTTGATTTTTTTCTGCTACACTTGTTTTTACTAAAGTTTGAAAATATCGTTTCAACTATTTTTCTACTTTTTCATACAGAATAGTGATTTTACCTTGAATCATCTCACTGACTTTGTTGCAAATCCCGGCTGCAAAGTCTCTGAAATACATAAAAAAAACCCACCAAATTGACATTATATATCTTTTGTGTGTGTGTGTGTGTGTGTGTGCACTATAGCTCAGGTGACGCAACGCTTGTCCTTACTTTGACTGGGCAGAGAAACTTGCAGCAGCAAATATGGCAGCCTCCACTTCTACATTGTCATGAGAGTCCAGGCTTTGGCGAATACTGTGGTGGGCATTCTTCCTCTCTGGGATGATGGAGGCCAAACTACCGAGCATCCTGAGCAGAAGAAACAACAGGGAAACCGTTTGCTTTCAGCCCCACATAAGTGAAAAGGGTGAGAAGATGGGAAGGAATAATAACTTTGTTGGTCTCTGAATTCTAAATCAGAAATCCTGTGCCAACCAGCAAAATATAAACTTTAACATTAAGCATTATTACCTCAGGGTGATGGCTCTTGCCACCGGGTCGTTGCTGTGGATGACTGAGAACACCCTTTTGACAAATTCGTCCACATTGAGGATCTTTTCAAGGTGTTTCTCACTCTGCTGAGTTACTTTCAGCACGCACAAACGCAGAAAGTTGTTCCTGAAATCAGAGAGACAAAAACTCTTTACCACGAGTCCCACACCATACACATATAACTAAGAATACTAATACTTATTTATCATCAGTAATGAAAAGTAAGTACATGTACTTACGTACTGTGTGTATTTTCATGTTTTGCTACTTTCTACTCTTGATCCAGCACATGTCGTACTTTATGTACATCTGTATAGATATTTTTGTACTTTTACTCAAGTGAAATTTTGAATGCAGGACATTTACTTGTAACTGAGTTTTTCTACACTGTGGTATTACAACTTTTATTGAAGCAAAAGATCAGAGCATTTCTTCCAACACTGTGTATTATTAATGAACACATCTTTCATTCTATAAAATATTTAAATTATGGCTATTACCAAATGATCAAAGTACCAAATGTATTGCTTTCTAAGTATAAAACAGCAGTTCAACAAAGCTTTAGTAAACATTAAAAATGACATGAAATGTACTTGGGTTGTTTCAACTTAATTATCAGTTGTGAATTTATTTGGGTAGACTAAGATAAAAATAATGCAGTCCCCTGACTATAAACTGTTTTAGAGAAGTGCTGATTGAACTTTATGATCACTCTGAAGCTTGTTCTTGTTTTTGTAGTGCTGTTGGATTATATTATGTATTGCTGACAGATGTGTTAAATATTCAATTGAATGCATTACTACTGCAGTAACTCTGTGACCGACAACATCACCTTTAGCTTGCTTTTAATCACTTATCAAACACGGAGATGAAGCCTCGCCAACAATGCATTGCAGGACTGTGGTAGCTTAATGCAATTATACCACCTTTGATAAGCTGTGCCGAACTAAGTGGCACCTTTATTTAACACAGCTGTCAGTCAGCATCTCTCAGCAATTTCAAATGCGCCCCTACCCGAGCCTGAAGATGTCTGCTAGTTTGAGGAAGGCGGAGTTGATGAGGATGGGGAAGGGATACTTCTGGAAGAGTTTGGGGAAGAGCACCACGGCCTCACACTGCTCCCCCAGCTTCCCCGACCGCAGCCCTGCAACACAAACACGTTTACTGGTCACCACTAAAGCGGGGACATCTCGCGTAGACAGCGACATTCATCATAATACAGAGACAACACGACACTCGGGGTGCAAATGCTAACATGTTAGCACCTTTGTCCAGCTCCATGAGAGCGGAGTTCGCGTCCAGTTCTTGTTCTCCATAACAAGCCTCCGACAGGAAGGACCGCGCTGTTGACAGAGACATCTCTGTTTAGTTTGTTTTCATTGGGGAAAAAAAACAGGTTTCACAGCATCCTGAGAGTCGTTAGCATTTCATTGTACGTGCAGCGAAGACACACTCGAACCGGATGTTACGTACAGTACTTCCGGTCCACACGTCTACTTTTTCTAAATAAAGTACTCAGAACATTTTAAAACGTAATTCCATTGACTATTTACAACTTTATTAAAACCGACTGTTTCCCTTTAAAGTTATGGGAAGATGATTCATTGAAGCACTGCGCTGTTTTCTTCAGTATTTCGGTTACACTTTATAACACAGCCCACAATTTACAGTGTAACTGTGTCATATGAATCGTAAAACAAACCCTCCTAGGAAAGAGTATTTCACTCTGATTTTACTTAAGTACGGTATCAGAATCCTTCCTCCAGCACTGCATGCTTTATAATGAGAGTCAAACCACTATGGATAAATAAATATGTATGTAAATGAATGAAGTAAATAAATTAATGAATGTATAATTGACAAAATAAATAAATAAACATATATATGAATGTATACACATATAAGCATTCATTTAAAATGTATTTGTTTATTTAAGCATTATATTATATAGTAATATGTTTACTCATTTATGTAAACATTTAATTATATAATAATGTATGTATTTATATATCTCCTTATATCTCCTTAATCTTCTCGACCATCCTAATCAAAGGTGACCGAGTGTTTACTGTGATCCGTTGTTTTGTTTTGAAAGACCGGATCGGCGGGCGGTGGAACCGGATGTGGAAGCGGTTGTTTGGACCAATGGGAGCGTGTGACGTGAATTTCGCGGGTGATTCAGTCCGAGGGTGCTGATCGCCTGTTCGCGGGAAAAACGCAAGCAGTAGCGACACGGAACAAGACTGAAGATCTGACTAAAACTCTCGGTGTTTTTATCAAAACCCCTTCAGATCGTCTCCTGCTGGACTGTAGGATGCTGTTCCGCTCGATAGTTGACAGAAGAGTGGGCAGACGGAGGCAGAACGGTGAGACTTTCTATGAATATTTTGGGGGCTGCTCAGTGACCGGAAGGTTTATTGTGTTGTCCCCACACAGCTACTGACTGAAGCTATCCGACCAATTTATTCAAGTATGTTTCGATATGTTTCTGTCTCGTGTTGGAGTTAAAAAAGCTCCACGTTACAGTTTGCAGTTGGATCTTGTTCTTGTTGCCATAGTAGTGTTTCCATTTGGACATTTCTTGCTGAAACAACACCGGCTAGATATCATCGATATTTTTTCCGACCCCTTAATATAATGGTAAGGGAAACACTGGTCTTGTTTTCCACTGTACCTACATTTAAGTACCAGTAGGAAACTGTAAGTTTTTGGTTGATACCTGTTTCATACAGTGAAATTTAGAGCTGCAAGATTAGTCGATTAATTGTCAGCTATTCAAGTAATCACTAACTACTACTGTAGTAATCGTCTTGAGTATTTTTTGAAAGAAAAAGTGTTCAAATTCTCTGATTACAGCTTCTTAAATGTGAACGTTTTCTTATTTCTTAAGTCCTCCATGACAGTTAAATGAATATCTTTTGGTTATGGACAAATAAAGACAACTGAGGACATCACCATGGGCTTTGGGAATCAGTGATTTTATCAACCAAAATATGAATCAATTAATTGAGAAGATGAATCAACAGATATAATTGATAACATAAATAATGATTAGTTGCAGCCCTACTGAAATGACACTGTAAATGACAGGATTTTTATTATATCGATCATGATATCATGATATGATAAATGTAGACACAATCCTATTTAAAAAATGTGAAAACCAACGCTTCAATAACTAATTTTGTTAGTTAGAAATCATAATTAGTTTCTAATAAATAATTGTGACAACAGAATGGTTGAACAGATTTTTTTTTCCCTGTAAAACTGGATGCCACTGAAAGCAGATCAATGATAATACTGAGTTGTTGCCCAGCCTGTTATTACTAATTTTAACTGTCAAACATAGCTTGAAAAAATAACAACCACAGCCAGTAGATTAGGTGTAGTAGAATATATAGCACATTTTAAACTCACTTTAAGCCTCAAAATGCTATCACTATTAAGTATAGTTTTAGTACACTGACTAATGTACTATTTTTTTTCTTTTTGTCTCCTCAGCCCTCCCTGCAGACCCGTGGCCCAGACACCCCCTGAGCTCTCTGCTGGAGGGCTACCAGTGTGTCCGACATGACGAACACATCTCCTACGGCAACCTGGGAGACTCTGTGCCACCGTTTGGACTGTCTTTCTCCTCAGGTAACCCACCTGTACATACCATTTTTAGCACACCGGGTGACACACATCAGAGCGAGGAGCTGCTGCCATTTATCTGTCTAACCACAGTTTTCCCTCTTCTCCCATCTCTCTCTGCAGCCGGGGATCTGCAGAACGTCCTTGCAGCCGCTAATGAAGAAGGTATTGTCAGGATCTACCACACAGAGAGCCGCAAAAACCCGCTTCTTAAAGGTATGTGTGCGTTTTTTCCTCTCTATAGTTCTGTCCATTATAAGGAATTCTTCAGCAACTAACTGTGTGAATGTTTGTACAGAATGGTTGGCCCATGAAAATGCTGTCTTTGACATCGCTTGGGTACCTGGGGAGCCTCAATTAGTAAGCACAAATTCATTTACTCAAATGCAGCATATAGAGTTTGGTTATCTGGTTACATTTTGTAAATGACTTCTCCTTGTGTTTCCTCATTATCGGCACGTTACTATCACTGCAATTAAAGAACAATCCATTTTTCATACAAATAAAGCCTTCTTCAAATATACTTTCTCATTATTCACCCTTAGGTGACTGCTGCCGGCGATCAGATGGCCAGGTTGTGGGATGTGAAGTCGGGGGAGATGCTGGGCAGCTTCAAGGGTCACCTCTGCAGCCTCAAGTCTGTTGCATTCACACCACAGGAGAAAGGTAATTCTATCGACCAAACATTATAATGCTGGGGAATATTTTTCTTCCTGTATTTCCTCAAACGAGACAAAAAAAACCCCACTGTTGACGGTGCAATCAGATTTTGAGGGGATGGCAGCCTGTCATTCATATTTATACACACTCCCACCTGTTAGTATGGCATTAATAACCACTGATGCATACAACAGGAAGAAAATAAAACCCTGTTGGAATCTCATTTGAAACCAAAGAAAATAAACTGTATATGTTTCACCATGTAATGTTAAGTGGATGCATGCATGCAATGAGAAGTGTTTCATTTGAAATGAATATATTTTGCTGTGTTGTCACATTATCAATGCTTTGTCTTCTTTTAAACAGCTGTGTTCTGTACTGGGGCCAGAGATGGAAATATTATGGTCTGGGACACGCGCTGCAGCAAAAAAGGTAAAATAGTTTTTGTGTTGTGTAACATTTAGTGTTTTGTCCTTTTTGTCTTTGACATGTTCTAATGTATTAGGAAGGCAAATGCAGAGAGATGAGTGGTGGTGTCTAATGTGTGGCAGAGTGCGTGTGTGATGGTGTTTGTGTCTTCCATCTCAGATGGTTTCTACAGGCAGGTGAAACAGATCAGCGGCGCTCACAACAAAGCCGAAACGAACCCACCCGCCAAAACGAAGAAGAGGCGGAGCAGCAGCACACGAGGCATGGCGCCCAGTGTGGTGAGTTTCTTCAACAACCAGCCCCTCTTTTAACATATAAAAAGTTCCTCTGCAGAAGGAAGGCTGATTTTCGAGCTGATCTTCATCCGTCTCTTGCAGGACACCCAGCAGAGTGTCACGGTGGTTTTGTTTCGGGACCAGCACACCCTCATCTCTTCTGGAGCCGTCGATGGGTGAGAAACGGCTGCCGCAGTGTGTGTCTAACATGCCGAGAGCCAGTATAAAAACAGCACCGTCATATTCATTTTTCTATTTCATTCCCCTAAACCAGAGTGGTCAAGATGTGGGATCTGAGGAAGAACTACACCGCACACCGTCAGGATCCTGTCCCCCTGCAGACCTACCCATACCCAGGCTCTTGCATGCGCATGCGACTGGGTTCGTTTTTTACAACACTCGTTTTCACCTGAAATTCGAGCAGCAGGTGACCAGAATGAGCTGAATGTGGTTTTGCGTGTGTTGCAGGTTATTCAGGACTTGTCCTGGACTCCTCACGATCCAACATCATGTGTAACTGCACCGATGACAATATCTACATGTTCAATGTCAGCGGAATAAAAACGAGTCCAGGTATGCGAGAACTCCACTTTGACTGTACATATTGTGTGTATTTCTAGGTCATCATTTATCCATTTCCATCACACAACACTAGATGGGGCTGCAAACTAAACTTAAACTGTAATAGCAAGAGGCTTGACAGAAAAGATGTAGATATTCCGATATCTTTAAGAGTGAGCTTTAAGTATGCTAAGTCCTGCTTGGTGTGGACCCCTGACTGAGCTGCTAAACAGCACTGAGTCAGCTGGTTAATACTCAAACACTGCAAGCCAGGTAGCGATTTTGAAACGCCGAGAGTGGAGTATTGACTGCACGACCAAACACACCTGAACCAAAAGGACAGTCGAGTTCCTCCAGTCATTTTAGTATAGTCCTTAAATCCTTTGCATCTCATTAGCTTGAAGCCCGATTTAATGATTCTAATGGTGTTTGTTTTATTTGCTCCACAGTGTCAGTGTTTAGCGGCCACCAGAACTCTTCCTTTTACATAAAGTCCAGTCTTAGCCCAGATGACCAGTTCTTGGCCAGTGGATCAAGTGACAATAACACGTACATCTGGAAGGTACCGTCTCCATTTTAATTTCAGAATCAGAATACTTTATTTATCCCAGGGGTACAATTGGTACAATTTGACATTAAAATAGAACCTGTTTCTGTTTGTAGAGTTGAAGGTTGATTCTGATGACGTACTTGATTTGAATTTTACATTTCAGATCTCTGATCCTCAACATCCTCCCATGCTGCTCCAAGGCCATAGCGAGGAAGTGACATCTGTTGCATGGTGCCCAACAGACTTTACTAAGGTGAGGCAGCAAGTTGTCTCTGAGTAACTTATAAATATATAGATATAAATGGTCACAGCTTTTTTTGCAAAACCTGGGACCTGATTCAGAGGCTTTTTGTTTTTCCCTGCACTGTGAAGCTGAGCTGTTTTTATTAGGCGAGGAGGATAATCCCCACTGTTCTGTTGGCAGATTGCTTCCTGTTCTGATGACCACACTGTGCGGATCTGGAGGCTTCACCGGGAAATGGATGGGGCACAATCTTCAATGGGAGAGGCTAACTTGGTGGGCAGGGCCCATCCCAAATCTCCCACAAGTGAGTATTCCAACTACGAACAATGTGTTTTGAAGTCTCGTCTTATCATTGTCTTACCTTTTTAGCAAGAGAAACGTGGAAGTGCTTTGTCATAAATCACTGTGCTGCTATTCAATGGAAAACGTATCATTCAAAGTATTTACACCTGGACTAACTAGGACTTCTGCTTTTGTTAAGGGCCTTCAATCAGAGCTGAAACAACCCCTGCTAAGAACCAGAGGACAGAGAGTCTCGGTGGCCTGACGTCGCCCCGGCTCGCTGCCTGTGCTCCTAGTGGAGCCGCCCTGCCTCTGCCCTCCAGCACCCCCTCACCTGTCCCCTCTCAGGATGCTAAGCCTGCTGCTGCTGCCCGCCAGAGAACACCGTCCTCCATCAAACAGTGGTTATCCCCGAGCCACAGGTCTCCCACTCAGGTCAGCCCTCCTCTCCGTAGGGTGCTAAGTCCGTGTCCCCAGAGCCCGGCGAGCAGCACCTCCCCCGCAGAGCGACGGGCCAAACGCAGGCTGGAGACTGGTGACGGTGCGTCTTCCAGCTGTGGGGGTGCAGAGCAGTGCGACTGCGTTACTGCGTTACTGAGCTCTACCCCTCATGCGGCCAAGAGAAGCCGGGCCATTTCTGGACTCTGCTGCCCCGCTCAGGAGAGTCGGGTGCAAACAGACTGTCACGCAGAGGACAACAAGCAAGCCTCATCGAGACAGACAGGCAAAGAGAACTGTTCCCCCAGAGCGATCGACTGGTTGTCAGTGATGGGCCAAAAGATGAGGAAAGGCCAAGGAAGCCCCAGTACTCCCAGAAGCCCCAGTGCCTCTAAGAAACAAGAAACCAAGACACCGGCTTCACCGGTGAGTCTCTGCTTCAAAAGTCCATTACCTCTTATTTTTTTCTGATTTGGAATCCGTAGCATTCATGTTTCTCTGTCATATCCTTCTGTGAGGTGTTCCCTCTCTTCTCTAATGAGAATTTTGACACATCTGTTTGATTATGGACTGAAACAACAGAAGTTATTTAAAAATAAAAAAATCATCTTTAAAAAAAGAGCAGTTGGTTGTCTTAGCTTAGCACAGAGACAGGAAACAGTAGATCCACAGAGACAATATGTGTCAACCTGCACCTCTAAAGGCCACTAATAGTCAAATAAATATCATATCACATTTTGGACTGAGCCAGGCTAGCTGTCCCCAGCTGTTCTAGTCTTTGTGCTAAGTTAAGCTAAGAGTCTTGTGGAAGTAGCCTTGAAGTAGCCTTGTAGTTGCCATGGCG
Source organism: Scortum barcoo (assembly GCA_023238725.1). Lineage (NCBI taxonomy): Eukaryota > Metazoa > Chordata > Actinopteri > Centrarchiformes > Terapontidae > Scortum > Scortum barcoo. The sequence goes on along the minus strand of CM041543.1, from coordinate 8,882,152 downwards.
GCGCGTAAACACGCAGCGTCTTGGTGCTCCCGGCTTTCTTTCTTCTTGATTTATTGTACAGATGTAAAAGTGCCATTGAGCATGAATGGTGTATCCCAAAATATGGAGCCCTCTCTTTACGTCAGAGTGAGCCTCTCCATTTGAGATTAGTGTGAATTACTTTAAGGCCACAAAATCATTTTTCATTTCTTTTGGCTGCACATCGAACACATTCTGTCACTTTCACTTACTTGATATGTTGCTAGTCTAGAAATTCAAGCTTTACTCTATTGTATCTTCATTTAGAGTTACTGGAGGTGTAATAGAGGAGGCTTGAGGAATGATTCTTTGGTAGTTTTTTTTTTTTTTTATCTTATCAGTACCGATGTTAACATGCTATAAAGACAAATATTGCAGCTGACCTTTTTTGTCTCTTGCTTTTCTTTTCAGACCATCCTCTCACCAAAAGCCATGAAGAAAATCTCCACGTATTTCACCAGAAGGCCTCTGGAGTGACCACTTGTACCACTGACACTATATTTTTTAATTTGAGGTATTTTTAACCTGAACCCAGAGATAATAAGCCTCTAAGAACACTGATCTATGTCCAGATGACACGAACACGTGGACCAGAGATGCACATGGATCGACAAACCCATCACTCTGAATATTTGGTGCTGCAGTTTTCACAGCCCGAGAGGCTGCCTCTTTGTTTTTATTTTAATTGGGTCAGAGGTTTTGCCTCCCACACATTTATTCTGGTGCTATGCAGGATCTCAGGTTGAAAAATCAAGCTGCATGTTGCTGAGTAAATCTTTCATCTTTCCATTGACAACTTGCAGAGATGCATTAGTGTTTGATACAAGAATTTAATAAAGTTATTCAGGAGGTCCAGCATGTATTAATTCTCAAAGTGCAGAGAAATATATTTGTCCTCGTGTGGTCATTTTATATTCTGCTTAAAAAAAAAAAATTCATTCACATCCTTGAGCTTTTTTATGAGCTTCACTTAGATTTATTGCTTCATGTCTTTGTGGGTTTTTTCTCATGTATGGGTTTCCATTATTTTTATTTCTGTTACACTTTTTTCTTGAGCAAATGCTTAAGTTGTTTATATGTACAAAATAACCAATGATTGTTGCTTGGTTCGTTTGTATTTAACTGACACAAATTTGCTATGGTCAGATTTTATTAAATTGAGAACAGTTGTCAAAGTGTGTAGCGATGCTGTTGGCTTCATATAATCAGTGTTATTCATGTGCTGGTGTGAGAGAGCTCTCAATAGTGACACAACTTCAGTCATTTACTGTAGTGATTGCAAAAGTCTGTTTTGTTTTATGTGAACACTTTCAGGGGCAAGGAGAGTAAGAATAACAGTGATCCACAGAGAAAAAAAGAGACTAGGAGCATGTCTGTAAATAAAATGCATCGTTCTTCATCTTGCAATCCTTTCAATTCATATAACGACCTCTTGTGAACCATGCATACACTGTAAGATATATTCTTCAATCTCCAACTGATTAAAGTTAAAACACGTATTGTTTTATAATTATACTCTCCCATGAGTTGTAGTTTTTTTTTTGTTTTGCCTTTAATCTAAATTACACTCTACTGATAGGATGCACATCAACAGTAGAGCTTACATTCTTTTATTACCTAATTATATGTTAAGTGACAGTCGGATCACCCGTGTAGGAGGTGTGAAGGTGAAGAGCTGTAGTAAAGTATGTTTCCTCTGATGTACCCTTCATGTGTTGGGGGGAGCAGCCACTCCTCGTCCAACGTCACGTATTTGTTTTCACATGTCACATGTTTCAGACCCCGCCCCCTCCACCACCCGATTGGCTTAAAAAGTTTAGGGGTCTTCTGAATTTCCCGCTTCTGATTGGTCGCCGGAGGTGTCGCTCGGTGACGTAGGGCTGTCAGGCTCCGCAGCGGAGTGAAGCGGACGAACGGCTGAGCGGCGGTTAGTGTTTCCATGGCTGCCTGCTCGGGAAGACACACGGCCATATATTGAATTTTGCAGCTCTCCGTATCTCTCCGAGGCCGTGAAAAGTGAAGCTGCACTACTGTTTTCATCGGGGAGGGCAGCTGAGACACTTTAAAGTGCTAAACGGGTGCCAGCCGTCGAGAGAAATTGAACTTCATCGATCGCAGAGAGTTGCTCTTCTCTCAGCGGAAGTCTCACCGGGATTAAAAGCAGCGCTTCAAATCGGACTTTGTTTTAAACAAGGAGACCTGTATGAATTTCACGGGTCAGCTGTTTTTCCACCTCGTTTTCGTCGTAACTTTTCCCGCTGCAAGCTGTTGTCGTAGCACATTTAACGTCGGCTAATTTTAGCAGAGCTAGCCGGACGCATTAGCCTAGCATTATAGTAGTTTGCTGCTGTCATTTGTCAACAACGCGTGTCTTTTATTTTGTTGCAACAGGTCGACCTCTCTTTTTGCAAACGTGTCGAAAGCGGCGAAAACTAAAAGACACCCGAGTGACAATCTACCGTGTGTTTGTAACTTTAAGGTCACTCTGCGGGCGATGCCATGAGTTTATAGCAGTTGTGTGTGTGTGTGTGTTTTGAAGTCTGTGCCCGTGTCTCAGAAAACAAGCTGCGACAAACGATGCAGCCTTTGGGCACAGAGGTCTAACCCCGCCACCACCACCCCTAGCACCGAGCGACCATGTTGGATCATACAGAATAACAGGGAGCACTTTCACAGGAAAAGAGCTCGGTGATTTTTTTCTCTTTTTTTTTGTTTTTGAGGCGAGCAGAAGAGAGGAAACCTGCCGTCTGACCTGGGGATATACAGCCACGCTCCTCAAGTCCTCGTCACTTTTCATGCATCAAAATGTCGGCCATCTCCGCATCCGAGAAAGTGGACGGCTTCACCAGAAAGTCCATGAGGAAGGCCCAGAAGCAGAGGAAATCCCAGGGCTCCTCTCAGTACCGCACTCAGAGCGCTCCGGTCGAGCTCTCCCTGCTGCCCCAGCTCAAAGGTACGGTAAGAGGATGAAGGGTCTGCCGCTTAAATAGGCTGCAGGGGCCGGAGTGTCACCTGCAGCAGCGATCAGCATGCATGTGAGAAGAATGTGCAGCCAGACCCGAATGAGGTGAAAGCTAAATATTTTTCACGTTTTTGCATCGGTGCATGAGTGTGCCGAGAGTTGTGGACCCATCTCCAGACATTTCCTTCTCCCTTACTTATTTGCTGCTTTCCATCCACGCACGCAGCTCGGAAGAGTTTAACACAGGGCATCCATACAATAAATACATAAATAAAATTACCCGACTTTCTGTTTGTCAAAGTGCATCGCTTTAGTTTTGTGCTCCTGGTGCAACATGCAGAGTTTTGTCACAGTTTTGTTCGCTTTCCTTGCATCACAGTTGCGTTGCAAGTTAGGAGGTGTTTTTTTTTTTGCAGAGACCTGGAGTGGCCTCAGTGGAGGAGTTGGGTTTGAATTGACATGCTGAAGAAGGGGTTAAGCAGGATTTATGCTTTTGCATGGTGGAGGCATTCTGAGATAGGTTAAAAGTCTTTCCCCCTTTTGTATGTTTATGTTGGTAGAGATTTCTCGTTAGTACAGAGAACACTGGGAAAGTTGAAGAAAGGCGCAGTGATCTTTTCTGTACGGCCTGACAAGTTTATATCTTGTGACGTTGGAAAGCGCTTTCCAGTGCAAACATGCTGAATTATTGCCGGAGTGCTGTGCCAGAGGCAGGATTGCTGGAACACTTCAAAGAAGAAGCACACAGTTGGCATAACTCATTCTGATTCAATCCTGTATACTATCCAGATCATCCCAGCAAGATTTGAACTTTTAAGTTAGGTTGCAAGCCACTTGATCCCACCCTTGTACCAAAGCTTACTCACAATACTACAGTTGTGTTCCAAGACTTCACAAATCTACTGCAGGGTGCCTGAATAAATGGTAGGCGTCATTAGATCACCTGTTGGACACCAGGTCGTCTGTTTTTGATTTGTTAGTTTTTGCAGTCTTTCTTTTAGTGGCCCCTCAATACCCTGAAGATGTGTGTGGTTTTGTGTTTGTGTGTGTGTGTACAATGCGTGTTTGTTGGTACGTTTTAGAAAAGTGCAGTAAAAACACACCATGTGAAATGTGACCCTCTGTTTTCAGCTGAAGCAGTGCTGTTGTAGGTGCAGGTGGTGGTTTGGTGAGGTTTAACATGTGACCCAATGGAGGAGTCTGTTCCCAGCCTGTCAAGTTGAAGCACTGCTCTTCTTAAAGGGTGAAGTCCCTAACTTAACATTCATGTGTTGAATTTTGTTGCTTTCCTTATGTTTTCTGAACCACAAATGACATACATAAACATTTGGTAAATTCAGCAGTTATGTAAAGTCAATACACTCGTAATTGTCGCTGTCTTTTTTAGAAGTTGGCAGTTTGTTTCTCCAGTGTAGAGTACCTAGATGTTGAGCTCTGTGAACTCTCCCCACTCCATTTATTTTCAACACAGACACACCATGATTAGTATGAGCTAAAGTGTTGTTTTTCATAGATACAACACTGTGTGGTTATTGTAGTTTTATTAACATGCTTTTGGTACTTGGCAGCAGTTGAATTTGGCTTTTGAAAACTGTGTTGGCAAAAACTGGCAGCTATACATACCTGTAATAAATCCAAAACAAAATTTAACCCATCCTGCTCCAATGTTGTGCCATTCCAAGTCACTCATAAAACAACCTCATCTCACCTCTCAAACTGGTAATGACAAATCTCAGCATGCACCACACTAGAAACCTGTTGCTTGTCTTCCTGTAGCCTGCGGTTAAATCTGACAGAGCTGAGTGTGTTCATAATTGTGTTTATTTAAGTTCCAGTCAGTCTTTAACATGTTATTTCATTGTAGTGCAGCATGTATCTTACATTGTATACATTAAGCTAGCATAATACAGAGGAATGGAAATATTTTGTACTTTGCCTCCTAATCTACAAAATATTACAGATACAACATATCTAATATCTATTCATTACATATTTTAACTTTTAAATTTGTGATAAAGGGACACTTTCATAAATAGTAACTAATTAAAAATAAATTATGTTGTGACTCACAAAAATATTGTTTGTAGTAATGATGGCTGCTGCTCTTGCTCAAACTAACCGCCTACTTTTTTCCCTTTTTTTTTTTTTTTTTTTTTTAATTCAAAATGCTTTCCTAAAACCTAATGACTAATTTGCTCACACAGATGCAGACAAGCCTCAACAGCTTATCACCCGTGTTGATGTTACTTGTGGAAAGAGCCCGGATGAAGTCAGACAGACTTGTCCAGTCAAGTAGTTGGAACTTTTCAACGTGGTGCAACTTCTCAAGATGCTGAAAACAAAATATGCAAAAAACATTTGTTGGCACCAACAATGGCTGCTTTCATACAGTTTTAATCTTAGAAAATGTAGTGTCTAATACTTCATTTTGAATCTTATACAACACATCCGGAAAACCAATTATAAAAAAACCAAAAAAAACAAAAACAGAATTACAATATTCCAGCAGGAGTTTGACACGCAGCATTGCGCCATAACAACAACCAGTATTGACTTGAAACAGCATGGCAGCAACTGTCTTGTTGATGAGCGGGAAAGTGACAGCCAAATTATTCAGCTTTCTTCCAATAAAAGCTTGAGGGTGAGTTGTGCCTTGTCATGGTCACTACTTGCTGGTATAAAGTAAAAGAAATCTGTATTTCAGTCAGTAGTTTAAGTATTTGTCTATTAATCAAGCAGGAGGTTATTTATATTGATGTCATGTAGGGAAAATGCTTTTAAAGAGCTTATACAACTGCTTTTTTCATTTCTAGGAAAGCGCTGAAGCAATTAATTAATTACTGGCAGAGCTGAAAAGTGTTTCCTGCAAAGGAGCTTTTGTGATGTTCATGGACGTGTTGTTGAGTCAGCAGTGCCAGACGGATGCCTGCTCACAAAAAATAGGACTCTGTTAGTTCGACATTGCAAGAGAGCTTCTAAAAGTCACAGCGAAGAGGAAAAGAAAACCCAGAGTCCCTTTTAATCACAGTTTGAATAATAGCTATGTTAATCAAATGGAAGTAGTATAATGAGCAAATGTTACAATGCCATTATCTGTTACAAGATTGACAAACATTTAAAGATGCCATTTAAAGATAAATAGGAATTACTGAGCATGCTGGCTAAAATGCTAATAACTGTTTGCCAATAACCCTCCATTACAGCCAACAGTTCCTTGGCTTGCATTTAAGGTAGCTCCATCAATACATGAACAGGAATTACCCTAAAACTGGAGAATAACAGACAGTTAGCAGTAAACACATTTGACACTATGTGTTCTTTGTTTAAAAAAAAAAAAAAAAAAAGTTTACTACAAAACTAAATTTGTGTTTGGGATGTATTGGTGTTACTGAATATTGTGATTCAATATTACTCTTACATACATAATTCAATTATTATTCTTAAATAAAATCCATAGATAATAAATTCCACTTTCTGCTTCCTTGCTCTAACAAGGCTAACACTTTACCTTGCAGATGTTTGCAGGACCAGTGCAGTTGTTTAAGCATGTTTTAAATTCATTGATTCACCCTCTTGGTTGTAGTAGACGATTGTATGGCTCACATGCATGGCCCCAACTCACCATACTTACAGTATGTTATGGTGTTAATATGTTAAAACTGTTCAGACATGGTGGAGGTAGCCACATTTCTACAAACTAAAGTCACTAGTCCTAGTCTGCTTGCAACGCAAACCATCTGAGCAAAAGTGTAGTAGTATAAGTAGTACTTCGGGCACATGAAAATAAAATAATCATGGTATTGTGCTTTCAGCTGATATTAGTGTTTGAGTCAGTTTACATAAAAGCCACAAGTGATAGAGCACAATGTTAACATGCAACAAAAGCCCTTTTATGAGTGCGGACCAAGCAATGTCAAATAAGAGCACACATGCTTACCCGACCTACTTTAACTGAGTTACAATGTTCAGTCTATCAACACTGCTCCTGCCTCCAAGAGTAACTAGACTGAGCACTGAAACCTCTGCAGCAGGCACATTTCAGGTCCTGAAACACTGTAGACTGCAACGATGCTTCTTCACTCCTGCAATGGAGAGGTTGGAGTGCTTATAGCTCCTGTTGTGTGATAGACACAGAAAAGATGAGTCACTCAGAGACCAACATTGTTGCCATGGCAGCCAGAAGCCTTGAGAGCAAGCCAGGGAAATGTTTTACTTTCCAAATACAGACTGCTTCATTTAGGTTTATATTTCTGTCACGGCAGTGAAATTTTGAGCCAAGCTGTTCCTAACTGCACACTTCAGCTAACGTTTGGATGGTGCTGTGGTTATTGTAAATAACCTAAATAAGGTTCAGTCACAGCATCAGTCAGAACATGCTTTTATTTAAATTTTTGTGACTTCCCACACAGAAAATCAAGGCTTGGTGTTCTTTTGTGTGCATTTTCCTCTGTATTTTGCCTCTGCATTTTTTTACACTTTCTAGGTTAAAGAGAGATAATGTTTCTTGAATCTATTGAATGACAAATACTTTAGTTGTACTTCTCGTACTCCCTTGATTATTAAAGTGTTACACCACCGACTTTAGCAAAATATAGTTAGTACAAATAGTTTTTAACCAGACCAGCAGAACCAGATATTTGTCTTTTCTCTTCCATGCATTCCTCCATGTGTTCCTCCTTTTTGTCAAAACCCTACATTACCCACAGTGCAACTCAAATGGTGTAAATTCCGTTGTTAGTAGCAAGTAATATAGCTCTAAGCTGCTGCTTCAAGCAAAGACACCAAGATTTTTTTATTTCCAGACTTGTAATGCTTAGACCTGACTGATGCTGACTCAAGTGACATCACCTGAGTCAATTTATCATATTTTGTAGGCCTATGTTGCTGATCACTTATGGAGTTTGTGAGGCATTGATCACCAGTTGGAGCATTCAGCTAAATTGAATATCTGTTTTAGCTCTACAGATCTGCATCAAATGATTAAACAATTAATAACAGAATACAAATCAACTATAGATATGATTCATCATTTGTGTCGTTTTTAAAGCAAAAACACCAAACTTTCAACTGGTCTGGCAGACTTTCTGCTTTTCTTTGTTTTGGGTAATTTTTTTATTTTTGGACTATTTATACAGATCAAGCAGCTAATTTGAAGACCGTGGACTATGGACTTACGAGCAACATTTTCACTACTTTCTGCCATTTTATAGCCTAAACGATTAACCAAAAATCAAATCAATCCAGTTGAAACTGAAAACTGAAATAATTGTTGCAAGCCAATTACATGAGGTTTAGCTCACATTTGATAATCACAGCCATCAGCAATGGCTCATCAATGTCTCTTTGTGGAAAACATGTCAACTCTATTGGCTTATTGATTGACGAGTGTGTGCCACACAATCTGTTTCCATCATGTCTGCCAGCAGATGGCAGATCAATAAATAATTGTCCCAAAAAAAAGGACAAAGCTTTTGTGATGCGCTGCGATGGCATTTGTGTCTGTTGCTGTCAGTGTCATAATTGTAGCCTCTGGCAGGTTAGAATCAGCTTCCACCTTTTTTTTTTTTTTTCACAAAACTGCCACCTTAACTTTATTTTGTGATGGCAGTCAGCTGGCTGAAGACGTGGGTTGTGTGAAGCTGTGCTTCCATGATGACCAGCTGTAACGAGGGCTGACTGTCATTACATTATTGGTTTTGATCATGCAATGGGTGGTAAAGATGTATACCATAGTGTATAAGTTCTGTGGAGTGAAAGTTCTCAAATAATGTCTAACTTCAGTGGCTGTGGAGCATACATCATGAGAGTTAAGAGCCTTTTATAGTGCACAGCTGACATTGTGTGTGCTATTTATTTAAGGTCAAATGCTTATAGCTTGGTGTACAGTCTACAGCTGCAGCAGCTTTTCCACCATTGCCTTGAAGCTTTCTCCTCCAGCTGTTTTTATAGCCACCATGTCTTGACATAGATGCACAGTTATGGCATGTGTCACATCCTTCCACCACGGGCTTTCCATATGACGACAGCAGCCAATCAGTGACTCTGAATGTGTCCAAGTAGCTTGAGCTGCGGTGAGAAAACCACAACTGAGCGCTGAAGGAAAAGCACATTCTCAAACATTCATTACACTTGCAGAAATGTTTCCTCGTCATTTGTGCCTGCCTGTCTTCATCTCTTTACCAATGTGTTATTAGCGTGCATATATGCTATATGTTTTAGCTCACAGGAGGAAGTGCTCACTTGTTATTATGCAGCACGTCACACTGATGCTGCACTTAATGTTGAAATCTGTGCTATACCAGAATAAATCACACAGCTAAATCCAGATAATGGTGCATGTCCTTTGTGCCGTTTATTTTGGTAGTATGGGCTGAAACTATTATTTATTCATTACTAATTACCGTGCTAATTCATCTTTTCATCTAAAACTTGAGCATACAATAAAAATGCCCATCACAGTATCTTGGGGCAAAATGTGATATCATTATTTTATATAACATATTAAATATGCAATTTACTATAATGATAATACTGAAAATAAAACTATAATTAAAACAGTGTCATTCTCACATTTGAGAACTTAAAATTTGGCACTTTTACTAGAAAAATTGCTTTTTCAAAATAATTGCTGATTGATATTTTTACTTGGTTATTGACTGATCTTTTCATCATTAATTATAAACCCTCTCCAGTGACATAAATAAGGGCCAGCAGAGGAATAGTGTGAACATGCCCTCATGAAACTATTTTGGATTGGCGAGCCAGTGACGTGAAAGCGGACCTTGACGTGTTGAAATCTACTAGCTCAGGCAGAAATAGGAATGTACACGGCATCCGGTCTGCCAGGTTTGTTCACCCTTTCTCCACGCACAGCCCTGACCTCCCTTGGCCACATAGTCTGACATTCATCTTTCTCAGCAACTGTAACACATACTCAGGTTTCAGAGCAGTGTGAGTAAAACAGCTCTGGTGGTTTCACCGTAACAGGCTGGATTACTCTTCGTAGTAAAACAGTATGGAGTCCAAAATAGAACTAAACCTCCAAAGAGTTTGATCTCTTTCCAAAGATTATTTTCACTTCTTGTCCTGATCATCTTTGGACAGAGAAAAGAGCTCCGTCTTTCTCCCTCTGAATTTTTTTTCTGTGATTAGTTTCTGCTGGATTGGACTTGACATCAACACCTAATAAAACATCCAGTAATTACAATTAAGAGGAATCAGGGAAAGAAACATTTTCAGTCCAAAATCTCACCACTCAGTCATCACTCTATCTAGTTAAACATGATCATGAGACAACCATTGAATGATAGCTGGTTAACTTGTGAAGCTCCCATTGGGAAACAACAAACCTATTAGCTGTTACCTATTACCATTCAGCTGGTGGCCGATTTACGGACAAAATCATTTGGTTTACTGCCTTTCTAACGTGCTATACTCTGTTCTTTGATTGCACGTGTTCCTGCCACTCCAGCTGAGCACATTGACCTGTCAGTAAAGTAACAAATAAAAACATCTGAGGACCAGTGTGAGAAAATATTTGAAGGTCTACACTGTAGATGGCAAAACTACCAACCAAGATAAGGCTGTTTGTCGACTCTGTAAAAAGCAGCTGCCTCACTTAATAATAAATGTGTGGACTCACCTGACAGCTTGTCAACTGTGCCACCTCGTCTGACTGCCTACTTACGACACATAGTGCAGCTGTATGACAGCTCACTGGAAAATGCCAAAAGGACCATACAGAAGTGCAAGACACACTCTGTCACCACCGATGGATAGACATTGCTGGCCAAACATGCTCATGTGACACAGCTCACTGGATCTCAGACTCACGTGTTACACTGTACGAGTTGTATTTCAATGAATTAGAACAAATTATGGTTTCGTTTGAATTTGCAGTTTTTGATAGTGACAGGCTAAGTTAGCATCCGCCATCGTACCAGATAGACCCGCATCATTCGTCTTGGGCAGTGGACAGATTTTAGTTTTTATATGATTTTCTCGAGGTAGTTGGAGCTGTACTTATTAACCACACTTCTGGCACCATCTAAACTTTTAATTTCTCAGGAGACAATGTTAGGACCTTTAGTAACTTGTAGTAGCTACTGATGCTTGGCATTTCAGAAACTAAAAAAATCCACAGTGCTTTAGTTGCCTTTCATGTAACTGCATGGCTTTATAGCTAAAGTTGTCATTGCTATAAAAGTTCACTTGGCTGTAGTGCCAGTACCAAGTTTCTGTTTTATAATGTTAACATTAGTCAGCCGGTTGATTAGTGAAAGCTGATTCATGTTTCCTGGTAATAATCAAGAGATGTCATCTGTTAACTTTTTGTAGTTCTGAATCAATACACTGTTATTCATGTGGCCAAATAATATTTTAAATAAATGGAAGGAAAAATATTGATGTCAGGATTGGTCTTGAAATCATCACTGAATTTCTTTGCTTTTACTTTTTTACGGCTTTGTATAAACGTCTGATCTAGTCTTTTGGTAGTTTGTGGTTCAGATACAATACTTTATCTAAGAACATAAATGGTGACGTATTATCAGTTGAAGTTGTATCATTTATTTTAAACTTCAGTAAAATGTCTTTGTGTCTACAGGTCTTTGTGTTTAAGTCTTTTTTTTCATTGGCGGTCCTCATTTTGACTCTTTGTGTTTTTCTACATTGTTCAGTTTTTGCAGTGTGTGCATTAAATTTACCATACCCATAATATTTTCTTTACTTCTCTGCCATTTACAGTTATTATTTCATATCATATTTATTCATATTTCAGTCATTTACATTAGAACTGTTGTAGAGATTCTTTAGGTGTTTTTTTTTTTGGGTTGTTGTTGTGCCAGCATTGTTTTAATGTGCACTCCAAACAAATGTGGAGATGAGTGTAAATCCAACTGTACGCGTGGTACCATCTTACCCAACCAGTCCAACAGCGTGGTATCACTCATGCATTAATGGTCACATTAGGGCTATAGTAGAATGTCACTCCTGTGTTTTTTCACAATTCAGCAGTCATATTCTACACATGACGAAGCACGAAGGTTTATGCAGCATCTTGACCAGAAAGACTTGTTGATTCTCTTATCTGTGAACATATCTTCTCTTATCTTTCTCTGGTTTCTTCCCAACCAGTGCAGGCAGTCCTGCAGCCTTAACAAGAGCACCTGTAGATGTAGCACTGAAGGGCTTTTACTGTCATCTTCTACTGTGCATTGTTAGCTTACGCTTCGGAAGTCACACTGTAGTCATGGTCAAATATAAAAACCCTTTTAGTTTACCCAGTGTTGTTTCTTTTTTTATGAAATTGTTTTGGCAAAGGCTTTTTCATTTCCCAAAGGTTTCAGTGTTTGTGTATGCCAGAATTGTTTCAAAAACTGTCAAGGAGGAAGAACAGTTTGTAAAGCACTCTCAAGTCATAGAAAACACCCTAAATTAAGTAAAATATGCATGAGTAGAAATTATAGTTAGCACCAGTCAGGGGACTTTTGAGTCTCTCAGGCAGTCTCTGCTCTCAGGCAGCACACAGTACAAATGTCTCTTTTCCTGGTTTGGCAGATCATAATCTAAACCACAGCTTTTTTTCTTGAAACGATCTATTAGTAGCTGGAACAGAAACATTTGAGTTGCTCCTTTAAAACAGGCCATAGTTAAATAAACCATTCCCCTGATTAGATTTTATTCCCACCAGTTGAGGTGTGCACAGCTTTCTAAATACATTCTTTATACTTGTTAATTATGAACAACTCAGTCTACTTAAAGTGACGCTTATAAATCAGCCTTGATTCTTATCTATTAACAGTTTCTTTTCTTTCTGTCAGAACAGTTTTAGCCTCAAGCTGTTTGTCACATGTGGCTTGTGTCTGAGATTTGTGAATACAAAATTCATTAAGCTGTGCTTGTCATTTCTCTGGATGAGTTAAGTTGTAGATGCTCTCTAAATACATTTGTGGCAATACTGGCCAATCTGTTCTCTTAGATCTTGGAGTCCTAGGTGACAAAGACTGGGCAGGACTAATCTGTCACTGTTCAGAGGTCACCTGACCTGCATACTTCACTTTGTTTTGGTCTCTTTCTGCATGGCTATAGTTCTGTGAAATGTTGATGGGCACCAAAGGGGCAGCGATGAATGTAAAGCAGCAGTTTTGACGCATTCAGCTTTGGGTTTCTGAGGTATAATAATATAAATATGTTTGTTGTATATTTTGCTGGGAATAGGTCAAGACCCCCAGTGTTTCTACCATCATGGTGGTTATTTTTCCATGTTCACACCACAAATCTGTCCTTGTAGTTGTGCCAAAGCAGTAGTCTGTATCTAGTAAAGCTGTGATGCATTCCCTTACAGTCTAGTTTGTTTCTGTTTTACTATTTTCTGGATTATAAAGAGATGTGCTGCTGAAAAGTGGTAATCAAAATGCAAATAGAGGTCAAACATTAGCTGCATAGTATCAGACTGTCACAGCACTGAAAAATATTTACTAGTACTTTTTGTACGTTTAATTTCTGTTCCTAATGCCTAATATTTAGATAAAAGTTTGTTGCAAAATTTATCTTTAAACTTTATACTTGCACGTTTTCACCCAAGTCATGTAACCATGCTTGTGTTGAGAAAAAAACTGCATGATCACCTGAAGTGCACCACTTCAGTTATGCATTTCTGTTTTCCATGACCGTTGCCTTCTGTTACAGCAGAAATCAGCAGAACGATGTTCATTCAGGACACAACACGTCAGTCACTGGGGCAGTGAAACAAGGGACGCTTCAATGGAAAACAGTTGCATAAGTGCACCATTCTCATTTACAGTGTTGCATTGTGTTCACATGCTACACATAATTCAACAGTGATGGTGCACACATTGTTTCAACGTTATGCTGAGAAAGCCGGCGACTGTTTTACTGAACATTACAACATATCTGGCCAAATGAAATGGTATCTGTATTTTAGGGGTGGGTATTGGCAAGGACTTCATCATATACGATGCGTATCACAATACTTGAGTCACGATACGATACATTATTGCGATATTTTGCTATATTCTACATAGTTCACTGAGAAATTTAAAATGCAGCTTAAAATACAAGTTGTATATATGTACATCAGATGACAGTGTTTAACACTAAAGGGCTTCTTCACATTTTTCAGGCAAACAAATCTGAAGAAGCCCTTTAGTGTTAAACAGTGAAGCTCAACCAGCTTATTAGTTCCTTCTTCCATTTGAAAGCCAAAGTGCCTCCAAACGTCAGCTTTGACTTGTGATGGCGTTTCAAGTTTTGTCACCGCCGCCATGTTCGCTTCTGCTTCTTGCCTGTCCACTTCTTCTACTGCCTCACTCACTACTTCAGGAAACGCTGCGCAGCGAGGTAGCAGTGCAGCGACACCTTGCGGAGCGGAGGTGCAGAAGTCGTTCACAATTGGCACAAAACATGACTTGGATAGATATTAAGATATTTAGATAAAAGATATTAAAATCGATATTATATCGGAAGAAAAAGTATCGCGATATATTGCCATATCAATATTTTTTTCCCACCCCTACTGTATTTTAGCAGTATATGTGTTGAATGTTGCTTTTTGAGACATGCCCAAAGTCTCAGTTCCACATTGATGGATTCTGGGAACTTTAAGAAAATTTCTACAAAGGTCTCAAAGGTCTACTGAGATTTGCATTGTTTTTTTTTTTTTGTTTGTTTGTTTCCCTGACATTAACTTTAAACCATGGAACCATATTTGGATAAGTTTAGCCTTTATAAATGTCCAGTAAAATACAATTGTCTGAACTTCACACAACTCACAGAAATATCTCCCCTTTGTTGTTGTGTATGTGCATGCAGTCATTGGGACATTGTCTAACTTATCTGTGGACAGCTTTGAAAACTTGTGGGAAAAATGTTCAAATTACTTTTTAGAAGAACCTCATTATCATTATTTTCATACACCTTGATAGACGGAGTACTCTTGGTGCAGTTTATTTGTCACATATAATCATTTCACACACAACCTGAAATATTCAATTCCACTGTAACAATGGCTTCAGTCCTCAACCTCCAAATTTTGGACTGGCCAAACACTACTTGAAACATTGACTGATTACAAAAACAGCACCTAAGGTTTCAGCTAAGCTAAGGGTGAAACGTAATTTGCACAGGCTTGTTGATTCATTCTTTTCCTCAGCAGGTAATGTAACACACCGTCTACGTGTTCATGAGGGTTTGTAAGCCATTCAGCTGGAGGCCTGTTTGAATTTCTGTGCAAATAAAGGAGTATAAAGGTCCAAGCATTCCAAAGACCTGATAGAAAAGCCCACTGTGTGTACTAATGAGAGCCTTCATGCTTATAAATTACTGGATACTGAATTTAATTATGTTCTCCATGCTGCGACGGATGTTTGCCTCATAGAATATTGAACACTTTTAGTCCATCACTCACAGAAATGTGCAGAGTTTCTGTTTGTGTTGCCGTCTGTGAGTATATCTTAAAGTGGCTTCAGTGGGTTTCTAACAATACACCAAAAGAGATGCAGCTTAAGTTCAATTGGCCGTCTTGCCGTTAAGATTTCGAAGAGATACTGCCTGTACATAAGACACATCTGTATTCAAATTTAACACGTTAGCTAACATTTGTGAAAATATGCGTTTCCTTTGTTATTGTAAGAGGAGCAAGGAGATGAAACATATACTTGCCCTGATTTTCAAAATAAGAGCACTTTCCTCTAATCTTACTGACTGGCACTTAAAAGGAAAACCCAGCGTGTAATGGAGTGTTAGAAAGGTTTTGGGCCACCAGAGCAGCCTCAATGTTTCTCGTCACTGATACAAGTCTCAGGACTCTACTGCAAGGATATTTGAGGGATGCTCTGTGTTTTTTAAAATGATGGTGGAGACCACCGTGTAACAACAAATCGGGGGTTCAGCTCGCTTGGGATCTGGTAGTGAAGATTGTAGTTTAAGAATCACATTACAATGACACACTTTGTCCCTGTATAGTAACAAGTGCATTCGTTATGTTTCTCCTCATCTGCTGTGGGTTTTCCTTCATTTCTCGCTTGTCTGTGTGGTTAATTGAACAATTTACGTCACGTCTTGAAAGTCTATTTGCAGGGCTGTGGTTAAAGAACTCAGATCATATTTCCTGTTTTTGTCACCAAATCTGGTCTTTGTCATGTATTGCAGAGCGAATGTTTATGAGAAAGCACCCCGCATCATTCAGGCAAAACGCCAATGTCTCAGATGTTGTACTTCATAAAAGTCATTATATGTAAGAGTTTAATCTCACCGCATGAGACTGAGACAGGACTTTGCTCATTTCAGCAAATCTTCTGGATATACAATTATAAGATTTGGAAATAACAACAGTATTGTGCATTGTGCAGCCTGCCAAGCATGCTTTGTTCTGCAAGTCTGCTACTTAACAAACCCCAACGTATTATTTGACGCATAGTGACACACCAAAGTGGTATTCACTCTTTTACAGCAGGCTGCAAAATATGACCAGCATGAAATGAAACCCAGAAAACATTGTGACTTCATAGCTTGTGCAACATTTTGGTTTCTACATGACAGTGGTCGGTAACATCTCGATTCTGGCATTGCAAAATACAGAGCAGATGAGCGGCAATCTTATTCAACAAACAGCCGCATGAACGTTGAAGCCTGCGGGCGATGACCACTCACAAAATTGTGCTCAAACCATTAAAGTTCCCTGTGAATCCTATTTTATTACACGTGACTTGTAACGTCACCTTATGTCTTCTGTTCTTAATGTCTGTTAAGACAAAGTGATGCTTCTTGTGCCGGTTATTTGAGGTTATCCTCTCATCTTTAAAGTATTCAAAAGGTCAGTAATGAATGGCAATAGCTGTAATTCAAGGCTCCTCTGGTTACAGAGCCCCTCTCAGTAAAGGCATTTAGTGAAGATACAGTAGTTCAGCTGTAAGTTGCCAATACCTGCAGGGAACAACAGAAACACAATTAAGACAGACTGTGAGTTATTTACTCTAACTTATTCTGAGGAATAATTATACATTTTGTGCTGTATCTGTCTCTCCTTTTAACCCTGCCACTTTCTTCCAAGTGTCCTTGTGGGGTTATGAAATTGCATGTTATTGTTTCCGGATTGTTTAAGTGACTCCTGAAGCTTTGTGTAGGATACAGCAGTCAGAATACACAGTACAGGGAGATTAATTGTCATCTTGTCAGCCTCATCTTACCTCTACGTTGTGATGCCAAGATAAAACATTTCACATGGGAGTGAATGACTCCCGTTTTACCCTTCAGATTAACATGACCATTTATTGCTCTGAAACAAAATCCACCAGCAGCTTGATTAATTTGGAATATCTATCTGATCCCTCAAATGTTTTCTTCATCTTTGTTTTGGTACAGAGCTTCATAGCTCTAATGGAAATATTTTCCCTCCTTGCAAAGCACCCTTGAGGATGTTGTGCTCTAATGCATTCGTATCTGAAAGGCAAAAATAGCCTCACATTGGGAAAAGCATCTGCATGTCAGACTCTATCTAACAGGCCCAGCCATCTCACCTCTCGGGGATAAAGACAATTCCACGTAAAGCATTGAAATTATTTTTTTTACATACTCTCTGGTTACTCAGAGCTTACTGAAAACAAATTCTGAATATGTTGTCTGCAGTGTTTGAATGAAATGGCAAGGGAGGTTTAGTTAGTCTTCTTATGCATGACTGTGAATTATTATGAAGGGATTGTAAAGCATGTAAATATGTTTAAGATCCAACAGAAGGAGAAAGTTAAACTCTGAGGAATATTGAACATTTTTTGGGGAATTAGCCGTTTTGCTTTCTCGCCGAGTTAGATTAGAAAAACCACACCACGCAGATATCCGGACAGTTAATATAATTCCACAGCCAGGTAGCTTAGCTTAGCACAAAGACTGAAAACAGGGGAAAACTGTTAGCCTGGTTCTGTCTAAAAGTAACTAGCCCTTCTAAACCTCACTAATTAACATGTTAAATCTTGTTTGCTTAACCTACCAAATGGTGATGTTTACAAGTGACATTTTGTGCTTTTTATGGATGGTTATATTCCCAGTAAGTCGAGTCTTGACATCATCATTATGTTTCCAGGCAACCAGCGAAAGCTCCAGGAAGAGATTGTACTAATCCAAAAATCAGTCTAGCACATAAAACTACAACATGATATTTTTGCACCGAGAGTTTTGATTAAACAAATGAGAAGCTGCGTGTTAATCAATGAGCTTTTTGTCTGTTCCGTAGCTAAACTAAGGATCTCCAGGCTGTCGCTTCATATTTAATGTAGAGACATGAGAAAGAAACTGGTCTTCTTATCTCAAAAGCTAATGAGCATATTTCCCATAAATGTGGAACTCTTCTTTTATGCTATATCTGTCTTACAGGCATAAATATGTGCTTTTTATTACCACCCAATTACCCATTACCATCCACCCATTACCAAGAAAACGCTGAATGTTTAAGTCCAGCATGGCTGCTCAAAGTGATGAAACACAGCGTTACAAGTCTAGCTTATGCCAGTGTGTGCACAGAAATGTGAACCAGCCATGTGTCACGTTAATAACAGCACAGTCAGGCCGCAGGGGCATCGCAGTCCTTTCCCCTCTCTTGTTCCAGTTTGGTATTCAGTCTGCCCTTTGAATGTGGAACCCTTTGAGATTCGATACTTTGGAAAATTGGCATTATGGCAAAGTTTTGCGTTAACAAGTCAGTGCAGTGTAGTTACACTCAGATATTGAGTTCAGCCGGAGCAGCAGCCAGTGGTTTGACCTGTTGAGTTCAGTTGCGTAAGTACATCGTCAGCTGTCAACACCACTGGAACATTTTCACTAGGTGTGAAACCCATTCTCAATTTTTTTGGCTGTGCCCAACTGTGCATAGCCTCCATGCCACAGCATTTTATGGGTAATGCCTTTTACGTTGCATAATATCGCTCAATATGAAACTTTTTACACTTCTCAACCGACTCCTCTCTCCTGTTTCTGCTCCTCCTGTTTGAAACAAATGATTATTTTCACAATGGATTAATATATTAATCTACTTTTATTTTTATACATACATACATACATACATGCATACATTCATGCTATATTTGGAAGCAGGGCCAATATAGGCCAAACATTTGGAAGCAAGGCCAATATAGGCCAAACATTTGGAAGCAATGTCTTTCTTAAAAACCAGCATGAGTTATCTGTATTTTGGGATGTATTTACTGCATGACTTTGCTGTCACTGATATGTACAATTTTCCTCAGTTTACCTTTCGGTATATATGGTTTGGCACCCTCAGTCCCCAGACCTCTCTCCTATTGAGCTTGTGTGGCATGAATTGGATCGATCAGTCAGAAAAGCGCATCCCACAAATCAGCAGTCTCTTATTGATGAACTTAAGAAAGCTTGGAATGCAATTCCTGGCACATACTTTGGCACGAATGCCTTGTAAATGCCATGCTGTATATATGTATGTATATATGTATGTACATGTATATATATATATATGTGTGTGTGTATGTATGTGTGTATATGTGTATGTATGTATATATATGTGTATATATGTATATATATGTATATGTGTATATATGTATATGTATATATATGTATGTATATGTATATGTATATGTATGTATGTGTGTGTATGTATATATATATGTATATATGTATATATATGTGTGTGTGTGTGTGTGTGTGTGTGTATGTATGTGTATAAATGATCCAAATGTATTAACTTGCACAGAAAAATTTTGCTGTTTAGACATTCATCCTAATGAAGACATTTATTACTACCTCAGTGTCAACAAGTGTCATGAATGGCATCTGTATTTACATAGCCCTGCAGCCTTTGGCGGTATCTGGTTCTAGAGGTGTTGTAAATCAGTCCTGCAGCATTGGTTCGCGTAACTGTGTCCTTGTGCCACCATTTCAGAAAGAGTCCTGTGTCTGCAGCGATGAGCTGCTGCTGCTGCCGTGTTGGAACAGAAAATCACTGTACAGTGTGTCACTGCATTTCTGGATGGCTGCCAGCTGCTGTTTATAGCTTAGCTGGGGTCAAGTTTGACAGCTCTAATAACCCTGAATGCACTCACCGTCTAATCCATAAAAGGCTTTACAATCAAAGCTGAGAATGACTGGGCTGCCATCGGTGTATTGTGTCTGCTGGCCAGTTTGTGCAGCATTTTACTTTGATATGTAAAAGGGTGCAGAAGACAAATTGACTGGAACAATTTATAGGTCTTTTTTAGTGTGTGTCAGTGAGTCTTTAGTTGATCATTTTGGTTAGCCGTGGATGATAAATATGAATCTTAACCCAGGCCCTATTAAAAGTCACTTACTTACATTTCCTATTGTTCTGCACAAGCGAGTGCCACCACCTGGGGAGTAGTGACAGCTGTCATCCCCTCTTGTCTCATCTGTCTCAGTATTGCATCACAATAGGCTTTATATTGTATGTAAGCTGTGAATCAATGTAATTCTGTTCTTTTTGTGCAATTCCAGATGCCCCCTCCACAGAGCAGCAGGAACTATTCACCCAGAAACTCCAGCAGTGCTGCATGCTTTTTGATTTCCTGGACTCAGTGACAGACCTGAAGAGCAAGGAGATCAAGAGGGCCACACTTAACGAGCTTGTGGATTACGTCTCCACCAACAGAGGGGTGCTGGTGGAATCTGCGTACCCAGAGATCACTGATATGGTGAGGAAATGCGTCTGCACAGCTTTAAGTTATTTGATGCTTCTCTAAAAATATGTGGCCTTTTTCTTTTTTTTTTTTTTTGTTTTTAGCATTTAGAAAATAAACTCTACATGCAAAGCCCAAAGCAGCAACAGCAGCCATTCATCCCCCAAGGTTTGTGCTATTACCAGTGTTTGATATTAAACAGAGGTCTCCTCTCCTTGTCACCATGTAACATCCTGTGCACTTGAGCAGGATTAAAAAATGCAGACTGATCGTGTGTCTAGACAGGGTGTGCCGTGTCAGCAGCACGTGAGGAAAGTGTTACGATCTTCATACCAAACCCCTCACCATACTGGTTCCATTTAACCACAACATCCACGGCGTAAACACATGAAAAGCCCAATATTCTTGGTGTAATTTTGAGTCTGTCTAGTTCTTTCCTCCCGTCTCTCTCTTTCACCCACTGAAAACAGCACATGCAGTGCAGAGTTCAATTAGTTGAATAAACGCATGACACAGTTTTAGTTACTCTTGTTTTTTAGGTCAATTTTTTTCTCAAAAACCTGTTTGATTTTGAGAGTAGATTGCTAGATCGCTGCTGTCTGTCAATGTTACTTGTGTTGTCTGCTTGTGGTAGCTGCCATTGAAAGCTTATACTTTGACACCCACCCATTAATTTTTTGCTATAATCCTACCCCACATTACAGGAAAAATACTGCAAACCTTGATGGTGTTTTGAGGTTTGAGGTTTACTGCAGTAAGCATCTTCAGCTCACTAACATTCTTATTCACTGGGTAACATTAATCCACGGATGTAAAGATTTAGATCAACTTCTAACCTCAGCTAAAACCTAAATTAGCTACACTAAGCCAAAGCTACTGTCTTTCACACGACACATCCTTTAATCATAA
This sequence comes from Scortum barcoo, assembly GCA_023238725.1. Lineage (NCBI taxonomy): Eukaryota > Metazoa > Chordata > Actinopteri > Centrarchiformes > Terapontidae > Scortum > Scortum barcoo. Next base: position 8,860,588 of record CM041543.1, on the reverse strand, counting down.
CAGCCCAAACATAGATTTTACTCCCTCTTTTATCTCAGTATTTTTTCCATTCCCCACAAAGCAAGGGAATGCAGGTCACGTCACCCTCATCCTCACTTTTGCATTTTTTTTGTGTGTTTTTGTGAAAATCCATTATGAAAAACAATATTAGGATACTGAGAACATTGCTTGAGTTCCTCTGTAAATTACAATTAATTTGAATTGTTAGTTAAATAAACAAAAAAGTAACCAGGACATCACCCAGGGAACAGTTACATGTGATACTAAGAGTTTAGTGATTTAAATCTTAAGTTACACTTCATTGACATATCATCTAGTATGCATTACTTCCATGAGTGCATCAGAGTGCTTCACCAACTAAATCGAAGTCAGGGTTAGGTGATTAACACACAGACTGTTGCAGGAATCTGAGTTGCGCAATAGTCAGTTTGGAAACCAAGCCAACCCCCTGCAGTATCTTCAGCCAACAATGTACAGATCTGAGTTGATGGAGCAGGTTCCCTGAGCAGCCCAGTTTCCTCCTACAGTACAATAATGACTCATGTCCAACAGTCAGTACTGTAGTCAGCGCTGCAGTGATTCACTCCACATGGCAGATTATCATGGTGGATACGAATCAGCACATCCATAGCTGAGTCAAGGAGTCTTTAGATTATTAATGGACTGTGGGCAGTAATCCATATCTTACCCTGCAACTATTGATGTAAGATTCAGTTTGTCACTCGCTGTTTCAGCTGTTGATGTGCAATTAAGAACAAAATACAAGGAACTAGAAAAGTTGTCAGCCTTTAAAAGTTGGTAGTTTTTCCACAAACTTATTGCATAAAAAAAGGCAATTTAAATATCTTCTCCCATAGACTGACTTTTCAACACGTGTGTGCAAAGCAGTAAGTCTTAGGCACACTGACTGCATGGGCATTTCCAAGTCTACCTGCTTTTTGGTTCATGCAGGTGCAACATAATATGGCGCAAAAAAGGTGGGTGAAGTGAAATACACATCAGAGGGTGTCGTGATTAATAGACCTTCTGTTAGCCAGTCACGTGATGGGTTTCATTGCTCTGAAAGAGCTGTACCAATCACTGTGCCTCATGACGACAAAAGCACAACATAAGTAGACTTGACTTCATCATCATATCATATTGTTGTCTGAGTGGTGAAACAAACATTGCAATCAAAAATAGGTCACATAATTAGAAAATACAGGTTGTTTTTACTTGCTCTTACCGTCATGCTGATATGCTGTGCTCTTAATGTCGTCATTTTCCTGTCTGTGGAGTGGTGGAGTTGATTTTTCTTAAATATAAATGCTGGGCCTTGTGGTAAATACAGGATGGTTATATGGGATTTTGTGCTCTGTCTGCAACATGGCATGATTAACTTTTCAATGTGCCAACACAGACAGTAAACATAGCAACAAATCCCCCCATGTCAGCAGTTCAAGGTAATAAAAATAAAAGTGAGCTATATTTGCACTAATGCAATCATACAAATAAATCATTCTAACCAGAGGCAAGAAATACCTGGTGTTCATTTGCAGGTCATTTATTTCCTTTGCTTTGATCTGAAGCGTTTGAAATGTTGTTTTTTTTTTTAAAGTGAACAGATCAAAGTGTTAGAGCAGAAGGTCATCCACTGGCTAATGGGCTACTTCACATGTAGTAGCTAGGTGTTCACTGCACATCAGTTACCTCTCAGGCTAACATTTCAGCAAGTTTGGAGTCACTTAAATGCATGACTTCAGCTGGTGCCCAGGGATCATCAGCAGACTTTTTCTGTAACTTTGTGTTATCTGTCAGGGCTGAACAGGACGGAGACGTGGGTCGAGCTCAAGCAAAGATCAGCTCCAAGAGAGCCAGGCGTCTGTGCCACAGACGGGCTCCTGAAAGAGGTTAGACAAATAGTAGCTGCACTTTCAGAAAGTGGGGCTGATAATAGCTCTCCTGGATACTCCATGCTTGGCATCACATGATAATGAAGAGGTGAGTGTTCAAAGTGCTGCCCATTATTCTGCTGTGGCGAGGGCTGCTTTGATCACTGAGATTTTCGGGTATACAGACAGCAGAGGTTTTACTTCTTTTCTCAGCCTTATAATCGGTGTTATGAGTATATTAGTATGAGTATATCTCACATCTCTCAGACACTTTTGATTAAATTCTTCCTTTTTCTATGGCAGAGATGAGTGAAAATCCATCAGGGTTAGCTTGAAAGAACAGTTGAGCTTTAATTCCTCTTTTATTTGGTTTAATTCCCACCTTGTTCAGACTCTGTCTCACCCCCTCCTCCCCTTCTTCCTCTCTCATCTTGTGTGTTGCTAGGTGTTGGTTGCTACTACTGTCAGCCTCAGTTTGACCCCATACAGAGCTACAGCCTCCATTGTCATCAGCGAACCTACATCGGTTTCACATACAGTCACTCAGGAACAACCGTTTTAGTATCCTCCCACATCACTCTCACTCGCACACAAATCAGTTTCCATTTTTCGCCCTGTGAAGATTTCTCACACACTTCGCATGTTTGCTGTTCTCTTGCAGTATTTTCTCACAATGTTTTGTCCAACTCTAGTTATTTTTCAATATTGTGAAGTCACTGGGGGGGATTAATTAAGTGTGCCTGATGCTTGCATGGTGAATTATGTAACATTATGTTGCACAGACAGTGTGCATCTCTGAATCCTCCGTGACACCGCCTGCAGATTTAAATAGTTGGAAGTTAATGTTAATGGATTTTGTCGCTCCTGTTATCATTCCTTGTCTTTGTTTTACTTAGGGGATGATAATCTCTGAGCTCTGTTTATCTGTATTGTTTACATCTAGGCAAATTGGCACCATTACAGAAAGTGACTATTAGCCGGTCCTGCTAGTCATGGACACTGAATAAAGCATAAAGATGTAATGATTCTCAGGCAAGTTCAGTAGTGGATTTATGAACGTTTATTTGTGATGGACATCAGAGATAATGATGCCCTTGAGAGGCAAAAGTCATGCTGAATCTAGAAATATGCATGTATTGTCTATGTTTGAGAAGGAGTAGGATATTTGATGTTTGAAGCTGAGGGTTGAAAATTACTTTACCTCTCTTAATCAGTCCGTCAAACTCTATAATTAAACAATATAACTAACTTCTTATTGTTTTTCATGTAGTATCTTTGCCTCATGCGCCTCCCTCCAGGATGTGCACCTCACAGTTTGAAAATCTCGCCTGTAGACCAAAAATGGACAGATTAATACCCTAAGTGGATATTATGGGATTCAGATTTTGCCCCCGTGTGCCCCAGTGCCATCAGCTCCAACATTTATCTTGACTTGCATTTGGACTCCAAGCACTCCTCTGTAAAAATGGGCATCACTCTGAGGCGCTGATGTCCCGCCTGGCAACCCACTCTGTGAGTCATCTGATTTTGAACTCAGCCAATGATGCGCCTCACACCAGGGAAAGCAAAGTAATACGCTAGAGCTCAAAGAGGTGGTACACTGATTATTATTCATCTGCCTCATTATCAGCATCTGCATAGTCTGCATGATGTGAAGCCTTCAATGTGGTCTGGAAGGCCGATCAGTCTGACCCGAGGACTGTGGTGCACCCTCGCATCAGGTGAAAACTAGTGCTATAACATATAGTGTAAATAACGTGTAAATGTATGTGACTGTTACTTATCATCAGAGACAGGCTTGTTCTATAGCCAGCACAACATTCAGCACTCACATCAGGTTTAACCTGGGCTCAACCCCCAGATAAATACAGTTGACACAGGCGGATCCAGTTGTTTCATACCTGTGTGACTGAAAGAGGTGAGCAGACTCTTTGGAGGAGGATAGGTCAGAGGCTGCTGGAGTGAAGGAAATAATAATCTGCTTCCATTAACCTTTGACTAGTTGACCCACAGAAAATTAATTAACAATCAACAATAAAATAAATAACAATTTTGGTAATCATTTATAAGGTTAATGCCGGATTTCTTCATCTGCTATATTTAGTGACAGAATGATGAATCAGTGAACAGGCAAAATCTTAATGTCTCACTATTGTCTGTGGATAACATTGGCCGCTTTATTAGCACTGCAGCACTGAGGTGTGCCTCCAGTCACAGGTCATAGGCCATAGGCATAGTTAAGCTGAATGTAATGACTAAGATGTATTTATGTGTGTGTTGTGAATGCTATTGCTGGTAAATGTGTGACTGTCTTGCAGAGTTGTTAATATTGCAGCGTAGCACAGAGAACCAAGCGCTCTGCGTATAAATCATGACGGCGGTCAACAGGTTGTGTTTGGCTAAAGGTTGGTTAAAGTGAGTTTGAACGTTGTGCAGGCGCTCTTTCCAGATGGTGTTTTCATCAGCTCACAAACAGCTGCACTACACTGTCAGACTTAAATACTAAAATAACAGGAAAGACACAAGCAGGCACATAACAGCTCAGTACTACAGTGATGAGCTGAAGGGCATCTCCGGGTGCACAGCTCACTCAACCTTGAAGAGGACGGGCTACAGCAGCCCCATGCTGGGTACCATTCCTCTCGGCTCATAACAAGATCAGGCTTACACAGTCGTGTGAAAATCAAAACCAGATCAGTACCTAAGCATTTCTGCTGTCCAAGTTCACCCCTTTTCGGTGCATGCTCCCTGCAGGGTAATGTGTAATGTCACACAGGCCTCGTCATCTCTGGACAGCTCCAGGAGTATCATAGAGACCTTTTATGAAAGCTGCAGACAGAACAAGTAAAGTGAAAGAAAAAAATGTGGTATTTCAACTCAAAAACATTTTAAGTAGCAGTTCCAGCAATTCAAGATTCACGATCTTTATTATCACGTGCACATCAGTTACATGGTGGCAGTTGCTGGCAGTGAAATTCTTGAACTTCAGGCTCCCTTCAGCAATGCTCAAGAAATGTATGAGGGAAATCACACTAGTGAAAGGGGAACTTAAAGATATAATCTCAAAGATTTTCACTTAAATACCTGCCTGTTAAGTCACTATTGCCAAATAGAGCAACACAGTGGTGACTAAGCCTGAGGCTCACTGATGAAAGCTCTTGCATATGCAGTAATACAGTGTAAGTGTACGCAGCGACTTTGACAATGTAGACAATGTAATAAAAATCTTCGAGATTATGAGTAGTTTACTTACTTTCTGACATTAGATATAAAATAGTGCAAGAGTTCAAAATATAACAGAATATAGTATATAGAATACAAAATAACACAATGAAATAAAATACCTGTAATTCTTGAAAAACAGGCAAAAAAAGGGGCTGAGCAGACATTTGCCAGGCATGGCTAATAAAGTGGCCACTGAGCATATATAAACTCGGTGTATTGTGATGTTCATAAAATCTTTCACACCAAGAGCGCAACTTTGACACAGCCGAGAAAGGCCATTATTTCCGTCTTGTGTAGAGGCAGCTGATAATTTTTTGCCCACAAAATGAAACTTTGACCCCAAATATGCTGCCCTCTACACCAATAAGAAATTCAACATTGACGGGCGGAGGTTATGATATATCATTACAGATAATATTACTGTAAAGTTGGAATTCCCCCACCTCCCTAAGGGTTAATCTGAGGGGGTTGCAAGAAGTTTAACAGAATTTCCTCGCTATTGATTGCTGGATAATTTTAGGACTCTGTTCTTAAAAAATGTATTTTACTAAATGTCTGAGAAGGAACAAACACTTGTAACCTGTGAGGAGTCTGCAAGTAGCCATTGTTTCGTTTTAAGGGGTCACACTGGGATCCATAGTTGTACCGTAACTGTAATCCCGGAATAAAATAAAAAAAACTAGAAAAAAAAATCTCAAGCCTGACAGAAAATACTAGAGTACGAGGATGCTGGGTGAGTAACTTGCACTGTTCCTTGTTCCTTGTGTTCCTTCCCTGCCATCTGAAAACCAGTTCATGTACATATCTTGTCATTTCATGCATTTTATGTTTATCTTTAATTGGCTGCATTTTTAGGAGGGCCGTACCGTTTCCACCCTCTGTATTTGTACTCCCTTGCAAAGTTTCCCCCCAGGTTTTTTTTTTCCAACATGTCAGATTTCGGGCCACTGTCAGGTTTCAAATTCCTTTGCCGCCTTTCTCTCCCATCAGTGTCATTTGGATTTTCCAGCTGCCAATAAGTAATTTGATGTTGTCTTTATCACTTCAGCATGAGAGCGTTCACAAGCCACATAATGCTGGCTTTTCCAGCTCCCCACTGCTATGTGTGTCACTGTCAAATTTACCCTTGCTAAAAATAAAAAGGTGGGCTAGAGGTGGCGGTGACCTGTCTACAGTGATTGTCTTCGGTGCAGAATTTTAATGGGTGGCGGGGTTGCGACAGATGCAGAATCTGTAATGGTTTTATCCAATCCCTCCGTGTTTTGGAGAGGTTATGAAACATCCTCAGTTAAATTAAACATGCTCAGTAGTTGCTTTCCACTCCAATTAGCAAGCTGCCAGTGATGCTCAGGCATGTGTGTTTGTATTGGATCCTCTCGGGTCGCACCACCAGTTCTCATTCAGAGCAGTGACTTAAATTTATGTCGAGGTTATGTGTAGATCCACAGTGCTGATAGATTTCACGCATGCACCTTGACCACTTAAAACCACTCGAAATCAAATTCTGTTCTCCCACCCACATTTTATTTCATCTGTGGGGAAACTGTGACAGCTGCTTATCACGTAAATCCTGGCTGTGTCTGTAAACTCAGTAACCTTCTATGAGGGCTTTGGCATGTAGTCAAATTAACTTTAACTAAATTTATTGTGAGGCTTGTTACACAATAAGCACACTGTCCTATTCATTCACATTAAACTAAAAGTTTTATTTATTAGATTTGAAGAGTTGAAAGGGTCTGTACCAATTGCAGCAGCAGTTTTTGAATAATTCTAAAAGCAGTTTGCAGACTGGAAACTAAATACAATTTAGTGAAACAGAACAACATTTCTTGGGAAAACTAATATGCTTCATGGGAATAGAAAATGGCTGGCTAGAAAATGGTTTGTTTGTTTTTGATCAATAAAACTCTTCCTCCTGCCCTCCAGATCTCCACCAATATATTTCGGACTCTTCCACCAAGCGACAACCCTGATTTTGACCCAGAGGAAGATGAACCCACTCTTGAGGCTTCCTGGCCTCATATCCAAGTAAGGATCCAGTTCTTCAGCCTGTCAGTCCTGAATCAGCCATTTAGATTAAATCGCTGTGTGTTTTAGTGGTTATAAGGTGAATATTTTTATTGATTTTCTTTTTTTTTTTTTTTTCCCATATTCTTTTGTCTTCCAGCTGGTCTATGAGTTTCTACTTCGCTTTCTAGAGAATCCAGATTTTCAGCCCAGCATTGCAAAGCGTTACATTGATCAAAAATTTGTCCTGCAGGTAAGGTTTTGTTTTGTTTTGTTTGTTTGTTGTTTTAAGCATGTATCATTACTTAGTTGTTTGTGATTGATTGTGTGAATGTATCAACATGTTAAACTACTTTAGAAAACTGACAAATTGGTCAATCTAGTTTTCTTATAGTATAGACAATTCCTTATAAGATCTCTTTAAGTATATACTTTCATCAAAAGGTGATGCAGGTCTGAGAAACCACCACAGGTGCCACAAAAGATGACAAAAACCTTTGAGATTAGAACTTTAATCTGTTGATTATTTTTTTAAAATTAATGAAAAGTGGTTTAAATTGTGAAAGTGGCTGTCACAAGTTTGACAAGATGATGTATTTTTATGTATAGAAGATGTATTTTTTCTTTGACCAACAGTCTAAAAAACAATTACTTTACTGTCATAGAAGAGTGAGAGGACCAGTAAATATTCACATTTACACTTTCACTTTGTGCCATTTTACGTAGGAAAAGAAAAACTATGAATTGATTAATGGCTGCAGCTCTCAACAGCCCCTGTCGGCTGTTACAGATGGTTGGTCGAGTGCGTATAATTTTTAATTTGGTGAATGCTATAATGGTAATTACCAGCACATTGCGATGTGTTTTGGGAGTTCAATACTGATGAGAATTCAAGAATGATTAGTTGGATGAATAAAACCATTAATGAGCTGTAGCCAGGATACATCTTTCCTGGATCAGCACCCACCTACTGCAGGAGTCCTTCTCTTCTTTCTGAAGCCACAGAGCGAAGCGGCAGCTAACAGTGGGACTGCAGGGCCTGGAATGTTGGCCGGGCCACAGCCGAGGTGCCTGGACCGACTTTCCATGATGCGAGCGTGTCGTGGGGGAACTTTAAATAGCCGCCTGTTGTTTACTTCTCAGGTTGAGAGAAGAGGACTCTGGTAGGAGCAAATGGAATGAGGTGGAGGTTTGAGTGGCAGAGAAGGGAGGGGAAACGGCCCGCGGTTTGGTTAGCTTCAGTTATCATAATACACACAGCATAGGAATAACTCTTCAAACTTTCCTCTGAGATGTAGGTCAAAACACAAGGGCGGACAGGCGAAGCTTCGCTAGAGGAGCGCCACTGGTTTGCTCTGTGACATTTTGACAGAGGACGAAAGACTTTTGTATTGCAGTGATCAAAAACAGGAGGTACGAGGGCGTCTCTACATGACAAAGGCACCTCGCAACCTCAAATAAATACACAGAGACAAACCCTGGAAGGACCTTGCTCTGGTTTTTAATATTTGTACATGTACTTGTGAAGGTGTTATTGTATCATTGTCTTACAGCCCACCCTCTCTCCTTTAGAAATGGGTGTTTAGTAATGGAGAAATACAAACACGCAGTCTCAGTGTGAAAAAATATTTTGATGTCGACTTTAGTTAGATTTAGTCAGCGCTTTGTGAAGCAGCGTACCTGTGTGTAATCATACTATTCCAATGATACTTGTCCTACAACATCCAAACACCATTAGACATAGTATCCCTTTAAGCTGCTCCTTAGGACCCAGATCACAGGTTATGAGTTCTTACTTGCTAGTTAATGGTATGTTTTGGTCCTTGGCTTTTAAAGTATTGCTGCTCTGGTGCTACTAGATCAACTAGTGCAGAGCACAGCTGCTGTAGGAAACAGCCTTTAACATGGGAAAACAACCATATGTGGAGCTAAGAGCTGAACATGTGGTCAGACACGTGGTTGGGGTGTATTTTTGGCCTTCTTTTAGTCGGGATCACTGCTAAAATGTTACAGAGTGTTGTGCTGTGTGCGGATGGGGGATCAGTTTTGGTTCAATATAACTATATTTTAGTCTGATCCATTTAAATCCATACCTGATTAAGAAATAGTTTCATTAGTCTCTGTTAGTTATTTCCTCAGTTTAATGTTTCTGTGAGTAGTAGCTGAAATGCTTGTGTTAGAAATTGTGACCGAGAGGCAGATTTAATTTTCAAACCTGGCATGCAGAATACTGGTTTGCTGTCTCAGTCTAGTTGTAACTAAATGTTCAGTTGCATGAGTTTTTACACACAGTTCAGCCCAGCAGTACTCTGCTTTATACCAGGTGAGTGAATGAAATGAGACAGTTCCCAGCCTCAGCTTCAAACTGTGTGTGGGAGCCTTTGTCCTGCTATATTTTTACCTCGGACTCGACTCGACTCAGGCAGTCTTTTGTGGTCAGGTCCACATGTTTGCATCACACATTTGCGTCACAACTTGTTCTGCATGTGTGGAAATGATCCAGTTTTATCTTTAGTGTTTTTGAGGTTGCTTTCTCGCCTCTGTGTAGCTCTGCCCACTGGCAATCAAGTAAGTTGAAGATGAAAATGAACCTCAGGCTTAAACATGACTTTGTCCAGCCAGTGTCAGAGGCAGCCTCAGGTTTTATGCGTAAATGGAAAGCTGCTGTTTGCCTGAAAGTCACTATAGTCAAGATTTAGAACACAGTCTTTTTTGTTTTGTTGTGACATGGCTACAATTGTTGCTCTCTATTAGAGAACAGAGTCTCATCATATTTAGTGGACCAACAGGCTTTTAGTCAGGAAATTACAGATATAATTTCCTTGTGACTAAATCTTTTATCATAACTATGAAATGAACAGAGATGGACTTGATTGCATTTGATTTCAAAGGGTGAGTTTTTTTTTTAAACCATGAAAGAGTGTTGTGTTCTCCTTGATGTTTGTTTTTGTTTTCTTCCTGAATATTTCTGTGGAGCCTCTTTAAGAAAATTGCCTTGGTGATTGTGTCTAACCACAGGTGGACACATGTAGCCCAGCAATCTTTTTTTTTTTCTGGACTCAAGGTAAAAATCATCAGTTTTTCAGGGACATGTTCTTGCCTGGCTACTGAGAAAGCTCAAATCCCGATGTGACCTATTGTGATTGAATATTGACGTCACTTCAGGGACACACTGCATGTCTGAATTATATAGCCTTCGTTTCGTAATAAAGCTCAGTCCAATGTCTGTATCCCATTTTGTCCTCATTGATCAGCTTCAGCATTGTTGAGTTTTTTTTTGGTCTGGTCAGTAAGGATGAAAGTTCTACAAAACCTTGCTAATTAGATCTTTTTACTTTTTTACATAACGACCTCCTGTCCTTTACAAACTGTTCAGTTTTAGACTGAAAGATAGCAGCAAATTACCCAGACCTTAAGTTAATGTCTTCAAATTAGAATTACAGTAACCTGAACATTTTTAGATAATTAACAGTTAAACAATTATCAAAATAGCAATTAATTTTCTGTCAATCAACTAATTGTTTTAGCCCTAATGCTGATTAATCTGTTCAGTTATTTCATGGGAACAGCGAGCATTTTTGATATGTTGTACACAAGGAGGCTTAGCAAAGGTGTTTTGCTAGGGGTGTTCCACTGTTGCATACATTTGAATCCTTATATCAACATCATGATATAGTGAGTTTGTGAAAGTGTTGGAAGATATAACAAAAACAGATGGAAATAAAACACCTGAGAAATCAAGGCACTTCATCACATCAGAGCTAAAATACTGGCCATAAAGGAATGCTTCCCCAAAGAGATTAGGGATGATATTAATATGTACACATTTTTTACTTCCTGTTATGTCATGGTGTACATCATCATATAAGATCCATGTGAGCAGGTTTGTAGAGAGTGTTTATATTTTGGTCATATTATTGGGAGCCAGCCAGCCAATTCCCCAGTTGGGTCCAGGGGCTGAGGGGAGTAACGATAAAAATTAACCCGAGGGAAAAAGGAAAGAGGAAACTGAATTAGCAAACCAAATAACGGTTTATTGAAAAACTGAACTCAAATTCACTTAAGTACAACACAAGCCAGAACAGAAAGCAAGCTTTACATACGGTAAAAGCTGAGTCACCAAAAGGAAATAGTTAAACACGGAAAAGGTGTAAAACAATCAACCAAAAGGTAGCACACCTCCCCCAAAAGGGGTTCACAAAGCCAAACTTGCACAGTACAACACACTCACAATCACGTCTGTTACAATCAGACCAACATGGCCACACTGCCAATCAGGAAGAAAGAGAAGGGCCGAAGGGCTGTCGGCAGCTTCTTTTGTACACCGGCCCTGATGAGCAAGTGGAAGCAGCTGCTCTTAATCCACTAGCTGCACAGGAGGGGCGGGCGGGCAGGCGGGCGGGCAGGCAGGCAGGCAGGCAGGCACTTACTTCACGGCACTAGGGACGTAACAACACATTGTAAACCCCTTTGAGGTAATTTATTGTCATTGTGGGCTATATAAATAAATCTAATGTCATTTGTCAGTACTAGCAATATTCGAATAATATAAGAAAAATGGAAAAATAAACTATATCGATACATGACCTTAAATTTGATTTTCATAACAGCTGCAACCAAGAAAAGTTCTAGACAGGACTTTCTCTTTTAAAAAAATCTAAATTAATACTCTCTGGTGGTACAGAATTGTAACACTGCTTCAAAACATGTCTGTCTGTTTTTTACTTCAATCTCTTGTCATTGATCTGACATATACGCAATACTGATATCAGCTATGAGGTAATATTTGTTGGGCTCTAGATACTACTAACATTTAGTGTGGGAAGTGGTGATGAGCAGTCGGGTAACTAGAGTTTTCTGACATACTGGGAAAAGATCTCTGGAAATAAGCAACTCTTGAAACACCTTGAAAACTATCAACACGATGCCAGTGAACAAATCTCCATCTGCTACATTAACGCTGCACAGTTACAACAAAGAAAGACCATTGAATTCATAGAGGTCATCATGAATAGCCGAATGAGCATGCAGCAGACGAAGAACATGTGTCCGTGATTTAAAAATAGACACCTGTCACCGAGGTGCTGATGGCGCACCAGGGTAAGATGAGAACCAAACTCTGAAGCTGATTTGAGCCTGTAAACACTCGTTTTGAACTCTGTGGCATTGGCTCAGCTGCTCTCAACAGTATTGTAATAATGACTCATCACGTGTTGCTGGAAATAGCCGTTGAATGCCAGAGGCTTCAAATCAATTTACATTCAGGCAGACATACTCTATATTTGTTATATAAGATGTTGGTAACTGGTATGAAATGCAGCACAGTAAATGTGTTAAGCGTGATAGAAAAGACCTCCCTTGTGTGCTGCTTAGCCAAGAGATGGGCGATATTGAGAAATCTAATTTCCATCACCGCGGCCAGAATTATTTCAGCATCAATATCAGCATAACCTGCATCGCTCTGTAGTGAAGGCTTATTAAGCCTGAGGGAAAATGGTACATCACACAGCAAAGGCCACATATGGAATGAATCATCCACTAACTACACCGATAATGAGGCAAGATGCGTATTCAGCTCAGCAGGTGATTGATTGATCACATATGTTCATTACAATAAAGGTACAGTGTGTGAGAAACTAGTCGTCCTAATACAGTTATCTACACAGCATGGGGACCTGATAAAATATAGTATTGTGTTGTAGTTTCCCTGAAAACTGAGGTAGTGTGTGTTTGTCTTGTTTCTGTCCGTTCAGCTGCTGGAACTGTTTGACAGCGAGGACCCGAGGGAGAGGGACTTCCTGAAGACCATCCTGCATCGGATTTATGGAAAGTTCCTGGGTTTGCGTGCTTTCATCAGGAAGCAGATCAACAACATCTTCTTGCGGTGAGTGAACTGTTCTAAAAGTATCCGACTTAACAGGAAATCATGTTTGATGTCACATTTTCCTTCTTCTTCTGTCATTTTAATCAGGTAAAAATCTCATTGAGATCAGCTAAAAAGCCAGCATCAAAACATTGTGATTACAATAAATGTGATATAAACAACAGGCAAAGACACCTGTCACAAAAAAGTATATCTGTGTTAAGTTCACATATTTTGGTAAATGTGATCAAAGGCAAGCAGTCTCAATTAGCTCACCACTTAGAGCAAAGTCAGTGCAGCAGTTTGATCCCAACATCTGTTCCCTGTCATCAGCCCGTTGAAATGTGAAACTGAAATTCACTTATGAGACTTTGGCTTAAAGTTAGACTTTGAAACAGCCCCTTGTAGCCAAAGATTTATAGAAGCGCAAGCTCTCTGTGAAGTACCTCCATATCTGAGAATAAATTATTTTAAGGACAGTAACCGGAGTCCTGAAGGGCATTTCCACTGCCAGACCCTTCAGAGGAACTCAGGAACTAAGGCTGCGTAGAGGGACTATAAGTAGTCCCTCTACAAGAGTTTTAGGTGCCAGGAAGTACTTTCTAGCCTGGCTGGATATCTGATTCAGAGACATACAAAAATATGTATCAATTCAGTTAACAAAAAGCTCTGGTGTGAGTTTTCTGGTGCTGGTTTTCAGTTAATCCTGTTAGAGTATGGTGCACTCAAATGTGATGCTTTATAACCATCTAAGACATTACGTCAATGCAATCAGATCCATCCCAGCTCTCTGAAACAGAGAGAGAGAAGAGAAATGTTGAGATGGAGGCATCAAATATTCTCAACAGCAGTGTGTTGAGTCTTTACAGCTCCTGTTGCTGCATGACAACGGGTTAAGATGATTGAAACGGGGAACACTTGATGTCGTTTCCAACAGGCAAGGTGGCAAAACGGGTGCGCGTACTTTGACCATCTGTCACTGAGAATAAAAATAGTGCCCCAGTTGTCAGGCTCTGTCTGTAAATACCATGAGCGCACAGCAAGATGGAAATCGGTTACCAAACAGGAGGTGAATGATGTATGGACCATTAGGTTACGTAAGACCAGTTGATTTTTATGCTCCTCAGCTTCAGTCTGTTTTTTTGTTGGCTATTTTAATGAAATTTCTTATTAATTAAATAATTTACAGTTTTCAGTCCAAGTTTACACAGAAGCTTTTTTCTGCACAAGTCATACAAAACCTCAAATAAAGACTATAACACACTTTTGTGGTTTGCATGTGTTAAGAATCATGGGACACCAGTGACATTTTATCTATAAAACACTGTTCTCAGATCAGTGACTGTATTTAAACAGAACACAATATTGGGAGCAGTCTCATATTGATAATGATATATTTTCATATATCTCATGTTGATAATGATGACAAGAATAATGATGTTTTCTGTTGCTGTTGCAGGTTCATCTATGAAACTGAGCACTTCAACGGAGTTGCTGAGCTCCTTGAAATCCTGGGAAGGTGAGTGAGACACTTAATCATGTGTATGCACTCTGACATGCAGAACAATTACCATCACACATTCAGTTGAAAGAAAAATATTGAATGCGTTTAAGGAGGTAAAACTGCCCCCTGTCCTTTTTGTATATGATTTGACTTCTCCCAGTGTTTGGAATTCAGTAACATGACATTTTCTTTATATTTTAAAAGTCAAATAAAGCTGGATATAATCCTCAATATTATAGAAACCTAGTCTTTATTCTGTGTCAGTTTAACTGCTGACAGTTCAGGTTGTAAACAGGCTTGTGCCCGATGACGTGGAGGACTTGTGCTCTCCTGCAGTCCTGAACTAAAAGGCCCCTCGGGCTTCGTCTCTTCTGTCATTTTGGTCCCACCATTGCAGTGAATTCTCTCTCTATATTTCTTTTCCGCTTCAGAAACCAAATATATTCACAGCCATGCCCTGCTCTGATCCTGCAGTGTTCAGTTTGTGCTGCTGTTTTGTCTTTTTCTGCAGGAATGTCTCTCACTATGTCCTGTTGTGTTTCTTTTTACAAGTATCATCAATGGGTTTGCGTTGCCTCTGAAGGCAGAGCACAAGCAGTTCCTTATGAAGGTGCTCATCCCGCTACACACAGCTAAAGCATTGTCCCTTTTCCATGCACAGGTAAAACAAACAGTCTTTACTCTCAAATGTATTATTTTGTAATATTTCCAATGAATATTTTATCTGTGTATCCTTGAGCTGTATCATTCAAAACTGCACAGAAAAGATTAGACGTAGTGTAAAGAGTGGTTATACAGCTGTTGTTAAGGACAGTCTCTGCAGGATTAATCCCTGTCATGATGTAATATCTATGTTGTAGCACCTCCTAGTGGCCAGGAAGTGGAAATGCACAGGTTCAACGATTACTAGAGGGTTTTAGTGAATCTTAAAGTGTAGGAATGTATCATTTATATATATATAATTACATTGATTTTGACCTCAAAGAAAAGATATCTTTTCAGATGATCTGTGTGATGCAGATTTTATCTGATGCCGTTTTTGGGTACATTTACTGTTTTTCTTTTGTGTCCCTCAGCTGGCCTACTGTGTGGTTCAGTTCCTGGAGAAGGATCCTACACTTACTGAACCGGTACTTTTTTTATCACTCCTCCCACTCAAAGCACAAAGCCTTCAGGCGCTAAATTAGTCTACACTGCAGTGAAATGTGCGGTGGGTTGCTAACAACCACCCACTCAAACAGACTGTTGCAGCTTTTTTTACTTTCTTTCTTTCTTTTTTTTTTTTTTTTTTTTACATTCGAGAGAACTTCTCAAATAATTATCTGTTATTTGTGCAGGTGATCCGTGGGCTGCTGAAATTTTGGCCAAAAACCTGCAGCCAAAAAGAGGTATTGTGTCTATAAATACTCTTCATGCTTCTCAGAGCTGTCAAGCAGATTGTAAGTTTGCCTCATCCTCTGCACGTCTTATCTCATTAGGTGATGTTCCTGGGTGAAATCGAGGAGATTCTGGATGTCATCGAGCCAACGCAATTCAAGAAAATCCAGGAGCCGCTGTTCAAGCAGATCTCCATATGTGTTGCCAACCCACACTTTCAGGTATGTTTATGACATAAACACACAGAAACATGAAGTTGGTGTAAGAAAGTCTTTTTCCCGCAGCCCTCTGTGTTACACTAAGTCCTCTACTTAGCATTTAGCATCATAATCAATGCATAGACATATAACACACAATGTTTTGATGTGTGTGGGCACCTATAAAAGTAGGCTGATGTATAAATGATGAATGAAAATATAGAAATGGTAATGGTATAAAATAAATTGTTTAAAATAACGGTAAATTAAAAAATGCTTAAAATGTCCTTATAGCTGTGTGCAACTATATTACAGTGTGTAATATGGGTGATGCACAAAGACTGGGCTTACTGTTCACACGTGAAACATTTAAGTTAGAAAGTATGTCAGAGGGTTTTTAATGGTATAGTTTATTGTTTTACCAGCAGTTTTTTTTTTTTTTTTGTGGCTTGCAATCAGCTGTTACACTGGCAGGTGTTTCCATTATTTTGTTCACTCCATTTATATCAGTGAGGGTAAACTAAACAGAAACACTTTTCTTTATACTGTAATACAGTTCAACAGCACCACAAACAACATGCTTCAAAATGATCATGCAGTTGAATCAACACCTCTAAAAGTGATTATTATCACCTTCATGAAGGGAGAGTTTACTGCAGGAGTCTGAAAGGTCCTTTAGTTCTCTTTTTCATTAAGTTGAAAATCAAAAAGGTCTTTATTAATTATTATTATTATAGTTGTTTTCTTTCACACAACCCTGCCGTGGGGAGCCTGATGGAGACATTTTACTTGTTTGCCTGCTGTTTCTCTGTGCTCTCAGGTAGCAGAGCGAGCGCTGTACTTCTGGAATAACGAGTACATTCTCAGCCTCATCGAGGAAAACATCGACAAGATCCTTCCCATCATGTTCGGTAGCCTGTACAGAATCTCCAAAGAGCACTGGAACCCGTAAGTACTATGTCTAGAGAGCTTTGTTTCAGCCAAACTCATTTACATGCACTAACACATTTCATGCTAACAAGCTGAATTACCATGGTAACTCCAGAAATGCTCAGATCTTCTGCTCTGTGTAAATAAAACTTGTTGGATTATGAGGAGAATCCATTTCATGATTAGCACCTTTGACCACATCAGTGACTCATTAGCAGCCTGTTGAGATGGATCCTATATATCATTGCCTCTATCCATACAGACTGCTGTTGTCTACATAAAGTTGCTGTCATGTGATTGTGTTTACATGTACACATTACAAACAGACACTAACTCTCACACCTCATTTAACATTGTGCCCAGACATAAAAATAACATAAACCTTGGCTCAAACCTCTGTATTAGCGAAGTTTAACGAACTTAAACTTAACTAACTTAATGATATTCATAATACTAATGATAACCATGAGAGAAGATGATCAGATGGAACAGAGAAAGAAAATATTTCCTTTGTTGCAGAACAATCGTCGCTCTGGTCTACAACGTGCTGAAGACGCTGATGGAGATGAACTGCACGCTCTTCGATGAGCTGACTTCCTCCTATAAAGCAGACAGGCAACGGTGAGTAATAGACTATCTTATCTCGTAATGTTCATCACCTACTGGGCCAATCTGAATATTTCTCCCTGATGCCACAGAAGCAGTTTTCATGTAGCTCCTTCATAAAGAGTTCATCAAAGCAGCATCTATCTGTTCCTCGGGATCCAAAGTCAGCTGGTTTTCTATCGTAAAAATAGCTTGTTAACGTATGTCTGGTTCAATAGGTAGTTGAGGTTCTCTAATGAGCACACCTTAAAACAGGTGTATGATTAATAATTAAATAGTAATTATGTTTGATATGGATTGTCAAAAATGTTATTTGATCCATTTCAGGATGAATCAATGACACCATTAAGACAACAGCTGAAGGTGCTGTAGTGTGTGATTGTGGGGAAAAGGCTCTCTGAGCAGTATGAATTAGCCTAATAAAACAGAAAGAACATACAAGAGGACAGTAATGTTTTTGAGCTTTAAGGTGACTTGAAATACAAACAGTTTCCCTAACACCAAACAGTGAACACTCAAACCAAAATCTGTAATCCGTGTTCTGGTATAAATGGTCATAAAGTGATTGTAGCCCTGACAGGATTTAACATACAGAGCAGTGCAGAGATTTTAACCTGTAGTCAGGCTTCAAATTAACACTCACCAGTCAAAAGCAAGTAAATTTAGTTTTTGGTGAGTAAATTATGGAGACCAACGTCTCTGTTTAGTAGAAAGAAGAGCATTTTCTGCTGGTTTGCTGTCCTCAGACAGTCATCTGTGGTCTTACTATAATCTGCTTGTTTACAGTAACACTGATCTGTTCAAAGCGTGCATGCAAATGAAATGTAGTTTGACGATTTCGTACTCTTGCTAGTTTGCAGCTTGACTAGTCACATTAGGTCATAAATTGGTCTAACACTTACTTGCTCTGACATGAAAATGGTGGCAGCAGGTGGCAGTAACACACCAAGATGAGCAGAGGGGCACAAAGCATAGACAGGAAGGAAGATGACTACAGGATTTGAAATACTTAGTCGGATTTGTAAATGTTTCTATGAGGGAGGAAATGCATTAGATTACACCAACACTGAATGTAAACATAACTTGTATTTAAATACAAAAAGACTCCGCAGTCCACCTTTAACTGATGTTTGAACAGTTATTCATCATTCATGCCATTTTACTTCATATTAAATCTCTAAAAAACGTCACGTCTCAGTTCAATTGTGTGTGAGTGTGTGTGTGTGTGATTGCTGTATTGTACAGACTCTGGACCAGTTTAAACTTGTCCTGTCTTCCCAGTGATCATCAATCGATAAGATTTAATAACTGTGCAGGTGATGAGCGTCATCATTTCTTTTGGGTTGAGCTGTACAGACTGCAGCACACACACACACACACACACACACACACACACACACACGCTTATCATGTACCTGAGTCACTGACTCAAAGTCTGAATGCAGGCTCTGCATACCAATCACTTCATGTGGGAAGAAGTGACATAACTGCTGGACAGAAGTTCAAGCACTTCATCTGTGAGACTGGAACACTCGCAGGTTGTGTTTTCTGTGTTTGTTCTAACTGTGGGACAGTAGTCAGGACACGGTATCAAACATGCTGCACAGCAGATGTTTTTGTTAAAGAGATTGTTCTTCTCAAATCTTTTTTCAATGCTAAGGTCGAAACAGAATTCATGCCTTCCCACGTTAACCGACTTTTTGTTTTTATCAGCAAGTAACAGTGCTGAGGAAAACAAAGTAGTGAAGTTGAGTTTTGTTGAAATCATTTTCACAACATGACCTTCATGTTTTCACGCATGTAAATACACTTTCATACGAAAGACGTTTTCCTGCAATATTAACCGTAAACCCAAGACTTCATCATATTTTGAATTTGCCAGCTGAGTTTGTTTATTGAGCAACACTTGTTGTTTTTCCCTCTCGTCATTAAAATTGCCTCGATTCAGCTTCACTCAACTCAGGATGCGCTTCATATTTTTCTGCAGCTGAAGTTTTTACTAATTGCTTCAGTTGATGATGCTTGTAGTTTGGTTATGATTACATTCACTTTTTTGTTTTTTTTTTTGTTTGTTTTTTACATTTCTCGGCCTCTGTGAGTCCACAGAAATCTGTTGAAGGCTTTACAGAAGTCATGGATGCCTGAGAATAACGCTAAAATACTTTTAAAATACTGCCGCGTCTAGTTGGACTTCAGTATGGGCTCTGATCTTGTGGTACTGTAATAATCAGAGCGAAGGAAAATATTTTAGGAAACAGTTGCCTGTTTAGATTTATGGTCTTTTGATAGTGTTTCTTTGGAGTTTGAAAAGTTGAGGACCTCCAGGCTGCACTTAGTGGGAGGACGAGGCTACTTGTATCAATAATTAGGATACATCCACTGTTTATATTTGTGATTCTGCTGGGTTTTTTTTTTTTTAATGCAAACCTAAAGAAAAGTTCAAATGTCGTTTCTCCAGGGAGAAGAAGAAGGAGCAGGAGCGGGACGAGCTGTGGAAGAAGCTGGAGGAGTTGAGGCTTAGCAACTCCACTCTGGTCCAAAACAACAGCCACGGGCTCCCGGGTGTCCAGAACAACAACAACAACAACAACAGTAATAATAATAATAATAATAATGACAACCAGGAGAGGAGCGTTGATGCTGCTGCTGGCGACACAGACAACAAAGATCCTGACGGCAGTGAGAGCACCCCATGTGCCAAATGACAGCGGATGTCTGTTTTTTATTCCGTTTCGGTTTGATGGCGCGTTCAGGACTGTCAGGAGAGGATTAACGGAGAAAAACACAAATTACACCTCAGCAGTATATTAAATCTACTTAGGGTGACTTAGAACGGCAGCATTTCTTTGGCAAAAAAAATATATATATATTTCAACTTAAGACTATTTTTGGATGTTACAGTGTGGCTGCAGTATATTGTTTATTTGTCTGATCAAAGATGTATCCTTTCACATTTAGTTTCTTAACTGAGAATGATTTTTTTTTTGGCTATATTCATTGTATGATACATGGGAGGGGAGAAAATAATAATGACTTGAATTTAATGTTTCCGATTGTGCTGCACTTAGACAAGCTGAATAGCTATTTAAAGATGTCTATTTTTTAATGTGCTTTTCCTTGTTGCTGCCAACAACTTTGGGTGCAAACCTTAAGGAAGAAGGGAACCGCGGACTTTGGGAGTATTCGGGGCACGATGGGACCAGATCCATAATTAGACATGTAGTGTCCATTAATGTACAGAAAAGGGCTGTTATCAGGAGAAGAAGACGAAGGAGGACAGTTGTCTCAGGTTAGGGACGGAGCATCAGAGCTGCACAGCCAAAAAAGATAAACCCTAAAGAAAAATAATCCCACATATGGACTGATATCTCTGTAAGTGACTCTAAATGGAACTATGAAGTTAAACCTTGTTCACAGTTAGGGTCAGTGTCATATTTGTGAGGTTATGTTTGTGTTTCAGGTGTCGGTAAATATTTTTTTATCTGGGTGAAAACATGAAGCTAATAGTTGTAACACAACACCTGCATTTATACGATTATTTACATAAAAAGTATTGAGGATGGGGCTTTTCAAAGAATGGACCGATTTTCAGCCTGACAGGAATTAAAGGAACAGTTCGACATTTTGGAAAACTGCTTTATCTGCTTTCTTGAGAGTAAGACACAAAGATTGACACAACTCTCACTGACTGCACAGCACATATGAAGCTACAGCCAATCGCTGGGTTAGCTCAGCAGAAAAAACTGGAAACAGACAGAAACTGCTCGCTTGGCTCTGTCTAAAGACACGTTCACATCCATGCGAGCACACGTTCCTGGTAGAAGACTTTTCAACGTGAATGCCGCATTTCTTCTGTTTACCTCGTGACCAAAGATAAAAACTGAGTGTTACACACCATCGTGTAGTGTTTTTGGCATCCCTAAGAAAGGTGACTAAATCCTGCTGACAGCACCTCTAAAAGTCACTGATTTAAAATGTATATAACTTGTGTGTTTAATTCAAATAAAGAAACATATTTCTTGGTCGTTTTTACACTTTTGTATTTTAATGTAAAACAAGCTAAATCGAAAATGTTGGTTAGTATCTTTAGAGGTGCTGATAGGCAGATTGTGTTGCCTGGCCAGGCTAGCTGTTTTCCTGTTTCCAGTCTTTATGCTAAGCTAAGCTAACGGGCTTGCAGCTGTAGCTTTGTATTTACCGTGCAGAAGTCGGAGTGGGATTAATCTCCACCTTTCACTCTTGGCAAGGAAGCACATAAGAATATTTCCTGAACTTTTCCTTTTAAAAATATACTAGATGTAAAAAATACAAACATATGAGACCTACAGTACTATATTTTTCCAGAGTATTGAGAAGGCAAATATTTTTTGAATGTTTCATTCTGACGATGGATCATGGTGGGGATGCAGGATGTGCTTGAGTGTATATTTGTTGAGTGTGTACATGTGTATATGTTAGTTGGAGGCTACTTAAAGGAACATGCCACTCAGTTTAAGATTTTATGTACAGTATATTGTTTCTGTGGTCCTGGAGAGTGCAGTCAGTGCTTATGAATGTGAAACGTCACAGAAACGTCGGAGCTGAAAAAAGCAAAGACTTACACTTGTCTTACCACTTATCTGGTATTCTACAGCGCACAGGCGGCTGAGTGTGTGTGTCGTGAGTGTTTATATCCAAACAAGGCTCATTATGAAGTAGTGATATCAAGAAAATTAACGCTTAACACCGGAAAAAATCCCACAAGATTGTTTTTACAAGTAATCTTTACCATCAATGCCTGTTCACTCCCTGCATCTCCAGACTTTATTATAACCTCACATTTGCTTTTATTTTCCACTTTCTGACACTGGGAGTTGATAAACGTGTTTATAAACTTAATCTGACTGCCGTAGATCATGGGAACAACTTTTTGAAAATTGAATGGCGTTCCCTCTGAACCCGAGTGTTTGCTCTCTTTACGTTTGAGTTCATATTTTTAGGTCCAGTCTCTTCTGATGCCTTTTTTTCTGTCAGTACAGCATTCCAACCTCTGTGACGTTAAAAAAACTGCGTGGGGGAACCTGTTTTGTAATCGCAGATCTTATTTAGGTTTCACCATCAAATAAAGTCGACTTTATCTTTCTACTCAAAGCACCAGTGTCTTTTTTTCCTCTCCTTATCAGTGTGTTCAGTTGTAGTACATGGTGGAGGTCAACAGATGGTGCTGGACCCCAGTAAAGGACAGTATTGGTGATCACTTCATATGACAAATGCTTTTCCCTGAATAGTTAAAATGTTCATGTTATTTGATTTGAAATGGTCATTTTATTTGATCTCAGAGCTTAAAAATTACATCTTGAAAAAATATAGATTAAAATCTCTTCTGCAAGAGATGAATAAAAACAAAACACAGCATCAGAAAAAGTCATGCATCTATGAAAATGTACAAAACAAGAAGGTTTAAATTCTTCTGATGAGATGACTTTTGTTTTAATGTTTCTTGAATTTCATTCAGTTTAATTTCTACTTAAGTCAAAGAAGTATGATCATAAATATACTTAAAGTATAAACAAAAGTACTTACTCTGCAGTAAAATGTATTATTACATTGTTAATACTGTGTATTAATCCATTTTCCGCACACTGTTACCTCATGCAAATATGAGTTTCACATTATGACACTAAGTTATCACATTATAAAATGAAATGTCTTGTTATATTAAGATTATTTCTTAATATAACATAATATGCATGTCGAAATAATGTAAAAATATCTTGTTACAACTTAGTTATTAGTTACAAAATGAAAATATCTCGCTATAATGTGAAAAACATAATTTATACTGATCTATTTTTCTTTTTCTGGCATGGCACCAATATGCTTCCATACTTTACAGTGTAAAGGTCATTTGAAATCTGTTGTTTGAAACAATGAAGGTCTATACATTTCCATAAAGTAACACGGGAAAGAAAATGGAATACTAATATACTAGAATACTAATACTTGGGCTGAGGAGACATAAAAAGTGAGACTATTGTTAAAATAATAAAAAAAGATATCCAGATGCTAAATGAAAAAATATACCTAAAAAATCTAATAGACTACTTGGAAAAATAAACAAAGTTTGGTTGACCTCTGATGTTACCCCCCCACCCCTCACGCCTCCTTAACTTTTGTCACCTCTGGGACTCCATACATACCACAGCTGTCACACCTTTCCCTCCGGAGAGTTGACCTCGTGCATCACCGAGATCCAGGTTGGCCGCTGCTTCAGGTTACCATGGCGACACATCCTGCGGCAATAAAAGTCAGCCTCCATGCGGGCATCCCTCCGTGAGAAGCGTCGGAAACAGCTCCAACCAATGACTCTGAACTGCTCTGCAGAAAACCGGACCGTCTCTGCCTTCACCTCCAAACTGAGCCCGGCTGCTGACATATGTGTGGGGCTGGCCATCCTCTCCGTGGGTACGTGCACCTCTGTTTTTATCTGCCCTGAGGACTGACCTGACTCAGAGCCTCACTGGGAAATATGAAGAGACAGGGTGTTAGTTTGCTCTGCTAAGATTGCATAACAAACATATTTTGAATGTTGAATTATTCTTCTAAGAAATTGTGCAACTTTACAGATGTTTGATTTGAAACTAGTAGGAAAAAACCACTGTCAGATTTTATTACTTATTCTCAAAAAAACAGTCAGATTTTATTACTTATTCTCAGAAAAATAGGTCTGTAAGGCTCATTACATGTTAAACTATAAAGCAGAGAGAAAGAGAAAATGTGCATCAAACACACTTAACCAACTTTTTAAATTAAGTTCATTTGGATCAGGAGTTTGTGAAAGATCAGGATCAGTTTGAGACATAATGTGCAGTATGTTGGACATAATATATATTTCATATTTAATCATAATAATATTTTGAATTGACTTTACAAAATTGCCTGTATTTTGAGATTTACATGCACGTGTATGTGTCACTCCTCACTCATATCTATATGCAACTTATTATTTACTTATTATTTATGTTTTGTTTTTGATATTTTCACTTTTTCCTGCTTTTTTTATACAAATTCTACACAGTAATTTCCCCTTGGGATAAATGAAGTTTATTTTAAATGTCTTATCCTACCTAACAACCAAACCTCCTGATAAAGGTCTGCCATTTATCCACAGTGCATACATCGATCACTCATTAGGCTGATTACTTTTGAGTAATTACGCAGAGTTGTCTGTGATTTACCTGATAACACGCTGACTTTCCAGTATGACAGTAATCATGCCTCACGCCTCTTTTGACTCTGAACAATGATTTATTACTGTAATTGACTGTTGTGCATTAATGCTAAATATTCTGCCAAAACAAATCATATTTTCCCATTTTTATCAAAGTTTGATCATATTACAAAATAGATCTTCATCCTAATTTTCCTGTATTTTTACTCGTATCACCCTTGAAGGATATTCCACATGTTGAGCCATGTTTGTTTCCCTCCAGCTGTTTTTAAAGATGAAGCTGATGGATCAATGAGAGCTAAAAGAAAACAGACTAAATGATGACACACGTAATGGCAGTCTAGAGTCACGTCTGTGTGGAGCATTGAGACATAAAGACAAGAGACAAACAACATATTTTCGTCTCTTTTTCTCCATGCTGTTTGACTTTGAGTGGAGCTCATTTAATTCTGTCTTCTCCTGCAATGCTTTAATGGCACCAGAGCAGAGGATTTATCTCAATGAAGCCATGCCTGCTATTCACACAACTGGAGTAGATGGAGAAGTGCATTCATTTGCTGCTTTTTTGGAAATCCAGTTATAAATTGTGATAAATTCAGATTGAAGTCCAGCCACTGTCAATAAATCCCTTGAAAAGGCCAAAACCAGCGATAAATTGATCCAGTCGCAAATTATCGGTGAAGCCAAAGCCTGATCTTCTTCCTCTGTGCCATACAGCTCCGTTGTTGTCCAAAAATGATTAAATACACATCAATGAGCCCCACCTTTGCACTGGAAGAGTTTCTTGGCCACTGTTTTTGGAAATTGGAAATGGATTTTTTTTTTTTTTTAATGGAGACGTTTTCAATTATGATCTTCATCTGAAACAAAAGAAACAGTCCTCCCAAGAAGACGTGCCCTTGAAAGTGGCCATTCAGCAGACAGAGTGCAGCGCCAAGTTGGATGTGTGAGGAAAGTGTATTTTAACTTTAAAATATGGTAAAAATACAGCTTAACACTCACTGATTGTGTCAGATAAGCCAGAAGCTAACACAGATGGGCGAGTAATTAAAGGGAAAAAAACAATAAAAAGGAAGGCGTTGGATCACCACATGGAGTCAATCCATGTCAGCAAATTGGCCCACACAGCGTCACAGAGCCACTGGACCCCCTCACTTTATCATCCATCTGTGTTTTTCTTCATGGATTTTAAACCTGTAATGTAAGTAGTTTTGTGGCCACATGGGGGCAGTAGAAATGAACACTGATATAGTATCAGCTTTTAAGACATGGTGAGACATATTTTGAACTTGTCAGCATAGAAATTCCAATTTACACGTCAAGCAGATACAGAGTGTCATTATCCTTCATTAAGAGTTGTATTTTTGTCCACCTTCCTTTTAGCTCTGTTATTGGTCTCCTCCGGCGCTCTGCTATGCTCCATGATGTTCAGCAGTTTGTCTCTAACTGTGTCTGAGAGTGGTGAAACACAACCAGAGCGAGTCGAGAGAACATTCTCTTCTGTTCTCTGCCATGACTTTCTTTGTCCCACTGTCTAGTTCTGCTGTCCATTCTGGGCAATGGGCTGGTGCTGGTGATTTGTTACCGCAGGAGGAAGAAGATGGTGGGCTCAGAGCTGCTCTGCGTCAACCTGGCCGTGGTCGACTTCCTCTGCTGTATCTGCTTCTACCCGCTCTCCATCCTGTCCTCCTTCCACCACTCATGGCTGGGAGAGAACGTCACGTGCGTCTACTACGGCCTCGGCTGCTACGTCTTCGGCCTGTGCGGCATGTTCACCATCACCGCCATCAGCATCATCCGCTACATGAAGACATGCTACAGCTTGGTCTATGGTGAGGGCGCTTGGTGTTGAACGGTCATGTGCAGCTTGAGGACTTTCATCCTGCTCGAAGAGGGAAGGAATTAAAGGGGTGAAAGGACAGGACAGAAAAAAGGCTTTTCTTCTTTGGATAGCTGAATTTTTTTTCTGTTAACAGTGATACAAAAAAGAGCCACCAATAAGCCATTTATCCTGTGTGGGGGCAACAGATAATCCAAGACATCCTTTTCTATAGAGCTCATTAGGGGCTGTTTGATGTTATGTTATGTAGATGAAGCGAAGTAAAGCACTAAGAGGTCAAATAACCTTAAAAGAAAACAAGCATGTGACTGAGGGGAGCACATGTTCATGGTGTGCGTAAAAATGTATGTGCATGTATATTTTTGGTCACAGTGGGCAGGTGGAAAACATTTTATAGTTTTATTTTGCGTTTTCTGCACTCTGTCAAGGTCTTCAGAGTGCACGTGTCTCTTCTTGCTTCAGTAACTCTTGGCATAATAGTGAAGACGCAAACATGCCAAAATGTTGAGCTGCTGAGACATTGGTCATGTGAGTAAACAGTATGCATCTCTGCGCTGGTAGATAACTAACAGGCCTCGGTCTTCACAGCTGTGTGGCTGGAGGGAGCCAACGTCCGGATCGCGTGCTGCGTCATCTGGCTGGTGGCTGCCGTGTGGTCCAGCTTCCCTCTGTTCGGCTGGGGCGAGTACGTCCCTGAGCCGTATGGGCTGTCCTGCACCATCGCCTGGAGGGGCTACCACACCTCAACCAAGGACGCCTTCTATGTCATCTGCTCCTTCGCCTGCTTCACGCTGGTCCCCGTCCTCCTCATCATGGTGTCCCAGTGTCGGATCCTCTACAAGGTGTCCCGCTTCTCCTACTCACTGTCTGCGAGGGGCATTCGCAACAACCTGCGACATGCTGAGAAACGCCTCTCCATGGTGAGCGAGCAAAGTTTAAAAAAATGACAAGTTGTGGGTTTTATTTGGGAGGTTATGTCAGGACTACTATTTGGCCAGGAGCAGTGTGACTTCCTGAAGTCTCTAAGCCTAAGCCACACAGAAAACCTGAAAGCTGGCTCCCTAAAGACTGGATTTATTTAAAAATAGAAAGCAAAAACATGTTGCATGTTTTTACCTGATGAAATCCTATTCAAAAAGTGGCATCAGCTTTCAGACTTTCCAGAAAAGACAGAAAAAAAGTTTCTGATGTTATATATTTTATCGGTGTTTACCTTTCTTGGTGAATTTATAATCCAAGTTCCCAAGTCACATCATCATTTAGTCACATCTGAACATATAGGCATTATACACACACTCTTGATATTAGTGCAACATCCTCTTTCCAGTAATATCTGCCTGGCTAATCTGGTGACCATAAAGATTGCAGTTATGGCCACTGTTGAGATTGACTGGAGACTATTAGAGAATAATAACGTCAGACTGTGGTGACTAAATCAGACACTTTTGTACAGCAAAAGCCTCTGCTTTACATGTGAGGCAGAGCAAGGAACTACTGAAAATAAGCATGTCACTTTAAGTCATTGGATCATGTGACTGTCATTTTTCCTGAGAGGTTATTACTCATATGATTAAAATAGATTATTGGTAATGAGATCTTTTTTTTTTTAGGGTCCTTGACTTCATTGCTTTTGTTTTTCAAAAAAAACTGGTCTCCAAGGAAACTTTCTTTATGTGACTCATTACTTGTGTGCATCATAAAAAATGATTCATTAAGTGTCTGTTACAGCGCTGAAGTGTTTGCAGCGCAGTAATCTCCTGTAACCTGTTACTTCCTCCTCTAGATGTTTTTCTGCATCAGCCTGGGTTTTGTGATCGCTTGGGCACCGTACGCCATCGTGTCCTTTCTCTTCATTTTCCACAAAGGGAACTGGTACATGGCCCCCGAGGGCTTTGTTTTCCCCGCCCTCTTCGCCAAAAGCTCCCACATCTACAACCCATTCATCTACTTCTACTTCAACAAGACTTTCCAGCGGGAGCTCCGCTGCCTGCTCCTGTCTCTCTGGCCCAAGCTTGGGGGGAATCGCGTGGGCGTCCACCTCGCCGTGGGCCAAGCCTCGTATCCCATCCACATTCAGCTCCAGGAAAGGTGCCGCGTCCAGATGAAGAACTTTGGCTTGTCACAGGACAGGACTAACAGCAAGAGCAGAGGCAAAGTGACGCACTCCAGCAGCAACCATCTCCATGGCAGGCCGGTGTACGTCTGCTGGGGGTCCACATCGAAGAATGGCCCCTCCCTCTTGGACAATAAACCTGCCAAAGACTCCCTGTCTGTCTCTATATGAGCTTGTGTCTTCTGTGATTGGAGGGCAACTGTGGACAGTCATTAAGCAAAAAGGCTGTTTCACTGAAGACTCTCAGAAATGAATCAAGGTCCGTGTTGCTGATTCTTTAAACTAACAAGCTTAAAAAAAGAGCATTTCTGTTGGTGACCGAGCTGCAAAGTTTAACCCCGTGAGCGAGCTTAACAGCCTACATCCTGTTAAATCCTTTGATCATATGCTCTCCACGCGGTAGGAGCTCATTAGCAAAGTTGTTTCTTATCATAACACCTCTATTTAAGATACAGAGCTGCAGTTCAAGGTGTCATTTCTGTGTCATATTCAGTGTTATACATTCGGTGTTATACAGATACAACTCATGCATCATTTGCATGCAACAGGCAGCCTGAATTCCTTTAAGGCGTTGTAGCTCTTCTCTCTGGTACTCATGCTGCATTACTTTTGTGGCTTAAAGGCACGGCTAAATGCAACAGAGCCGTCATTAATGTTACAGTGAGTTTTCAGCCATGCCAGCAGAGTGACTCTGAACAGTAGGTCAGTTTGATCCAGATACCTCAACTACTGTTGGATGTATGGTTATGAAGTGGGGTTCATGGTCCCCTCAGGATGAACTGTGCAGACTTTGGTGGCCCTCTGACTTTTCATTTAGTGCCACCATCAGGTCAAATTTCTTTGTCCACTACTTTGGTTTATGACCAAATGCCTGCAAAACTAATGACATTCCCATCAGCCTCAGCTGTACTTTGTGTTTTGTGCTCATTAGCTCCTAAGTTTCTGTCACACCAGAGTAATCACAATGACAAGTCTTAATTATGACTAGGGGGCTCAGATTTTTTTTAAAAACTGCTGCATCAACATCACATGCTCATTCAGTGTAATTAAACCCAAATATAACAGATGTGGGGTTTCAAATTCTACTTTTTAATAACGTTTTTTTTAGCTTAAACTCTCAGTATCGAAAATGAAAGGGAACTGCACTGTGAAGTGTAGCTGCATCACATTGTATTACATACTGTTTTTTTTGTTCTTTGTTGTTGTCATTTTAGGCTGCAGTTTCCTTTTCTACTAGCAGCAGATCCTCTTTGAGAGTTTTTATACTCGCTGCTCCCTGCCTCAACTGTTGGACACAAAGAAATGGGAACACCTGCTGTTTTCCCTGCAATATGCTTTAGAAACGCATCCATCTTAAAGCCACGATGCAATTAAGTCATCTGCAATTATGCTGCTTCATTGTGTGTATCTATGTGTGTGAGTGCGCCCGTGTGAACTCCATATTTGTAAGGTACTTGTAATATTTTGAACACTTGTTGAATAAGACATATAATGTTCTGTTTTGATGTGGTTTTACTCTGAACTCATGTACCGACATTCTCATATTTGAATGTTTCTTTGTACCTTTATTATTAATTATTTTCATGAATTTGGAGATATTTTTTAAAATAACCCTGTAATTTTACCAGCTATGAGTCTAATCTGAATTGTGATTTTAAATATTTACTTCACCACTGACTATCAATACTGGTGAGTCTGTTTGTTTAGTTTATAGTAACAGGACATTGAGCTGTGGATTTATCCTTGTAGTGTTTTTCCTTTCTTTGTGTTCCAATAATGGTGACGTAAAAAAAAGTTTCTAACAGATGTCTCTTGTGACATGAAAAGTATTTATGTAAAGTACAGAGACATAATATCCTTAAAAAAAAACATGTATACAGAAAATTGAGTAAATAAAACATTGATGCTGCTGTATGAAATGAAACCAATTTGAACTGAGAATAATCAATTGTTAATAAAGGAATTCTGTACAGTAAATCTGTTCTGTTACACATTTATCTTATTGTCTAAATCTGCTTTAGCTGCATTAATGGGATGAAATACATTTTTTTCACATTGGGGAATGAGCTTCATCACATTTCTTAATGCTCAGTGTGAGTGATTTAACAGTGTCATGCATGTTAATGAGACTGGCCAACTAATTTGTCTAGTTCTCTCACTGCTCAAGGAGCTCCTTGTGCAAGGCAGCAATTAGAAATTTACAGTGATTGTGAGTGGAGGAAAGACAGATGACCTGTACTACGGGGTGATTTTATTCTTTTAAATGCTTTGTCCATATTGGAATTCAGTAATGAAGCTCTGTGGAGCTCCTTTCAGAGCTCATTGTTTTTGGTTTTACAGCCCTCAGCACTTCTGATTCAGTTTCACCTCTCTCCTATCTTTGTTTTTGGCTGCAGCTGTTTTAAAAAAAAAAGGGGTAAAAAAAACAACAACAGTGTGTTCTCTGGACCAGATGGCCATCAATGTTACTCGCTGGTGAATATAGTGGAACATTTAGCAGATAAAGAATCATATATTTCCCTCAAGAGTTGGTGGAGACCAAAAAAAGAGCTAAAAACAAATAAATACATATATTTTCCTCCCTTTAATGTGTGTAACTACACTAGTTGTGTATTGGTTTCTGAGCGCTGTCAAATTACTTGTTGACTTACACTCAATACTGTGCCTGAATGAAGCTGCTGCTCTTCTAATGTGCTTATTCTCCCCAAGTGGCCCAGGTTACTACAGGTTTAAATAAAGCTGATCACTGTCATCAGCAGTCATTTTTAAACCTGCAGAATGAAAAATGCTTTCCATCAGGCATGTTCAATTTACAGGTCTATTTATCAGGCTTTCCCAGAGGCCTCCTCTAATTTGTGCGCAGACCTCCAGAGTACCCCCATCCGCAAACATCTGCAAACATCCACAAATCAGTGAGATGTTTAGCCAGGCTTTGATTATGTGCTGCAGATTATGTAACCTCTCGACAATAGGCTGCATTGACGAGCAAAGCTGCAAAGCGACTGAGTGTTTCCCCATCGTCCATCAGCTACAAGACTCAATTGCATTTCTCTGTGCGGACTCGCCACAGGGTTCTACTGTGGTCACACAGAATCAACAAACTTTCAAAATGCTGCAATAAAGAGGTGAAAGAACATTAATAAGCTGTCAAATACAGTGCTGTGCTCTGGTTATTGTGTCCAAACCTTCAACTTTGGAAAAAAAAAAGCTGTGTCTGGCATGGGAACGCTTTACAGAGGCATATCAGTGTGTGGCAGCTTAATTACTTTTTAGTGCCAATCAAAATGCCATACACACACCTCTAGACAACAAGAACCTGCCTCTCAAAAGTAGGCGTATTAAAGAAAACGTGTGTGCAATGCCATAAATGGCAGTAATGACAATAATTGAATTCTTGTGTAGAACGTCACAAATTACTGCCACTCCACCACACAGCCAAGGTCAAACTATTCTACTTTCTCAGAATTGGCCCCATGCTGAGCTTTTGACAACTGGATGGAAACCATTAACTTTTCAAAGCAAGACTAAATGGAGTCCTCCAGGACCAGGGCCAGCGCAGGGCACGAATAACAGAAGGGAAAAATCGCTGTTTGTTTGTTTGCAACTCTCCCGCTGACAAGTTATCGCCCAAGTTTGCATGTTTAGTCCAAATTTCCCACAGATGATGTTAATGTGAGCCTGAGAAGCTGCTTGTCTTTCTGTGAAATAAATTCTATTGGTTGTATTTCATTTACAGCTGAAGGCAGCAGTTCTAGGCGTTGGCATGCTCTTGTGCCAACAAGTTTAGTTATCTAACACAAATGTTAGTGTAGTAGGAAAGTAAAATCAAGAAAAAGGAAGTAAAAAAATTTAAAATATCAGAGAAAACAATTTGACCAAAGAAAAAAGCCACACTAGCTGCTCTCTTACATTGTGTATCCATGTTACCAAACAGTAACATGGATAAAAGTTTGTTTGTGATTCTGGTAAAAATGTCAAAATATATTGAATGTAAAGGGAAGGGAGAGAAATTCAGTTTTCATAGCAGCCAGGTACATAAAAATTCAAGAAGATACAAAATAATTAAATGAAATATAATATTATAAAATAGAATAAGATAAAAACAGCACATGACGAAATAGACTAAGTGCAGGTGATGGTGATAATGATGATAATGGTATGACTGTATAATAATAGTTATGGTACTGATGTATGAATAAGAATAAGAATGTACACTGTTGCCCATAAAGTTGGAATAAAATATTTTTTACCTCTTCTCATGAAATGAATTGTGACAATGTGATTTATTCTTGATAGATAAAGTGTATATATTCTCAAAACTTTATTGATCAGTCTCTTTCAAACATATCACAGTGACACTTTATCTATCAAAAATAAATCACATTGTAACAATCATTTCATGAGAAGAGGTAAAAAATATTTTATTCCAACGATATCAACATTATGGGCAACTGTGTTATATATATATATATATATATATATATATATATATATATATATATATATATACATATATATATATATATATATGTGTGTGTGTGTGTGTGTGTGTGTGTGTGTGTGTGTAATATTATATATATAAATATATACTTGACTATGCAAGCTATACATACATACCTGTAGATATATTGATAAAAGACATGACGTATAATGTATGTGTATATATGAATGTTTATGAATTATGCCATGCTGACAAATTCACAGCAATATTTTTGAATGACTTAAGAGCTAAATTTAGCTGCTTTGACACATGTAGGTTGTCAGGGTGGATGGTGAGCACACAAAGAACCTGGAAAAACCTGGACATGGAAAAAAAACAACACAGGTGGATATTCAAACTCCACATATATGTGACCTTTTGGAAGCAGCCTCTGTGTGGTGTAAGTAAAGGAAGTGTGAACTGTTAGGAAAAGTACCAATTTGGCAGACC
This sequence comes from Scortum barcoo, assembly GCA_023238725.1. Classification (NCBI taxonomy): domain Eukaryota; kingdom Metazoa; phylum Chordata; class Actinopteri; order Centrarchiformes; family Terapontidae; genus Scortum; species Scortum barcoo. The sequence goes on along the minus strand of CM041543.1, from coordinate 8,826,915 downwards.
ATGCATAAATATAGCTACACTGAAGAGAACAGCAGTTTACCTTTGTGCTCTGCTGTTCAGTTTAAATGGTGTCTCAGTATCCTGTGGTGAAGCTCTGTTATTAAGTGGCCTCAAGGTCTAAAGTCTGTACTCATTCTTAATTGGAAAGCAGGAAAGCGAATCTGTGAAATGATCTGAATACTGGAGAATTAAGCTGTAAGCTCTCTCCAACTGAGATAATACTCTCTTAAGCTCCTCTTGGTTTGTCTGTAAGGAAAAGACAGAATGGAAACGTAATAGTCAGACCTTGTGTCGCTCTGTGTTTACATTGTTGTTTGCCGTCATTTTTCCAGTCACCCTGGTGATGATCTCTCTCATCACTCAGTGGTGGAAGAAATATTTAGATCTTTTACTTAAGTGAAAGCACCAAAACATTACAATACAGTAAGTAAATAAGTAAGTAAAAATCCTGCTTTCACAACTTAGTAAAAAGTAGTCTTATCAGGTAAATGTACAAGTACTGATATGATGACCATGTGACTCTCTCTCTGTATGTTTATATGTATCATCAGTGGTGGAAAGTAACAGTGCTATACTTTATGCAATTCTGAGGTGTTATATTGGTAGTTTTATTTGAGTATAGGATGTGAACATTGTGTATTGTATCCCCATGAACATATCCTATAAATCAGGTTCTTTCTCTTGTGCGATCGGCATGTGTTCATGTTGTGAGAAGTGGATCAGGAGGTGTGTCTGTGAGTCAGTCGTGATTGGTCAAACATTCAGATTCCTTTATTGCCATGTTACTCTTTTCGACAGACAATGGCTTCCTGGCTCCCAGTGATGTTCTACTGAAGTAATGAGATTATTTCTTAATTATCATTAATATTATTATAATTATTCAGTCCCCAGTGTTTGAGAAACACAAAGAGCCTGTCAGCCTCACACAGACTGAGACAACACAAGCAAGCTAAAAAAAAAGAGAAAAAAGAGAGAGCTGTTTTTGATCATTAAATTTCTCTCAGTAACTACACAGTTAAGCACAGAAGTATGCATTTCAGACAGTGTTTTAGTTTTTCAGTTTCAACTCAAAAAATACATCTGCACCTATTCATGTATATTCTAGGGGGGGAATCTGTGAGATCCTGTTTTTTTGAGGCACTGGCTGTCACGGCATCTCACCCTCGTTAGCCTGGAAATGGGGACGAGGCGGCAGGCCCTGATGGGATGCACAGCGATCTCATTATGGGAGGAAGCTGCCCTACTGGAGCGGAACAGGACAGGCTGTGATGGAGGGAGGGACGGGTATGGGTTTCTTTCTGGGGGGGGTTGTTGGTGGCTTGGATCAGATCAGGTCAAGCACTCGCCCCCCCCCTTTTCTCTCCTGTATGCCAGCCGGGCCTCCATTGTTGTGGCCCTCATTAGCGCTAGTAGAAGAAGGACAGGATGTGTCACTCTGCAGCTCCTCCCTGGCTCGTTCACAGCAGAACCCATTAAACTACCTCTCCTCTACTTGGGGACCAAAGAGTACCACTGACCACACAGACTACAGGACGGGACAGCAGGGGGGTCGAGGGCTCGAGGGCTCGAGACACCAGCATGGACTCTCCAGATTACGGAGTTGCAGCAATGAGGAGAGGAAGCTACGATGATGCTGCAGCTTCTCTCCGCCCTGTGAGTATCGATCCGCCGTACAAAAGCAAAGGTGGAAAAGATCCCGCCGGTGTCGACCCCTGAGTGTGAGATGCTGTTTTTTAATTGTTCCAGGCCCATGCATCTGACACAGAGGATCAATCCTTTATCTATGCCTTCTTTACATCTCTGTCAGTGGAAGTTTTGCTTTTCAAAGTTCAACTTACCAGCTTGTAATTGGACTCTGTTCTCACCAGAAAGTGACATCAGTGTTTCTTAGTTCAAACACCTTAAATTGAGCCAAATTTGTGTGTTTTCTGGCAAGCAAACTCTTGTGGTTGCACAATTAATGACTCTCTGTGAGGCAAAGGCTGACATCATGGGAAGTTGTTGTGCTGCCACAGAACTTTTTAAGGTGTCGTCACTGTAGGCTTTAATATCCAGGCTAAAATATCCAGGTGATTTAGTGATGTTGGTGTTCCTGCACATTTGGCTCCAAAACAGGAAACGCATCCCTGATTTAGTCATTAAGGACTTCAGTTGAAGTGAGTGAGATGATGAAGTGAATTTTTGCAAGAACATGTTAGAGGAGGAACATCAGGAAGGATCTGATGCACGAAGCGTCAACACTGGTTTCGTTTAACTACCGACACTTTTCTAACCATAAGTACGTTTTGTTCTCCTAACTTAACCAAACCTTAACAATGGAGGTGGTACAGCAGAAAACTCTACTGTGAGTCATTTCTGTAATGGTTATACTGGCAGCTTTGCAAGACTCTGGCAAACAATATCGTCCTGCTAAAAGGGGGGCCCACTGGGTTACTGTGGAGGGCAATGACAAGGGACCTATTCACTCATTAAGGTATGAGGACTCGTTGGGTAATTAGGCTTTTCAAAATGAAATAATCATTATTGTTGAGCAGTAATCAGGTTTAACAGTACATCCACAGAGCTAAAACTGGATACGCAACCCAATGATGCCCCGCATATGCTGAATATTTAAATAAGAAGCTTTTCGTCAGGTAAACTTAAAATGTAATAATATGTCAGAGTCGTATTTACAGGCTTGTTTCCACTGCCTTCAAGTTTCCACTGCCTTCAAGTGGCCAAGAAAAAAATTTGTTACAGAAAAAGCACACAGCTGATCCGTCCCAGTAATTTCCAGAGGATGGACACATGAAAGCATTCGTAGCTACCTGCAATCTGCTAATGTTATGTTTTTTTCATTTAACTATGTAGTTTGAACTGTAGCTCCCTTTCATGTGGTCCTTTCATCTCTTCCTCATCCCATCATCTCTTTCTCATCAACAAGAGAAATTTGAGAACCACTCATTAATATTGGGTATATGGAGACACGGGTCACATATCCTTGGCAATAAAAAAAATAAATTAAATTGTCTCTTGATTTAATATAACGGAGATAAAGGGTGGTGGTGTTGAGTCATGTCCCTGGTAGAGAAACCTTTCACTTTGAAGAGACACTTAAGTCTTTCATCATGTTTCAAGGCTTTGGTGTGCATACATTTGCATTTGTGAATATATTGAAGCTGCGTGGCAGATGCTGAAATCATCCAAAAAAGTTTAATCAAACATGAGATAAGACGCTGAACAGAATCTCACATTCATGCAAGAAAATCTGAAATTTTACTTTGAGTGAGGTCAAAGCTCTGCTCCTTCATAACAGAAAACAACATGACAGGACCAACACACCCATGTGGTTACACAGGGAGGATCCATACTTCACGGTACATGCGTGCACTCTGGACTGGTGGGTCACCCCGGTCCTTTGTATCCTGGTCCTGGTCCATCACGAGTCAGTGGACTTTGTGTGTCAGCATGGAGCCGGCTGCAGATACAGAGAGCAGAAAGAGATGCTTTGTCAAGTGTTCCAGCTTTTGTTTGTCTTGTTCTGTTGGTTTTCCTCTTTGTCTTCAATTCTGCTTAACCCACTTTCTCAGTTTGTCCAGCAATTAGAGCACAAGAGCAGCCACAACAGGATGGAAATTCTGTTTGTTTTCTTTCACCCAAATGAACAAAACAGAGTTAGTGTGGTTATGAGAGACTGTTCCTGCTGCGAAATTAAAAGATGTGGTCCACACTGAAATGTCTCAATCTAGTATTGGATGTCATGACATTTAGTACATTCATGGCATTCATGGTCCCCAAGGGATGAATCCTAATGACTCTGGTGGTCTGATTACTTTTCATCCACTGATACTATGGGATTTGCGCTTCCCGAGATGTTCCCCTCAGGTCAAATTATAATAACTGTAGTGATCTTTGGTGAATTTTTATCCACCATCATCCAGTCAAAATTTAACCTAATGATGATCAAAACTAATGACATTCCTATTAACCTTTTGCTGTATTTTATGATAATAAAATAATAATAATATTTATTTGCATTGCTCATTTCTTGACAAGGTTACAAGGTGCTTGTATGTTAAAATGAATATACATACATATAAATATATATAAAATACAAAATAAAAGTTAAAATAAACATAAAAAAATAAGCAAGACAAATGAAAATGTATCAGACTTATAATTAAAATAACAAAATAGATTAATATGATAATAAATAATCATTTTTTAAAATCTTGATTTATTATTGTTGCCAAATTAGTGCTCACACAAGCCTTCTGCAGCGCAAAGCTTTAACAAAGGGACAAAAAAGCTCTTATCCATTTTAAAATGACTTCTCAAAGTTGACATAAGCCTTTTTTTTATTTACGTTTTGATATATGGCCCGATCTAAAGCTCTGATCCAAATCACATACATAAAGCGTTATATAAATAAAATGATTAATTATATTCCTTCTGTTTTCAAATGTTTCCTCGTCTTTAAAAGTGCCTTACTGTTGTTCTAGATACAGTATATCTTTGGTAGAATCTACCACCACAGAAAACCATCTGTTGTTTTTGGTTTCCTCCCTGACTGAAATCAGGAATGTGCATAAAAAAAGGAAAAACATACACACTGTATTACACTGGAGCCCCTTCATCACATATCTTGGTAAAAAAATCAATAAGACTTAAAGCTTATGTTGCACAGATCAAAGGACCATAACAATACAGTAAAGAATCCAGCTCTTTGTGCACGAGAGCAGTCGTAGTTTTCCTCATCATTATCTCCAGTCTCAATGGATACCTCACACAGTCTTTGAATGCTTTATTAAATTTTCAGGCCATTTGTTTGAAAAAATCCACAGCAGCCAGAGTGATTATGACTCTTACAATTACAATGCTGTTATCTCTCCTTGTAATGAACGAAGTTGGAGTGGATTGATAGGTCAATAAGTCATTATATTTTAATTTCTGACGAATCGGAATCACAGCTACAAATACTTAAAAAAATGACTGAATGTTTCAAACTATGAAATGTTGATGGTTCCACCTTATTGAAGGTGATCTTTCTGACTTTTGGGCAGATAAAACAAGATATTTGATGAAAACACTATGGGATGGACATTTTTCACTATTTTCTAAGATTTTAAGGACAAAACAATTAATCAAGTAAATCATTTATTTAGTTTTACTGATAATTCAACTTAATATTAGCTTCAGCCCAAGTCATGTTATGAAATAAATGTCTGTTTTCTGGTGCCTTACATACCTGAGGAAGCTAATTTAGTACAGGATGCTTGTACCCAGACTTAAATCTCACTGAAAACTCCAAAATGTTCCCAGCTGGGCTTAGTGTGGCTTTCACGCAGCCTTATGTACTATGAAACTGAAAAGTGTATTCTTAAAGGATTTTATGATTCTGCCCTTGACTGATGATCTTTTGTTTTTTTTTTATATAGACTTAGCTAATATACGCAGCCATCTGTGGGACCATTATTAAACAAATGTTTTGTTTGTCCTGTGGAAACAGTGATGAGCAAACAACAGCTCAGAGCTGCTAATCCACAGATAAAATCAGGGTGAAAGCAAGTGTGACAATGTCAGCATGGTATGAGGTGTAAGTAGTGTAAAGTGTTTGAACATTAATAAATACATTTAAAAAAACGCCCTCCAGTAGATATCTATTTTTTCACAATTGTGACTCTTCTGTTTTCTCACAGCACCTCAGACACTTGGCTCAGAGACGACGCTCTGCCCCGTCTCTGGTCTTTGGGAGGGTGTTGGGGATGCCATGGTCTCCTATCAGGTGTGTGCATCTTTGTTTTAAACCCTTTCCCATCCATTTCAGAATTTATTGAACAACAAGCACGTCTTTTTTTTCTTTTCTTGAAGCACATCATAGTAAATAACCTCTGATTTCTGTCAGCGATTAATTTATTGATTGACTTGCAAACTGGCGTAAAGCCTCAGTGTAACTATTTATTTTTATAATTTTGCTCAAATTGAAGCATTTTTTTATTATTTACATTTTTTTTTCAAACAACACAAGGGATGAAGAGAGGAAGTGAAGGCAGCAAGCAGAAGAGAGAGGGATGAAAAATCTACATTGTACAAAAGCACTTTAAAAAAAATAAATAAAACCTTCAAAAAAGATCAAACCAAGACCAAGTTGACATACAAGCTGTGGTCATTAACAGCAACCCCACCCAAATAACTGCAGGTTATTTCACCTTTTATATGCAGCTGTCACAACACTTACAATCGCTCTTTACTTCTAACCCGCAGACCTGATTACATGACAGCTTTGAACCAGCAGTGACAGGTGCTGAAGCAGGCAGTAGATGTGGGTTACCAGAAAATACAAATAATAAAGCAGCTGTTCACATCAGGTTTTGTCTGTTTCAATGTATTTTTCCTTTACAGTGAGGTTGTGACATATTTGACAGCAAGATACATGAAAAAGTGTTCATAGAAATGAGAATCGACAAGTTTCAAGTATTAAACGTTGGCTGTTTGCTCACTCATTCTCTGATCAGTTATTGGTTGACCTATATTAAGAGACTTTTCTTTTGCCAAATCGATTAGATTCTTACTTTAATTAAGTTTTCATCATTATCCGGGCTACTCAGCTATGAGAGGTTAACCTACACTAAGTGAACTTAATGTTAATTAGTCAATGTGGTGCATAAGTGTTACCTTGGTTGTACACATTATATCTTGATTCACCATAAACACTGCTCGTTGTTTACCATATTTGTAGTCAATTACTCTGGTCAATTACATATTTTCAGTTAGTTTAGTAATTCCATTATATTATTACAGTTATTAGTTCATTATCATTTACAGCTAAATGAATTATTGTTTATGTGAGTTGAAGTTGCTCATTTATGGCTTTTAGGAATTTTAATTCATCTCTGCATATTAATAAAATCTCTAATTTTACTATTTACTAAGAAATAAGATTATATCTAATATTGCTGCAGCTTACTCACAACTTTCTGTAACTATACTAGTTTCAAAGGAACATATTTGTCATTTTAGTGCAGCCTCCAGCCTACAGATGGCAGCACACAGGAGTACAATCTTGAATCTTCTCCAGAACACTTGACATGCTGTACAAAGACAAAAAAAAGTACCCCCACCCCACACACACGATCCCACCACGTGTCAAACTGCATCATGATGTCACTGTGCTGTGTGCAGGTCACACAGCTCACTGTGCTCAGACCTCAAACACAGATGTCCCTGAGGGGGATTTTCAGAGTGAAAAACAGCAACCTGCACTTTCCTAAAAGTCCTTAAACCTCACTCACAGCAACACTGTGGCTTTGGGGTCCAGACTGGCCGATTGACCTGTCCTCTGTTTCAAAAGATTGTCATGTTCAGTCCTTTACTATGAGAGAGCTGACTTCTTCATACTATAATCGGCTGCTGGCAGTGGTGAGAAACTGCACCTTTGTCAGCTTAACAAATTACAGCAGAAAAGTCCAAATAATTAAAAACTATGATGTATAGTATCCATTCACTGTAAGGTAGGGGTATGGAGCACACTTGGACACTTGGAAATCCTGGCTACAAGTCCTAATATATATTTCAAGGATTGAGAGCTGTAGTGGTCTGATCAAGAAAGCTCAAAGAATAGTTAGAGTTCAAGTGCATTATCATTAAGTCTGAGTCTCTATGAAATGTGTTGAATTATGGGGAAAATTACATCCTTATTTACTTTATTGAAAACCCAGTATAAAAACTTCTTTAGATAAATCCTGAAGAGAGCTAACTTCTACTTTGGTCCACATAAAGATGATGTTTTTAACTCTGTGTCAAAGACAGTTACTCATCTGGCTTTTTGGTTTGATCCTTTGACTTTACAGCTCTGTACAGCTCGTCACAACACACCTACAGTCTGTTTTCTCTCTGGCCAAGTCAGACTCTTAACGGTTTTTATCACCTCCTCTTCTACGGCTGACGTTTAACCTTTTAGACTTGTTGTCATATAAAGACCACCAGAGCGTCCAGTGGGTGACTCCAACAAAGCAAAAAAAAAAAAAAAGAAAGAAAAGAAAAAGACAATGAAATGTCAGATACATCCCACTCTCACACCTCCACCTATGCAGCGCTAAAACACACACACACACGCAGAGTGCATTTCCATGAGGTGGGGGGTGCTGTGGGCGTTAGTTTCACTGTAGTGGGACTGCCGCTGACGTAGAAAGTGCCTCATCACAAAAAGAAAAAAATATGCAGAGAAGATAATTAGCTATGTGTATTTAGGGTAATGTAAGTAAAAGCACCCAATGTATTAATTTTCTCACATTCAGCTAATTGATTAATCAGATACTATAAAAGTGGTACTTCAGTGCTGTATGTACTTAGTTACACTCCACCACGAATAACTACTATGTTATATTGAGATTATTCATATTGGGGATGCAGTGCAGAGAAAGTCAAGTTACACCCTGCTGTTAGACATTGTGATTGTTTAGCCCAAATAATATTACCTATCCCAATAATTAGAATATGGTTCTTAGTTACAATCGATTTAATAACATTTTGGGGAAAACATTTATTTGTTCCCTTACAGAGAGTTAGATGAAAAGATCAATAATAATATCTAATATATGTCTGTTAATTATATTTAGGCTAGCCTTGCTGTGTCTGAAGGTAACAAAGACTGAAGTGTCAAAACGACAAGTTGTCATTTTAATCAGACGTTCTGTACCAGATCTCTAACACTTATTGTTTTTACACTTTTACAAGGTTTTTGTTACCTTTGGACAGAGCAGTGCTCAGCCAGCTAAGTTAGTCCTGGCTGGAGGTGACAGATACACCAGACAAACAGTGTCAGTCTTATCAAGAAGTTTATTTTCCAAATGGTAATAGCAGTTATTGAGTAAGTACCTGTGGTTCATGTTCTTTATTATTTTTTTATGATCTATAAAGTCATTTTGAAGTATGGTGTTTTGTGTTCTTTGTTTACATGCATTAACCACCACTTTGCACCTCCACAGTTTTACTTGCCGGTATTTTATGTCTCATCTTCAGTAGGCCACAGGAGTGACAGGGAAAGTACCTGTGCTGCAACTATTTGAATTTCTGCCCTGAACCCAGAGTCAGTGGGAAGAGCATTGACCAAACATAGTTTCATGATCATTTAGAACAAACAACTCTTACTTGTTGTGTGCGGCCTGACTTGTGTGTTGATTTGATGCACGCTGAACATTTTCCAGATATGACTGGGCAGCAGTGACATAACCAGACAGATTTTTTTTAAATAAATTACATATCATTTTATTATTAGCTATGTAGTGTGAAATATCAAGAGATAAGAGGTAATCCCCTCATAAAAGTCAAGAACTGCAGTTAGTCACTGTTTTTCAAAAATGAAAATGTGCATCTGAGAAGACTGAATTGCTTCCCTGTCAGTTTCATTAAGACAAACAAACCAAGCTTAAGTCAGCCATTTAAGACTTGTTTTGCTCCTCTGTGATTCCCAGAAAGAAATCATATCAGATTATTGATATGATATTGATCACAGGTCTGACATTTTTTCTTCAAATTAAAACATGATTCCTGGCTGTCTGGCATTTGGGGACGGATCAGTGACTGTGGTTGTGATTATTTATTTTACAAAACAAATGGTGGGTTTCTTCAGGTCGTTCTTCATGAATCTCTTGTGATCAATCAGCCACCAAAGCAGTAGAGACTTTGGTCTTTGAGTTGCTGTTGTTGTACAGTATCATTGCTGATATTTGGTAGTTTCCAACATCACACCTGCATGAAACAAATAGAGGAATACACCACTGTGAGTGATGATCAAAATGAAGGTCATCGAGGTCAGTGGCTGTATTTGTTGCTGTATGTGTAGTTCAGTATGTATTAACCGTTTCACATTGTTTAATTTGAGCATTTTTAGGCCCTAAGAAATAAAAAAATCTGTATTTCTCAGGAAGTTTTAAATATTGAGTCTGTGAGGAATAACTTTGTGAATATATTTACCAATTTGATCTCGATCAGACCAGACCTCCAACAATCTTAATTTTCAGCAATCATTATATCACATTGAATTCACATTAGTTATGATCTCTCCCATCTTTTGTAATGACAAAATTAAGAACAAATTTCTTGGAAGAGTAGCGATGCAATGGCTTGGATGAGTGGGCTAACCACTTTATGGCAGCTGCAAGGCACCTTCATGAATACCAATTCAGTTCTTACGTGTCTTTCATAAGGTGCTCAAGCAAAAATTATGCAGTCTGTTACAGTACATATGAATGGAACAATTCAAAGAAAATGTACTCTTAAGAAATAGTTAATATTCATGAGAAAAACAACTGTTGTGGTTAACTGTGAAACTGTTATGAAGCTGCTCTCTCTTCACTCTCTCTTCATCACGTCAGTTGTCAAATTTGTGCCTTAGACAGCAAAAGTTTAGCAGAAGAGAACTCAAAGATTAGTTAGATATTTGGTAAAATATGTGTAAGTTCTTTCTTATCATATCTATAGTTATTCATTTACAGCAGGGAGTAAGTTAACTCTCTAATTCTCACAGCTAACTCTCAGTTAAGATGTTATATCTAGTTTATTTAAAGTGTAGAAATGACAAGTTGCAGCAACAAGAGCCAGGCTGGCTGTTTTCATCTGCCTTCAGTTTTCATGGTAACCTGAGTTAATGGTCTCTCTGCTCCGGACATGAGTTTATCAATCTTCCCATTTTTACCAAATTGTTGAACTTCTTCTTCTTTAAAATTTCTACATTTGTGTTTTAAAAGTTAGTTAGCTGTTGTTGATACTTTGGTCTTTGAATTTTCATTTCTGTTAATCAAGCATACTTGTTTAGCTGGTGGTTATTTTGTGTATCATTAAAAAGATATTTACTGTTCTTCAAAATGAGATAAAATAAGCAGCAGTTTAAGGTGGGTTATGTTCGATGAATGAGCCCAGACACTGCATTATGGCCCAGAAAATAAACCCATTAAAAGCACGTAATCCTTCAGAAACATTGTTACCAAAAGTCACCCACCCTTTGTTGTGTGTGTCCTCTCCTCCAGGGAGGAGTCTTCCTTCTGGGTGTCTGTGGACCAGAGTCCGTTCGTCCTCGGCCTCACCAGCGAGAATGGAGAGCTGCTGCTGGACGAGTGTGTTCAGGTCACCGAGGGCTCCAAAACAAAGGAGAGACACCTGTTCCTCTTCAGCGATGTTATTGTCTTCGCTAAACTCAAGTGAGAAGGGTAGAAATGAACATACACCTCAATGTACAGATGGCCATTGGTTATTTTCAGTCAAATGTGAAGAAAGTCAGATAAGGGTCCACTGAACAAAAAAAATTACCACTGGGAAACCACTGATAGTTAAGAAACTTTCTGTTCTGAAAAATGCCCCATATTTAAAGAGTTGGAAGTGGCGAGCGAAAGAGGAAGTAAAAACAAAATGTGTCATTTTTGGACAGTTTACTCGGACTGTTGGGGAATCTCCCAGCTCATGAACAGTTTGTGTTTAGACACTCAAAATAGAAGAAGAGAGCATGGTGGTTCCCTTTTATAAGGAGTCACATGTGGGGAAACTTATACACTCAAAAAATACCTTAATCTCAGAAACGTTATTTCAACACACCTTTTAACTGAAGATCTGTTGCCTTCAAAACAAAAACTATATGTGTGAGATAGTTTCACTTCTAAATGCTGGTTCATTAGTCTGACAAGATGTGACAGTATCTTAAGTCTAAAATCAATCTTGAAATGAGGTAAAACTCAACACCTTACCTTTAATTAAAAGAAAATAATTTTATTTTACTAAATATCCAATTTTGATGACTTCTTTGACTGGTAGTGGGTTTGATAAAAATCTCCTTTCCTTTGTTCCTATAGGATGACAACAGCAGAGCAAATGAATACAAACAGGTTTTAAGTTATTGTAATTGCTGGTTGCTTATAGTAGTCACGTTAGAGCTGTTTGTGAAAGCCAGTGGAAGTTTTAAAGCTCTTGAGTGGGTGTACAATCACTCATCTCTTTACCACAATCTGCCCACTGTTCCAGTACGCACAGCTGGGACAACAGCACCACTACAGTAAAGACACTTTGGAGTCTTTTGACTGTGTGTGTGAATCAGCTTGATATCTTCCTTTGAGGGAGCTTTCTAAAGTCTCAGCAAATAAGTGATGATTGACTGTCATTTTGGGTGTCAGTGGGAGCAAGCACCAGTCAGTCACAGTAAATCATTGACATGATAACAGCCTTAAAAGAATGATTTCTAGCTGACGGTAAGATGACAAGACTAACACCACTTTCATGTCTGTTCAATAAATATGACACTATAGCCAGTTAGCTTAGCTTATAAAGACTGTCAACAGTATAAAGACTGGAAACAGGAGGAGACAGCTAGTTCATTCTTTATGCTAAGCTAATCACCGCTGGCTGCTGGTTTCATATTAAACACACATACGACTCAAACCAAAAAAGACTGGAAACAGGGGGAACAGCTGTGCTCTATTCAAAGGTCACAAATTCTGCAGCTAAAGCACATTTATCAAAATGCTGCGTCTCGTTTGTTTCATCTGTAACCAAGCAGGATTGTAAAAACAGTCCTTAAGGCGAGGCTAATGACCTCCTGGCTGTAGCTCCGTAAAACGTAAAGGTAGGATTAATCTATGAGCCAGCTCCTGGAGATGGCAAGAAGAAAGAGAATTATTGTGTTAATCTATTTCCTTAAACAAACTTTGTATAAATAGGCAAGGTTTCTTGAATTAGTGTCTTGTCCAAAACCTTGTGTGAAATATTCCTTCAAGATGGTGATTACTACCAAATCTTGTGGCCTTGTCTTGTAGACTGGTCTTTTATAAAAAATATAGCTGTAAGAGATTTACTTACTTGGTTACATTTGACTGGTGATGGTCAATAGTATAAATAATTTTCCTCAGTAGTTGTATGTTGTATTAAATGACCTCATAGCAATTAACCTTGGGCCTGGTAGTATTCCAGCATTGGTGTTGGGTAAAATATAACAAAGCTATCCTCATTCTGCTGTGTGCTGTGTAAACTGTGGGCTCTTGAAGGCGACTGTGTCTGTAAACAATACACAGTGGATCAGTGGAGGCCCTCAGTTTGTCCCAGAAACCCCAGTGTGTTAATCCATCCATGTTTACTTCTCACAGCCTTTCTATGCATTACTTCTGGTCAGTTGCACGTCACTTCTCCTTCTCTATTTCTATACCATAACACCTCTCGAATCCCTAAGCTCTCTGTCTCCGACTCCTTCCCTTCCTCCCTCCAATCTATCAGCGCTCCAGGATCTAGTCAGCGGGCCTCTGCTGCAAACACGCATTGGTCAGTGGGGTCACCATCAAGTGCTGTTTAAACCTCTGAAGTGTGGCTGTGAAGAGGTGTAGTGGGAGAAGCATGATTCCCCTCGAAGCATTTGCCTCTACTCACTTGCTCGTCCCCTTTTGTGGGAGCCGTTGAACCATTTGCAGAAGCTATTCATTCTGACTCCACCATCACAGCGTCTCTCAGGACACAAAGAGAAAAGAGCAGCGTTATTTATTTATAAAGGAGTCATCTTGAGTGTTTCTTTTAGTTTCACACCTGTTCAAAAGTCATTCAAGGGGACGCCTAATTTATTCAAATATGTGAACTAGTATAATCATGTCAGAAATGTCAGCATTATCACAAAAACATTTTTTGACTCTGTTTAGAGATGACTTTTGAATATTAGTGCAACTTTCAAGACAAGTTCTTACGTGATAAACCACACCTTTTATTTCTGTTTAGCTCCAGCTTTTTTCATGTAATCAGGAGGGAGGGGGGGGGATCCATCCCTGAGATAGAAATTTATGGAACCGAAACCTGGGTTTTAATATTGAAAAAACAGAGTGTGAAACAAACAGGACTACTTAAATGGCTGCTGCCTTTCTTTCTGCTTCTGCACTGGCAGGTCGACTGCCAGCTACCGTCTGAAGCACAGAGTGAGCCTCGAGGACATCTGGCTCTACGGCTTCGAAGATGAACCGGAGGACGGGGAGAGAATGGCGGGGGATATTGACCTCAGCGTGACCCTCGTCCTGGCCTGGGCTCTCACTTTTTGTCTGGTGTGTTTTCGGTGAGCATACGCACACATGACTCACACATGTGGCGACTCACGCACAAACGGCAGTGGGTCGAGTGTTTTGATTCACATGCATTAATACACGTTTAAGCATGAGCATGCATTTGTGCGGCTGTGTAAAGCCTTCAGGCAATTGTGATCATTCATTGCCACACCCAAAGGCTGCTCTTATCTGTGATCCTCGGCTAATACATTTAAATGAACCTCTTGAAGATGTGAAGAAAAGATTTTCTCTGGTAGAAGAGACTGCAGGGTAATTAATTTTTCCTGCTGTTTCTGACAATAGTGTGATTTCTCCACATCTCATAACCAGAGATAATATTAGCACATTTCAACCAAGAGCACTCAACAAGTGTGCAGGGTCTCTTATTTTTAGTCTGTCCCCGATGGAAAGCTGACATTTTACACAATGATGAAAAAACAATGGGAATTAGTTTAAAATATTGTCAGCCAAATCTTATTAGCTTTCACTCTCATGTGTTTTTGTTTAAATATGAATCACTTAGCTTAACACAAAGACTGGAAACTGGGGAAAACATCAAACTCTCTGCAGGAAAGCAAATAACTGTATTTCTTCAGATGTCCGAGCTTTTCCTTTAAGGGTCTTGAGCTGGTTCTCACATGGATATAACTGCACACATACACACTTTCTGTTTCTTATTTACCCCGTCTCCTTTTTTTTTTGCCAGCCATTGTATAAATGAAATCTGTGGCAGTTCACGGAATATTCACCCGTGTAGTAAATGGTCATATGATTTGTGGCCTTCATTAAAACAGGGAAGTTGCATAGAGAAAGTCATCCCTGCAGCATCATAGGAGGTTGCAAAATAGGAAGTGCGGCGAAGACCGGTCTCCATGAGAGGGGATTAACGTCAGATGAAAGTAATGTCTGGAAGTGCAGGCCTTTACAATAAAGACGTGCAGGAGGAACAGACTTTTTATCTAAACAGCGTGATGGACTAAAATGAGTGAAAGTAGTTAACAGTAAACAGCATGTCTGTCTCTTCAAAGGCACCAGTTGAGAATTTATCATTTGTGGCAGCCATTTGTATTATCCACTGACTCCCACGTTTCTCACAAAGTTATAAATTAAAACCACGAACTTGTCTTTGACTCGCTGTTGTCTTCCAAGAAGATGAGTCCCTTGTTGGGTTTTGAGTTGTTTTGCTTGAAAACGAGATTTCTGATTACAAGATTTGCCTCTGGTAATGATTCAGTGTGTGGAAGTTTCATTCCTCTTCACTCAGGCGGAGGTGATAGAGGAGCCTATGAGAAAACATGTGCTGCTTTGTTGACTCTTATTGATGTGCATACAGCTACATGGCAGCTTGCTTGGCATTAATGAGGCCGCACATATCAAAGGCTCTCACAGGTATACATGTGAGCATATCCGTCTCGTCGTCATGTTTCCACTGACGGACACAAAGCCACAGCAAACCTGGTTTAGGAGGAAGTGGAAGGTGTCTGGTTGGGGGCCGCCGTGACGTTGCTTCCTGTTCCCATGACTGAGTTACACTTTCCACCAAGTTGTTAAAAGACTCTGTGGGTGCGCACTTTGTCTCATTCCTCCCACTGTGTGCTTGCCTGTTCGATTCTCTCTGTGGATTAGTAACTCATACCATGCTGTTATTTTGCCTACAGCTCGCCTGAGGTTAAAGAACGCTGGTTAGATACACTTCACAGGTAGGAAAAGACATTATTCTCAAATTATTCATTCAACAATTTGTGTGTTATCAACAAATCCATTGAATTCTCACAACTGGTAAGACTTGCAGTGCGCTTGAGCTGGATTGTAAAGTCATTCTGATCAGTGTTGACAACATAGAATTGCTGCAGAGAGCATACAACTGTCAGCTCAATATAAGTATATTAATATAAGTATCACTCTGAATTGAGTTTAGTAAGATTCTGCTTTGATAATCAACCTGTTACATAACGTGGTGTCGAACGCAGCAAGATAACATCTTTAGATAATGAAGAACATTGCTCATTTTGTCACAGTTGCTCTAAAAAAGTAAATAATAGCATTATATTAGTATCCACTGTTAAGTTGATACACAGAAAGTTCAAATGAAAGACTTTTTAATGTAATGTGATGTAAAATCAAGACGCAGACTAAAAACGTGAATACTTGGGCAGGGGGTGCAAAGAGTTTCAGGACAAATAATACATTCCAGAGTAAATATATTACATGTGTCTTTTTCTCAACGCAGAAAAATTAAAGACGCAAAAGCAAGGGCTGGTTGTGCTTCTTCACCTCCAGACGTCCTCATGAAGGTGTTGAGTGGTAACATCACAGTAAGTCTCTCTGCCCACTCTGCCATGTCTAGTAGAAACCAAAATGTATATAGATAGATAAAAAAAAGAGCTTTTCCTAAATAAACTCTCTGTCTGACCCCGTCTCTTTTCTTGCTGTTTTTTTTAGACTAAAACTCTGACAGGAGGTGGAATGGAACAATTCATTGAGTGTCCACATGATGTAAGTAAAAAACCCATTTTCACTGGCTTCTATAGATTAAAGATAATCAAGCGAAACAAGTGTTTGTGAAAGACACCTGCGCCTTTCCAGTCACGCTGAATTGAAACAGATTATCTGGATTGACACATCTTCTGAAGTGCATATAGTGCACTGTAGATATTATACTTGAAGAGGGTAAATTACATTTGATTGATTGTTGGCTCTTTTACTGCGCAGTTACTTCACTCTAATTCATTCACGTGTTAGGTGGCATGTAGGGTGAGGGCTGTGCGGTGCTACGCGATTGAGAAAAATACACCCTCCCCCTTGGTTCCTCTTGCATGGTCATCACCACATCACTTCTTCTTTATTTTGTTGCCAGGGAGATGCAACGATCGCTGTTCCACTGTCAAAACAGCCGAATAACTCAGAGGACAAGCTGACACAGCCCATTGGTGAGTTTGAAAGTGGCAGTTTTTGGTGGAGGGAGGGAGAGGCTCATTACCGGTGCCATGTGTAGAGAAGAGACCAAAAAGAACAACCACGGAAACAGAGAAAGGAAATCTATCTACAGATAAGAGCGAGCAAGTAGAGAGATCTGTTTCTGACACACTGGCACTCTGGTGTGAACTCTGGCAACTAAATTGTCGTAGACTGAGGCATTAGATACATGTTAAATCTGTAATCTGTAATGATTAATGTCGAATAAGCTGATGAATCAAACACTTCTGCTGCCCTCAGAAACCAAGTGGAACCTGGTGAAGAGGCTCAGAAAGGGTTCTAGTTTCGTCAGCAAAGCTCGCCGATCCGATACAGATGCCAAGACGCAGCTGTTTGGACAGCCCCTCTGCAAGACCTGCCCAGACGACTGTTCACTTCCAAAACCAGTTGCAGTAAGTTTCTACATTAAATGTCAGATCACTCATCTCATCACTTCCACCTGCCAGTCTAGTTTCTCTTCGGCAAGACCTTCATGTAAAATAAAGTTATGTCACTGCAGAATCTGGGCACAGTTTCCTCAGAACTCTTAAGATAGATGTGATTCCTTTATAAGCAGAAATAAAAAACAAGTGACTATATGACCTTTGACAACGAGCACAGGAAACCACATGAGTGCATGATTAGCTTCAGCTCAACATGCTCCCAACACCCGCAGCTTGTTTTTGTCTTTTTATCACAATGATCTCACCTTTGCTGCCCGTCCTTTCACCAGGAGATGCTGGTGCTGCTGAGGAAGAGGGGGCCGTCCACAGAGGGAGTGTTTCGCAAACCGTGCAACAGCAAGAACATGAAGGACATCAAAGAGCAGCTTAACAACGGCCAGGAGGTGGACATGGAGGGCCAGCCGGTTGTTCTGCTTGTTGGGCTGCTCAAAGTACGTTCTCACATGTAGTATATAACCACTGCTGCTACAGTACTTGCTACACCATTAGGATTAATTATACTACCGCTGATGCTTTCTCTGTGTTACTTTACAATTACCGCTACTACCACAACCATGTCTACTATTGCCGCAGCTGCTGCTACAACAACTGTACAGTACTGTACCACCACTACCACTGCCACCACCATAGTCGAGGAAGAAGTACCGCTATCTTTTACTTGAGCAAAATTAGCATACCAAAAAATAATGTTTCAAATTAAGTAAAGTAGATAGGTGTTAGCATCAAAATATACTCATATACTAATATACTAAAAGCAAAAGTAGTCATGCAAAAACTGCAACATTTATGTACAAGCATCACTTTGAAGTTGCAGCTGTTAAAGTTGTTGCAAAGTAACTGGTAACTGAAACTCTCATATCAGTGTAGTTTTCCTCTGATGTGTATGTGGTATAAAGTATGAATAAAGAATATATTAAGCAGCAAAATTGGGAAATACTAAAGTAAAGTAACTCAAAGTTGTATTGTTACATACAGCACTAGAGTACCTGTGCGTAGCTACTTCCCACCACTGTACCACTAATATTTAATCATAGTCATAACATTATACACAAAATGTATTATGGTCAGAATCTGCAATGTGAGGTCCTTTCTTGATTCCTGAATTCCTGATTTTTAGTTTCACTTTTCATTAAGTCCAGTGTCAGTTCAGTTTGATAGCACAGCTGGTTGTCCCACCAGATCATTTCTATTTATATGTACTGTGTCTCATCACTGTCCCTCTCCTGTTTGCTGCAGTGTTTTCTGAAAGAACTTCCTGGCAGCCTGCTGGTGTCTGAACTTTATGACAACTGGATGACGGCTCTGGACACTGAAGATGCCCAGCAGAGACCTCTGGAACTCAGAAAGTGAGTAATCAATATCTCAATTTCAGGGCTGCCCACATGGTTACAAGTTTAGCAGAGCATCCCCTATTCCGTCTGTCTGTAGGCTGAACATAAGCCACTTCTTCTTTTGCTGTCTGTTTAAAATAAGGAAGAAACTTTAAAAAAAAAAAAAAAAAAAAAAGAGCGCCAAGCTAATGTCTTCCTCCCGTTCTCTTTTTTTTCTTCCTTCCTTCTTCTCTCACCCACCTGCAGGGTGGTCGACAAGCTCCCATGGGCCAACAAACTCCTCCTCCAGCATCTAGTCTGCGTCCTCCATCACATCCTTGCCAACTCTGACATAAACAAGATGGACGCCTGCAACCTGGCGGTGTGTATCGCCCCCACGCTGCTGCAGCTGGACGGCACCCCGCTGGATGAGCAGAAGGAAAAGATAGAAAAGGTAGAAAGTCTTGCTATGAGTACACTGTCTCACTTTTGGTGCTTTGAAGCTCTGCGGCTCACAGCGCAGAAAACCTCAAAAGGTTTCATAAGTAGGGTTACACTTGCACAGACTTTAGTTTGCTGTTTGTTTAGTCTATTGCTAATAACAAATACACTGCCTTGACTGCATGCTCGATTGTATCTGCTCTGATATTGTTGTTGATTTTGCTGATCTTGTGTCTTTTTTTCTGCAGGTCACAGAGCTAACTCAGTTCCTGATTGAGAATTGTGACATACTTGGTGAGAACATCCCAAATCTGCTGGATACTGATGAAGGTACATTCACACACCAGTCACATCTCTGCTATTATCTTCTTTGACTGTATGTAAACAATTTGTGTATGGGAAGGGGGGGCACCGAGTCAATGAGAATAATTATTGTGAAACTCAGAGATTCTAATTATGTCGTTCGCTCCCAATCTGCAGACTCACTGTCCTCTCAGCATCATGACTCAGCGTACGACAGCACCGACCCAGATGGAGATGGGGAGGCAGGAGAGAGTGCCAGCTCCTCACATGGAGAGAGTGGGTCATCTTCCTCGCTCAGTCCCAGCTTCACCAGCCCAGCTGATTTTCCAGCTGATGGTGTCTTCAATACAAAGCCGGGATTCAACCGGCGCTGCTCTGAGCCCATCATCCTCCCCTCGGCCGATCTCAAGGGCCTGTGCAGCCATGCCAGGAGCCACGACGACTGCTCAGTGGAGAGGAGGGACTTTGAGGAGCAGCCTCTGAAGAAGCAGATCTCAGACGACTGCTTCCTGCTCAGAACACGAGGTGGAGCGACGCCGCTGTCTTTTCAAAAACTGAGCAGCAGCTCCAACATGGATCCGCTGCTCTACGTGGCAGGGAACCGAGTCAAGGACTGCTCATGCTCCTCCCTGGAGAGCGCTGCCTCTAATCAGTCAGAAGGCTCTGTTTTCACCAGCTCCCCTGTGGGATCACCAGCCTGCCCCAGGAGAGCAAACCCCCCCAACCAGCCTTCAGTGGCTGCAAAGGCTCAGCAGGACATTCCCAGACCAATTTCAGATGAGAAGAGGCGTTCACAATCCATGAGGGTTGCCAGTAAAGTCCTGATGAGGACCAGGAGCTTAGGAGCCTTCAGCAGGAGCAGCCTGAAGAAAGACTCTCAGAAGGAAAATGCCTTCCCATGTGAGACTCTCCAGGAAGACTCTCAGAGTGAAACAGATCCACCAGCTGAGCCTCTGCACAAAGTGCGCCCTCTGTCAGCCATCGAGGTGTTTAGGCAGGTGGACAGCAGGCTGCCCTGCAGGCCCCCGCCCTATGAGCATGCAGTGCAGAGTGTGGGCCCTCCTCCGCAGTATAGATCAATGACTGTTCATGATGCCAAAGAGCTGGAGAGAAGGTCCCGTCCATCCTCTGTAAATTATGACTTCCCATCTACTGGTTCTGGAGATTTTGGTTTTGGTCAAGGAACAATGGACAAAGCCAACATTGTTGAGCAGCGGCAACCTTTCCGCCAGAGAGCCATGTCTGAGTCCGTGTCTTCAGCTCACCATGAGGTTGTGTCACGCAGATGTAGCCAGCCTGTGTTTGAGGAATTTTCTTACGCCAAGGAGTCTTACGTTTGATTGACTTTGGAGTTGTTTCACAGATTGGATTTTATACATATACAAACATTTATTGGAGTTGAATCTCAGTGGCAGCCTGGCAAGCTTCTTGTATTTGAATTCATTCACATCTTTAAAGGTTAGCCAGGCTGATTTTGTGACTTTGAAGTTAATATGGCTGGAGTGCTTGGCTTCATATTAGTAGCCGTTTCCTCCCCCTCTTCTTCCCTTTTTACTGTTCTTTTGTTGGTTGGATAGGGAAAGGCTCTGCCCACTCTGTTAGAGAAATGCTTGTATATGTACATAAAGTCCAATCTGTTTACTTTTCACTGTTTCACTGGATGAATGTCAGCTATGTGCTGCCTCTGTGGTTGCACTTTCTCAGTAGTACTATTTAGAGTACACAATTAAAATAATATGTAGTCATCATGATAGATATGTAGTCTATCACAATAAAGCTAAGAAAACACAGTCTGCTGTGGATATAATATATGCTATGAATTTAGATTTTCTGTAGACAGTGATGTGCAGTACTTCACGTTGAGCACAAATTTTTGGGGTCTTTTGTAAATCATCTTTACCTTTCATGGTCTTTATCTTCCACTACACTGAAGCACTTTTCTGATAATGATCTATGCTTTGTTTATTTGTCTGCTAAAATGTAAATAAAGTGAGTTATAGATGATGTATGTAGATGGGTAATCTTTGTCAGAGGTCCTTCCAGAGTCAAAAATTGTTTTATGTGAAAAAACTATGCAATAAAAGAAAAATACTAAAAAGTAAAAAGAGCATTTGTTCTCTGTCTCTATAAAACCTTTGGGAAACCTCAAGTTGAAAATGGATGTTGTGATCCTGAATGGCTCCCCAGTTAAATAATTGGTGGCAGAATTGATGAGAAAATGGAGGAGCGTGGTTAGTTTGGCTCAACTCCTCTCCACCACTTGTGTTGCATAACAGAAGCAAACAGGCTTCATTGAGAGAACAGCATGTTCTGGCACATATGCTAAAACAGAAGGAAACCAGACATAGTCACATGGGCGGATTTGGTTTTTCTCTGAATTGCTGTTCCTCTTGTTGCTGACAACACGATGAGCAGACGCAGCCTCTTCCTTCCTTTTGACAGTGTTTAACACACTGTTTCCTTCCTGAACAAGTTGATTTAATTTGCCCAAAAGTTGCATCGAGATTGAAAATGAACCAGATTATATGTAAAGTTTTATGGTGAAATTTAAAATAAAGAATGATAATCTCTGTTAATCAAGTAGGTGAAAGCAGTAAAGCAACATCTGTCAATATAATTCAGAAGTTCAATACAATAGGCTTGCAAGAATAACTACATTTGTGTAACATTTATGTTTCACAAGTATAGTTATTCTTGCAAGAGGCACAAGAGGCATTTATTTTACTCTGTTTCCAATATTTTTATGTAAAGGGGGAAGAAAAACAGGAACAACTTACATCATAATGGAATAAAACACAAATCACAAATCTCCAAAACAGCCAGAAAACATAATTATCACCTATCAGAAAAAATCTAACATTCCAAGCTTCATAAAGTCACTCCTGCCATTACTGCAAGGATGTTGTGTGGATCTGCATTATTTTGGACAAATATAGCTTTTTATCATGTTTCACACCAAATGCATCATATTCATGAACTCTAAAGTGAAGTGTGATCTGAGATCTCACTTGATTTCAATCAAAGTGGTAGGAAGTAGCAGAAAGACATACCAGGGCAGCAGCTTTCATGAGGTCTTTTTGATACCACTGTGCCAAAGATGACATTTTAAGATCAATGAAAGCTGCATGTTGACCTTTTTCCATGCAAAGAAACAGCTGCCCAACCATTAAAAAGTCAACGTAGAAAAGTTAGAGTTATCAGCTCATATCTGCTTTTTATCTGTAATGTACTTGTTGAAAGACCTTCGCCCACGTGGTGGTTGCATCCTAGGTAATTTCCAAAACTTAAATTCGACAGATGCTGGAGGAATAGTTAAGTGATCATGATTTATTGAATTCATCCCAAGAGGCTGAATATGGACCAAATTTCATGGTAATCCATTTAATAGTTGTAGAGATATTTTACTCTGAACCATCCATCTGGCGATGCCAGAGGAACAGTCAGGGGATCATCATCAAAGGGGTTCGTCCTCTAGAGACCACGAATGTCTATGTCAATCCATCCTACAGTTGTTGAGTTATTTCAGTCTGGACCAACCTGGTATACTGACTGACAGACCAACACCATCTTTCTTAGAGCCTTGTGGCTTACATACCACAAGACTCACATCCTTTTACATCCTCAAAAGTTTTGCCCAAAACAAACTTATTCAGTTTAATCATACTGTATCATGTGCTGTACTGTTAATATTTACCTTATTTTTTATAGGCACTTTACTCAATTTCATGCATCAGTCAAATTTTCCCAGAACAATTATTTTCAGAATGTTCTGCATTGCTTTAAGCAAAGACATGCCTTTTTAAGCGAAGCATGTGCTCCTCAACAAGCATCCAATCAACAAAACACTATACAATGAATCAGGTCACAATGATCTCAATGAACATATTGTACAACAGTGGGCACTGTTGCTGCTGAGCCCAATGAGTATCAAAGGCAGAGCCACATATGGCATGTCAGTGTATTTAATGCGACAAGATCTTCAATAATTAAATGAACTCTTAACTTGATTGCAATGTGAATTGTATGTACAGAAATCATTTGTTATAATAGTAATAATAATCTGCTCATGTGTCAGTTCAATCACAAAGAAGAAAATATGTTTAACCACATGATTGGAGTTCATCATACAGTGTGTTAAACATGAACATATGTGCTGTGTGTTGGAGTGTAAGACTGCCATTCCAAGTTGTTCTCTTTCTTGTTAAAACAGAGTTATACATGCATTGAATCAGCTTTACCAAGAAAGTACTGGTTTCTTGATCAGCAACTGTGACATAAATGCTGAATTTGGAAAGAAGGATGTCTTTTCTTTTCTTTTCTTTTCTTTTCTTGGGTGGAAAGAAGAATCTGTTTGAAACTGGAATGTTTCATGGACTTTCCCAATAGATGGAGTTAGCTTGATTGTCATGGAAATAGTTTATTGTTATCACATGATCTACAGTATATGTGTGAATTTTTAGTTACCCAATCACAAACCTGCACTCTCTAACATAGGATCTTGATCTAAATGAAATTACCAGATCAAATATGTTATACTGCATGTCACCACTGACTTGAATTAGCAGTCACATCCAACTCTGAGCACCAAAAGCTTCCCAAAGGTGGTTATTTTGGTCACTGGACTGAATTAAAATGTTCACAATGTTATTGTATATACCCCATTTAAGCTGCTACCTAAAGTAAATGCCTCAACCTCAGATCATTCATTACCACCTGTTTGCTCACTGTAAATTCACATTACTGTTTCACTGAGAGCTCCTTTTCCCCTGCTCGGATGCCTGTTTACTTTAATTACCACCTATTTTTCTAATTGTTTGTATGGCCACCTACTGTTTTAAAAACAGTGGGCATGTTGGCATGCTGAGGAAGCTACTGCAGCGTGGGTGCTCGTTCCTCCTCTACACTGTGTTTAATCAACAATGTAAGAAATATAGTAATTAACTTTGTTTTGTAAAAGTGAATCCAGGCCACAAGTCTGGAGGAGCACTAAAAAAGTGCTGAAAAAAAGATGTGTGGAAATATGCCCTGCTGGTTGCGTAATCTCGTGGCTGACTGTCAACACTAATGAGAGAAGGGCAACACAGTGGCAAGCTGAACAGTTTAGCCTTTAATAATGAGTAATGATTGGTGACAGCTTAAGCATAAACAATGTAATGTAGGGAGGGTGGCGAATCGTGGTCCTGCATTACATGAAAAGCTCCCCGCTCATCTGAATAGACATTCATTATTCCTTTAAAAGAAGATAAAAATGCATGATGCAGCTCCAGCACGGTCCTCTGGCTATATTTAGCTGTTTGTATTGTAAATAAGGTATTTTCATGTAGAGGTTATATAATGATCCTTTGTTTGGTTGTTTAAATAGTCACCTGTTATGCAACAAACGCAAAACTATGGCAGAATTATCTCAGTGGCAGCAGTAAAAGTGATGGTATTTGGCTGGTTGTGGGAGAACGTGGTGGCAGTGATAGAAGTAGTGGTAGGGTTGATACTAACGGTAGTAGTAGTAGTAGTAGTAGTAGTAGAAATAGTGGTAGCTTTGGTGGTGGCAATGGAATATTAGTAATGGAAGTGATATAAGTATTAGTATGTATCAGTATTAGAGGGCATGGTAGTGCTAGTAGTAATAGTAGTAACAAGAGTACTGGTAGTAGTAGTGGTCGTGATTGAGGTGATGGTAGTAGCTGTGGTAGCAGTAGTATTAGTATTTAATAAGTAGTAGTGGTGGTGGTAGTGATGATGGCCCCTGTCCAACCTAACCTATAGCACTGACGCTGGTTATGAGTTATGAGTGTATTTTTGTGGTTTAAGTACCACAGGAGCGTGGGCGTGTCAGCGTGTCAGACTGAGCGCACCTGGGCCTGCTGCTCCCATAAGATCTAAAGCCAATCCCCAGAGTTGTCTCTCCCACCTGGACTCTTTGTTTGACTTCAGTTGTGTTTTCGCTTTACACTTTTCACCCTACTGTTCACACCTTCACATTTACACCTCTGATGTTACTGACTGACACACAGCATATTTGTTCTTCAGTTGATTCTTTACGGTAATAATTACTTTTAACTTAACGCTATCCATTGTGTCCAATCCCACGTGTCATGGCCTATGAGCCGGGCCATGACAGTAATAGTAGGCCTCATAGCACTGATACTGCAGTAGTAGTAGTGGTCATGAAAACAGGAGAAATAGCATTAGTAGCAGTAGTGGTAGTAGTATTAGCAGTAATAGCAGAATAGGAGTGGTAGTGGTAGAACTAGTGCAATATTTAGCTGTTTGTGTTGTAAATACAGTTTTCATGTGAATGTGTCACAGCTGGCTCAAAGACTTACTAAGAAAAGAACTGTAGTGGTTATTTTTACAAAAAACACAAGTCAAAACTGTTTTGTTGTGATGTTCCGTGTAAAAATCAGTACATCAGTAATGTGGAGCATGTATGGACGTGTGGGCGTGTATACAGAGAATAAAACACAAAAAGAAACCACATGCTATCACCATGTCTGCCGTGGGAGAAGGGACCTCCCCGGAGAAAGAAAGAACTCATGATGACCATTCATCCATCCAAGAAAAAGGTTGAGGGGTCGTCACAAATGTTATGTATAGATCCTTTGTTTGGTTCTTTGAGCAGTCAGTCTGAGCTGATATATCACAAACGAGTAAAGCTATGTTGCATCACCTTTACCACGAAGTCTCTGACATGGAAACATGAAAAAAAAAAAAAAAAACATTTGAGGCAATTCAGTCATCAGCCGCCCGCAGCGCTCTCACCTTTGTCCTCATGAATACAGTTTAGTATGAGTTTTGGTGCCCTATTTTTCTCTGACACGTTCAGATTCTGGCAGAACTGAAATTGTTGTCTGTGGTTAACATCACCTTGAGTGGAGTTTCTGCCTTTCTTCACAATATGTTTCATGCCGCCCACATTTCAGTGCTGCCTGTCAGCAAAACAAATCTGTTTTCATGTGCACACTTTAGCTCTGCTTGTACACATAAGTATGCAAAAAAAAAAAAAGGGGAAAAAAAGTAGAGGTGTCAGCCCACACCGCAATGCACAACATTTTACATTGATACTTGTGGCTGTGTAAACACCACTATAGCATTATGCACAAATACATATTTTAGTACTTTAGTACTTTTAATACTGCTCATAAATTAGCAGTACAAGGTTGACTTACTTTGTCACCTTTTGACTTCTCAGTGCAGGAAGTGGTCCGCACTTCAACAGCTTCTACTCAGAACTTGAAATGCCTTGAAACAGAAAAAAAAGCCACTAAAGGTTAAAACTGTTTTTCAGCAAAGAGTTAGATTTAACACTGATACTATACTGCGTGTGTGTGTATGTATATATTTATGTATTTATGTTTGGATCAGCAGTTAATTTGTTACCTTGAACTCTCACCACGAGGTCTGTTTACCTTGTACAAAGAACTCAGGAATTAACTTTTCAATCCTCAAACCATCCTGGATGAGAAGTTCTTTAAATGTGCTCAGAATAAATGGAAACATTACACATTTACCACAGCTGGACAAGCTCCAAATATGAACTTATTATTACTGATATTACTCTTAATGGTAGTCACAGTACGGGGAGGAGGAGTAGTAATAGCGGCAGCAGAATCAGTGGTAGAAATTGTTGTTGTAGTACTGTTAGTAGGCTATTACTAGTGTCACTAGTATTAATTGTAGTGGTATTGGCAATATTATTAGTTTTGCAAGCAGTTGTAGTAGTGGTAGGTAGGTAGTAGTAGTATATGTAGTTTAAAGATAAATAATAGTAGTTTGCTACTACAGTAGTGGTAGTAATAGTGCTAGTAGTAGTAGTAATAGTGATAACAGAGGCCTTGTAGTAGTTGACAGTGTAGTAGGAGGAGGATAAGGAGTAAGTAGTGGTGGTAGCAGTAGTAGTAGTCATAATAGCAGTTGTAGCAACAGTCAAATCAAATCAAAAATCAAATTTATTTATTTAAAGCCCAAAATCACAAACATCGTTTGCCTCAGAGGGCTTTACAATCTGTACAGTTGTGACACCCTCTGTCCTTAGACCCTCGAACCGGGTCAGGAAAAACTTCAAAAAACCCTTTATGGGAAAAAGAAGAAACCTGAGGAAGAGCCACAGATGAGGGATCCCTCTCCCTGGGACGGACAGACGTGCAATAGATGCCACAAATTAACAAAAACGCAGACTTTGACTTTGGCTTTGAAATAAGAGTAGAGGAAGCAGAGACAGAGGAAGAGGAGAGGTGCCCGGTGCATCATGGGAGCCTCCCTAACTATAAGCTTTATCAAAAAGGAAGGTTTTAAGTCTATTCTTAAACACTGACACTGTGTCTGCCTCTCGGACCCAGACTGGGAGCTGGTTCCAGAGAACAGGGGCCTGATAGCTGAAGGCTCTGCCCCCTAGACTACTTCTGAAACCCTGAGAACTACAAGTAAGCCTGCGTACTAGTACTAGCAACAGTATGTGGTAGGAGTACTAGTGCTCATGCTAACAATACCAAGTATTAAAATAGTAGCAGAAGTGGTAGGAGTGCTAGCAGTAACTACTGTAGTAGCAGCATCAATAGTACTACTAATAGTAAAATAAAAGTACCTTTTTTGCCGCCTGCATTTGAAGGGAGTGACGTCACCGCCGTTGTATAATACTTCCTGGAGACCGTTACTACAACAGCTGGTTGCCTCCGGTCCAAAACATCATCGGTGACTAACCATCGCAGCTGGTTAATCTGCTGGTTTGTAATAGTTTCAGGAAAATGGCGTTCGTGTCCCACAGAGATCCAGACGGAGGTTACACCTTCTCGAGTCGGCCCAGACCCGTGGAGAACCGCTCCAAGTACAGAGAGCCTCCCTCTGAACAGTATGTTATTTTCTCATCATGTTGCTCCAGAGTGGCTGAATGAAGGCAGGCTGAGCTGATGTTTGACATATTAGCAGTAGCAGAATGAAACAAGAACATGCGGGGCTTCATCAGCTGGAAAATATCTCGAATTATCAAGCTGATGAAGTACTCTGATACATTTACTCAAGTATTGTACTGAAGCACATTTTGAGGGAGTCATGCTTTACTTGGTTACTCTCCATTTTATGGTAATATTACTTTATGATATGCTCTACTACAGTTCAGAGGTAAATATACTTTTTCCTTCACTACATTTATTTGACAGCTAAAGTTCCTGGTTACTCACTGATTTAACATTTAAAATATAATCAGCTTATGAAATATGATGCATTTCTATAGATTATATCAATTAATTTCTTCTAATGTAAAAATAAATCAGTTAAAATTACTTTAACCAGTTACAACATAAAAATGCTATTTATACACACCAATTCATCAGTAATAAAAGTCTAATGATCTTATGCATAATAATGTGCTGAACAGTGAGTGCTTCTGCTTTTGATTAAAACATCTAGCTGATGTTACTGATGTGTAGCTAACTTTTACTTATTTTTTTAACTTTCTTTATTTTTTTATTATTATTTTGTAATATTTTTTAATGCAGAACACTTACCTTTACATTTTCACACTGCAGTAACACAACTATTACAAAATGAATAAATATTGTTATTGTTCCTCACTTCTGCCACCACTGTGTTACCAGACATAAGGAAAATGCCTGAAATATCTTAATGCAGCATTATTCAGCTGTCAATCACCAGCACATCGCAGTGTGGTAACAAGTGTTGAGGTCAGCTGCTAATGAGCTGACTGTATGACTGCACTGTGCTTTTTCTTGACAATATAGGATGCAAATCAATTATGGAAACATTATGTATGACCGTCGTGTTGTCAGAGGAAACACTTATGCCCAACATATCATACCAACTGTAAGTATCAAACATACATTTTAATATGCTCAGTCCCTGCTGGGTTGGCCTCTCTCTCTGTCACTTTATCTTACAAATGTGTGTTCTCACCCGCACTTGACAGACGGCCCAGCCAGACCCTGTTGAAATACAACAACAGCAGGAGATCAGGAGGAGAGCCATTGCTCGGAAACAAGCCAGGGAGCAGTTCAGACCCAGGACTCCTGAGGCCCTGCAGGGCAGAAAACACATTGATGTACAGACAGGTCAGACATTTCCCTGGACAGCTTCACAACTTTGGATCACCTTACCTCTGTTGTATATTCAGTTCATAATACTTTTATTTTCAGAGCTTTATCTCGAGGAGCTGAGTGATGTCATCGTGGCTACAGATATTGAGTGTCAGACTGATACTTTCCTGGACAAACCAGCGACCCCACTTTTCATCCCTGCGAAATCTGGCAAAGATGTAGAAACACAGATAGAGGACGGAGAGGTAAGGTGATCCAAATGGGAAGTCTGACCACACTTTTTACCCTTCATTGCCACAACACAGTTCTACTAAAACTTATTAGAGGTGTAGACATTTATGCTGTTTATAGTTGTATAATGTCCTCTATTTTTGAAGGAAGTGAGATTCAACAAAAAGGTGCCATTTATTGCGTAATAGGAAATGTAGCATTCAGCATTTTTAGACCTTCACTTGGGACTAAGGGTCAGGACATGAAGATGGCCTCTGCTATTATTCTGTTTCCTTTCAGTCCCCCAACTTTAGAGTGCAATACCTGGAAACCCCTTTAAAATTATTATTGCCATGTAGGACAAACAACAAATAAATTTTTTTTTACAATGCACAATGTGACATTTGTCATTGCCTGTGTCCTCTGCAGTTGTTTGACTTTGACAGGGAGGTGCAGCCGCTGCTTGAGGTCCTGGTGGGTAAGACAATAGAACAGTCTCTGGAGGAGGTGATGGAGGAGGAGGAGCTGGCCTGCTTGAGGGCCCAGCAGAGGGCCTTCGAGGAGCTCCGAAACAATGAGCTTGCAGAGGTGCTGCGGCTCCAGGAGCAGGAGAGACGCCACAGTGAGGAGAAGGTTTGTATACTACAGAAACTGCCTATATAAGAACAAGTCTGTCTGACATGGAAAATCAGGGAAAAACTGATGCCATGAAGACCTGATCCATTTACATTCTGGTCTTGAAAATCAGATATTTCTTGTTATATCATTATGTTTTCTCTTTGAGTCCTGAAAAAAAATTACGTGGGCAACAATTTCAACATCTGAAACCTGTTTACTTTTTTATCTGCTGAGAACAGTAATGGTTATTTCACAAGAAAGATTTCTATTTTCATCTTTCTCTTTCATCTGTGTTGGAAAAAATTTAACTGTACAAGCATCAGTCTATAAAAGTTGAGAGGCCGTTGCCTGGGCGACACTGTCGTCAATCAAATCTGATTAAGCCATAACCTCATAGCCCCGATGAAGCTAATTAGCTACATTTTTGGCCATTAAACTTTATTGATTTATTGAGATTTTGTTTTTTTTCTAACTTAAAGTGACATTTTTGCTTACAAATAACTCATGATTAAAAAAATGCTTGGTTTGACACCAGTTTTTGGCTCTTTATCTCAGTGAAGCAACATCATTATATCTCTGGCCTTTTTAGGAATAGCCTGGCAGTGTAATCTATGAAATAATCAGTTTTATATCCTGTTCCTATCTGTGCTGATAATTGCTCATTGCCGTGGTGTTTTTGCGTTTCCTAGAAATCACTTATCAAACAAACAAACAGTGTGTCCACCACAGTGTGTTTCTAACAGTGAATTTCTCACTGCTCTGGCTCGCTACACGTTCCCTCTTCTAATCATGCAGTTGAACCAAACATGCACAAACCTAAAAGAGGCATCTGACTCTGTGTACTCAGTGATTATTTTCTGATGCATTTGATGCATCATTATATAAATCCACAATCCACAGACTTGAGTTTGTGTTTGTGCTTGTTTTTGACCCCAGGAGCGGAGAATCGCCCAGCAGAAGGAGGTGCTGAAGAAAGAACGGGAGACTGCAGAGAAGATTGCTGCCCGGGCGTACACCCAGCAGTACCTGGCCGAGCTCCTGCCGGTCGTCTTTACCTCACTGAGAAGCCACGGCTACTTTTATGATCCTGTGGAGAAAGGTCAGGCCTTCCTTTGCTGTGTTTCTCTCCAGCACCAACTTCCATTCAGCTTTCTCCTTCCTGACACATGAGGGCACCACTGCGCTCCACTGCACACATTTCATACAGTCTGTAATGGGGAGCTGTGACAAGTTATATAATCGCTTATCGACACTCATGAGGCTTTTGATATGACTGCTTAAACTTTTATCATGTTTGTGGTTCTGACTTTCAGATATTGAGACTAACTTCTTCCCATGGCTGATGGCTGAAGTTAACAACAGTTTGGAGAAGAGATACACCGCAAGAGAACTTCTGGACAGTAAGGGATTACAGTATAATGCACAATGCTATAATGCTTTATGTTATGTTAACATTTTTTCCTCAGGTTTCTGACAAATAGCACACAAATCCCACAGCTGCAATACTACAACTACTATATATGTCAGAGTTAAAAACCAAACATTACAGGGATAAACATAACCTGATTCTAAGTTATTGGCGGTAATCAACATGTTGTAGAGGCTTAAGCTAAAAGGTACTTTACGAGTCCTTCTCCAGGGGTCATCAGGTCATAGATGTTGTTCGAGGGCCATCTAGTGGCTCTTATTAATAACTGCAGAGGTCATTAACGTCACACATATTCTCTCTCTCTTGTCTTTCTCTCTCTCTCTCTCTCTCTCTATCAGCTATCATCTACGATGTTGCCTTGAAGAGGCTGGAGATGTTCAAAGAGCTGGAGACACAGCCAGCCAGACTCAACATGTAGAGAGACTCAGAGACAATGTGAAGGTCAAGAACCATGATTGTATTCTCAAAAATAAAGTGAATTTATGAAGTCGTGGAAAATTCAAATGCATTTTTGCATATCTTTGAGTGTCTTTTTATTTTTTATACATTTGTCTCTGAAGTTCCTTTAACACCCAAACTGTGCTGTTCCTGGATGTTTTCTGCTGCAGCTTCTTATCATTGACCTCATTTTTATGATATCCAGTAAAAACAGCCTCTTTCTTCCAGGCATGCAGCGTATTTGTCCATTTTATCAGAAGATAGTTGCTGCCAGTCAACTGGATTTTCAAAACAGTCATCGCAGCAAATCAGACCCAAAGACAAAAAAAAGGGGTCTTATCTAAAAAAGAATGAACTCAGTATCAGTCACAGCAGGTTTAAAGGAACTCCACATATTTTAGAGGACCATACAGGTAGGCGTCCTGTAACTTTTATCTATTTGCATCTGGCATCGCTCTGCAAACAGTTCGTTCAGGTGCCCTAGCAGGCAAATGCCACGATGTTTTGCATCGACTCCCTGCTGCTCTAAATTTATCTCAGCGCACACAAAAAAACAAAAAACTGGGTGTTTGTTTGAGCTCTTTGTAAAGTTTCCACCTGATGCACCGGAGACAGTTTGGTGCATGTTTTACTTTGAATAGTTAAGTGAGTGACGACGATGATGGTGTCGGCCGTGAGGATGAAGGAGCCGGAAAAGTGGCACAAAGCGGCGGGTGGGGCCGTCACATCGCCGCTCGGTGCCGTGTTGTGTCGAGAAGTGGGTCTAACCTCCGATATATACGGCTCTATTTTAATCCCGCCGCCTCATTGGTCGGCTCACCTTTGACACCTCCCCCCCACGCTCACTTCCGCGCCTCGCGCCTGGGCGGATGACGCGCGCGCGCTTCCACCCCTCCCTCCACCGGTGAGCTGCTCGCGCGAAACTTCTTGGCGCGACTCGTCAGGACAGGTGACACCCGGGGCTGATGCACGAGCCTTAGATGAGTTTGTCCCGAGTCAGGCCGTGTGACCTGTTATCGATTAGGTGATCGCTTTCTCATCAGTGAAGTTACCTCAGCGTAAATGACGTAGGCAAACAAAACACGTCATTGTTTAACTTTGAGCAAATTATTTCAGACAAGTAGGACGATAGAAGAAAATCCGTGTCTGAAAATAGAAAATACTGGGCAGCCACATGTAAAGGTGTCATTCATATAGACTACAGTGAACGATATGAGTTGATTTAGTGGGAGGGATTCACTTCTGTATTGTTATTATTATGTTATTGTACATTTGGATCAGTGCAATATAAATGAATAAGTAATGAGTGTATCTAGAGCAACGTTTTGTTCATTTTCATTATTTATATATTTAAAAAGATAACTCACAAAAGTTTTTTTTTTCTGCTGTTCCACCAGCACATCGAGACAGATTTCTTGTATGTGAAAAATAACTTGGCAATAAACCTGATTCTGAACTTCTGAATAACAACACAACAATAACAACAATACAATGGCTGACATGTTTTAATAGTTCATATTTGAGTATGTTCTTGAATTTGGGTGAGGATCAGATAAGTGTGAGTGGTTATCAGAACGGTAGGTGACATTTACAAAGTAAAAGTATGTGACTGGGACAGACTACCTGTTACACTGTTGGTTTTCATCTATAAAATAAATCATATAAATAATAATTCACCAGTCAAATCATCAGCACTGTTCATTAAATTGACACAGAGAGCCCACATCCAAATACATCTTTGAGGTTATGGTCTTGTGGGCCCCTGAAACCATCTTCTTCTGGTGATGCGAGAGTTTTACGTTTCCATGCCAACGAGCCCCCAAACATGCTGCTCTGACTGTCCCAGGCTGGAAACGGCGCTGCGGTAAGCGGGAAAAGACCACCTTCACTCAAAATACTCCTTTAACAATACTGAAACCGTCTGTGGTTTTACGGGGAGGCCCCTCGCAGGGCCCCGGGTTGTGCAGCGGCGCTCCGCAGCCTGCCGGCGGCAGCAGCGCCGGGCTGTGCCGCAGAGGGATCATGGATGAGCGCCATATTGCGCCTGAGTGAGCAGAGGGAGGGGAAACCTGCGGACCATCAGCCCGGCTCCACACCCCGACCGGCCCCGGTAAGACCCCCGGTAAGAGGACGGAGCTGACAGCAGATAGCAGGACAGAGAGATCCGAGCCGTGCAAGAATAAAAAACTGTACTATACGCTTATTTTGTGCACTTTATTCCGCGCACCTTGTGCACAAAGGAGGCAAATCTCACAACAGGTGTCTGTGGGATTACTGGGAGGATGTGGCAGCGACAGATGAAGCTCACGCACAAAGGAAATCATGAATCCAGCCTGATTTAAAGAGTCCGGGGTTGAATCTTTGAGCTGTTTCACGGTTTGTTTTGTGGAGAAATAGTCGGGTTAAAGAGCTGGATTTTCTCGTTTGCGGTTGTTTTCCTGTCGCTGTGGGTGTGAAACATTTTCACTCCTAACACAGTCCTCTGGAGACAAACCCTTTAAAATCTGCGTTTTGTCTTATTTTCCTACACTGTACCAGCATCTAAATGTTAGATGTGACTGTGGCTGCGCTCCTGATCATTGATGGTGACATGAAACAGTGTTTTTGCCTCTAACCTGTAACAACACACAGGTGTAAAAAAACAGCCCCCATTAATCTGAACTGGGGTGTGTTAGCAAATGTAGGCGTCAAAATAAAAGGCTGAAAAAGTGCAGGGTGGGGACTATAACTTTTATCGTGGCCAGTGGGTGAGGCACGTTGAGGACCGTATTTAACTTGCCTGGTGCCCGATGATTCAACAGGTCAAGGTGGAGGAGACCAGAGGGGCCACCGGCGTGAGCTTTCAGAATAAAGTGATTTAGAGGAACAACCATAAAGGTGTTTGGTCAGGATTATGCACTATTAAAGAGATCTGAAGAGAGAGATTTTTTTTTTCAAATGTATTTTTTTACAGAATTAGTTTAGCAGGTAGACACACACTCAAAAATACTGTGATCAAACCGTCATTGTAGATATGTAGATTAATTAACTAGCCAATCATCAGACAATTTATTCAGTTATTTTTAAATATATGGTGAGCAAAATGCTGTACGTTTTTTTAGATTTTACTTTCACATAATGGTCTCTGTTAAATGTTGTAAATTGAGTGTCTTTGGTCGTTTTAACTGTTGGACTCAAACAAAACAAGACATTTGAGGTCATCAGAGGCTCTTATAAATTTATTTGTGAATATTTATTCCATTACATGTTTGTTTTAGATCTTTTATGGAAAATTAAATTTGTATTCAGTTTATTCAACGTATTTGATGGATTCATGGAAAACACGTACAGTCATTAGCAGAAGCTTAAATAAAAATCGAAAATCGAGCAAAGACATGCCAATCATTATCATCATAAATAGTGGGTTTTTTCTGCTTTTATGTTATATAATTCTGTTTAAAGGTTGTTTAATATATTTAGGAGCTTTGTACTGTTGTCAGGCACTTTATAAACTTAATGATTGATTGAAAAGATGTTTTAGATGTTTTAATCAACAGTTAAAACATCACTGGTGTTGACTGTTTTTTTTCTGTTAAGTGATAAAAAAGTTTACATATAAATTTGAGGACGTCTATGCTAAACTCAACGTAATTAGGATTAGTTAAAGCCTTTGCGGGGCTCTTATTGTGAAGCCCTGGGCGGTGTCTTCCTGTGCGGTGCTCGCTGTCGGCCTGCAGCTTTGCGTTTCTCTGCGGTGATTCATCCTGACGACTGTCGCCCGCAGGAGTGCCGAGCTGCCCTCACCGGGTTTAAGTAACGCCGGAGTGTCTCAAACTTGTTTCTCCTCTTTCTCTCTCGTCAGGAAGGCTCGCTGAAAACTCTGTGGAAACACTTTTACCAGACCTGACACGGCTCCTCGCACAGAGCAGGGAAAAAGGACAGAAAAATGCCCAAAGCGGTGAGTTGACATTTGTTTTATTGATATTTTCAGTCACTGCAGGTTGTGTCACAGCTTTAAACTTCACTGAATCACCACAGCTAACCTGAGTGTGAGATGAAACTAGTTAACTAAAATATAATATCATGTTTTCTCACAGTAAACCTTATCATTTATAATGAATTAAGAGTAACAAGGTGTTTGATGTGACTGTAGCTGTGTGCTTCAGTGAATTTAACACTGATGCCACTGCTACATAAAATCTTAAATCACTTAATGGGAGTGACGGGTTGTCTGTGTTAAAGTGATCTCCTCGGCTGTGAAACATTTGGCCATTTAATTACACACATTTTAACATGTCACTTCTTTTAAGCACATTAATCAGAAAATCAAATAAAACCAAGCAGGGGAACACTTACAGACTGAATCAGCAGCAGATGAATGTCATTTCTCATTTCCCTGAACATGAAGTCATGTCTCACACACACACACACACACACACACACACACTCATAGTTATCAGTGGGGTCTCTGTTAAAGGGGAATGCCACTCAAATCACATGCTCCTGTTGTATCCTGGGGGTGTCCTGTGTGCTTCAGAGCGTCATCCACTTTGCTGGGAATAAGAGCTGCGAGACTTTGTGCGCTGGAGACGTGCGCAGTTCATCACAGTTTTACTTTAAACAGTGTGGGAGGTCACAGGATTGATATCTCCGAGATCATTCTCTGTAATGTTGTGCACTTGTGCAGCTTCATAAACCATGACCACGGGGGGTCAGGTGGGTGGAAAATGTCTTGTTTATATCCTCAGAGGTTTTTGGTGAATACAGGGTTCCTCTCTGAGTCTTATTCTAAGCTATTTTATAGGCTGAAATTTGGGGTTGCTCCCCCACTTAATGTTAATGTTGGAGTTTAAATGGGACTATTCATCACCTGAAACATAAAAAAAAGACAAAAAAAGAGATTTGATGAATCTGTCCTAAATATCTGAACAGGTTTTTTGCCTTCAGTTAGTGTTGACTGGCTTTGCCCCACCCTGGTTGTTACATACTGTACATTCGCACATGGCACACGCCCCTCCCTCAGCTCACTGTTTGGAAATTTCTAGTACTACAACCTAAGTGTGTTTTACACCCATTAGGAAAATGTGATAGAAATTGGGATATGAATGAAAGTTTTCTCTGTCCTCTGTCCTCGGAGCAGGAGAGAAAGTCCAGAGAGGCCGGAAACACGCAGTCACTCTTGTAAAACAGAACAAGATTAAAAGAGATTTTAGTAAAAAAAAAAAAAAGACAGGCTGTCAGATAAGATTGAGAGAGTCATTAGGGGAAAAAAGACAGACAGACAGACAGATGCAAAACCGCCACTCAGATCGTGACAGACAGGTTGCAACTGAACAGAGCAGTGTATTGTGATGACAATGACTAAAGCCCCGGTCAGAGTCATAAAATGTGTTGTCGGTTTGTTTAGAAAGGCCTCATGGTTGTCATGAGCGTCGCCGTGGAAATGACATCATTGCTGTCTGATAGCGGCGGCACACCGAGTCCAGTTGCCACAAAACAGCCTTTTTTTTTGGACGATAATGTCAGTGATTGCTTTCTTTTCCATGATACCAAGAGACAAATTTAATTTCATCCTCAGCGTTACTAACTGTTCAAAACGTGGCCTCATGACTGGCCCTTTGCAACGTACAGTTGCATGCAAAATATCAACAGCACACTAAGTCTGTTTTAATGAAGTTTTTCCTTTGAAACCATTTCCTTCAGAAAGCTTCACTGGCTAAAATTAATCCTGCAAATACTGAGTCTCACTCTTACCATTGTGAGATATGTAAATGAGGGTTTATATTTTCATTTCTGTATAAAGAGTGTAATGAGATTACCTGTTTAAAGAGTGTCAGTGGCTCAAGTCTGCAGGATCAGAAATATATTAGGAGTGCAGCAGGCAGGGGATGGTGGGATGTCAGGAAACAGCACACAAAGCTACATCCAGATAAGCATGTTACCTTTGACCTGTTTAATTTAGGCCTGCGACTAATGATTAGTTTTATTATAAAGTAATCAGCTGATTATTTTATCATTTGATTAGTCTATTTCGTGTTAAAAAAAATCCATTTACTATTTCAAGGTGATTAATGGGGAAACAAAGTAGTTACCGATTAATGTCCTGTTGACTGACTAATCAATTAATTGAATACCAGTTTGTATAGTCTCATGTCAAAGTGTGATATATAAGTTGAATAGAGCTATTGAATATAGAAAATCAAGTTTTACCTTTTTAAAATAAGCCATATTTATCTTGTTTCTGTGAAGAAAATACACAGACACCCCTCAGGAGTCGTGAGTTTTCCTGTACTTAAAATATCATGGCCATGTAATTTTCGATGCCCTCTAACATGAGGCACCTTTTGTTGATTGACCAACTCATTATATTATAAAAAAAAACCAAATGTAAAGATTTAAACATGTTTCCCTAAATCCTGTAAAAAAAATAAAGACATTAAACCTGTAGGAATTCAGAGACAGATGTTAAAAAAAATTTGCACTACATTCAAGAGTAATTTGGAAAAACACACCGCCACAGAGCGAGTGATGCGAGTCCTACATTTTTGGGTGTGAGATAGCTGTTAATTACTGTACATGATGTCCTACATTTGCTTCCTCGTCTAATGCATTGCCCTCTCTTCCTGCTGACCTTGTCTGTCCCTTTTGGTTATGGATAAGCTAAGAAAAGTCTGCGTAAAAAAAAATGGTATTCCCTAAAAAAAAAATTTAAAAAAAGATCAAAGCGGAGCGCGCCTTAAATTTGATGCTAAGTGGTCCAGTCTGAATTATTCCAGCTCAGATACCTGGCATGATATCAAACATTCCAGCATTGTGAGTTTGGAAAGGAGAAACTCATTCTTTTTTTTTTTTTAATTACTGAGGAGCAAGACGTCAGGTTGGACCAGATTTGTGAAGCAGCGAAGGCTCCTGTGTTATTGGTGCTCCTCTGACTCATGTTTCACTTATCTGAATGACACATTGTCAGAAGTAAACGATAGTCCTCCTCGGCTCTCCCAGAATCCTGTTTCCTCGTGGTCACGGCCCCGGTGACACAAACCACACAAGGCGTGGCCACGATCAACATGGATGGGTGTTTTCCTTTTCATGTCCAGTCCCATTGTCAGTGTTTGTTCCTTTAAATAATTGATAACTCAATCATGCCTGGAACGCCCTGGAGGCCTGATTCACAATTCTCCCCAAAATAGCTCCTTTGACTCTCATTCTTCAATCGCATGTGTTTAATGTTGACAGAGCCTGTGAGAAAGTTACGTCACCTCCTGAAACTACAATAAGTTGCCGTTTATGGCTGTATCGCTCTCTGACCATCTCGGCGGCATCCCCACGGCGACTCCTGTTGCAAAAGAGTCCTGTAAAGCCATGCAAACTATGCGGAGGGTTAAATATTGAATGGCTCTAACTGAAGAATGCAGTGCAGCTTATTCAAAGTCTAACTACTGAGGCGACGGTCGTTTCTTTAACTCGACCCAGAGCAGCCCCATAACCTGGCCATTGAGAAGTCCGATGGGAAGGATATCCAGATCACAGTTACGTGGGGCAGGGAAGGGTCCTCACACTTTAGGGACTGGAATGAGGAAATATTTGGCATTCTCGAGGAATGACTTAATTGATCAATGGACAGAATAGACTACACTTTCCTCAGCTCTAACTGCAAATTTGACCCTTTGTAGTTGCGTTATCTGATCTGGAATATTAGAGCAATCTTTGCTTTAGTTTAGTTTTATATATTCCATGTGTCCCCTTTTCTTTTGTCTTATTTGTTGATACATATTTGTTGATTTATATTTGGGACCTTGATGTTTAAGACTAAAGGGTTAATATGATAGTTTGTCGAGAGTTTAGAGGATCGATACCACCTGTTAGCTTAGCTTTAGTATTAAAAACTGGAAACAGCCTAACTCTGTCCAAAGGTAACAAGCACCTAACAAGCTCACTAATTAACACGTTATTATAATATAATCCCTCGTGAAACGTCTGATTGTCATCTTTACATGTTGGTGGTTTCTCTACAGATGAAACAAATGAGATTTGTTATTTGTTAGCATTAGAGGTGCTGGTAGGTAGATTTCTGTCACCTTTCGACAGAGCCAGGTCGGCCTTTTCTAGTCTGTAAGGTCAGCTTAGCCAATCAGCTGCTTGCTATAACAATATTTACACACTTAAAGGAAGAACAAAGCAAGTAAGCATAATTTCCAAAATGTCATTCAATTCCTTCAAATGTTTCCCAATGTAACAAACAGGATTTCAGAGTAAGAAGTCCTGCATACTTCCTTCATTTCAACATTTTGGTCCTTAATATTGTGATGTACTTCTTCTGCTGCGTTACCATAGAGCTCAAGTTGCTTGTTGTTGTCTGTTGTTCTGGTCTGCGTCATTTATAGCATGTTACATTTGGAAACCAATGATCCGGTAGCTGAAACGATCGAGTCAGTTATTGCTGTTCTGGCCGGTGAAGCAGGGCTTTATAAGGTTAATATGAATGCCCGTATTTTCCTCTGACTAAAGTTGCTCATTGTGGAACTCTGGGTCCTTGCCTGGTATATTTTTAGCATATGTGTCATGTTTTCTTTGCCGCTCTGAATGGCCTCAGTTTATTGTGAGTTACCGTTGGAGGACTTGCTTTGAGATCAGATATCACTCACTCAGTGGGTTTTTTGATGTTGGCTCGTCTTGCTCCTCGCATTCACATTTTCCATCCCCCTGCTGGTTTTGGGTGTTGTTTTTCTAGGTGCCCTGTCCGTTAACTGTTGAAAATAAAGACCGCGATGTTGAGAAAAGCATCCCAAACCTGTCAGAGCTGCTGCTACCAAATCGCAGCACCCCTCATCAAACAAGGGGAATCTCAAAATGCCGCTTATTGGAGCAGTCTCTGATCAGTGCTGCTGCAGTTTCGTGGGTGATCTGGCTCAGCTAGAATGTAGATAATGATAGCGAGGGACTGCAGCTGAAAGGGGATCTTTGTTTTGCCGTGTAAAGTAAATGCAGTGTTTCCCCTCCGTCTCCCTGCTTTTTTTGCTGCGACTTGAAGCCGGTATAAGTCTCCCAGTTGATCTCCAAAAGCTTCAAATTGTGTGCACATGTGGCAGCAGGGGAGAGAGGCTCAAACTCTAAATGGTTACTTTCATTTTTTTTTTTCCTTGTAAAGCCTAGTTTGCTTTGCCACAGATCCTGGATTTTAATCCCATGTGAGTCAACTCCGCTAACCTTGGTTGAAAACAGCAGACACATGGATGAAAAAGAAAATAGGCCATCTACTATCGACTGTCTAGACTACTGTGTTCTTACAATATCCTGGACAGCACAGCGACGAGGCACTTTCTGTCCGGTGCTGTGATTGGATTTGCCCCCACTGTAGGACTTAAGCCTGTCAGTTAGTCACTCAGCCTTTTGTAGCTTCGCAGAAATCGGAAGAGCTCTGAGTCACCATATAGTCACTGCTGTGGCCCAGACATCCCCCCTATTTTTTTTTTCCAGTGGGCGTCATTGAATTTGCTTGCCACTGAGACTCAGTGTTGCTCACAATGGACTGTAGATGAAAGATGTCACTGGAGGGCTCTGTTAGTGCGCCTTCTCTCTCTCTCTCCACTCTTGTGTCCACTAACCTCTTTGTATTGGTTTCACTGAGCATTAAAACGTTCAGTAAATACTCTGAGGGTCTGTGTCTTTTCAAAACCCCCACAAATACCAGAGACATTTGACATTATGTGCCACAGAAAAGAGTCAGGTATGTGCTTTACGTCAAAGCAGCTATTGTAAATATTTGTGCATTGTTGCATGGCCTTTGTGTAAAATTCAGATGCCGTTTGCTGATTACCAATGAAACTTACAATGCAGAATATTGTTTCTCTCCATTATGGCACATGGGTGACGTCAATTGTCATTATTCGGTTTTGAAATTGCACATTAATCACTGGGGTGGATCCCTGTAAGTGGACATTTAATTCTCTGCTCGTGAAGCAGGTTTCAGTTGGATGGACCATCTCTTTTTGTATGCACAGGCCACTCGGATCAATCATTAACCAGAGAATTGAAAGACATGCCTCTTTTTTTTTCCCTGAATGGGAGTGAAAGACAAAAGTAGCCGCTTATTTTAGTCCTCCTCGCTTCAGTTTAGCCTTCAGAATAACATACATGGTGCTTCTTATAGTGGAATAAGTGCTACATATGCCATTTCTTAACACTTAAAATCCTTAAAATCAAACGTTTGAGCTATCACTGAATCTTCTTACTAAAAACACCTCAGATTTTGCAGCAGAATTCGCTTGAATGAGCCTGCCTGACTCTGAGAAAGC
The DNA here is from genome assembly GCA_023238725.1 of Scortum barcoo. Classification (NCBI taxonomy): domain Eukaryota; kingdom Metazoa; phylum Chordata; class Actinopteri; order Centrarchiformes; family Terapontidae; genus Scortum; species Scortum barcoo. The sequence goes on along the minus strand of CM041543.1, from coordinate 8,784,391 downwards.
AGAGATAAACACAGAGCCCCATGTGTTTGCTCTGCAAATAAACCCCCTTACTCAATACACATACGCACACACACAAACACACCAAAGCAGTGCTCTGTAGTCAGGCATGCTTTACCACGTATTGGTCCTCACCTGTGAGAACCTCTCTGTTGCTCTATGTCAAGCTTTTAAGCTCCTGTTTTCTCATGTTTCTGCACAGGTCAATGTTCGCGTCACCACCATGGACGCTGAGCTGGAGTTCGCCATCCAGCCCAGCACCACCGGCAAGCAGCTGTTTGACCAGGTACAGTACACATATGTTGTCAACATCACTTTGACAAGGTTTTGGAAACAAAACAGGGTGGAAATGATGAAAAATTTGAAATAGTTTTTGAATAAAGCCAATTTTTATAGAAAAGTTGAACACACAGATCAGACAATAGCTCCAGTGACATTGATAAAAGCTGATATACATATGCAATACAAAAATAAAGACTTGGAAGGAATAAGGAATGTTTTACCGTGACCTGGATGACTGAGAATCTTCACAAGGAATGGTTTGATATTTCGATGAGATTAAAATCACTCTCATGTTTATACTGTAAATATGAAGCCGAAGTCAGAAGCCTGTTAGCTTAGCATAAAGAAAGACTGGAAACAGGAGGAAACAGCTAGCTTGGCTCAGTCTAAAGGTAAACATACCTGCGTACCAACATCTCTAAAGCTCACTGATTATCATGTCTCCTTTGCTTAATCCTGACAAGCGTAACCTTCACCCCCCACCATGATTTCTCGGCCAGGACCAATTGCCGAGCAATATGCAGAAACTCCAGGAAGTTCTTCTCCTTCTTCTTCTCCCTACCAGCAAACAGTTAGACACATAATTCATTCATCATTTTAATGTGTATTGAACAAACGAGATAGTATGTGTTATTTAGTGAGCTTTAGGAGTGCTGGCTGGAGGATCTTGTTAGTTTTGGACAGAGCCAGGCTAGCTGTTCCCCTCTGATTTCCAGTCTTTATGCTAAGCTAAGCTAATCAGCTGCTGGCTTCAGCTAAATATTTAATGCCAAAAGCGTTGTTAAACTCTCAGCAAGGAAGCAGATAAGACATCTCAGACTCACTCTCAATTGCTTCATCGGATAAACAAGACAATCAGAGTCTTTCACTGGACTTACCTGTCTATGAGACTTACTGGCAGAACTTTGTAGAGTAAAATAAGTGTTGCTTTAATGTTTTTTACAAACTGCTCCTTCGTCATGTCTGCCCAACTGGACTGACGTCACTGAGAGGGATCTGTGTCGGGAGAAGGAGTCTGCCCTCATTATCATCCCTCCAAAGCTCTTTCCATTCATGACATCCAGGTCTGAAAAGTTATCTCCTGCAGATGAGATTACAGGAGCGCTTTGGCCTTAGGTGTCTTCCGGCTGAGATTCAGGGACTGCTGTAAACTGTTTCCTGTGGTGAAAAATTGCAGCTTGACACAAATGAACAAATAGAACTTGAGGCTTTTGTTAAATTAATGATTCATGGCTTTAATGACTTTCAAAGTGTTGGAGGAAGTTACACAGTCTCAGTGCATCTATTTTATCACATATGGTCATTATGTTGTTGATTGGGTGGTTATATAAGGAAAAAGCATCTTCTTTATGGTAAAATAATAATTTTGAAGCACACTTTAACGAATTAATGCCATGATCAGTTGACCTTTCGTTGATTGTTCTGAGCTGTTTCATCAGGTGTGCATTGAACGTTGAAGCTAGTTAGTGCTTTAATCTGTGTCCACTACTTGTGAATGTGGTTGGGTAATATGCAGTATTTTGTTGTTCTTGTCCTTCCTGTTGCTGGTCACCTGCAGTACTTTTAAGTGAGGAATCTTCTTTGAGTATGTTTCCTCTTGTTGTGTAATACGCCTGTGAAGCTCAGCGCCTAAAGTCCAAATGTCAATGACATGTCATTAGCATGAGCTCTTCTGAGGCTGTGTGACAGCGAAGGGGGGGAGGAAAGACATTGTTTTAGCCGCTTCCTGTTTAACTCGTTTTTCAATGGCAAGTGTAGCCGACTGTACTTTTGCTGCATGTCAGGGGATTAATCCGTCATGTCAGCAGCATTGTAGAGACCGTTTTAGTCAAAAAAACCACCACAATACAGTCATGTTAATTATAACATCCCCAGAAACCGTGATACTGATGTCACTGCTTGTGTTTGGATGTCTTTTAGCTAATGAGCACTCGTTATTACTTGCGTTTTTTTTTTACTTATCTGGGCCACTGTTCTTGAATTTTGTTAAAGAAAGGTAGAGCCGAGTGCGCAGATATTCGCCTTAGACATCTCTCTATTTGTAGGTGTTGGTGAATTCCCCCACCTACTTGTTAGAATGGCTGTCAGTGGGGTGTGCCGCAGATAATCACTCACTCCCTGTGATAGTGTCAGAGGCAGTTTGGAGTTGTATTTGAACTCAAATGTACAATTTTGAGCATGGGAAACAAGTCTACCAAGCTGCTCACAAAGTCTACAGATTAATCCGGCTGACATTTAACTTTGGTGCTCGTGTCCCCGATTCACTTTTAAACGGTTTCTTTGGCAGAGATAAGCCGTAAAGACACAAGCGCCCTCTCCGAGCGTTAGACAGGTTCTGTGGAAATGCTGAGTAACAGCAGTGAGCTCATTTCCAGGGCGAGTGTGAGCCCTGGCGTGGCCCCTGTGGTCAGCACTGATCATAGCCTTATTCCCTGTCATGCCACTCTTAAAGAGAAACTTCTGCCACTCCCCTACACGCCCTCGCACAGTTTCACTTCCATATAACTGCGCACTTAGGCGCAACTTAGAAAAATCACAGTAATCGGGGATTGCAGTAGATGTACTGATTAGTTGTGTCTGGCCTTGTTGTCCAGAAGCTCTCTCTTGCATTAATGTGGCCTGGAAGGCTTTCAGTTTCAGCACTGGCTCCTGATCTGGATTGGTTGAGAGCAGCAGAAGAATCGACGTTAAACAGCTGAAAACATGGCAACATTTGAAACAGTTTAACAATGCTTTGAACTGAATCCAAGTCTGAATAATCTGGCTGACAGGTGTCAAAATAAGAAACTAGTTCACTTACATACCCAGCCCACTTGTCAAATCTGCATTCGAAAACTGCTGCAAGGCTCTTCCAAACCATTATTTGGTCCCATTAAATGTGTGGTCTGACAGTAGTAGACGTATTTCTTTTGGGTCAGTATCCACTGCCCCCCCTCCCCCCACCCCCCATCACAAAACACACTCTTTGTGCTGGTGCCTGTTTGGGGCCCGAGTGGGTGAACCCCTCCCTTCCCCTTCACAGTTGCCGGAGGACTCCACGTTTTTCAGCCCAGAGGATGCAGTGTGTAATGCTGTTTCAGTCCTGTGGCATTCCTCACTCTCACCACAGGACCAGAGCACCCATAAACTTTCACTGTCTGTCAGACGGCTGTTAGACGAGGCTCACAGGTTTGACTCATGCTGACTGTTCCTATGTGGCACTGTAGCTTTTGCTCCCTCAGTCTGAAACGCCTCTAAAGTGAGTGGTCATACTGGTGTTAAGAATCTGACAGAACAGTAGAGCTTCTTCGACCTGACTACGAATGATTCACTAAGTTCAGAGTGTTTTTTTAATCATTGTCAGGATGAACTACACCTGTGTTTCTCCTGACAGCAGCTTCTGGACTTTGTCTCCCTTTTTTACATGTATATAATTATCAAAAAATTCTTTGGAAGGTCTTAAATGTGCAATAAAAGTCGTAAATGTTTCTCTTTGTTGCTCTAAACAGTAACATTACTTATATATACTTACTCGGCCCTTCTGGTTTTGCATTATACTTTGTACCATTTTGAAATAGATATCGAAATGCTATCTTTATGGTGTTAAAAAGCTCCTCCTTTAATTGAACTGAATTGAGTTTTATATTCTGTTCTGTTTTCAGTAATCTCACTAAGAACAAACATCTGAGCTCTTGTCGTTCATTGGAGTGACCAAGCTTCCCATTAAAGTGAAGGCAGCCCGCCAAACCAACCTGCTGCGATGGCAGATTTAATCCTCCTCTAATGAACTGCATTATTTTCAGTATCTTTGTCAGCAGGTGTTCAAAACATGTACGGTGTTTTATTAAAGCAAGGTTATTATCTGTTTTTCAAGTGAAGTACGATGTCGTTAAAGGTTGGTAAGCTTGCCCAGGAAAATTGTTACCTGCCTTCCAGTGCCAAGGTTGTACTGAGCCTTTTCTACAGCAGCCGATCCCCTGAGAAAGTCTGTAGCTCACTCTGTTCCTCTGCCTCTCACCCTGTAGGCCTAGAAGCAGAAACTGCCATGAAAGGCCTGATTGTTTTCAGAGGCCTTATGTGTTTCATTACAGGTGAGATGCAGGGTTAGGTTTTAGTGCTCTTTCATTTCAAACCTCTTCTTGTGCTTGTTGTTGATGCACTAAATACAATCCATCGGAAAAGGTCCTTGAATCAAAGTCGTTCATTTTTACTCCCACAGGTCAGCCTGCCCTGTAATTTGTGTTCACTAAGGGGGAGGGGGGTTATTTTAATTTTAACCTTGACTGGAGCTTATCATTGGGAATGGGCTTGGCCGGAGTGCCAGTGTGTTGAGTCAAACTTCACCCAGGCAACTTAACACCTCACCTGGTGACTAGGTGGGGAATTTGGCAGCGATGCATTCAAAAAGGGCCTGGCACAGAGGTTGCTTTGCTTTAACAGCACAACAGCACACACAAAAACATGAATTCCTGCACTAGTGCTGTTGGGAAAAAAAGCTCTGCTTTTCTGAAGGCCATAAAGAAGCCAGTGGAAAATGGTAACTCCTCCTGCAGCACAAGCGATTATTCCAGATCTATAACTGGGTTTTCACTTTCTGCCTCAGCTGAACAGTGAAAAGCTGAAAAAAATCTTCACAACGCTGATCTGAAAAACTGTCTTCCAAGTGTTTCCTGTGTGGTTGAAATTAAAACTGGGTGCATAATCTGCCTTTTTAGACATTAATAATGAAGAGCTTTCGCTGTTGCAGTTTTGCAGAAAGTAAGCCTTTTATAAGCCCTCTCAGTGTGTTCTTGGAGTCAGAGACAGGATGCTGGTCATGCAGCACGCCCTCGTTATACAGTATCACTCCTCCTGACTGGTCAAACAATAAGACCACTTTGTTAAAGACCACTCCTCATCGTGCTCTCTTGTGCTGTTGAATATTGCAACAGACAAGCGATGTGAGCAAAGTTTTCCTTTTGAACATGAGAAGTGGAAGCATTCTGATCTGATCATTACTAGGAATGACCCAGAATGAAATGTGCTTATATGGTTTTAATTTAGTTGTTAATGTGTCGGCTATCTCATTAGATTTACCACTTTTCTTTGTATTACAGTTTAGAAAATTTGGTTTTGGGCTTTTGGTGAGACAAAACAAGCAATATAAGGATGTAACTTTAGGATTTAAGGAATTTGTCTGACATTTTCTATTTCAAATATTTCTTTGTTAAATTCTTCATTTTTTCATTTCATTAAAACCTCGTTGATTTTTGAGGTGTGAAGGCGTGATCTCTGTCCGTTGGCGGCTACAGATACATCATCATCTCATAATCTGTTTTCCTGGAAGAGCAGGTCGTGAATTCTTCAGAGTAATGCAGTCTTACATCTCGCCGAATTTAGTGATGTTCCTGTTGATTGACAGGAAAATAATCAGCAACTAATGATTGTCATTTCTGGCATATATCAAGCAAAAATAGTAAAAGAAACGTGTCAACAATTTGCAGATCAACTTATAATGAATATAATCTTGTCTGTTGCAGTCCCACTGTGTTTTAAGACTGAGTAAATCTTTTTCTCTGTGCAGGTGGTGAAAACCATCGGCCTACGTGAGGTCTGGTACTTTGGACTTCAGTATATGGATGGCAAAGGTTACTACACTTGGCTAAAACTGGACAAAAAGGTAAGAACCATTTTATCAAAGACACATTTTTGTTCGCTTTTGGAGAGTTTCCAAATTAGACAAGTTATAAATAGACCACACATGTTATTTACGTCATCATGCTAGATATTCACCAGTATATTTAATTTTGAAAAGGTACCAATATCATTTTTTTTCCTTTTCCTTTCCTTTCAATCATCACATATCATGATACCTACCATACAGGATCATTTCACTCAGTATCTCAAACATGTGTCAGCTGCCCACCTCCCCCTATGGAGTCACATTCTTTAAACAATAGAGAAAGAATGCATTCTTTTGGGGGGGGTGGTACAGTTGAAGCGCCTGTGTTTGCCTTCTTAGTTAATCAGCCACCATAGTACAGTATGTATATATCCACTAGCTAACTTCAGCTAACTTTGGTCGGTGTCTGCCTGTGCTTGGGGGGGGGTGGATTATCTGAAGGGAGTGTGAACTCTTTTTGAACCAGAGCACTTCAGTTCCTCTATGTTGACGCTGGTTAAACATAGAGGTCACTGTGCCTTCACTGACTCTTATGCCTGAAGCTGCTCACAAAATAACAGGTCTAAATTGTTTTGCAAAAAGAAGAAAAACAGCCAAAGGAATGATGTCAAGCCTGCAGAAGAATAAGCAGAAGTCCAGATGTTCAAGATTATTTCCTATATGCTCTTCAAAGCCCTGCAGCTTTTTAGGCCATTAAGGATCTTTTGAACAACTCAGGTGTCTTGGAGTACTACTGTATATGTGAAAAAATTCTTTAGTCTTTTGTAGCTCCAGAGGCTGCGTGAAATCTGATGAATTGCCTCAAGTGATGTCACTTGAGCGCTGGTTAGGACTCAAGACCACACGTTTGAAAATTAGGATAATCTGGAGATGTGGCGCAGGTGATCAGTCAATAGAGCGCGCGCACACATGTATGAGGCCTCACCTCACCGTGCAGCGGACCCCGGTTGGATTCCTGCCTGGGGCCCATTTGCTGCGTGTCGTCCCCTCTCTCTCTCCCACCTTTCCTGTCACTCTTCAGCTGTCCTATGTACAATAAAGGCTAGAAAAGCCCAAAATAAAAAATAAAAATAATCTGGAGGTAATCTGATTCAGGCTAGTGGCTTGATGCTACGTAGGCCACCACGAGAATAACAAATCTGAATCTCTGCAGAACAGTCAGTGGTTTTGTTGCATTTTGGGTAAAATGAGCACCAGTTTTTGACAAGAAATGAGAATGCATGGAATAAAACGAGTTGATGTCTGTGCTTCTGCTGCAGCGATTTGGTCATTTTTCTCTTCAGCTGTCCGCCATGCAATGTTAAATTGATGGAGTACTCTTTAAGAATACACCTGACTCTTCTGGCTATTTATGCAACATTAACCACCAACTGAAAGAAGTATAGTGAATAAATTAGGACTGTTTCTATTGATTTGGACTGCATGCCCTCCTGACTGAAACAAATGTAGGAAAAGTTGCCTTGTTGAACTTTATGATCATAAACAGGGGTGAGAGAGTGAGGCAGAGGGTTATGCTTGCCTCAGTCAGCAGCAGTAAACTATACACTGTGTGCTGACGCAGCACTGTAGCTCATCAACACAATGCCCCGCTCTAACTGGAATATTCCCGGTCACATTCTCTCTATCAAGACCGCTTGGTTCCTCTTTTGAAATTAGAGGAAGAGGCGCATTGTTTAAACACATAATGTAGCTCCGAGTTATTAAAGTGTATTTCCAGTAAATTAACAGTAAATCCCCTTTTGTCAAGGTCAGTGACCCCATGAAACTGCAGAGCTCTTTGAGCAATTATTACAGTTAACATGTTCGAAAGAGATGCGATTTATATGTTTTATGTCAGTACAGTTTATGTAAAATTATAAACTGTATACTGATCACATTTTAAACCATCACGATTCCTAAGTCATCAAATCCTGGCACTGAAATTTGAAGTACTCAAAGTTTTGATCGACACCCGACATATGACTGAAATATACTTTTGTTTTCTTGCCAAAAGTAAGATGAGAAGATTGATGTTACTGTCACATCAGCAGTAAATATGTTGCTGTAGGCAACAGCCGGTTAGCTTAGCTTAGTATTGAGCGTAGAAACAGGGGGTAGCCTAGTCACTGCTCCCAGCCAACAAATAGTCTGGCACAAATCCCCCAATAAAGAAAGCAAATTGTAGATTTTACACTTTGTTGTTGTATGGAACAAATCAGATATAATGTGTTATGTAGTGAACATTAGAAGTGCTGATAGGTAAAATTTGTATCAATCCTCTCATCTAACTCTCGACGAGACAGCCACTAAGTGTATCTCCTAATATGTCCAACCCTTCCTTTAATGCTCAGTTGATACTGGACGTTACCTAACTATGTTGTAATTCCTCTGCAGGTGTCCTCCCAGGACGTGAAGAAGGAGAACCCACTGCAGTTCAAGTTTCGGGCCAAATTCTTCCCAGAGGACGTGTCTGAGGAGCTGATCCAGGACATCACCCAGAAGCTTTTCTTCCTGCAGGTGAAGGAGGGCATCCTGAGCGACGAGGTTTACTGTCCGCCAGAGACGGCCGTGCTGCTGGCGTCCTACTCCGTTCAGGCCAAGTTTGGAGACTACAACAAAGAGGTCCACCGGCCTGGATACCTGCTGTCTGAGCGCCTGCTGCCACACAGGTGAGATAAACAATCAAGCAATGAATCAAGCTTTGCTGTTGCATTAATACCTGGATCAAAAGCTATGATGTAATGTAGTCATATACACTTATTATACTGAAGCAATTGGCACATGTATAAATAATTTAGTTGCATAACAAAGTCAAAGTATGAATGGAAGGAATCTCTGTCTCTCCTTTCATTATCTCAATAACCACTCATCCGAAAGACTTCACACTTGGCGGGTGTATCGCTGATAACCTAGGTATGTGCAGTGTGGAGTGTGAAGCTATTTCTTGAGAAAGCAGCAATACCAGAGGCCAAGCTTTTGGCATGTTTTGAACGTGTGCTGCTATAGTTATTGAGTAACACATGTTCAAATTTAAAAAGGAGAGAAGTTCAAAGATTTATTACATTATACAATTTAAGCATATATACAATAATTGCAAACACCACAGAGCAGAACCAAGTGCACAATAAACAGTGTGCCAAGAGGGTGGTGCCGTTCTTTTGGTGGTGGTTTGGCTCATTTAAAAACTAGGTATGATCTGGGCGTGTGTCAGGGTAAGTGGACTGGTTCCTCTTATCCTTCGTAGGAATCAGTAACACGCTGGTTATTTGGAGGTGTGCAAAAGCAGCAGCTCAAAGATGCTGCCAAGTACATATTGATGTCTTTGTGTGGAGGTCACTGTGTCTGTCCCACGTGTCCTGAGGTTGTCACAATCTCTGGTGCTGCACAAACAAAGGAAATGTATAATACAACATCAGCAAGTTAATTTGATGTGGGTATTGTAGACTTCTTGTCGCCTTCGGATGGTTGTATGGGGAATAAATCAACTGAAAGATAAGTGCTTAATATGCACTGCTGACAAAGTGCTTTTAAGAATCAAATGGTAACTCCGCCTTGCTAGGATTAAAATTGGTAAAATCTAAATTAATACTTTTTTCTGCCCGTTTAAATGCTGATTTGTGTAAACACACTAAAAATAAAGAATAAAAGAATAAAAATTGTAAAGCCTCTTTTTCAAGCCTCTTCTCTCTTTCTATAGAGTCCTGGAACAACACAAGCTATCTAGAGAACAGTGGGAGGAGAGGATTCAGGTGTGGCATGAGGAGCACCGCGGGATGTTAAAGTGAGTGTGTTTTTATTTGACTTCATTCATTGAGTTAATGCGCTTAAAGAATACATTAAAATATCATCTTCATGTTGTCCTCTGTCCATTCAGAGAGGACGCTATGCTGGAGTACCTGAAGATCGCACAGGACCTGGAAATGTACGGAGTCAACTACTTTGACATCAAGAACAAGAAGGGGACAGAGCTGTGGCTGGGAGTGGATGCCCTGGGACTCAACATTTATGAGAAGGACGACAAGTAAGTGCAGTATTTATCAGAAACAGCCGTGCTCTTAGCGTCTGTTGTGGCTCCTGTTTTGTGCCTGCTGCGACAGGAGCTGCAGCCCTGTGACACAGAGCTAAACTGGCTGGGCCAGGTCCATGTCTGCACCTAATCACCATTCCTGTTCCTCTGCAGACAGTATGACAGGAATAACAACGAAGGGTGAATGGATAGAGTCTCTGGGAGGAGTTTCTCCAAAGACAGGATTGAATAATAAATCTCAGCAGTTTGCTTGAATATTTTTGTTCAGTCTGCATTTTTTTCAGTAATGTTAGTTGCAGATTGTCTGAGGTGCAATAATGTGTTTTTTAACGTGAGGTTTATAGGTTTATGGACACAAATTTGTCATATATTATGAAATTGTGCCTTTTTCTGCATATAATTATGGATGTTTTAAGTGAGAGCATTATCCTCTTTTGTAGATAAATAGGACAAATAGGATGTCTTGTTCATACCTCTGCTTATAGAGGTACAATTACTACTGTTGAATGATAAAAACTACCTCCTGAAGCACAGAGTACATTGTACTGTGAACAGAGCACATGTTTGTGTACCATTTCTACTGAAGGTGGTTTACATAAAGTCCCTGCTATACATTTGCAGACCTTGTTTCTTTTTATTTTTTGTCTTGGGAGAGCAGAGATGCACTCGGTGGTCTGTAGTTCATCACTACCCATTTCTGTTTATCCACGGACAGTAAGAGAGAGAAAAGTAACTATTTCTCCTTTGTGTTTGTTTTGATGGGTTTTTTTTGTTTGTTTTTTTTTTGCTTTTCGAGGAAAACCTACGTTTTGAGATCTGTGGAAGGGTGTTGCCAGAGTGCAGCCCTGACCTCAGTTGTGATTGCCACTTTGTTTATAGGGCAGGACAGTTGGGGAGGTAATCACCCTCTATTTGCTGAAATGAGCTCTGAGATCTCCTGTGGCTGGTGGCCTTGTCTGTGGGGTTACCGGAGTGAAGTGCACCGTGCTAAAGGAGCACTTTATTCCCAGGTGACTTGTCTCGCAGTCACTGACCCTGTGCTGGAAATCCCTCCGGGCACACTCTGCTCCGTCTGAGTTTTGTTCTTTCGCTGCCAGATTGAAGCTCTTCTCGTATTAAACTGGCTGCACTGTGTCAGCTTTCATGCCAGCCTGTCTATTGAAAGCAGTGTGGTCTACTTTGTCTGTCTCAGTGGAAGAAATGAATACAGCGAGCTGGAGACGGGGTAATGACAAAGTTTAGCAAGTCGGCTGCCCCATGAGGCCTCTAATTGAACCTTCACTGGCTAATTCTTCCTCTTATATCAGCTCAAGTCTAAATGGTTTAATTACTGTAACTGCTATTGCGTTAAAGTTTACCCAGTCTCTCATTTAGCCTTACTGCATCTTTAAACCTCCAACAAGAGTGAGAAACACATTGTTAAAGAACATACCAGGTCCTTGTGGGACTCTGTCTCTTTATGTTAAGCAAAGAAATGCCTCTCCTCCACGGTGCCCTCTGCTGTAACCATGACGACGCCAACTGGTTTTTCAAGCTGTGCGGCACTTAAGAATGCGAGGCTAACCTACAACACTGTCTCTCCAATGAGGGCAGCTGGCCCACAATGCAGCAGTGCGAGCCAAGGCTTCTCCGAGGCACAGTCTGGTGCTGGTTTAACTCCTTACACTCTGCTGCTCTGCTAACCACAGCGTTGCTCATTTCATGCGACAGTTCTTGGAGGTTTTCTAGAAACCAAGGTTTTGTCTTAGCAACTGTCAAACAAACAAAACACACACACACACACACACACAGTAAAACCAGTCAGACTTCAGATTCACTTTTCACTGTTGAAACCTGTTGCAAATTGTCATTGGTTGTAGTATCAGAACTGAACATAACAAACACTTTTTAGCAACTCTCTTATCTTTTCTTTTTTGTTTCTTTATTTTAAATTGATCTATTTGTATATAGCTGCCAAAGTTCACAGTGCAGTCATGTATGAACCCATAGGCATCAATCTGCTTCTGCAACTCCTGATTTTTGATTGATTTAGTATTTTTTTTTCTGTCCAAATGCTAAACATTGTTAGGCATTCTGCCTCTCAAATGTGAAGATTTTCAGCTTTTATTTGTCTTATGTGATGGTTAGTTGAATTTATTTGGGTTCTTGACTGTTAGTTGGACCAACCAGTAAATATGACGACTTCAGTTGTAACTTTTAAGTGAAAAATGACCTGTATTACTCTTGTTTTTGACAGGCTGACTCTATTAGCCATTGCTATCAAATACTGATATTCCCAAAAATTTTATTCTCATACATGAGTAATATTTGTCACAAAAAGACGGAGACTTTACTAAAGAAATGCAGCCACATTTTCACCTTTTCTAAGTACAAGCCTTCAGCAAAATGTTATAAACTGCATCACTCCAATAGTCATTTCTACAAACATGAATCCATTGATAAAGCACAGTTCAATAGACCACAAGACTCCGAGAACTGCCACATTGCTTTGTCAATTCCTCAAGCATGTGTCAGGGTCAGTAATTGGGTGAAATTCCAGTTCAGGCAGTACGGTTTCACAGCAGAGTTTCACTGCAAGGTGGATGGCTGCCTTTCTAGATTACAACACTATCGGCTTGTCAATGTTTACAGTACTACTTTGTATTGTGCTGAATGAGACTGGCATCCGGGCAGTTTGTCTGGCACAAAGGAATGGCGAGCCACACCCCAGATTCATCCCTCGTTCTCCAACAGTGGATACAGAAATCCATTTTCACAACCTGAGAGGTTTATTCTAACATGGAAGCGTAGATCAGTGAATTATACTAAAATCTGCAGTATTATAAGAAAGGCTGCAACTAATGATTATATTATAACTGATATTATTTATCAGTTAATCCAACAGCTATTTTGTTGATAAATCAATCATAGTTTTTGTTTATAAACATCTTCAAGATGCTTGTTTTGATATTGTATCAAATTTATTGTTAAATGACAAAACTAAATCCAATGAATGATCATCAGAATAGGTCGATATTTTTCTAAAAATATTTATTTATATTGTACCTTTCATATAAACAATGCAGCTCTAAGTGCTTTCCATCAAAGTCAATCAAAAACATTTTAAATAGTAAAATTAAAGGGTGGCATCTAATTTAAACAAAGTTTTGCCTAAGATTGAATCTGAATCCATGTATAATTTTGTCTCTTAGGATCAGCACCAGTAATTTTAATTCCAGCTTTGTCCTCATTTAATTCCACATAGATGTTGCACATCCAATTATTAGCAAAAATTGTTAAATTATTTAAACTGTTGTGAGTGCTGTGATCATCAGGCATTGGTGATATGTACAGTTGTGAGTCGTCTACGTAGATATGAACATTTCCATTGTGCTGTTATATAATTGTGTAGCAAATTGCAAATAATGTCAGGATAATAGTGAGAGATGTGATTTTTTTCTTTATTTTGTCAGTCAAAATAGATCAAAATACAATATTTATGGATCATGCTAGTTAACATTATTGTTGTATTGTAGTTTAATGTCACAGAATAACGTTGTGGTCTCTTCCTCAGATTGACCCCAAAGATCGGCTTCCCTTGGAGTGAGATCAGAAACATTTCCTTCAACGACAAGAAATTCATCATCAAGCCCATTGACAAAAAGTCTCCAGTGAGTAATAGCTCATCAGTATCGGACAGCATTTAGATTTCACATATGCTGACATTTCTACATCTGAAAATACTCCTTTTCTTTTAAAAGTATCCCTTTTCCTCTACAATCTTCTCCAGTTTAGTTGTTGTTCCTCTCCAGATAAAATGAAGCATTCAGAGACTTATTAGGTTGCAGTGAGTGTTTACACTTAAGCTCTCTGTTTCCGTTTTACCTCTGACATCATGTTTCTCTATTGTGGAGAGTAAAAAACATTACGGGTATCCTCAGTCTGATCTAGAATACAGAAAAGACAGGGCTACTGTCCAGCTAATGCTATTACCGATGGACCCAAACACTCACAAAAGTACATGTTATACACCTTATCTGTGTGCGCCAGGCTATTTTACCTTTCTATAGCACTGTCTGTAGCAGTAATCTGTATTTAAAGTTTCCCTGCACCTGCTCAGAGCCACGACTGGAGTCTTTGTCCTTTATCAGCAAAGCACAATGGACAGGCAGCTAAACGCTTTATTCAGCCTGGTGTTTGTTACCGTTTCCTCTCCATCTTACTCCTCCTGCTGGTCTCTTCTGTGAATTTCAGGACTTTGTGTTTTATGCGGCAAGACTGCGCATAAACAAGCGCATCCTGCAGCTCTGCATGGGAAACCACGAGCTGTACATGCGTCGCCGCAAGCCGGACACGATCGAGGTGCAGCAGATGAAGGCACAGGCCCGAGAGGAGAAGCAACAGAAGCAGCTGGAGAGGTACACTCACACACTGGAAACATGTAAATACCATATGATGGGTAGATGAGTAACATAACACTATCCCAGAATGATTTCTCACATGGAGATAAACCTTCTTTAAAGTTGTGATTGTAACCACTTTATTAGGCTAAGAACATTTGTAGTTTTTTGGCCAGGCTGGGCATCAGCCATCACTCCAAATCCCAAAGTCATTCATTTATCCTCACATAGAACAGAGGATTTTAAGATGCAACGTGCTGCTCCACTGAACAAACAAGACTAAAAACATGTCTGTGTTTCTTTACATTTGTGGCTTTATGATATTATAAACTCCGTGAGATGGGGCTCTATGAAGTAGACAAAGGCCATCCTGAGCACTTTGAATAGTCTTACCTCAACCTCTGCCGTCTGAACCGGCTGTCCCAACATCAGATACGCAGCTCAACGTGTAAAGTAAAACTGCCATTCATTAGGTAACAGTGCAGCATTCCTTTTCAAGAACGGAAATCTGCTTCCTGAATTGGCTGAACTAAACGTGAATGGATGTTGACCCTGGTCTCGGCTACAGCTGTCGGCCCACTGTCTGCTCCGTACAGCTGTTCAAACACGGTGATGTAACGTTGAGCAGACAACACAATAAATACCAGTGAGAGTAACCATTAGATCACCAGCAGACAGAGTTAGGGTTCACCCACAGTAGCTCACAGTGGTCATTGTCCTGTGAGAAACACACTTACAAGGTGGTTTGTGATTAGTCCCTTAAGGTGGCTAATTTAAACGTAATTAAACCCAGAGGGAAATTTCTGGTTACTGGCAGCAGTAATAAAATAATGAAAGGAAATGTACAGTTCGGACGTCCAGCAGGCTCCCTGACAAAAGCTTCCCCCTTCATCGTTTACATTAAAACTTTTACATTAAGTTTTAAAATAAATCCACTGAGGATATCAGTGTAATTAATAAATAGGCTAAACAAATCCATACAGTATAAAATAAGATAAAGGACATTAAACAGTAGTATGCTATGTTATGTAGATTTTTATGTTTTAATGAGCTTGCTTGATGGATTAGTTGTAAAGTTGATATGTCCACTGACAGAAAATTACTCAGCAACAATTTGATGGACTAATCATTTAATTTAATTTTATGTTATTTACTGAGGGGGAAAAAAGAAGCTCATGATTTGTTGGGTCAGGGTTCTCAAATGTTTCTCTCCAGAGCTGAAATGATTAGTTGTTTAATGTATTGCCCCGATTGACAGAAAATTACTCAAGACATTTAGAGACGCATGGGCCCCAAGACCAAAAGATTAATTGAGAAAATAACTGTTAGTCAAACATGAAAATATTGGTTTGTTGCAGCCTTACTTCTCACTGTTACAGTATAAACTGAATATGTTTATAAAAATAATTGTTTTTGGCCGATAGATTGATTAGTTAATGGAAAGAAAATGCATTTCCTATTATTTTGATGAGCAATTGATTGTTTGAGCAAAATGCTAAAATTTCACTTATCTTTCAGTATCTGTTAACTTGTGTGTGTGTCTGTTTGTGTGTGTGTCTGTGTGTTTGTGTGTGTGTGTGCACACATGCACGCTTAGGTGTGTGGGCTGACCGACTGTTGTTTGTCAGCCGTAACTACCCATCAGCTGTGTCATCATGCTCTCCTTGTTGGCTCATGGCGGCTGTGTCTTATCTGCAGGGCCCAGCTGGAGAGTGAGAAGAAGAAGAGGGAGGCCATCGAGAAAGAGAAGGAGCAGATGGAGCGAGAGAAGCAGGATCTGATGATGAGGCTGTACCAGGTTGAGGAGAAGACCAAGAAGGCAGAGAAAGGTGAGGGGTGGTGTGTCTGTGTACATGTGATCATGCTGGCAGGTGAACACGAGGTGAACAGGTCATGTATACAGGTTGTTTTGAAAACAACATGGAAGATTTGAATGTGACCCAAAACAACGCTCATCTGTTAATAACTTTAGCTGTAATGTAATCTGTATATACAGTTTGAATGAAGCCTTGTGATTTTCCATTTTATTCAATGTCCAAACCAGAAAAACAAAAATGTCCTGTGAGGCCCCGCTCTTCACTTCTAGTTTGACCAGTTTTTGCTGTGACGTCTCATCTACAAGCAGTAAAACAGAAACCAGCTGGATTTTTTAAAATCTGGCTGTAGGGAGAACTTACTGTTGACAAAATCACACACAGTAAGCTTTCACTCTAAAAGATGATGATGTGACTCTCTAGTAATCATAAATAAGTTCCCTGCTCATAAATAAAAGATCTGCAGTGTTTTTAAACGCTTTAAGCACCAGCTGATTAGTACTGATTGGTTCGACACCCTGAATAATACAAGTAAGACTAAGTTTACACAGTCATATAAATAGATGATTAATACATACTCAACCTAGAACATCATCTCCATTCACTGTCTCACTGCACTATTTCTCTGTTGCGTTAAAGACAAGATATTGGAGATACTATTTAGGCCTCTGTGATAGTGATAGCCATGATCATTTTCCAAGCCATTTTCATTAATGCACCAAGTCAGGGGGAACATCTGGTGGTCAACGGTAACTGTAACCTCAGAAAGTACATTTTTTTGGCCACTAGTTATGGATTATGAACCCAACGTACATGTATGAGTCCATCCTCCTCACTTTCTCTCCCTGGATGACACCCAGTACAGGGGCTTCTGTTCCTCTGGTAGTCCACCACAAGCTTACTGGTTTTGCTGATACTGAGCTTCAGCTGATTGTCACTGCACCGTGCGATCAAGCTCTGCATCAGTCCTCTGATACTGATATTCTGTATTTTTATTATTTTTCTTAAACCCTGTCAAAATATCAAAACTAACAATGAACTTTTTTGTCTTGTTGCCATGAATACTGCAAACACTAAATCTATTTTAATCTTAATTTAATTAGTTCCCATTAAATAAACAATTTACTGCTTGTGAGGTAATGTTTTGATCTTTGTTAACAATAAGAAGAATATCAAATAATGCCAGCCTCATTATTTAAAATGGAGAGAGCACATTGTAGTTTAATCTTAAGTTTAATTAAGGTATTTATAGTTAATATCATGAAATGGCTAGAAAATCAGTATTTTTCCTTTACATGTTTATAGCTGTGAGCAGTAAAAAAGAAACTGCCTGTACATAAAGCATTTGTTTCATGTCTCTCTCTCTCTCCCTCTTTAATTTAGACCTGCAGGACCAGCTCCAGAGAGCCATGATGCTGGAGCAGGAGCGGAGGAGAGCCGAGGAGGAGGCGGCTCGTCTGGAGGCAGAGCGTCAGGCTGCCCTGCTGGCTAAAGAGGAGCTGGCTCGCCAGGCCGAGGACCAGAAGAAGGGTCAGGAGCAGCTGGTCAGTGTTTTAGGACACTTAGTGCAGTTTGTCAGTGACTTTAAACCATCCAACAACCTCAAATTTACCAACAGCTGTTACTGATTCATTTAAACTTTTACAACACAAAAGTGTCTCTAGGGGCACCACATGTGCATAAAGATTTGCATTCTCTTTAAATAAGGAGGAAAATCAAGCTGGTCCATTCAGCAGAAATCTGAAAAGTTGGTTCCATGATTGCAAGATAAGATAAATTAAAACCTTTTCCCAGCTGTTACTTCGTCCAGGTCTGTAGCAGGCACTCTGTAGGGTGGTGTATTCAGCAGTGCCTGGCTCCAAACAAAACCACTGTGTAGTGTCCAGTTGGACCACACCCCGTTCCTTCAGACTAACCGCCCCCCTCACCCTGAGCTCAGCTGTAGACCACCCACAACACTGCTTCCCCCTTTCTCTGTAACAGACTGGACAGTAAAAGGTTCCTGCTCCACATTGAGACAGACACCTGCTGCGACACATTTTATACTTAAACCCTATTAAGACACTTGTGCAGAGGATTAAGTCTCCGCTGACACAAGAGATATGTGAGACGTGAGAGTCGTGTTACCAACATGTTTTAAGTGTTTGAAATCATGTAATTTATTAATGATAGCACACCGTGTCTTTGTTTTCCTCTCACATAACAATTTTCACAGCTGAGAGGAGCGTGCTCAATGTCTTCACGGCTCGCACAGACACACTGTAGAGCTAAAGCAGGTGTAGTGTTTAGCACTGAGCCTCCGGTTAGTTCAGTCTGGTGAAAGACAAGCTGCTCACATTTTTGCGGTGGTCAGAAGGAATGTACCACAACACCCACAGAGTCTGCTTACGTTTAATCAGGCAGCTCTCCTCTACTGCTGATGTTTTACTGACAACTAGGAAAGCCTGAAAGATGCTCTAAAGATGACTGAACTATCAAAAAAAATTATTTAAACTTTTTTGGGGAAGTGCCATGATTCAAACAGGCTTTCAGTCAAGCATCTGCCACCTGTTGTTTACAGAGATTTTTAGCTCAGACAAGAAATGTTGTTTTAACTTCACAGTTATAAATAACATTATCTTGAAGATAACAGTAATCTTTTAAGAAATGTTTTCCTGTTAGTTTCTCTTCCTGCTGTCAAGCAGCAATTTAACAGTGATTGATTAGTACAGTGAATTCAGAGTGTCAATTTACAAAGTATATTATAATATTATATTATAATATGTGATGCCTGCTTGAAAATTCAAAATATCACAACAACTTTGTTTTCCTTTACGCTTGGCTGAGGTGGAAAAGTTGTAAAAGTGTACAATAAAAGCCAAATGTGACAAAGTGCAATGGAAACTGAACTGAGAATTAGCAATGAGGAGACTACAACAATTCTCAAATGAATCACACTGTTGCCCCACCAGATGTTTATCTCGATGAACGAATATTTGCACAACAAAAATCTCTTTTGTCACAATTACACAACACATGTGCTTTAGTTTTTGTTTTTCTTTCTCTTTGCTGTACTACTCCAGTCTTTCTTTTAAAAAAGACTTTGACCTCAGGTAAACTACCTGATTAAATAAAGTTGGTATATCTTCATCCTCCTCTAAAAAAGTTTCTCCTGATATCTTGTATCAGGCTGCAGAGCTGGCAGAGCACACAGCCAGGATCAACCTGCTGGAGGATGCCAAGAGACGCAAGGAGGAGGAGGCCGACACATGGCAGCTCAGGGTGAGAGCTTCAACTGAGGGCAAACTGTGGTGTTCAGTATACTGAGGCCTTCAGCCAACATTAGATAACACTCTTTCTCTGCTACCCTAACTTGCAAAACTATCTGATAAACAAGAAAAGATGAAACAACATGTGGGTGTGACCGGGAGTGAGAACAAATCAGGTTTTGTTCCACAGTTCAGAGACAAAGAAGAGTAAACTGATCTTCTGTTACTGATTCTTCTGTCCTCTACAGGCCAGGGAGGCTCAGGATGATCTGATGAAGACCAAGGAGGAGCTACACATGGTGATGATGGCGCCCCCGCCACCCCCACCTCCCCCCATGTACGACCACATTGACGACAACAGTGACAATGAGGAGAACACCAGCACGCACAGCGCCGACCTGCAGACCGGAGGCATCAATGACCACCGCAAAGAGGAGGATCGCATGACTGAGGCTGAGAAGAATCAACGCGTCCAGCAGCAGCTGGAGGTGAGCACAGCATGATCTGAGGCGCAGAACGTTAACACCTCGCAGCGTCAGTCATCCTCAAGATGAGGAGACACCATTACATTCATTCCATGTGATATCTGTCACTGTAGCCTTTTCACAGCTGTAGGCTGGTCAAGAGATGCAATGAAGCACATAACTGAATCAGTATTTGTTTATTTTCTGGTGTCACAAAGAAATAACTGATTATACGAATCAACAGTCAAGACTGGACACAAGTTGGACCTGTTGTACATTATCAGGCCGAAACAGGAGAAGGAAAATTCATTTTATGCTGTAATATTAGAGGAGGATTTTTGCTGTGTGGTTCATCATACACTTGTTTAACATCTTTTCATTTTCTGATGTATGAAGGATCATCCTCTGTACTCATGTGCTGACATGCTCACTTGTTACCATGGTTACCAGATAGTTTCTCTCTTTTTTTTGCATAAATATAAGGTGTACTTCAATTACACACATCAGGTTGTCTCTTTATAACAATTCATAATAACAAATGGATAACAGCAGCTTAGCTTAGGGTTGGCGTCTGCATGGAAGGCACCTCCTTTTCAGGCGGGTTCTGTTTGTTGCTCAAATGAACTGAATTAAAAGGCGAATACGCTGCAGTCGGTTTGAACCAAACCCAACAGGTTAGGTGAGCATACACCCTTATTTCTCCCTGAATTACCGCTGCACACCCAGTTTGACATCAGTCTGACGCGTTCTCACCATTACCCATCCTGGGATGGGTCTGCTTCTTTTGAGTTTGATATTTTCTCATCAGGTGCTCCAGCATATGAAATTTGCTACCATGGACTACAGTTTCTGACCATGACACCTCAATTATCCCTCTGTGAATCTGTTGTATTTTCTATGGCATGCGCACTACTTTTTCTGCTAAAAATTCCACAATGTAACACCCGTCCAAAGTGAACTGTTCACTACAGAGTAAACTGTCATATTGGGAGGGGTGAACGAGGCAGTGTGGTGGGATTTTCATACTAGAATTGTATTAATGAAAGTGTGGCTGTTGTTGGGTTTGTTAAAAGTTTGATCTCACGCCTCCTCTCCTCCTCTGCCCCTCAGGCCTTGACGTCAGAGCTGGCTCACGCACGTGACGAATCCAAGAACACCCGAAACGACATCCTTCACAGTGAGAACCTCATCGCTGGCCGAGACAAGTACAAGACCCTGCGGCAGATCCGGCAGGGCAACACCAAGCAGAGGATTGACGAGTTCGAGGCCTTATAAAAAGGAAAAAAAAAAAAAAGCCACTCACCCTTTCTGAATGGTCACTACATCTCGCTACCCGGCTGACGCACACAAGCACACACAAACTTACAGCACACATCAGTTGCAGAATAAACTGGAGCAGTATAAAGCGCAGCAGGAGCAGCACTTACACAGAGACGCACTCCTGTTGTGAGTTTCTCTGGCCGTTTGCGAATCCTTTGAAAAAAACTTAGTGCCAAAACCTTTCCCTTCTTAGTGTTTCACAACTTGTGTATTTGAATGTGTGTAATTTGATCAGCTCAGACCAAATCATCGCTTTTTTCATCCAGAGGTGCGGTGAAGTAGCGGGAGTAGCCAAATTTTATTATTATTTCATGATGTGAACATACAATATGTAATCAAAGCCTCGCTTCTTTTTGACGTCTGTCATTTGTTGTGTGGGAAGAAAAGGACAGTTTGTCGTATTATAGCGACCACTCAGAAAGGGGAAAACAGTATAAGCAGGAAAATGTTTGTTATATTTGAACACTTCCATTTATGTTTAATATTGCTATGAAGTAGCTTAAATTCATGCCTAGTTTGATATTTATACTGTATATGGGACATTAAAAAGGGTATTTCACCTTGGTTTGTATATTTTTGCTATCTACTAATGATAATAAAAAAACATTTAATATGTTTTAAAGGTTTTATATATTGACCAAAATAATAGCAGTCTTATGTTAAAATGTTTTCCTTTAGATCACTAAATTAAAGAGATTTAATTGTAAATTATTATTATTTTTTACTGTAGGAAATATCCAGCTGCATGCCATTAAATCATTTAAAGAGATCGCTATCTTTCTAGGTACTTTTGATTAGTTTTATTATTTTTTTTGTTGTGCAGTTCACAGCATGCTTTGGAGGAACGTCTTATCTTCAGAGCATTGTGTTGACTGGGACACTTAAGTTTAATATGTTTTAATATGTGTCTATGTCTCTGTTCTGTGTCATGTCGCTGTTGAGTGAGAGATGAGCACGTGTTGTGTGCTTTTACCCTCCCAAGTGGCCTTTCTTTCTGGCTGTCCCTCCGCGGGGTTCAGTCCCAGACAGTTGGTCCTCACTTCTTAGCCAAGGTCCTTAGGCTGAAAAAAACAAAAATAAAAGATGGATGTAACTTTGAAAGCCTTTAGTTCTTTTAGTGTTAGACCTCAACTGAGGTTCAAATGAGGGTTGAGGTGAACTTTTGAGAGTTTCTTATTTTGCAGCTTGGTCACAGTGGACTGACAGTATGACACCAACATCTCCCTCTCCTCTCTCTGGATGTGGACTAGAGTAGCATCTACTGACATTGTAAAGGAAACACACAGTTCTGCTGGCCTTTGTATATGAGCAGGATTTTATAATGAGGTGTTCAACATATTGGCAATAAAGAAAAGTCAATGATTACACATGAGCGTGTTTTTATTGTGTATACTGTGTGGATCTTCAGCCCCTTCCTTCCCATGAAAGATTAATTTTGGTGTTTTTCAATATATTAGTCCTAACTGAAATATCTCAGCTACTATTGGAAGGATTGCCTTGAAGTTTTCTGCAGACATTCATGTTCCCCAGATGATGAATCTTAATCACTTTGGTGGTCCTCTGATTTTGTTTAGCACCACCAGTGGATCAAAGTTTTCAGTTCTTCTGTGAATGTCTCAATATCTATTAGGTGGACTGGTACAGACTTGATTCATGATTCCAAGAGGATGAAGCTTGCTGAACTTTGGAGATCGTCTGACTTTTCCTCCAGTGCCACCATGAGGTTCAAATATGTGTTTTTTGAGTGAAATGTTCTGATAAACTATTGGATGGATTGCTATGAAATACAAATTCACATATTCATCTTACCCTGAGGATGAACTTTCATAACTGGTGATTCCTTAACCTTTCATGTCGCGCCACCATCAGGTCAAAATTTCAGTTCGTCCAATACTTTGGTGAACAACCAAATATCTACAAAACTGTTGACATTCCCATCAGGTGAATGTGGTAAACATTATACCTGCTAAACATCAACACATTGATTACTGTTAGCATGCTGGTGTGATCATTTAGCTCAAAGCACTGCTGTCTCTAAATACAGGCTCACAGAGCTCATAGTGGGTGTAGTCTTGTGGGATATTCCACCATCACATGGGGGTGAGATGTGTGGGTGTTCACATACGTATGGCCATGTAGTGAGTTTGAGAACAGATGGATGCTTTGGTTTTGATTAATAAATGATTAATAAGTTTGACAGCACCTTACTGTGTTCATGAAACTAGTTTACAGTATAAACTACAGAGTGGAGGAAGAAGTACTCAAACCTTTCACTAATGTCAAAGTAGCAGGTAGCAGTACCACAATGTAAAAATTCTGTTACGAGTAAAATCTCTGCATTCAAAATCTGCATTCAAGTGAAAGCACAAAAAAAATCAGCATCAAAAATAACTTAGAGTAGTGTAAGTATATACTGCTGTGTAGTCTATAGTAACACATCATGAGTTTGATTTGGGATTAATGATCTGAAGTAACTGATGTCAAATAAATGTAATTGCAGCAGCAAGTGTCATGGAGTAGAAGTATAAAGCAGTATAAAATGGAAATACTTCAATACTGTATTAAAGTACTTTACTTGAGTAAATGTACTCAGTTACTTTCCCACACCGCTAACACAGCGCGTTTAAGCGCTGAGTCTGTCGATGTCGTCATGTTCTCATGACGTTGACGTGTCAGGCTGACGTCACGTTGTTGGTCGATGGTCACCATGGTGACCCAGGAGATGACGGGTTAACCGAACATTCCAGGTCAGTGACATCACCACTCCTTCTTCTTCGTGGCTCTGAGGCGGAGCACTTCCTGTGGCGGACCGGGTGTGGCCCCAAATGTCATTTAGGAGTAATTTCATCCCGGCGTCTCTCCTACTAACTTCATTTGCATCGATGTTGAAGAGCTTCACTCAACATCTGGTGGAGGAAATTGAATTTGAAAGATGCTGCAGAGAAGCAGTAGTTTCAAACCGAACTGGAAGAAGAACATCATTTCTTCAAGGTAACACATATTTCAAGGCAGGGTGAAGAAATACTCTCTGACAAGAGAAAGTACTGTGTTTACATCCATCCATCCATCCATTTTCAACCGCTTGATCCGGGACCGGAGGCAGCAGTCTGAGCAGAGATGCCCAGACTTCCCTCACCCCAGACACTTCCTCCAGCTCACTTCCTCCAGGGGACCCCGAGGCGTTCCCAGGCCAGCTGAGAGACATAGTCTCTCCAGCGTGTTGTGTTTACATTTGAATTTAAAAATCAAAACATGCTTGCATGCATGCAAAAAACAAAAAAACAAAAAGAGGAGTATAAACATATTGAAATTCTCAAGTAAAGTATATGTATCTCAAATTGTACTCAAATATTTTTTGAGTATTTATTTACTTTTCACCACTAGTTCTAAACTATTTATTACATCCTGCTTATGAGAGTAAAATAAGTGGGGTCACAAACACCAGATTTCTCTCTGAGCTTTCAGCCTTGTGTCCTGGCCTTCATCAGCAGATGGAGCTGGGATTAAATGGTTAATAGAGAAGGAGTTATTTAGGAGATGGACAGCGGTTTAACAGAAAGTTACTTTTATTTTAAGGTAATATCTGATGGTATGTTCTTCCTGTTTTTTAAAAATATAAGTTTTTAAGAGTGTAAAAAAGTGGAGGGGTCCTAAACTGCCTTATAGCCCTAGAGATGTCCCCTCTGTCCCCCCTGGGGTCCTTCAGGGTGGGGGGGCCACAGCTCCAGGTTCAGGGAGCCATCCTGCAGACTCTCTGTCAAACAGCCCGGTCTCACCCTCAGAAATTGGTGTCATCCCAGAGTCAGACACCTAAACAGAGCACACACACACACACACACACACACACACACACATAGCTGTATCAACACACCCTCATTCCTATTAAACACTTACACTCTTAAATGCATTCATAGACACACACCAGAACACACATAACACACCTCGCAGGCCTGCAGACACTGAAACACACAAACAAAGAGACACGCTGGGCCACAATGAGGCGTATTTACTCTCTGACGCAGGTGTTCTGACCAGTGTTTGCATTAATGGGAAGGTGTTTGGCGCCTTTGATAAGGACAGTTAGTCAATCGTTTCTTCTTCTTCTTTCTTCTGACCTCTAGTGCTGCAATAAAAGAACTGAGAGCTGACCGAAGCCTGCTGCTGTGTTTTATTCCTGTTAAACACAGTTCAGTTCATGAGGTAGTTCTTAAACGTTTATTCATAGTTTTTATCTGTAAAGCACACAGATAAAAATGAATGTTATTTTTGAACGCATTAGGTCATGTGATAACCTCACCTGAAACTGCAGCATGATCTACCAGAATCATTTGGGGAAGTAAACAAGATGTTTTCACCACTAAAATCTACAGTGTTCTTCTTATATTTAATAGCTGATGTGTTTTAAGAGCTGTGGAATTACTTAGTAGAGTGAATTCTTAAATCGAGTTTATCCGTGAAGGTCAATATCACACACATCAGTGCATCCCAGCTTAACCCTGGAATATTTGTGTTTTATTTAACATTAAAACATGTAATGCTCCGAATGGTTTGAAAAAGTAATAATGAAAAATAATAAATAAAGAAAAAACAAAGCAAGTTAAACAAAAGGCTGCTTTCATTTCCTCCCAAAAACTGACAATACATTAGTGTTTTTGTGCATCCATCATCTACTCTCAAGATTTGATTCAAATTTAAGGATGACTAACAGACGGTTTTGTCAGGTGCAAATGCAGGAATATTATAATTAAATAATAAATACAATATATTGACATTAAATTATGTGGCGAACAGACAGACGTCTGTCTTTGTCTTGCAGACATTTGAGGGAGTTGAGTTGCATGGGCTCGCCCTGGTTGTTGGAGCTGAGGGAGACTCTGACCAGCAGGTCTCCTCCGTCCTGCTCCACAGCGCCACCTTCTGGATTCTCAGCCTGATTGACACAAAAAAACACAAGAAGGAAATAAGCTCAGACTCCAAACAACGATCCATCGGATGACTTTGGAGACCTAATATGTTCAATATGAATAAAAACAAACATAAATACAAACTAAAAATATAAAACAACCACGAAACTAATCAAACCCATCTTGGAACAATAACAACATTTATTACAGTTTGTACTTTAAAACTTGAAATCTCCTTTGTCCTTTTCTGTGGCTTTGGTCTGACTGTCACATGACTTCTCTGTCTCTCTTGATTAAGAAAGACTATGTTATTAAAAAATGGCATTATTAACTGAAATGGTCATTATGAAAATGGAAATAAACTTTGTAAAAAGAATATTTTGATATGAAAACTGCTGGAGTGAAATAAAAATGACCTGCTATAAACTATAACTGTGACAAGAAGAAATATTACACAATTTCTTTTTATAATAATGAGCATTTTTTAAAATGTCATGGTTATACTTTGTGGTTTGTCTGCATTTGTTCAGTATGGTTGTTTATTTCATAATGCCTTTATTCATAGAAGTAGTAGCCTTCCTCAGCTCTGTTTTACCTTTGGACACAGCGGGTACCAGTTGAAGCACTGGGAGGCCCTGTCCTCAAACCTCCAGCCGTCCAGTGGGATGAGGACCTCACCGAGAAACACCTTCCTTTTCAGGGTTCCTGAATGCCACACAGAGGCCTGCAGTCTCTTTCCAAACAGCAGGTGGCGCTCTATGTGATACTGTCAAAGAACAGACAAAGAATATAATTAGTCCAGTTCAAGCATCACAGGATGACAAACTGACTGTCGTAACAGCTGAAGTAAAGAGATTTTTAGTTTTACCCTCAAAACTTCATTATAAACCGGATCAGTTGTGTTTTTCTTGACTGCTGTCTTCATTTTCACGCTCTTCTCTGGCAGCACGTACAGTTTGACGTACCTGCACAAGGAAATGTCACACACAGGATGCTGAGGTCTTGAAGGAGAATCACACGATAAAAATGGGGTCATACTGTTGATCATTTATAATGCGTCAATATTCATTTTACTTACGGGTGGCACTTTCTCTTCTTGGTGTCGCCATAGACGAGATTTCTGCAGGCGCCGACCGTGATCTCCAGACAGGTGGCATTGGTGTTGTAGGCCACTGCCAGCTCCAGCTCTCCAGCCACGCTGAGGCCCTCAAAGAGGCTGCAGTCTGTGCTGATGCTGCTGTTACTGCCCTGAGGAGGTAAAAAACAGGCTGTAGCTCACAGCTCATAGATCACAGGGTCTGCTAGGCCTGTCGGGTTCAGAAAATGACTCAGCTCTTTGTCTCTGAGAGAGCTGATGAATATGCAAGTACAGACTGTGTCACCAATGCTTCAGACTCTAGAACAGATTCTCTGGCATATCCAGAAACTTTCAAGTATTTTTTCAAGCTACTCCCCAGGTATCGAGATTTTCATCATGTACAGAATGTACAGAAAAGGGTGGCTTGTGAACTGTGAGGCTGAAATGATTACAATTGTGTTACAGGATGTTGCTTGGGGATTTTTTTTTTTTTTTGCTCATCATCAGCTTCTACTTACTGTCTTTCCTCCAGAGTACTCAGAACCAAAAGACGTCTCTTCTTCCGCCCCGGTGGAGCAGCTCTCGTGATCGCTGTCTTTGCTTTTCTTGAACAAGTTTGGGAGACTTGGGCCTTTGACAAGCTTAAAAAAAAACAAGGAGGAGAATTTCTTTAATGAGCTGTTAAAGTAATTTCTTCTTATCACCAGTAGGGGCTGTTGAAGATCTTACATTGGCCTTGTTCAGTAGTTGATTCATTGGATCATTTGCATTGCAAAGATTTTCAGAGAAGTCCACTCAGTCTAAACACACATGCAACAGCTGACCCTGGCTGTGTTAGTTGCATCTGCTGGATCTTAAGTCTTGTTGGCCAGAAAAGGTGGAAACATTGTTTTTTTGTTTTTTTTTTGTCTTCAGCCTTCTTCAGCTCAATGACTTTTGCTGAATGCATGTAGCCAAGCGTCACTTACCATGGTGGATTTGTTGATGTTGGTGTCCGACATGCTCTTTTGGCTGCTGTAGTTGAAGCGTGGCTGTCCCTGGTTGTTGTTGACCATCAGCAGGTCTGCTCGGACATCGTTTTGGGAAGAGGAAATCTCTGCATTAAGAAAACAGAAGTCAGTAAATCAGAGGTGGAGAAAGTACTCAGATCCTTTACATAGGTAAAATAAGTGTATTACTTAAGTTATACAAAAAAGGGGAAAAAAACTTTTAGAAGAAGAAGATTTGCCCACAATCAGGACAACTTTCTTATTAACTCAGGACTATGTTTGGTATCAAAGGGGTTTGCTCGGGTTTTTTTTGCAATGCATGCAACATGTAGTTGCTATCTCTGCCGCTCATCCTGTGCAACTTCTGCTGATGCATTGAGGATAATGAGGTAAGTAGTATTGCATCACAGGCGGATTTCCTTTGTGGTTATTACTGTGTGTACATTCACCTCGTCTGATTATTTTGTGATATAGCCCAGAGCACGTCCTGCCTCAAATTCTGAAGCAAACTTTTTATACACTGGTAAGTTTTTTTAGTTAAATGTTTTGTCGTTTAAGAAAAAATCTAAGAAAAGATGTTTAATGATGCATTCACTTACTTCTAATGTGACTGGTGAAGGAAAGCATTAGATTCTCCATAGATTTGGTAAAAGGTTTGGAGTTCTTAAAGTCCTGCAGATGAAAACACATTAATTAGCACTCAGTTCATGCATTTCATACTTTAACTGTGAAATCATACAGGACAGATGTCGGGATCTTACCCCAGATCTGCTCAGAAACTGATAATCCATGTGGGGTGGAGGTGTGGGAGGCACCACTGATATATGACTGTGAAAAAACCCCAGAAAAAAAACATGTTACTTTTTGTTTAACTGTATTCATTTAACAAAGCTACAAAGCTACAAACATTCAAAATAACCATGTTAAGACCCCTCATACCTCAGCACATTGTAGGTCTTTAACAGTTTGTCCCCAACCGTCTCATATTTGTCTGTAAGGGACACAAATATTATGAATGACACATCAGTTGTAAGTTCACAGTGACACTGAATATCAGCATAACTGTTAAATTAAAGTCTCTTGTGTGGCCAAATTTGACACAGGTGGAATTAATAAGATTTAAAAACACAAGAAGCCTTCAAACGTCCTTTCTGGTCCTAGACCTACACACACAATTAAATATTACCATCTGCCTCTTATGACAACACTATAAAGTGATAATACTGAATAATTCACAAACTTGTTTAAAGCTATATAAAGCTATTAGTTTAAAAAAATACAGTTTGGATCATCCATATTTTATTCATCGATGTAGTTACACTGTGTGATGTCGAGGGAGTATCAATAATGAATAGCAGTGAATTTACAGGTAGTCTTAGTATTGTAGACAAACCTGTGGTGGTTGAAAACTTCCGTGCCCTCTCCTCTAAGAACCACTCCCCAGACCTGATCTTCACATCTCTGTGAGGAAGAAAACAGTGTCATCAGCAGGTGGTTGAATAGATTTTTATTTGGGATATTTTGTGCTCACGTTTGAGAGAATTGACTGATATTTCCTTTATATGACGCCTGCAATAACGAACTGTTGCATACAGAAGATACAGAGGCAACATAATCGTTCATTTGGAGTAGAGGCTGAAGAATGTAAATCCAATATTCGCTCTGTTTTTGGTCTCCATCACCTACTGAGGGAAATATCTGTCTCTTCGGCTGCTAAATGCTCCACTGTGTTCACTAGTCAGACTCTAATTGTGCCTGCCTGCTGTTTGGTGCTGAGCAGGTAGTGTACTGTGGGTGTTAAAGAGCTGAAAGCAGCTGCCTGATATGGCTAAAAACAAGATATGAGAACAGTGTGAGTGAAGCAAAGCAGTGACGCTGTGGCCAAACAGCTAAACATAGAGACTCTCTACAAAGCTCTGCAAAGTTCAGATGGTAATTCTAAAGGTTTGTCATCAGGAGCGACAACCTTCACACTGTTATCTGATACACTGTAATTCTAAAAATACAGATTACAAATGAAGTGAAAGCAGGTGGTTGAGCTCTCTACTACACCTGTAGGCGTGGCAGACCGTGCACTTCCAGCTCGCCGCTCCGACGCCCACGCGGCACCTGCTGCAGATCCGGTGGCTGCAGCCGCAGCAGACTGCGCCCGAGTTCCAGAACTTTCCCAGCGGCCTCTGGCAGCGGGCGCAGGTCCGCTCGCCGTACTGCCGCGCAAAACTCTTCGCTCCTCTCCTCCGAAGCTCCTGGAGCTCATGCTTCATCCTCCTGATGTGAAGATGGAGAGAATCACAGACACCTTTAACTACCACTGGTAAACCTATTTCCACAGACTTTCAGTCAATGTGCAAAGTGTTTAACATCCTTTCTTTGGAAGTCAATATCTATATTATAAAACAAACTGAAAGCCACAATGAGAGCTTTATGAGACGCTTTAGGTTGCAGAAAAAACATCATGATAGCATGATACCGGGTGCTGTGACGGTATCACAGCACCCTTTCCAGCATCACTTTGCCAAATGTGTCTATGAACATAACTCACCTTATCCTGTCCTCCTCAATGATGCGCAGCTGTTTGTCTCTCTGAAGAACCTCCAGGACTTTTTCTCTCTCCAAAGCTTGAAGTGAACTCAGATCCATTTCTGTTCAACGGCAGTCTCTGATCATCCGTCAGCCTCACTGGTTCTCTTCTCTCTGTCTCTCTTCCTCTCTGCTGCACTGTTTTCTTTCTGTTCCTGTCTGCTCCTCCCCTCCTCTCTTTGACCCTCCCTCTTTACTCCCTTTACTCCCTCCTCCTCTTTAGTCTTTAGAGCTGAAAGAGTAAATAAATAAATGAATAAATAAATAAATACATAAAGGCAAGATAGTTTGATCCTCCTTTTCCTGATCCTGATCTCCATGGAGATCCACGTCAGAGCCACATATAGCCCTCCTGAGAAGACACAGCTATGTTGTCGTGTTTTCCACTTGGATGATTTCATTTCACTGTCTTCCTCGACAAGTGTGGAAATACCCTCTTTAAATATTCGTTTCTCTAAATTACTAGAATTACTAAGTCTGCTTCCTGATGACGCAGATACTTTCTCAGCAAGAGAGCCGCTCAGAGCAAGGACCTGATGAGATGTGAAACCGAAACACACTATCTTTGTAGTAGTGGCAGTATTTTAAGCTCTAAAATCTGATTTGGTCCATTCATGTCCTCGTCCTTCCCTGTGGTGTCCATACATTT
Source organism: Scortum barcoo (assembly GCA_023238725.1). NCBI lineage: Eukaryota > Metazoa > Chordata > Actinopteri > Centrarchiformes > Terapontidae > Scortum > Scortum barcoo. Next base: position 8,753,040 of record CM041543.1, on the reverse strand, counting down.
TTTTTTTCTCACCCCAGTATTCAACCCCTCTCTTGGCTTCCTGTGGTGCAGGAAGCGCAGTGATGCTTCACTGATGGCAGGGCTGCAAAACAAACCAAATGCCAACTCCTGCATTATTGATGGCTGACACAGGTGTGTGTTCTAGTTTCCTTTTTTTTCTCTCTCTTTTTCTTTCCAGGTCAGTAGACTTACTCAAAACTCATTCAAACAGCTAAACATCCATTTCAAAAAGGAAAGTCATCACCTGGAGCTCAACATTATGTGAATAAAGATTTTCATCTTCTTCATCTTCTTCATCCGCTTCGGTCCGGGACCGGGTCGCGGAGGCAGCAATCTGAGCAGAGATGCCCAGACTTCCCTCACCCCAGACACTTCCTCCAGCTCTTCCGGTTCCCAGGGGACTCCCAGGCCAGCCGAGACATGAGACAGTAGTCCTGGGTCTTCCCAGGGCCTCCTCCCGGTGGGAGGCCAGCCTGAGAGGACATGCTCCAGCGTTCCTGGGTCTTCCCCGAGGCCTCCAGGGGGCATCCTCGGTGGCGATCATCAGATGCCTAACACCTCCCTAGCTGAGGCGTCCTAGTCAGGCAAGGCCCAGCCACCTCAGGGAAAACTTACTCCCTCGAGTGAAGGAGCCTCAGGCTCTCTCACCTCCTAGTCCTCCCGAAGGGCCGACCACCCCTCTCTCTAAGGGAGCGCCCATTGGAGGAAACTCATTTTGCCGTTAGCTTAGTCATTACCCAAGTAAAAGGTGACTGGAGATGGGGGTACCCGACAACACGCTGCACCCTTCTTCACCGCCTGTCACCACTTACGCTCTCTTTCTGCACCTCACTTTCGCTCACTCGTGAACAAGACCCCGAGATACTTGAACTCCTCCACTTGAGGCCTCTCCACCCACCTGGAAGGGCTGCCACCCTTTTCCGGTCGAGAACCAAGGCCTGATTTGGAGGTGCTGATTCTCATCCCATTCACACACCGGCTGCATCACAAACCGCTCCAGTGTTTGCAAAAATGAAGCCATCCTAAAAAAGCAGAGATGAAATCCTGTGGTACCCAAACCATCAGGACTCCCTCCGGCCCCTGGCTAAAAGCAGAGATGAAATCCTGTCCTGCCAGAAATCCATCCCAAACCGATTATGAACATAAAAATGGGATGCCAAAATGGGCGAACCCAGGACCGCTGACAAAGGGCAGCCTTACTGCCGGAGTCCAACATGCACTGGGAACAGGTCTGACTTACGGCCGGCAATGCTTAACCAAGCTCTCCTGCTCCGAACAGACCGGCTCCATCTGCCTTGCAAAGGCTGACCCCATACCTTCTCCAGCCAATACCACATAGCACTGGTTGGAATGCTCTCCAGCCACAGTCCACAAAGTGGACTGGTTGGGCAAACTCCCAGGTAAACCCTCCACGCACCCTGGGAGAGTATAAAGCACCCAAGATGTTCCTCCTGAATCAAGATTGGAGGGTATAGAGCCGAATTCTCCTCTCCATCAGTACCCTGGCGTAGACCTTCCCGGGGAGGCTGAGAAGTGTGATCCCCTGTAGTTGGAACACACTCTCCGGTCCCCCTTCTTGAGGGACCACCACCCAGTTTGCAGTTTGCCACCACACCAGAGGCACTGTCCCCAACCTCCATGCAATGTTGCAAAGGCGTGTCAGCCAAGACAGCCCCACAACATCCAGAGAGGTTTCAGGGCAAGATTTGAGGTTCCAAGGGCGGATCTCCATCCACCACCCAGCGCCTTGCTTTGGCTTGGGTGATGGACGAGGAGCTTACCACCTCAGAGACCCCAGCCTCCGCTTCCTTGGGTGATGGACCCCCACCTCAGAGACCCCAGCCTCCCCAGCCTCTGGGAAGGCAAGTTGAGGAGATCTTCCAGTGAGTTTTCCACCGTCCGACAACCCTGCACTGTCCCCGCCCAGGCGCCGGACGGTTGAGGTCAACAGCTCCCCACCTGCACTGTAAACAGTGTTGGCAAGTCTCTCGTACTGCTTCCCCCTTCTGAGGCGGTGGAGGCGCCGGACGGCCGTTTGCCAGAATCTCTTCGGGCCGAGTGTCCTCCTCCACCACCGGCCTCAGAACTCCTCCCAGGCCTCAAGTCCGGCCTTGCCATCTTCTTCATTTGGCCTCACCAACTCCTCCCAGACTTGGCCTGTCCAGGACCGTCCGGGCTGCGTCTTGCTTGGCCTGCCGGTAGGTACCTGGCCTGCCACGGCAGCACCCCTACTGTCAACGGACTCAGTCCCTTACCACAGGTCCAACATGGATCCCAGGCCTCCCAGGGAATTCAGTTGCCGCCATAGATCCCTTAAGAGGACAGAGAACATCGTCCACAATGCGAACCACACGCCTCCCTCGAGAATCTGTGAGAAGCTCGGAATCTGGAGGTGGGGGTACTCCCTGACAGAGGGCTCCAGGGCTGGCCAGGTTCCCAACTTCCTCCTCTGACCCTCACAATACGTTTGACAATCTGCCAGGTCTAACTTCCCCCTCTGCCAGCCAACTCACCACCAGGTGGTGATCAAGGGTTGACAACTCAGCCCCTCTCTTTACCCGATCCAGCTGTCCAACAAAGTGCCCAGGTCCAATTCTAAGGAAATGACAACAAAGTGATCCTCGGACCAACCTGCCAAGATGAACACCCTCACATGTGTTACAGGACAAAGTCAATCGACCTCCGTCCTAGGGTGTCACGCGTACTGATGTCCAGACACCACTCTGGTTATCTGTTGTTGCCTCGTTGAAGTCCCCCAGTACACCCCATCGGAGCACTAGCGCTGAAGTACCCCTCCAGACTCCAGGGATTCTCTGTACTGCTCCAAGTTCCCAGGCCCGTAACAAACAACAGCAAGAGACCTATCCCCAACCCGAAGGCGCAGGGAAGCGACCCTCTCGTTCACCGGAGTGAACTCCAACACATGGCGGCAGAGCTGGGGAGCTGGGATAAGCAAGCCCACACCAGCTCGCCGCCGCTCACCCTCCAGGGCAACTGAGGGTCCAGTGGAGGGTCCAGCCCCTCTCAGGAGCTGGGTTCCAGAGCCAGCTGGGTGAGGGTGAGCCCGAGAGCCCAAGCTATCTCAACATGCCGGTCTCAACCTCCCGCACAAGCTCAGGCTCCTTCCCCCCCAGCGAGGTGACATTCCATGTCCCTATTGCCAGAGTTTTGGTCCAGGGATTGGGTCGTCGAGGCCCCCCGCCACGACTGCTACCCAAACCACATTGCACCGGCCCCTCATGGACCTTCCTGCGGGTGGTGAGCCTACTGGAAGGCGGGCCCACGGCCCACGTCGCCATTTCGGGCTGAGCCCGGCTCCCGTGGGCAAAGACCCGGGGCCACCAGGGCGCCTTGCGAGCCCCAACCCCAGTGGCTCCAGGGTGGGGCCCCTGTAAGGATTTCCTATGTTCTTCTGTTCATGGGGCTGCCGCTCTTAATCCAGGGGATGATACCAGGGGCGTTCCCCCGATTCCTAGTTCATTCGGGCACACATGCTTAGTCACATACACTCTTAGTTTCCTTAGAGGCCCTGTCACCTGTTTGCCGCTGGGAGACCCTTGGGGCGTAATGCTATGTTCAAACATAGGACCTAGGACTAGGTGGGCATGGGCATCACACAGTAACCCCTCCACCTCTCAAGGAGGGGTGAATGGCGGTTCAAGGAGGGGTTTGACAAATGTAAATGCGACGTAAATGCCTGAAATGCTTTATTTTAGAGGTGTAGTTTGGTAGTTGGGGTAACACACCCCTTTGCGGGAGTTTGCTTAGCTTAGTGTAAAAACTGGAGATGGGGGTAACAACAAGCCTCGCTCTGACTACCAGCCTACCAGAGCCTCTAAAACTCACTGATAATCACATTAAACCTTGTTTGTTTAAGTCTTTACAAAAACTGCTGTGTACAAAAAGCGGTGGTTTGTGGTGGATGCTTAACTATCTGTTGGTGCAGCGCCTCTCTGCAGTCTCACTAGATGACAAGATTCAGGGATTACACAAACGAGACAAAACGTGTTAGTTTCAGTGTGTTCACAAGTTTGCCTTCTCAAGTGTAAAACCACTTTCCTCCTCAGTCTCACAAGATGACAAGATTCAGGGATTACACAAACGAGACAAAACGTGTTAGTTTCAGTGTGTTCACAAGTTTGATTCCAAGTGTAAAACCGTGTACTTTCCTCCTCAGTGGCAGACAAGTGAAGCCTGTTATGGGGAGTGCAGAGGAAGTGGCCTGTTGAATAAATGGATCCCAGTCCGTGTTGATAGATAAGAGCCGGTCCTTGTTACTATCCAGGGCTGGCCAGGAGACCAGAGAAAGCAATCAGCTGTCAACTGTAATTAGGCCTCGTGCCTCAGGAGACCAGAGACAGCAATCTGCTGTATAACTGTCCTCTGACGTACACCATGCCTGAAGAGGGACACATTCTCTCTATCTGTCCTCTGAAGCAAATTGTTCAGTCAGCTGAAGCTAGAAGAAGGTTGTGATGCAGTCTCTTAACAGTGAAGCAAATTGTTCAGCATCAGCTACTAGAAGAAGGTTGTGATGCAGTGGACATTTCAACATGCTCGCCTGTAATTTCATTCCCTAATTTTAACACCAGCAGCTCAGTCTCGAGTTTGATGGAAGGATTTTATCTGCATAGGGGATGATATTCATTGTGTCACATACACTCATTTCACACTCGTCACATACACTCATTTCACACTCGATGCTCTACTATGCAAGGGACCGTAATGATTCAGGCTGTCCATGACCTAGTAGTGATGAGTTCACATCCGAGAAGAGAAGGTGGGAACCAACATCAGCCCACCACACACCACAGCAGTGACAGTAATAGATACCTGACTGTTCAGACCGGGGTCCAAATATGGCGTTTGCGTGCCGTGAGAAAGACCAACAGGTTTGATCACATGGTCTCTGGTCATCTGACATGTTTCCCACCCAGTGCTGAGTTTCCTGGAAGACCCGTATGAGAAACTGCATACCTAAAAGTCAGCCCTGACACTACAAACTGACACACTGACTGCGAGACATGAGACATGAGCATGTTGTTGCAAATATTTTATACACCTTAAGTGAGAAAGACAGTAATGTTTCAGTTTTGTTACTCATGACAGAGGTGAAGCAAAACTGAAGTTATGAAACAAAAGACTTAAAGCTTTCTTTACAGACTGACTAAACTGTGAGCCGTGATGACCAAACCTTTACTCAACACTCATTGTTGCTGAATCTCAAATCACCTTTACTCCTGGAGAAAAAGCACTGAGAATCTGGCTTGTTTTACAACAGTGAAAGCAGAGCAAGCTCGGGTTGTGACATGGGAACTAGGTCACTGCAGGGTGAAGAGGTGCAGAGCAGAAAGCTGCAAGATCTTACCTTTGGGCTCACTGCACTGCCAGAGTGGTCAGCCTGAGGAAGTGGCAGATTTTATACACAGCAATAGAGAGCTCGGTTTCCTTCCTTTTCACGTTCACACATACTTTTGCAATATGGAGACGGCTAACTGTGGAAACTGTTGGTTGGTTGTTCTCATATTTTCTCTGAGAAGCTTCCTTTGTGCTATGTGTAATACTTTTATGCAAAAAAGTGTTTCTGTCTGTGTTTAACAGCTGAGCAATAAATATAACATCACAACAGTTTTTTTTTTAATGAAAGTGTCTATTTGACCATAGCTGCCATTTCTGACGCCACTGAAAAACAGCTGTAATACATCATGAAAATGGCTTAATCATTTCTTTTTTTCCCACAAATGATTTACTGACCAGATGCTGTGAAGAGCAAAGATCAAAAGATTGAACAGAAACTGTCCTGATACCAGAGATCATATCAGCTACACACACCCACACAAACCCACTCTTAAATTTACAAAAACCGTCATGGATGGATTACTGAGCACAGACCACTTCTATTTATCTCCAGCAGGAACTAAATATTGATGTTTAGCTGCACCAGAGTTCTGATTCACCTGTATGTCACTGAAAGAGTCAAAGAGACACAAAACAACTACAAAAGATGCAAACCAACTACAGACATGCAAAAAGACATTACAGAGGTGCAAAACAACCTCAAAGAGATGCAAAATGACCACGAAGAGGTGTAAAATTACTACAAAGAGACACAAAATCACTACAATGAGATGCAAAATGTCAAGAAAGAGATATAAAACAACCTTAAAGAGATGTGAAAATGGGTTAAAAGATAAAAACAAACACTTAGACATGCAAAATGACAACGAAGAGGCAGAAAATGCTTACAGAGATGGCAAAAGAATGTAAAAGATGGAACATATAAAAGAAGAAAATATACAATCCACCACAAAGAGATGAAAAATAACTACAAACAGATGCAACACAACTACAAAGAAACACAAAACAACCACAAACGAATCCCACTGTGTGTTGTTATTTTCTCTCTTTCAGTCTTGCTTCTATGCAGAGGGGTGGGGGGATTTTACACGTCTGTATCCAGCGGCAAATGTGTCTCATAATCCATCTCATAATCCGTCAATGTGTACAAGGCACATATATTCCATCAAACACACACACACACACAAATGGAAATAATTATCTAAAAAATGTCATTTAGAAAACCAAAAAAAATACAGAAAACAGTAAAACGACATTGGTGTTGAAAAGGGAACAACCAGGAAAATACAATGACAACATCAGGCAGGTGAAACTTTTCCGTTTGTAGAGCAGAACTTTTTCTTAGATTCTCTTGTTGGGTTTTTGTACGGCCGCGGCAGCCCGCTCTCCAGATGTGTGGCAGCACAACTGTTTCCAGATTGTCGTGTGTTTCTCAAAATGCCCTGACTGCCAGTGAAAGCAGCTGTAGTATAAATAGATTCTCCTTCCATCAAAAAAAAAAAGAAGATGTTTCTTTTCCCTTTTATTTTGTTCCTCCCAAACTCTCCCTTCTGAGGAAATACTTTGGAGCCACTCAGCAGATGTGACGGCGTCTTTGGTTCAGAGCTTATAAAATCATTTATAAAAACACGATCAAAAACACATACACAACTTTCACACACTGAATAATTATAAAACCTTTAGGGGAATCATACAAACACAAAACAAATGGATGGAACTTCATGTTGGGATCAATTTGGTTTGAACACTGGAAACTTTTCTAAGTGAAGCACCTGTTAAACCCACCGACAGTGGGTGAACTGAGTCCCTGTGGAACGAGGCCTGTTCTGCAGACCAATATGGCTTCCTGTTGAATTTAAAGCTTCTTCGGATAATGTCTCTGATTTTAAGCAGTCCTTAGAGACGTCTTGAGCTGTAGCGTCTCCTCCACCGATAACCTGTCGTGGTAGAAGCTGAGTCCGGTCAGGAGCTCGATGTCTCGGACTCTGGCCGTGTGAAAATGCAGCCAATCCTCCACCCACGACAAGTCTGACCCAGTCTGAGGAAAAGCAGAGAGATGAAAGACAAAGCTAAGAAAATGTATTAATGAGTGACTTATGCTTTGCTCACATTTTCCACTGTAGGATCTGTCAGCAGGTTTCCACAGAGGTAGAAACATGTAGAAGCGTGTGGCAGAGGAGCCATAGATAGGTGTTACTCACGGCACATCTCTCTGTGTGGTCAGGTCTGTGGGGCAGGATGAAGGACTTGGCCTGCAGGGGACCCTCGCAGTTAACGGGGCCGAAGGTCGAGTTCCCACAGCTGGTCAGGATGATGAAGAAATGTGTTGGGATGGGAGCCTCATTCCTGGAGAAACATGTGACGCAGAAAAAAACCCAAACTAAATTCTTCATTTATAAAACCTCAGCTGATGTGGAGAAAGAGTCAAAACTCCACATTAGGAAATTATCTGCTTCATCAGAACTGTGTGGGTGGGTCTGATCTGATATGACCGGTAGTAGCTGTGAAAAAGCCACCCAGTGTAACCACATTATCATGAGCGTCAGCTTCTTCCTCAGAATATATAAATAAATAATAGACAATATAATAAAATGTTTTCAAGATATTGCAGGAACGTGAAATCAACCAGTATGGTATGTAAGAGCAGCCAAACACTGTAATTTAAGGCTGGATTAGTTCAATTTGTTTAATTCATACAACCAAAAGGCAACAGCTACAACTCTGAACAGTATTTTTAGAAGCCAAATGTTCATGGGAAGCTGAAACCTTGAGGGAAGTTTTACTATCAACCACGAGACAGATAAACCCTTTTTCTCTAACCTGTGTTAGAGGGCTGCATTCAGACCTACACCCAATAAATCTGCAACTCTTTTAATAGTTTAGTTATTTCTAAGCAAAATGTCACTTTTTCTGAACTTTTTAGAAAAATAATTATCAATTAGCTAAGAAAATACCAGGCAGATTACAGGATCATGTAACTAATTGCTGTATACAGCCCTGATCGATCGCCTGGAGTCAACATACCCTGAGACTGGATGAGTTTTGAGCGGATCGACGTTTCCATCGTAGTCTTCATCGAATATCGGGCCGCTCATGATGTTGACTCCATTCAGCCGTTGTGAATATTTTGGCAGCACCACATTGTGGACATGAGTCCAAACATCTACGGTGAGGGGGAAATTCAAATGTTATGCATGGGGCTGAACTGAAATGATCACAAGTTAAAAATGAAAGGAAAGAAGTTGCATTTTGGTAGACACACAGAGTGAGTTGCGAAGATCTGTTCGTCCATTTTAGCTTAGCATTAAGACTGAAAACAGAGGGAGACAGCTAGCACAGCTGTGTCCAAAATCTACCAGCACCTGTAAAACTCACTGAAGAACATGTTATATCTAATAATGTCTTTTTTTATTACAATTTATTAGAATATTTAGAATTTGGATTTTTCAGTTTCCAGTCTTTATGCTAAGCTAACAGTCTTCTGGCTGTAGATTCATATTTACAATACACACATGAACTAACTCTCTTGCAAGAAAACAATTAAGTGAAAATGTATTGTACTGTGATTTTGAGTGTATTGTATATAAAGCACAGTTTTACATCTGTTATTTATGTTGACATAATTGTATTGTATATGGAATAATGTTTTAATGTGTGTTAATATTTTGATATCTGAGTCAATAAAGTTACATTTCCTGCCTCCTTGCTTCTTGAGGTTCACAGTGTAAGCACATTAATTGGCCACCAGGGGGCAGAATCTGTTAACAGGTATAAAGGTTTCTAATCATCAAAAACACAGTGTTGGGGGGGGGGGGGTTAGGGTGCTTTTCATCCAGTGGGACCTCATACTAGTGAGAGAGAGTTTCCATGTACATTGTGGGTGGTCCTAGTGGAAACCCAACCAGAGCTGTGCTGTCTTAAACAATCAACTTTCCAATACATTAATTGCCCAACACGGTCAACAAGTTTCAACAAAAGCACGTCTTATCTGAGGAGCCCTGCAGGACGCTGCATTAAGTCATCAAATCATACCATACACCCACACACACATGTAACACAGACGGCTTTGTCAAGCTGCGAGTGCAGGTGCAATACGGACGTAACACCTTTTGGGACTTGCGGCAAAATTAAGCAACACATCTGTATGAGCAAAAGAACAAAAATGAAGGGGAGGAATAAAGGAAAATCTGCGTCATCACATTTCATTTCACATCTTCTAAGAGTTTAGAGCAGTCTGGTGAATAAGCTCAGTCAGAAACAAACTAAAGTGAATCTTATTGTGGAGAGAGCTGGTGTGTCTACGGTAGGATTGACTCTGGAAGCCTTCCTCTGACTAAACCTTTAATTGTGCTTTACAGAAAGAGCTTAACTAAAGTACAGAAGACCCATATAATCACAGTGGTTAGATCTTTGGACTCCTGTTATGTATATTTAAGAACCAAAAGTACAGCCTGCTTTTAGAAAATCAGAAAAGTATAATATTGAATAAAAAGGGCTCATGAGAACGGGCAAACCACAATACCTGCTTTCGGAAAACTTTAGTGTTGAACAAAACAGGGCATGACATAATGTCTAGCTGCGATCCAGAGCATCTCTTCAGTGCACTTCTTAATTAAACTGTTCAGCTCAAAAGCCCTCATTCAGTCAACAAACGAACCCTTCTGATGACTCTGGAATTCAGTTTTTAACTCGTGCATCGCCGTGACTCTCCCTTACAGCTTCAGGCAAAGCAAGGAAACCAGGAACTGACTCACCTTTGAACGCAGGGAACATCGGTGCCATATTGCTCATGATTAGAGAGTCTGCCTCAGCTCCGTCAGCACTCAGATCTAGAAAGGGAAAATTGAGAGGTGAGAAAAAAGTGAATGTGTTCGCAATTTGGGTATGAATTAAAACACATGCTGCATGTTGTAAAAGTCCGAACAAAAGGAATAAATATTGACTGGATGAAACCTCACACCTTGGTGGAGCTAAATCTAAACTGCTGAAGTAATTTATGGCTGCAAGTAAGTTTGTCCAAAACGAAAGAAACTGCTGAAAAATGTCACATTAAGGAGTCATTTGTGATCACCAAATGTTTTGTTTTGTCTGATCAACAATTCAAAACCCCAAAATAATCCATTTAGATTAATAGGAAACTGAAGAAGTGTGAATGAGCAAACATTTGTGATTTTTGCTTGAAAAATACTTAATGATTAATCAGCTGTCAAAATGCTTGCAACTAATTTAATAATCAACTTTCAAATTGTTGCAGCTTTAAACTCATTTAACGGCACCAATGACAGTCTGAGATTACTTTCTACCACAGTCATGAGTAAAATTAAATGTTTTATTTAGGTGAGATGTCCTTACAGCTGTTTTGAAGCTTTTCACTTTCACTCCTCCAGTCTGTCACTTCCTTTTGTGCAGCTACTTGAAACCTGAATCTCATTAAAAAGTACAGTGAATCTACAGTCACTGAAATAAGGGGGATGGGACGCTCTTTACTGTCACAGGCCAAAAGCACGGGTGCATTTTTACATGAGAATGTGGCCCTTAAACACGTCAACTTGAATTCAACACCCGGCTGGAGACGGCCTGCTTTGACCTTCCCCCCCACCGCTTCGCCACATACATACACACTCACTATCACACACACACACTCACTCGGGGGATGCAGCAGGCCATAGGACAGATTGGGGTTGTCTCTGTAGCGCAGACACAGCTGGCTGGCGGCCGGTGGGATGCGTACGTCAGCACGAACACACGCCTCCATCTCCGGGCTCAGCGGTCGGACTCTGGTCTGGGGGAGAGAGGAGGATTGGTCAGTGCTGGACTATGTAGAGCAGGACTCTGGGCCTGCACTCTGAGCGTTGTGTAAGATCACTTGGCTTTGGTTTTGCGTCGCCTGGTGTATGTGGGTCAGTCAGGCCATTGCACTGTTTCTGTTTGCAGGGCTCTCTGAAAATAATACTGTCATCTCAGTCCCCTCCATTTTCTTTATTTTAGGGCCCATTTCCATATAATTTCAAAGACCTTTCCTGGTGTGGACTATTAAATATGGCGAAAACAGAGACATTGTTCAATTAGCAAACTGCCAATTTATTAATTCCAATTAACTGCTCTCTAACTGAGCAGGTCAGCTGAACATGCAACAAAATTAAAGGCTTAATTCACAAAGAATGGATTGCACAATGAATTGCGCGACACCTGCAACCACTATATGCCCCATCTCAAGGTTGAATTCACAAAAGATATGCTGCGAATGATATTGCAGCCAAAACATGCAGATAAGGTTGCATGAAGTGCAATTTGCCCTTGTTTTGTATCTGATTACTATTATCCATGTAGCAATTACTGGCTACTGTAGACTCACGGCTGCTGGTGAGTCATTCTGGCATGTCGGCCGAGTAAAAGCGATGGTTCAATGCCAATTTTGACCACTTTATTGCGATTCCCTTTGACTTTTTTTCCTTTTGAGTTTGGCAAGAATCATGGAACAGTTCTGTCAATATCTTGTCACTGCTTTTTTATGTTATTTACAGGCACGCCTGGTGATGATGATGCCTTCGCCTGGATACAATCACAGCTGCCATGATCACTGTTTGCATAGATGTTCATTTGCATAGAAACCGGGCAAATTTTGCGCCAAATGTATTATATATATTTATTACCTCATTCAAATATATGCAAAGAGCCATGGAGCACAGATGCACTATTTGACTGACAGCAGAGTTTGGGAGAATTTCACCCTTTCAAAGTTACACAGTTTCTTTTTGTCTTATGTTTGCAGGTCCACTGGCAATATTTACCATGTTTACCATGATTAATTTAGTGTGTTAGCATGCTATCAGCCAAGTATTGGACAAATTAAGATTTTGACCTGTTGTTGGCGTTAAATGAAAAGTCAGGGTATTACTAAAATTATTAGAATTCATCCCGAATGTTTGTGGCAAATTTCAAGGCATCAAAATGTAGAATCAGTGTATAGGTAAGTATACAAATGTAAATAAACAGGGAATAAATCAATATGCAGTGTTACATGAATAGTGACTCGTATTTATGTGGGTTTTAATTGAGCTTTTCTTTCAAGGACATTCCTCTTTTAGCCTCCTAATAATACAAATTTATACAGTTCTTTACAGCAACGTTATGCAAAATTATTAAGACGTTACAGGCTGGTAAGATTAAGTTTTACTGAATTTTCTGTCTCTGATTAAAAGGTAAAAAAAGCATGAAAAGCTATGCATATTTTCAAACACCCTGTATCTACAAGAATAGAAATTTAAGCTTGTTGAGCAGCATGGCCACACACTTTCCATTGATTAATTGATTTTCCAGTAGGCAAACTAGCTTGAAGCGTGCTTTATATGAAGTTGTTAACTTTGACAAGCTGTGAAATTGAAGCCTTCTGTGGGTGTACAAGTGGGTGTAGGGTAACACCGCATGTTAAGCTATGATACAGATAAGAAAACTAATCTGAACCATGATTCTTTCAAGCCAAAATGAACACAGAGAATATGGTTGAAGTCATTTTAAGATTGCGCTGTATTTAAATAAAGCTTGAATGAAAACAAATCGACATCCTCACTTTGCTCTATGATTTGGACAGGAGAGCACAACAGTATGAGCTCTCCCGGGAATGCATCACTCGTTCTGAGGTCATGATTTACACAAAGGCTCAACCGCATAATGAGAAAGACAAGAACTGCTTGAGCCAACATGAGCAGGGAAGATGAGTAACAGCTGCGTAGAGAATAGATTCAGATACTAAACAACTTCTTACAATCTCTAGCCAAACCTCAACCACAGAAGAAATATGGCCGGCACAACTCAACTGTACAGGCTATGTTTAGAGATTAAAGACAGCTCCAAACAGCGGACTCACCAGAGGCTGGACGGTGTACGACACCCAGAGGGGCATGAGGTGGTCTTTGCTGTAACCGTTAAGGTAGTCTGTGTGGTGGAGAACACAAAAGGTGGCGTCTGATTGGACGACCCCAGGGATGCCGAAGGGATGGTGGAGGCGACGCAAGCTGGCTTTAACACCTTAAGGGGAAACGTACAAACGTCAGACAAGTGTTTCTCTGGAAAAAACATTACAAAAGCATGAGAATAAAAGCATATGATGATACTCACTGGAATTAACTGGCATGAGATGTCTGTTCAGTTCGGTCTCCTAGAAGAAATTCACATTTCTTGTTAGTGTGTTTGTGTTAATACATTTCAATCTACCATACATTCACCGTGTATGTCAGCAGATGAAGCCTGTTAAGTTTCAAAGTATCTGCACTGGTGTCAGGTGAATTTTGACACATTACTTTTTATTAATTGGTAATTTTACATCTAGAAAGACTAGTACTAATGTAAGTATTTCATTTCACTACATTCTAATCATCTATATCAGAAAACCTCTAACACAATGCATCTGCAACTGGAACTGTCTGTAAGTACACTGACGAGTACATGGAAAGCAAACCATGTCAGATCCCTTGTATTTGTACACATACTTGGCCATTGAAGCTGATTCTGTTTATAAGTAACAAAACAGGACTGAGAGCTGACAGCCATGTTAGCAGTTCTGTGATGCCAGTGTCAGCATGCTGATGTTGATGTTGAGGTTTAATGTTTATACGATGTGCACAATCTTTGTTTAGTGTGTTAAAAAGCTAGTATTTACTTATTAGCAACACAAAGTCCAGCTGAGACTGATGGGTGAGTCAGAAGGTATGCAGGTATTTGGTCATAAAACAAAGTGTTAGGATTAAGATGTTGACCTGGTGATGGAACTGAAACTGAAAACATAAAGGAACATCATTACAATTCATCATGAATGCTAAATGATCAAACCCATTCAGTTTCTTCTTAGTAAAACTGTCTTGACAGTTTTACTAAGAAGCACAAATGTCAAACTCAAGGTGGTGCTGCAATAAAAGCGGGAGCTATAAATGTCTGCACAAACATTCGTGCTGATCTGCTGGTAGCTGACAGTGGAAAAGTGAATACTTTGACACTTTAAAGAAAAGCATGGAAATCATAAAGGTCATTTATCCTCTGAGCATCATGAATGTATGGCTATGAGCAGACAGGTGGCTTGTTATCACACACCTCTGCCTTGGTTTGGGATCCACAGGTGCACTGCAGATCGTCAGTGGGGGCGGGGTCACTGGCCTCACAGGTTGTGTCATGGGAGAGCTGCGCTGGGTGAACTGGCAGGTGGGGAGGGCGCTTGAGTAGGTGGTTCAGACTGCCGTGAGTCCCGTTGTTTGGAGCGGGGCGAATACCGAGGAGATCTGGAGGAGAGGGAAGAGGAAGAAAGGACGGGATTTCAACAATCTGGCTACTTCCCAGGTTGATAAGTGCATTACATCTCTTCTTGTTTTATATAAGCTCATTTTTTTCTTTGTCCTTGTTTAAATGAAAATAAAATGAAAACCAAAAGCTTCTGGTTAAAACATGCCTGGTCACATGTTTAAGTTCTTCTTTTTTCTGAAATATTGTCTGTGGCAGCATTTTATTTTCAAACTGAAATTCAGAGTAGAAGTGCACCTGTATCCTCTTCCTGATCTGTTACATACATATATATATATATATACACAAAAAGGAGCTGCCTATCTTAACATAAAGACTGGAAACACAGGGAAACAGCTAGCCTGTCTTCGTCTAAACACACTAAAATCTGCCCACCAGCACCTCTAAAGCTCATTAATTAACACATTATACTTACCACACATGAGGTTATATACTTCAATGTTTTCGAAAGGGGCCACAATAGTGTTGCTTTTAAATCCTGGACCATAGCCAATGAAAATTGCCTGTAAAAAGTAGATACACAATCACACACTGACATTCATTCATTTATTGGAAGACATCTCTAAATACAAATGAGAGAGTACAGTGAACTATCCAAACAATACTGCCAGCAGTCTAAAATGGAGACCTTCATTTAAACCCGTCTGCAAGATGTCAAACACTCTGTGATTAGGCCATGTGTAAATATTTGAAATGAACTGAAGCAGTGAAATTTCCTCACATGGCCTTGAAAATGTATATTAGGGATTTCAGTTCTAGGAAAGACACTGGTTGAGTGGGGTTTGGAGGTATTTTCAGGTGAGTAAATGATCTATTTAAAGCACACTTTGCTCCTTTTCTCCGTGGCGTGCAGGCAGGCTTCTTAGAGAGGTCAGCAACCTTGTAAGCAAATTATATCAGGTCAGATTCCAGTGTAAACCAAGTCCAGAAGCATACACACACGTATTGTGATGACTAGTGTGAAGGTGGCAGACATAAACACATTTCCAAATTAAACAAATTTAATCCAAAGCAGAGGATGTGTAGGAGGAGAGCAAACTCTCACAACAAGTGTAATTACTGTATCCCTGCAGAGTTTAACAGCGCTCTGTACCAGCTAGCTTTTTGTGTTGTGTTTTTTGTCACTCACAGAAATAAAACAGCAAATACATAAATGCCTAATTCTAGTGACAACACCAGACTTATTCTGAAGCTGCCAAAAAGTGTTATGCTGCATTGTTGATGTAGAAGATCTTATACAATATAATTAAAACATCTTGAATAGTGATCTGCTACTTTCTCTGCTCTGAGCCACATGTAACTGAAGAGGAAACACCCATCAATGCGAAAAACATTTTCATGATCTGTCACACATCTCTGTTTCCTAAAGGCCAATTTAAGCTCTGTACACTGCAACAACAAGATAAAGACAAAAACTGAATCCGGATCCCTGGAATGCATAGGATAACAAATTTTTATATATACCCTGTGTGACGCTCTCATTTTTCATAAGCAGCTGTTGTTTGACTGCTCTGAGTGAATCGTTTGACCCTGGGTAGAGCGGCTGAACCTCAAAGTTGACAATAGAGAATTGCTTTTGAACCTCAGCAAAGCTAAGCAAACTTCCACTAAATAAAGAAAATGTCGTCACACTGTCATATGTTTCTGCAATACTGAGCCACAGTTTCAACCAGTTAATAAATAGCTGTGGCTTTTTGTCGACTGGTGACCAAATGGAAGTGGAAGTGTTTTTGAGGTAACTGAACTTGTAATGTACACTGAATGCATGATGCTCATCACATGAGTTTCTCATTAGTTTCTGTTTTGCAAACTGTGTTGCTGACCTGAGCCTTGCCAAACCACTTTTGCTTGTTTTTGTTCCAAAATTAATGAGATTTCTTCGACCTCCACCCCAGGTTGGGAGCTACCGAAGTAGTAGTTAAGAGTAAATAACAAAAGGCTAATGACAAAAATAGGAATACAGTTAAAAGCTACTGTACAATTAATTGGTTTTAAAACTTCCATTATCCATTAAGACTTAGCATAGACCTCATTAGTACATGAAAATATAATTAGGCATCTGGCAACTCTTGTGTTATGAGTGTTTTTCACATCTTGGCTGTTTCTTTATGTCCATGAAGAGAGTTAAGAGTTTGCTGTGCTGTTGGTGGCGAGGCCTCCTGATGGCCCTGAGATAAAAAACTTTAAATTGAAGACAAATAATCATGATTTTAGTACAGTATGGCTGGCTTGTCATCTTGTCATCAAATTATTCACTTTAACTGATTTCAGTATACAATTTATGTCACTCTAAATCATCTGCCATGTTTCATCACCTTGGAAAAAAAAAGAAAAAAAAAAAAGAGTTCAACCAATCAGCTGCAAGAAGGCTTACTGTTTATGCCTGTGAGTTTTTTTCGGCCAATTTAAAATGTATAATGAATAGGACCTTCCTAATAATAACAACTCTCAACCATCACTAGAAGTGTGTGGTGGTATCTGTATCTGCAGAAACCCTGTCCTCTACCTGGATTTTCTTATTTTCCTGTGTTTGGGATGTTTCCAAACTTTGGGTGGTAGCGTGTATCCCCCAGCCAATGACAACAAAAGTAGTGACCAATTTCCAGATTATGAGCAATCCAACGGAGGAACAGCTTTGAATGTCGTGTGTACAGACAGCCAACAGACAAATCCTGCTCATTATACCTTTAAAGTGGCAGCAAATTATGAGCCTTCTTGTCAGATTATAAAGTTTTTTTCTCAATGTCACAGGGAGTTATTACACTTCCTGTTTTTTTCTTTAAACAGGATATCATGGGATAAACGTGTATCTGGGCAGACATCCACTGACCTGCATGTTGGTGAAGAGGTTATCTGAGCCGTGGAATCCACCGGTGCAGTATTTGAGTTCCTTTTGGTTTCTGTCGAACAAAATAGAACAAAAACATCTAATCTGAGGAGTTAAAAAAAAACACAAAGACAGTGAGAGAGAGAGAGACTCGAACACAGCTGACCTGTGCTTCCGTCTCATTTTAAAAAGGAACAGTTCGTCAAAAACAATCTCAATTTCAGGGTCAGGAGAGTTTAATTCTATATAAAGAGTGAGTCATATCACTGCAGCAGCATGGACTGATTAAATTCTTCAGCCTGAAGCAATTTTCCATGATTACATGTTGAGCTACACAGCTCCTCTCCAACATACCACGCTTCATTCATTATGAATGATTGCTAACACTAATTACTGTAAATGCTTCAACTTCTGTGTGGCCAAAGAAACTTCATCATCAGACATTCACATCCATTCCCCTGGCACCTACTGTGCTATAATTCACATACTGTAAGACCGGCCAATTCCTGATCAGTTACTGTAATAGCTCCGGTTCTTACCCTGTATGTATCCTAAATCTAATCTTTATGCAGTAAATCATCTCAGCATTCTCTTTTAAATCTGCAAAATGCAACAGGAAAAGCAATTTTGATCATTGGCCGATTGAAGCAGCACCATGGCAACACAAGTGCTACGTTTAACAACATTTTAGGCTTTGACCAGGCTCAAGTATACTCTCAAACAAAAATTTGTTTTCTAGTTTTATCCTTAAATTCATTCAATTAAATGCACAGGTGTCTTGCACTTAAAATCCTCAAATTAATTCAGTTAATGGAACACAAAACAACCAGCTATTTGTTATTGGTCAGCGTGGGGCCCACATCAGCTTAACTTTATGTCTCACCTCCATAGGAAAGAGTCAGTGCATTTTCTGTTTTGACTGAGTCAGTTTGGCTATTTCTATGCTAGACAATGTTCTTTTTATTCCCTCTTGAGGACCAGAGGTGAACTGAATGCTCAAAAGGTCCACTGGCTGGCTTTTGTGTTTTCAGCCCTTTCCAATGGTGCATGTGAGTGAACATACTGTACACAAGTCTGTCTTGTACATTTACATCTTGTTTCTTCCACTCCTGATACATTCTGAACAACCTAAAGACAGTGGACCGATGGGTGACTTACAGAGCAGCCTGCCATCCACTCTTCATATAGAGGTGTCCTCTCTCTATGCGCTTGTTGTTAGCAAAGTGCATCCTTTTGGGGAGATTTTCTTTGAGGTAAGGCCTCATTGGCTGGTCAGCGGTCCTGCACTTCAGAACAGACACAGGAGAGGAGAATCAACACACAGCGGAGGGAGAATGGGATTGTTTGACGTGAAGCCAAGCAAGCAGATAATTTTTCATTCTTCTTGTCAATACAAATGTCCATTTGGGATGCTTCGCATACCGACAGGTTCTTCACCAGGCCCTCATAGTCGACTGAGGAGAGAAACACAGGACAGGGCGACTTCAGCCACAGAGGTTACAAACAAACTGATACTGAATGGTGCTGGGGCGGAGGGGATTTTTTTATGCAAACTCACAGGAAAAGTAATTCTCTGGAAGGCGAGTGGGTCTGATACGAGCAGCTGGACCTTGGATGACAGCAAAGTCACCAGTGTTGTCCAGGTATGTCGACACGTATGATGCCTTTTCACATGAAGCCTCTTCCATGCCTGCGAAAAAAACCCAAAAAACTTTAATGGTAAAGACTTGCAAGTCGCTGAGAAACAAAAATCCATGACTCTATGTATATGATATTTATTATTTCTGTCTCATGTTGACGTTTAACTTAAATGTTCTATCACTGTAAAGGCACTGAGGTTTATCTTTAGATGTGCCTGAAGACATGAGCATTTAGTTAAAGAACTTAAAATTTACAGCACATCTGTAGCTTTACATTTAGAGAGTAATGGTTGACATCGTTTTGGGTGTAACAAGTGAGCACTGATGGATCTTTCTAGTTTCTTGTCCTTGCTAGCTGCAGACTGATAACTGGCACTGTGCATCAAAATTAATATCTTCCCTTGGAAATGATGTCTTTGATGAGGAAGGCAGGGCATCGCCCAGAGCCACATTTACTCCCCCGCATCGATCTTTAATGCACCACATTATAAGATGAAACATATGGTCTCCAGAAGTCCAGAGAAACTTCTTGTCCTCTTAACACACCACTGAGAGCAGTTTTTACCAGTTTACTCCTACTCAGCAGACTCATTTTTCATCACATTTCTCTCTGGCATAGATTTCTCCTGCAACAGGTGAAGTGACTCAACCAAGTCAAACATTTGAAGATGACACTAAGCCTCTAAAGCCCAACTCAGTGGCACACAGGCTCCAGAACCATGCTAAGTGTTACTACTGTGAGACCATAGAGATTTAGGAAGTTTGTTTGTAAGCAAACACACAGCTTTAAACGAAAGACAAATGAAAAGAAAAGACTAAACTTGCTTAAAAAGTGTCCAGTTTAAAGGATGTGATTCTTTTTCACTTCTCTATTACCAATATTTTGGTCACCTCTTTTAGTGAAATGTTGCTGTCATGATCACAGCTGCATGGAGGTTGTGTGGTTATCTCACCATGGTCTGAGATGATTATTATGTTGACACAGCGCTGCAGGTTTCTCTCAATCAGGCCATCCATCAGCAAGCCCAAAATCCTGTCCACATTTTCCAAGGCCTGAATGACCTGAAGGCACACCAGCATTTAAATATTTAAGTTAATGTGTTACTGCAACAGGTCCATCAAGTGAAAACCTCTGGAACAACTTGCCTCTGCAAATAAATAATTAACAAATATAAGTAAAATTAGTAAGTAAAATTAATAAGTAAAAATATAAGAAGTAAAATTGCTTTGTCAGCATGGTTTATAACTCTATTAAACGGGGTCTGGTTTAACATTAGGTATGGATGCAAGAAGCTAAAAAAATTAAATATTTCAAAAACTGACCCAACAATCCCTTTGACACTGACAAGGTTCAATGTCAGATAATAAATATTATTTTAACACAATGCTTAAGGGGAGGCATTTCATGACAACAAAACAAACTTCAGCAGATGATGAAGGCCATGAGGTGAGACTGAAAGCTCTAGAAAAAGGATGCTAGAGGAAGATTTTGTCCCGTTACAGTTTCCAAGGGTCAACAATGAAATTTCTTTTCACTTGATCTCTCTAGTCTGCCTTTCTTCTTAATGTTTAGTGAATGACTGACCTGGCTGCTCGCTGGCCCGTATCGATGTCCTGATGAGTCAGGCTCATCCAGGTACAAAGTATAGAAGTCAGGTCTGAAATCACAATAACAACAATTACTGTGAGTGTGATGTTGACATATATATATATTTTTGACAGCTGCTCACAACATAGTCTTTGCAATGATGTTGAAGAACATGTGATACCTTTCTCCCTGAGGTAAACTGAGCCATTCCAAAAGTGTTGACACTCTGGTCTCAAACGCAATGCCCCTGCGCACAAATAAAAAAACAGGCTTCATGTCATTTATGAACACATAAATACAACACTTCATTTCGTACATGCAATGAATTTAAAAGTATGTAAGTAAATGGCTTCACTCTTACTTGTTAAACAACTTGTAGAAGTTTGGGAAAGTGCCGTTGATGGCTACATCTGAGCCGGGCCAGAAGAAGGTTCCTGTTTTCAGTTTGTGACGCATGGCAGTAAGCCAGATCTGAGGGGAGGAGGGAGGAGAAGAGGGGATATAGGAGGGGGTGTAGGTGAGAGGATATGATAGTAAAGGACAGGATGTTACAAAATGGGAGGACAGGAGGGAAGAGGAAAGTTAGAAGGGGAGAGGAGAGGAAGGAAGGAAGGAGTTGAGAATGGAGGAGACCAGATTAAACAAAAGAAGGAGTTGAGTGTCATCTTAGTGCATAATAAATTCAGACGGTCTGTAACAGGTGACAGACAGGTGGTTCTTCATTCATTTATCTCAGTACATCACAGCTGTGTTCAGTCCATTAAGATAAAAGTGTAATTCCTCACAGTCCAGTCAAGACCAATGGAAATCTAACTGCATATTCTTACGCTAAATCAATACTTATCCTATTAGACTAATCTGGCTATAGAAGTGTTTTATTTATGCAGCAGGCTTGTAAGCATGTTTTCGCAGATGCACTTAGCTGTATTGGTTCATAATGAAAGATTGCTGGCCTATTTCTCCTTCGCTCCTGGAGAGTCACGGACTGTGTATTTTCAAGAGGAGCAGCCTGTCATGCAGTTGAGGAATGAGATTTAAGAGGCATCCCATTTAAACGGAAACCACAAAGCATCTAAACAAGCACAACTCGTAGCCCTCGCGAGCTGTCATTTCGCACGAGCAGAATCCATAATTATATAAAGAAGCTCATTACCGGGAGAAACGATTCTCTCAGTGATGAAACTCTGCGCTGTCTTTCATATTTCTTACACAAGACAAGTGCCGTCTGCTGTATCATGTCGGTTTTTCACAAAAGCAGGGTGTGTTAACTTTCACAATTTACAGGACAATCTGGCTCAGACTCTCTCATGTGTCATAGAAATGTTGCGAAAGTGCGATTTGGAGCTCCCCTGCTGTAGCATTGCTCAACACAAACCAAATTATCCTTTCCGGTCCAAAACTGTTTTTATTAGCTTTTTTCCCCCCAAGACTAATATTTACCAAGCAGTAACATATTTATACACAACACTATGTTCACACAGTTTCACTTACTGGCTCTCCTTGGTACCATTTTGGGTTGAATTTCTCTTCAGTTTTCAAGCTGAAGAAAGCATTTCGGGTCACATCATACATCTTGTTGTCCACAATCCCATGAGACTCAGGATAAAGACCCTGCAAAGACAAAAAACACACAATCTAGGTGAGTTGTTTTGATACTGTGGCTGCAGGGATTTAAAGTGATTTCATCCTCTCTCCCATCCCACTAAACTAAATATTACTGGTAACCACAGCAGTTTGTTCTAATTGTAGGATCTGGTTTCAACCAGGAGAGGAGAAATTCACTCCGTAAACCCCTCAGTCCTGCTGCTGTTTCTCTCCACATGCAAGGTCTCAACAACCTCTATAACCTCTGTACTACTGTGACGACTATTTACTATGCAACTGCGGGGCAAAATGTAGTGAAGTAGAACTTCCTGGTATTTATATGCATTTGAATAGTTGAATAGTTTTAATTAAGTAACTACATTTCTGGGGGAAATATCGTGCTTCTGACTACAATAGTTACTGGTTACTTTAGGTTGAAATTTTACAGGAAAAACATCACAGACTTTGGAAATACAATGCACTGATAAAGACTAAACCAGTGGTTTCCAACATGTTTGTTTTGTGATCTCTTACAAGAAGCAGTGTCTAGTTTGGGCCTCTTGTAATGTTTCAAATCTCTTTGAGCAGCCAAAGACACATTTCTCCTCTAAATGTCATTTCAATAACAGCTCAGGTCGCAAAGATGTAAAACACAGATTATAGAATATACAGAAAATGAATACAAATTTCTTTCACAGGGCCTTGTTTTGTTTTCTTTCCTGCCCTATTATTCACCTCACGACTCCACAGATTTATCTTGTGACCCTTTGAAGTGGGCCCAAACTTCTAGGCTGAGAACATCTGAACTAGTTTCAGAAGATCTTTGAGTATTTGGTGGATCCAAAGACAAATTTCCCCTCTTAACTTCTAAAATGGCTTTATTAAAAAAAAGAAAGAAAATAAAGCAAACATTAAATGACAAATATAAATTCATTTTAGTTTTTTCTTCTGTCCTCTCTAATTATTCATCCAATGACAATATACTTCAAATTATATAAAACAGAAAAACTGGATCCACCTTATACATCTACAACAGTAAAATGGTGCTTACACACTATTGCATTATAAACATATATGAATATATAAATGTTAACCTAATAATGTAACATATACTATTTAATATGTATCATGTGTCACATATTCTGCAGAACAAGTACATTTCAGTACTTTACTGTAACTACATTTTGCTGAAAGTAGCAGGATTTTCCATTCTTGTACTGGTTCCTTTTAACAGTATTAACTTCTTCCAATACTGACAAAACCAGTTAGAAAAAAAAAATCTGACCAAGTGTGTCCAATTAATCAAGCCCTGGCTAGAAAGCACTCACAGTCACAATGCTGTAGTGGTTGGGGAAGGTCTTTGTGGGATAGACGGGCCTCACATGTGGTGTTGTTGTCCCAGCATTTCCTGCAACACAGCAGTAAAATTCAGTCACACCAGGATGGTAGTATAGTTAACCGTAAAGCGCTGCAGAGTCAACAGTGCTGGTCACTTACGTAACTTGTTGATAACACGAAGGTGGCTGCTGTGATCTTTCAGGTATTCAGCCCTGAAACCGTCCAGGGACACCAGGATGAGAGGAGGCTTGGAAAAACTGGACGGGAAGACAGAAGAAGAATGGGAAATGGAATAATTACACAACAGGAGGCACGGATATCTTTGGCCCCAGTAGTGTTGTACAGTAGGTCTGTGCTGAGAGAACATAAAGCAGCTCTTTGAATAAGCAGGAAAGAGGAAAAATAAAGTGAAATTACAGACCACACAAACACACAGAGGTGGAGAACAGGAAAAGAAATATGACTCTACTGGCAATAAATCAAAGACAATAAGAGTTGTTTTTGTCTCAATAGATTTCTTTGTTCCACACAGTGAGGAAGGCCTGGCCAACACCCATCTCAGTAGGACCATTCCTTTAATTTCATTATCTGCAACTTTACAGGTTATTACGTCATTACTTGTGATACATTGTACAGCTATCAAAGTATTGCAGCTATTGTACCAAGGGCTGGGTGATAAACCTCTATTGCCTGATTTCTCTAGCATTTACAAAGAAATATGGTAGTAGTTGTAGTAGTAGTAGTTCATAAACAGTAGTAGTCAAACTAAAGTTGGGCTTTTTAAAAAAAACTGACATAACAATTCAGAGATGAATCATTTAAAAATGGATTAATGAACACCTAAATAAATAATGAAACAGAAAACTGCAAGTGCAGAAATGCAGTTTTAAAAGATCAATTGCTTACTAACTAAAATAAATAAAAAAAAAATAAAAAGATCTAATCATAAGTTAAATTGGAAGGGCAATTCTTTCTTTATTTACCACTCACATGATACTTACAAAATAATCTGTACACCTACAAAAATGGACCTGTCAAAACATTTTGCAATCAGTATTTTTCAGAGGAGCTTCTTCTTTGCGTGTAAAGACCAAACCACACATTTAAATGTGGTCTGTCAACAGAAACAATACACACAAAGAGAATGAGTGACTTTGATATAAAAAAAAAACACAGACAACATTCATTCACTTAAAGATGTTTTCAATCCAGAAATAGCTTCATTTGGAGCCACAGGTTTTCTTTTCCATAGTCTACCGAGTCTGTCTGGGGTTACTCCCTTACCAAAGCAGAAACACACACACGTGACCACACACTCATGCACACACAAACACCACTCACCAACACATGCCTCATTAGTCATTAGTCCTGTTTCCACAGAGACAGTTACTTTCTTCCACTAAATCAGCACGGTCGTAAAAGTCATGTTTGTGTTATTTACAGACTTATACAAAAACAGACTCAAGCGCCAGACAGCAACAGAAAACCCTTTCTATGTTTCTCTGTGGTCACAGTTTAATTTCACTAAGAACTACTGGGAACAATGGGTCCTACTCAGGATAACTGTGGGCGATAAAAGCTTCATTCTGCACATGCTGAGAGATATTGTACAAAGAGGACGAGAGAAATTAATGTACTAATGTATGTATAATGTAATGTCTAATGTAACTAACTACTAATGTAACTAATGTAAGCCAAACTAAGTCAGCTGAGGTTTGAGATATTATTTTCTAACATGATCATATCAGTTCTCACATTACAACAGCAGAATAAGAGTAGTGTATTACCCAGACGGACAGTGAGCCTGTTGAATTTCAACATCGGTCTGCTGCAGCCAGAGTTCCCCTTCTGTTGGAAGAGAAGAGTGTCATCAGTGAAGAAAGGTACATTTCCAGCTTACACATACGATATACGTTTCTGAGCTAATGCGACTCTAACACACAATATTTGTACCTATACTTACTTGTATCTTAAAAAAGACAAGGGAGCCAGATTTATTTTAAAAGATAGTGTGTGGGCTGTGCTGAGAAACCTTTAAAGCGCCTAAAAACTTGGTTCCAAGTCTTGAATATTTCTTCATAACATTAAATATTCATGAAACAATCAATGTTAAAGGGTTAATACACATAGAAATTTTGCTGGAACCCTATCAGCAAGCTTATTTCTAAGAAATGATGGATGAGGCGTGACCTCGTGGCTATAAAGTGGTGCTACAAGTTGACTCTTGTAGCATTCACAGTGATTTTCATTGTTTTAAATGACAAGGAGTTTTAAATGACAAGGAGTCTGGCAAGTCTGTTTAAGGTTCCAAAATATAGCACAGTGTTATCATTATCGTTGGGACCATGTGTTATGTTCAAAGTCATTACAAAGAAATAGTCTGAGAACCGCCATCTTTTTCCACACTGAGTCACCGCCCGCTTCACACCAGTAAGAGAAGCGAAAACAAAAAGTGAGATACAAAAATCCATCTTGTTAAATAACATTGCTTAAACTTTGGCAGGAAATCTTGAGCTCTCTCCCACTGCTAATGGTAAGAAGCTGATTAAGAAAATAGTTTGTCAGGGCATCTTAGATCTGATAAAACAGGATTATTAAGATTTCTGCGTAACAGAACAGGAAGTTAAAGCACAGAAATGCCACGTCATCCACATGTTCACGAGATAATTTAAGACAGAAAGAGAGTGAGGGTTTCCTGTGTTTCCTGGCCAACAAAATCTTTCCACAGTTATTTGGAGCTAGAAGAGAGCACAGCTCAGCTCTCTCATGTGGTTATGAATACCCTGCATACAGGCACAAATGGATAACAGCACAGAGAGGGTCTGTCCACAAAGATGAAATATTCGATCATCACATTTCTAAGACAGATTTTGTGCTGTACACAATGTGAACGCATGGAATACAAACCATCTGGACTTAGTTCCCATGGAAACAAAACAGGAAGAAAAAACAGCTTTAATTAAAGAGGTGTGATCATTTGAAGCCAAACATGCACATAAAGGTTGTTACTTGGGTATGATGACTAATTTACATATTGTCAGACAAGATAAGAGAAATATGAAGAACTACTGAATCCCACATGCAGATAACTTAAAACCGCATTCATACACTATTTGGACACATCTCTCAGGTCTGCTGCTGACTGGACACATGACAGAGGGAGTCTTAGCATGTCGGTGAGAAAGCCCCTCCTCGCTGCCTCTCGAGGCCAGCAGTGTGGTTTGGACAAAACACGGGGATGCTCCGTCTCAGGAGACAAGTTGCTGCGGTCTGTAATCCACGGGAAAACCCGCTCTGGGTGCTTTATACTACGCACTGTCAGCCTAGGAAGAGGTCCTGGGTTATTTTGATGTCTTTTCATCTGCTTCCAAAGGCCTTGCCGAGAAAGCAGCATTATGAGAGATGTTGAAGTTCCAACAAAGCTGCATACATGTGAGAAACGGCAAAATATAGGAGTCGGGGTGAGGGAAAAGTCAAAATTGACTCTTCCCATATGGCTTTCATGTTAGCTGGTTAGGAAGTGTAAGTCAAAGTTAAAGGGAAATGCCACAGCAGAGGGAGCACCCCGCCCAGGCTGGGGACGGTTGCCCACAGTCACCACTGCTGCCCCTGAAATGGAAGAGGGGTGTTTTGGCACGGCAGGTTGCAACAAAGAGCATACTGACGCCACTGCCCACGTCTAACCAGAGGGAATCTATAGCTGCAGGAAACACGCCAACCTCGGGTGAACATTCCTGTCTCGCCTGAATGTGTGTTTACGACATGTTTTGCTACAGTGGGCTAAAAAAGCCGGATCACACCTCTCTGGAAGAAACATATCCTGTGAACAAATCTTACACAGGAAGAAATGTTTGCCTCTGTGTCTCGAATTCACTGGCTCGTCGGTAACTCGACCCTCAGTCACTGCTGCTCTGAATACTGCCAGTTCCTGAGTTCTCCACTGTAGGATGGTAGTTGTCTCTTTATGAGGTAGACTTCCTGGTAGCCCAAACTGCAAGTTAGCAACCTCACAGTAGCAGGACACAGGCCTCTTTGTTCCTCTGCCCACTGACAGCTAGTAGTGTGTGTTTTCATTCGTCTTTACTGAATTAGTCCTCCAACATGTAACCTGAGATGGTTATTTCTGTCTGCCTGTCTCCCCATGGCATCCAGACTAGCTTCATTCAGTGTCTGAGAGGTAGGGCGAAAGCAAGAGCAGATGAAGATTTTGAAAAATGTGCCTGAAATTTTCAATCTGTGAGAATTATTGTGCTTTTTCTAAGGCTAAAACTGTTTATTTTGCATTTCCTCGAGTCTCATAGCACAGATTCTTCACCTTAGAGCCCACATTCCCATATTTGTATGTGAAAATTGTTCCAATTGTTCTTATGGCACATGTTTTTGTCTCTAGGAAAAAAGCAGTATCCCAGAGGAAACAGCTTTCAGCCAATTCATTCCAGTGTCGCCTGATAAGATAAATGGAGGTGAGGAGGATGAAGGATTACTAGCGTGCACTGCTGTCTTTGAATAGCTGTTTTTTAATAATACCACACTGTCTGTAAAACTAATTTCCTAGATAGTTAGCGTGATGCCAATAGTTTCTTTTCTGAAAATAAGTTTGACGCATTTCTTTAGTCAAAAAACATTTGCTAAACCATTTGTTTTCAAAATTGAAACATTTGCTGTTCATATCCAAGTTTGCAGCCTTTTATCCTCTGTCCTCTGCTGGCACATTGCTACTATTTCTTCGCAGATTACAACCACCTGTCAGTCAATGGGTTAGTGTGAAACCATTTGCAGTAACAGTCACCCTTTCACTTGTGCACATTCACGTAAATATACTGTGAATCACATTACACACTGAAACACCCCCCTCCTAACAGCTGCTGACTGTGGTGATGGATCCCCGCAAAGTTGTGGAAAACCAAACAAATAAGCAGGCAATGGCTGTAAAACTCAGGTCATGGGTGCCCTACCGTTTTTATCGCTGCCCTTCCTCAGAGAAAACACCACAGCTAGGATAACCACCAGTAAGCACAGCAGCAGAACCTAAAATCCAGAGAGCAAATGTCAGGATGTTTGTTCAAGACACTGAAGATAGTTGATGACAATTCAGAAATCTCACGCAGCTATCAACGAGGAAGATGTTTGGATTGAACCATTGGCTTTCTCAGGCAAAAGAAACAAAGAGCTAAAACTCCACAAAGTCAGACACTTATGTTAAAAAATGACAAATAATGTTTAAACTTTATGTAAGTGACAACGGAACAAGATATATTCATGCTTATTCTGTAGAAACAGACTAACAGACTTCTGGCTCCTTCAGAGAGGCCAGAGAGTTTTCACTCATCCAGTAAGACATTTCAACACTTAGGAGATAGTTTTGGCTTAAGCTTTTGTGAAGAAACTTGTGGTCCTCAGAGGATGACTTGTAGTTATTCTGGTGATACTTTTCCATGTAGTGCCATCAGCAGGTCAAAACTCAAATCTGTGCAATACGCTGGTTTATGGCCAAATACCTAAAAAGCTAAAGATACACGCGTGATCCTTGCCTGTGCCAAGTGGAAATGAACAAATTTCAGAATGCTAACATGCTAAATAAGGATGGTAAACATTAGCCTCACAAAGCTGCAAAAATGGCTGGAGATTTTGAAAGCTTGTTATTTTGTTTATTTGTCCATTCATTCATTCATTCACCATTTTGTATGTTGTTTTGTGAGGCTTCAACCTTTAATGAGGATAGGATAAGGGTCTTACAGTGTTGAACAATGATGGGCTGTTATTTATTTCTTCATTCCTGCCCAGTGTAATCTAATCATTTCCAGCTTCCCCAATTCATCAACTCCAACTGTCCAAATGTTGGTCTTCAGTAGAACAGAGGACTAGCTGCTTCTTTATCAGCCACTCATATCTGCCGCAAATCTTCTGCTCCCCGGGGGCAGGGGGTTTGTAACTTGAGGGGCGTTCTCAGGAGGTTCGAATCAGTATATTTAGAGAGGGGGCGTTCAAAGGTCTTATTTTGAAGCCTCTGCAACACCCAAACTAGGCCTCCAATGGTTATTGTGGCCATTTAATTAGTGTGGAGTCTGACAGCTGGTTTAAAAACAGAGTCTCACACATTTTAAACATCTCTTTAGTCCAGCAAACATGTGGTTTTCAAACATCTTGACCTGTGACACCTTAAACTGAAGAAATGTCAACTTGTGCCACCTCGTCACAGTTAAATAGAAGGACAGCACGTACATGAAGGTCCAATATTTCTATAAAAGAAGTGTTTTTCTTCTCTTTGATCCTTTTAACTGCCTTGTGGCACCCTCAGATTTATCTCGGGATCACATGCGTGAGTCTGATGACTACACCAGGAACCACTGCTGGAAGTGGAACTGTAAATGCATACTCATCTTCTCATCAACTTCCCTGAAAAGTCCCAAGCATCGCACTGTTAGGCTCTTAACAAGGCTTTGGAGACAACATGCTCTCTCTTCAACCCACTTGTGTGTGAAGCAGTATGCTGTTTTCTCTGCTAGTGTTTGAGTAAAAGAGCCAAACAAACAAGGAAAAGGTCGATGGGTATAGACGATGAAGGTAAATCAGAAGTCAGGTCCAAAAGCACACCTGCAATTACCGCTATAGGTGTGGTGAAAGACAACTAAATGAAAATCTTGGCTGGCTGGCAGCTAGCTAACATAAACTAGTAACGAAAAGGAAGCACAGAAATCCCTTCGTTCTTTTGGAACAGCTAAAAACGTAAAAGTTTATGATGATGTTTTGTTACTTTTAGTTTCGTTTTTGTAATTAATGTACACTTGGCACCATAGGAACAGCGGTTACGTAACCACAACAGTGCATGTGCACAAAGCTTCAACTACTGGTGAGTAATTCTTACCGAAGCTTAGAAGCCCCAAAAGCAGCATTCAGGACAGCCCTAATATAAATCATCCCAGTGCAGACAAACTTACCTCTGATCTGTTTTCAAAACAAATGACACACTTGTTGAGGGATTTTAAAGCCACAAGGATGATGTTTTTATACAAATATAGCCCTCTAACTCAACAGTAGATTACATATTTTTACACTGTAGTTATTTATGCCCTCTACCTTATTCATTTCTTTAATCTGTAGTTATGTGCACTTACTTTTGAAAACATGACTGTGGGAATCATCACCCAGCAGTAATCCATTTAGTGTGATTCACATTCACGAGAATTCCTTTTAGGGGCATGAAAATATGCTCTGGGTGTGTGTGTGTGTGTGTGTGTGTGTCTGGGTATGTGTACTTATTTTCTCTAGCTATAGGTGAAGAGAGAGAGGAGAGAGAGAGAAACACCTGGACTGGACGGGCTGCTTGGGAAAGATGTGGTCTCTGTGGGTTGTAAAAGTAAACTGTCTGTCTGGTGGAAGCCTACTTGTCTGACTCTATCTAAAACTAACAAGTAAAAGCAGCTGTTTGTCTGCTTTTTGGTCTTCTCAGTAGTAAAGAGGTTGCAGTCATCATTTTGTGAGACCTTTAATAACAATGCAGTGTAACAAGAACCACTATGACCATTACTAACAGATGTACGGTGGCTGAAACAGGACAAAATCTGAGCATACTGATGTCTAGACTTTGCCCCACATGTGTATTTAATCAGTGCCAAGCAGACATCAAATGAAAAGACTACTTCCTGTGGTTTTAGCTGGAGTTTGTTAGTAAATAGTTTGATTTTTCTCCTGTACAGTTTATGTGCAGTCATGAGGTAGATTAGCAGGTAAACAGCGACACTATAAATTTCACTTCATTTTGTCTAATATATCAATTTGGTTTATTATTTCACTGTAAACTCCTGATGTAGCCCAGACCAGAGGGTATGGAATACACATAAAGACATTTTTCTCCAATTATGGTTTCAGTCTTCATGTAAAGCCCCAAATGTATCCCAGACTTAGCTTCTCTGTGGAGTATGTGTGGTTTGTCTCACTGTCTCGAGCAGCCCTGAACAATAAAAGCTGCTGTTGTTTGCAAGACTTTTCCTCTGAGACGAGAACCAAATTCTGGGGAACACAAACAAAACAGCCATTCTAATGCCCGATCACATTCAGGTCATAAGATAGAAAGTGGGGCTGAAGTGAAGGGCAGCAGGGCCCGTTGTGTTTTTGTTCTTTAAGAACTGACTTTAAGCTCATTTCAAACAGAAAAGCAGCAGCATCTGCCTGTAAAATCGAACTAACTACAAGATAAACAGTACGAATTAGACCCTCAGCTCCACATGTTATGCATTAAGGCTTAACTGTAATCACATGTGCTGGGTGGTGGAAATGTTTATCCAAATAACCTTACAGTGCAATCGCCTATATATACAATAGGAACTGACTCTCTAGCCTTGTGCATAGTCAAAACAGAATAGAGCCATGATGTTTAACTCCTTAGTCAATAGAAAGAAAGCATATCTGTAACTATTATCTTAACGATTTTAGCACTTTAAATGATTTGGATAGCAAAAACACCAAACAGTGATGATCCAGAACTCTCAAATGTGAGAATTTGTTTTCCTGTGCTCTTTCATACTGCGATCGCCATTTTTCATTGTTTTCACTGGTAAAACTATACGCCTCCGTCTACCGTTGCCTGTGCCTCCTCTCCCCTGCAACCCCTCCTACGTCCAGATTAAATGTCTGAAACAGGATCTATTTAAAACCTTGCTCTCTGACTTTCAGCTGAAACTTGTACACTTTTGGATCAAAATCAGCACTGCGGACTTGAAGGTTCAGTCCTGCCTCACACTGACAAACCGTACATCATCTCCACCTGCAGAGACACTTCTGGCCTCTGTCTTTTTGCACTCGAGTGAAAACAGTTTGTTTCCACTTTCACACTGGCAGCAGTGACTGTCTCCGCTGTCTGACAGCTGTGGATTAATCACACTGAGGGTAAACAGTGCAGAAACATAGACAAGAGGTTCTGGCATTTTATTACTGGTGAGCAATGACTCTGCAGTGTCTTTGAAGTGTAATCAAGTCAGAAACAGTCACCGGAAATGAAACCAACAATGATTTATTATTGATTAATCAGCATATCACTTTCATTATTCATCATTCAGTCAATAAAATGTAAAAAAAAAAAAAGCCTCTCAGAGCCCTTAGTGACATCTTCAAATGTCTTGTTTTGTTCAACCAGAAGTCCCAAACCCAAAGATATGCAGTTTACAATCACACTGACAAAGAAAACCAGCAGAACTTTCTAGTTTGAGCAGCTGGAAACAGAGAATCTTTGGCATTTTGTCACTATTTTTGGCTGAAAAATGACAGAATCGATTTTTCCTTTCTCCATCCAGCTTTAACTGTCCCCATAAATTCAGCATCTAGGAGAGTTTATGGACACAACACAAGTTTATAGAGACATGTTAAGATCCTACAGTAACTTTACAGAGCCTTATGAAGAAGATAAAAGGGACACTTGGGTGACTATATAAAGACTACTGAGCAGCACACAGATGCACCATTATGCAGATTTTAAAAGAAATACTAGTTGTTTTTAATAAATGTGGTTTAAAGGTGATAGTCTGGAGGTGATAAAGTGCACTTTTCTTAGAGGTGTAATATTTTAGTTAGTGAGTGAAAGTGAATAAGACCGTGTGGCCCTCAGGTGCCTGTGGAGTTAGAGGAGTGACGGTGTCCACGCAGAGAGGCAGGTGTGCAGGTATCAGCGGCATTAAACATACCCCAGTGATGACTTTACAGTACTTATTCCTCTTCTTGCCCCGCTCGGTGGTCCTCCTCTGGCTCTCCAGCTCCGGGGCCCCGAACAAAGACGCAGCCTGTTCGGCCGAGCGGTCCTCTCCTTTGGTCACCTCCATGCTGCTGAGCTCCGACCTGCAGCCGCGGTTATCCGGGACACACTGCGCTTCCCCCGGTGTGCCGTGTGTGGGATATGACCCCTCCGCTGCACAGTTAGCGCCGCCTCGTTTCTTGGTGTCTCCAAGTTTCCGGAGCGGCGGCGGACTGATGTGGAGGGAGGCTGATCACAGAGAGCAGCAGACCTCCACACTTTGGGCTCAAGTTTACAGCGACGTCTGCCCACCAGGAAATATGAAGTCTCCTAAAGGCAGTTGAGGCTTTTCAATATTTGTTTTAAAAAAACTAAATAAACTCATTCTGGGTGTTTGCTGTTTACTTTCCAAAGTTTCTATCCCGTCTTAATTCTCAGCTGTAAGACTTGGACAAACAGTCCAGCAGCTGCGGAGGAGCGACAGTGAGGAGGCTGAGTGCTGCCGCCATCTTGTGGCGTTACCAGAGAGGTGCGCTGGATTAAACATGGAGACAAAGAAGAAAAAACTGAATTAAGCACAATATGAGATATAAGTCCGATGTTTTACTACATTACTCTTAAATAGGGAAGGTTCACAATATTTAGTGTTATTTAATACTTTGACATCAAGTCATGATAAAGAAGATATAGAATAAAGATAAAATATAATAAATAATATATAAGAATAAGAATAAATATCGATAAAGAAGAAGTCAGATATCTATCTGTTGAAGCATAGCTTAAATAGCTATGGCTAAAGTTGCAGCTGGCAGCAGTTAGCTTATTTTAGCACTAAAACTGTAATGAAGCAAATAGATAGTCTGGCCTTCCTCGAGGTTTACAGATTTACCTACAATCACATATACAGCTAAGTAACTAACTGTTATATCACAACTAATCATAACAGAATTTACTCCCATATCATATTTTGTTTGGATCCCTAACTTCCCACCAGGAAGTTAATATTTGTTTTTCCCTAAGTTTCAGTCTGCTTTCAATCTTCTCTTTCATTTAAGTGACATCATGGCATTGCTTGTTTTGTCAGACCAAATGTCCAAAACCAAAAGATATTAAGTTTACTGTCGCATAATGCAAGTTAAAACAAATAAACAATTTAAAAAAACAAAAAACAGTTGCCCTTTAATTTTCTGTTGATCGACTAATTACTTTATTCATAAACTGTTTCAGCTGTAATTAAAACCTCTGATGTTATTATATCTGTCAGGTACACATCTGTATTAATCTTTTGGGATTTTAGCCTAAGGCACATAATTTATAGTTGTACCAGTTCATTAGTTAGTTTATGTCACTTTGATGCTTGGGTTAAACAGAACATGTTTTTGATCATTTGTGCAGTTGAAGTTATGATCTCTCTCCTTACCTCCAACCTCTACCAGTAAACACATCAACAACACACGACAGTTTAGGTTTTATTCACCCAGCCATGTAGTTTGAGCTTCCTGTATCACAGGAGTCAGCTCTAAATAAAGCCTGGGCTTCATGTACAGGCATCACATATGTCATGGTCTGTTGAACCTTCAGCGACACATTGACCTCCAACAGTTACAATTATACCCGCATCCTGAGCATGGCTTCCTGACGATTTCTGACTTGTCTTTTGCTCTAGGTGGAGCCATTTTATCCTTCCAGCTGTGCACCCCCTAACACTTTCTATCCCAGTAACAGTGCTGCTCAGAACAAGTGAAATATCCAGTTTCCACCTACAGCTTCCCTCCTAGCTACGTGGTCGAACTCCTTTCGTCCTGCCTGCTTCTCAGGCACAGTTAACTGTGCGACAGGATGAAACCATGCATGAATGTATATCATTTTTTGGAGTCTGTTGTTGCTTTCTTCATGAAAGATATTTGTATGACCATGATAAAAAAACATCAATTATAGATACACAGCTGCAGTTTCAAAGCATCCACAAGATGGTGATGTTGCAACATCACTAAAACACTAAACTGTGGTTGCTGTGGTAGAGATATGAAGCTAAAAGAAATGCTATTAATATAATATAATACTGCTACTTATCCCTGACAGCTTTAACATATTTCAGCTCTGTGAGGTCCAGATCTCCGTCAGATCCAGTTGAGTCCTGTGGTGTGATAATGAAGATGACATGGGACCCCTGACCTCTGACCTCAGCCTTGTCCTACACTCATAAACCGCCCAGGGTTTACTGTTTTCACTGCCTGTTTATCTTTGTCTCCATGTGAATGTGTGTGTGTGTGTGTGTGTGTGTGTGCGTTTGTGCATACACTGTATGTGTCTGTGTCTGTATGTGCATGTGTGAGTGCATGAAAATGAATGTACCTGATTTCGTGTTGCCATTTTAAGCTACAAGGGTGTTCATACAGGCCTGTGTGTGTGTGTTTTCGTGGCTGTGGTTACAGTGACTGTGTATGTGTGTGTCCTGCTCAGTGAACTGCATGTCTCTCAGCAGATTGTCTCCCTACAGCTGTCCCCAGCCCAGCTGGGTTTCACAGTATGACCTTTAATGTTGACCTACACATGTAGCACTTACTGTCCCCATCACATGATCCTCCAGACATCTTGAAGCAAACACACACTTTTCTTGAGCATGCCCTAACCCCTGGTATGGCTTAATCACTTGCATCAAAGGCATGTTGAGCTTCAAGCCATTCTTCAGTCCTACAGAACTTCATTGCAAATTCTTCCCGAAATCATGATATTTTCTAATTTTATTTCGCTCTGGTTTTCTTGGGTTTGAATATTTAACTCAGTATGTGGATTGTGTTCCTTCAAAGAACCCTCAGAGCAAGAAGAAAAAGAATATACTATAAACTGCATACAGGTTTGTCACATACATAGTGTGGAGGAAAACAACTCGTAAGCTGTTGTGCTTACGGTGACCCTTGAACTCGTCACTACCACTACACAGTTTCCCCTGAGGAGCTTTAAAGTTAGAAAAAACATAGTTTTTCCCCCATAGTATATGACAGTATAATTTCTACAGTACATTCTGCAAGACGTCACTGAAATGAGTATATCATCCTTATATCCAGGAAAATATAGAAAAATGTAGCTCTTATAGATCCACTTTTGCATTACATGTATTAAGCACAAATGTACATGCACTTTGCTGTAATTTATCTTTGCACAAGGTACATTTTATGTCCTATAATTCAGTTCAAGCTAAGTGGGTTTGCACTATGTTTGGCTATAGAATATGCTAAAACAATGAGCCCACTGGTGTGTTTGTGGGAGTTAAAAAGGTTAAGGAAAAATGTGTTAGAATATGTTAGAACATTTAAGGTTAAGAGGTTAAATCTTAAAAGCATGCTTTAACAGACTGGCTTTTGCATTTGTTTGCATACAAATGCAAAAGCTGTAGAGCATGTTTAATTTAGTTATAGCGGTTCTTTTGTTATTCTTGAAATATTTATATTTACATTTCCTATTGCACTGTTGCATCTGCTTATTCATTCACTGGATAGTCCAGAATAAGTCCATAATTAATCACCACAGCAAACACATAAAGCTGAACCTTTCTTTTAGCAACAAGTGACAGCAACAAGTGATGCAGTTTTCATGGGTTTTATAGTCTGCTGGAACAATTCAAAGCCCCCGGCAACACTTGCAATGAAGTGGACTGTCTTGAACCCAGACCGAGCCATGACTTCTGAATAATGCATCAAGGAAGAGCAACGGTAGGTGTGCTTAAAGAATTCATCAGCTGACAGTTATAGGCACATCTTCCCCATGAGATTTTCTGTAGGCGCCTTCAAATCAGCCATGAATTATTAATTCAACACGACACAGTCCTCAGCACAGTACATTGAAAGCTTCTGTCTTCTTAGACATATCTGTCACCGACTACCTGTCAACCAGGATTTACAGTAGAGCTGAGTGTCTTTGGACTGCTGTTTGCTTCTGCTGTTGTCCTGAAATAATGAGCACCTTTCAAAGCTTTTGATATACACCCACAGCTGGACCATAAAATAGTGTTGCCCACCTACTAATTTTGTGTATATATGTTGATTTTTTTACCCCCACTGTTTTTAACAATTGAGCTCTTTAAGAATATAATAATATATAATAATAATAATAATATATAAGAACTGACAGCATGTGGCAGTAAAACATAAGACTTGCATGTTTCATGTATTTGTAAGAAATCTGCACAAATCTGACCTGTGTGACTATATTTCATTAAGTCACAGAGTATATAATGGGAGTATGAGTCCCCAAAAAAAAGCTTTTTCACACCCACATCAGTCTGTTCAAGAACATAATGGGGGAGTGAATTCTGGTGAAGTTTACAGCTTCATCATGAACCTTCTGTGAGTTTTATTCTTGCTAATGATGCTGCGAATATGCTGAGGTGGCATTTGTCTAAGTTGCTCTTTTATAATGATGAGAGCTTTCCACAGGATTAAAAGTTTACCTCCTTGCATTTTATTTTTATTGGAATTATATATATGAAGTTTCTGGCCAGAATGAGATATTGTTTTTGTGTTTCTCTCTTTAGTCACACTTCACTTTTGTTCAAAACATCTTGTAAGTGTTTCATGTTATGCAGCGTTTATCGACATCGAGTTTTTTTTTGTATTACACATTTTGTCGTGTGTGCATTTTTTTAGCATGTTGCTGTAATTTTTAAAACATATATTATACATATTCATATATATATATATATATATATATATATATATATATATATATATATATATATATATATATATATATATATATATATATATATACAAGTCCATTATAAGGCACTGAAAACTTCAAAAATGGACTTGGGAGAAGCAGGTCGACAGGCCAGAGTAAATGCAAAAAAGATGGCATTTATTGACAAAAAAGAAATTATTAAACAAGACCTTCATTTTACAAAATATCTATCCACATATGGCTCAAACATGCCGGGCCAGAAGGAGCTGGAAAATCTATGTCAAAGATACATCAAATATCAGAGAAGAATATCTTGAGCATGTGTAGTGAGCTTATCTTCCTGTGGTGGTAATAACTTAAAGAGATTGTCTAATTATTGATTTATCCATACTTATTTGGTAACTATTAATTAGACCTAGCATTGCTAACTAAACAAAAATAAACTGGTGCATGTTCATCACACATCATAAATTTGCCTCAAGGAGGAGGGATCCCTCTCCCAGGACAGACATGTAATAGATGTTGTGATGTGCAGATTAGACCAACATAGTACAATTACAATATACATAAATATATTTAGTTTTTTGACAGAATAAAACTGAAGCCTCCTGCATTGGAAAAAAATATTCTTAAGAGGTAAATGTCACCAGAGATTTCTATCAGTGGACAAGATATATTTTGGGAATTGTACCCCGGCAGGACACCACACAGCGCACAGTGACAGTGCTGAACACATCGTAACAGACAGTGGTGTGCCCACATCTCTCCTCACATTGATGTATCTGTGGAGGAGGTACGGTCGGTGTCTGCAGCTGCAAACACTTTCAGCCAAGGATTAAATTCTATCATGCGGCCTGCCAACCCTGATCAGGAGTAACACATAACCTCTTTTTTGTTACACTTCGCTCTTATGTAGCCTGTGCTCTTTCTCTCAGTGCAGCCTCCTCAGTCCTCCGTCAGCTGAACCTGAACCTGGGTTAACTTCTTCCATCGGCTTTCCTTGAAGAAAGCAGCAGTGTTTTTCTTTTTAAGTGTGGCGAAAAAAAAAAAAACAATCCACATGGTGTTTCTTTAATGCAACCTCTGAACATTCGCCGATGCTATATAAAAAAGTGTTGAACTTGTTTGCCACTGGAGGGAAAAGGACAGCAGCGCGAACAATCGCAGCCAGAAATCAAGCCAACAAGTGTGACTCACTCACACAGTCCCTCATGACCGGTGCATGTGGGATATTAAAAAGTGAGGAACACGCAAGAACACTGACAGCCAGATTGTGGAAACCAAGGTCAGTTCAGACTAAAATACACTGCCTAAAACACAAGGTCGGTACTGAACACTCAGATTTTAGATTCAGATTTTCACCAAAAAAAACCCCACAAAACTTTTACTTGAGTTGATGACATATTAAGTATTTTATCCCTGCACTTACCAGACATCTTTTAGCGTGATGAAATACGAGGTTGGTTTGGCCACAAACCAACCTGCTTTTCAATTGTTATGCTGATGCTAACCACTCACTTCCTCGTATTCATTTTAAGCAGTTTCACTTCCATTGGAAAGATAAAGGAATCATTTTTCTTTGTATGACAGAGACAGAAGTTGTGACAGATTTTTTTTTTTCTGTCGCATGTTAAAAGGATACATCACTGTGATCATGCATGAGTGACAACCACTGAGAGAGAACTTACTATATATGTCAGGAAAATGTTGAAATGAGCACTGCAGTCAAAGAGACGACTTTCTGAAAGTCAGCACCACGCTGGAAACATCGACAAAACGTACCCAACCACTTCTCATTTAATAACGTTGATGTGGAAGTCGCCTCTTATGTATAAGAGAGAGCAAACGGTACAAGTAAAGTGAGGATTTAGAATGTGTTGGTGGAAATAAACATTCAAAAATACAAAAAGATGTAACTGAACAATTAAAGGAATGAAAGAGGATTAGTTGGAGACTTCTGAGAAAAGTTTTTTTCTTTTATTTCACAGTGTCTTTATTAGAACATAACAGCAGGATGGAGACGATAATGTTAATGTCTTAAAGCGGCTTTTGATGTTTGTTCACTGAACGAAATGAATATGAGAAAAACCACAAAGGCATAGTCAGCAAATTAAGGGAACTCAGTTTGTGTCAGTAAGCCTTTTACAGTTTGTACAACATATGACATCATCTATTCTTGGACCTTTTGAAAAACATTTTAATGAACTTTTTACCTTTTTAATTTAATACAAAAAAGGGACAAAACCTTGCAAAGAGCAGAAGAAAATGGATATAGGTTATAGGTTAGAGAAGGAGGGACCCTGGTTGAAACTGCACTGTCAATCATCTGTAAGTACGATTAAAAGATGTCATTCTGAACATTTTCCACTCTGACATGAATAATTTCAATAAGTGGTTACCAATCTTAAAAAAAAACAAAAACAAAAAACATGTATTTATTTATTTTTTCCTTTAAAACTATGGATGAAAGGTTGCATGTTTACATCAAAGTGTATTATGTGCCCTGTCCATGTTAAATAAACAAATAAATAATTTAAATAAAAGTTTCTTGTTAGTTTGAACCGTAAACGACCTGACAGACACCCTGACAGGCAGCCAGACAGACAGTCTTATGTCCAGTCCACAGGAAGCTCAGCTGGAAATCTAAGGATCTGTTAAGTGTCTCATTACCGTGTGTCAGATGTGTCACTCAGTGGGACGCCCATCTGCAGCAAGAGCCCCAAGTTTACTCTCCCAATCATTAGCATCCATCAATATTACAGGAGGGCAACCCGATCAAACGCTGTAACCTCACAGCACCTTATGAGACGCTGAAAAGGTTGTCGCCCACTCTATAGTGCATTTATTTTCTCTTTCTTCTCAAAACGAGCATTATTAGCATTCAGTTTTGAATGGAGAAAATGTCAAGGGCAGCGTCATGAAGTTTAATCAGGAAAATGCACCGAGGATAAAGGCCTTGATTCATGAATAGAGCAAGTATCACAAATTTATCCTTTCAGTATATATTAATGGTGCATATAAATAGCTCTTCTATTCCATGACATCTAATGTTAAAGAAAGTAATTCAATCTTTGCTGTAACTTTGACTGCCATCAATTATATTTATTATATGTGATGGTGATAAACTCTAAATTGCCCCTAGGTATGAATGTGAGTGTGAGTGGTTTGTCTGTCTGTCTATCTATGTCAGCCCTGTGACTGACTGGCACTGGCGTCAGTCAGTCTGCCTCTTGCTCCAAGATAGCTGAGACAGGCTCCAGCACCCCCTGTGACCCTGTGGTCAGGGGGCAGGGGGCAAGCAGGTATAGAAGATGAATGAATGATGTGATAATGAGCTATGTTGATTTTTGTGTTCTGTCATCACTCACATGAGTTTATTTTTTTTGGCCCAATAATTTCTGAAGAACCCCTGGTGTCCTCATTTTCTCATGAGTTCTGAATATATCTGTGTTATTTCATTTGCCATTGATCCGTTTTGAGCTGAATCAATAACTCGGAGCCAATTTCTTGACCTTTTGCTCCTTAGGTTTAATGAGGGTCATGCTGTCAGTGTTTATTGTGGATCTATTGGAAGAAAAGCTGGTAACAGGATGGGTAATAACTGCTGAAATATTCATATAGAGAGACAAGTGTTATGTAATAACGCAACAGACATGTGACAGTGTTCATTATAGTGGATGTGGTGATGCAGGCAGCAGGGAGGACTCATTAGGAAGGACAGAGTGCAAGTATGTGTATTCTTCTAACTGGACGTAAGTAAAAAAGTGTGTCCTCAGAGCAGAGAAATTAATCTGTAACTATACTGATAATCTGTTAATCATCGAGGTGATTATTTCAAAGCAAAATTATTTGTTCCAGCTTCTAAATTGTGAGGATTTTCTGCTTTTCTTTGTCTTATGTGATTTTTATATTTTGGGTGTGGGCAGTTGTTCGGCACAAAACAAGGCATTTGTAGACATCATGATTAAATGATAAGATTAACTGAGAACAAAAATTATCATCAGCTGCAGCTCTAATTTACAATTTTCCGTTCAAAGGTAAATCACAGGTCTTGCAAGCCACTTATGATTTTATGTAGACTGTCATGTGCAAGTGTTCCAGCTGCAGTTGTACCTTTTGCTAGTTGTGGAAATCGGCAAATGGACATACTACCTACCACAGTTTGAGTACGTAGAAGAATTGAAAAACCAGCATGCATACTGAAATTATTTGATTTTAAGTTTGAATTTCTTTCAAATGTTTGATCTGTTTTTCTGAATTATATTATCATTATCAAAGAACTTCTAAATAAATGAATGAAATTATTGTCTTGGAATTTCTGATATAATAATCCCCTCATTTCATAAAAAAAGAGCAAAGTTTGTATTCTCAAGTCTGCTTCCATAGGATTTGATTTGATGTTGGTTTAGTTTACCATACTCGCTGCCTTAATTTAATATGTTAATATGCTAGCATTTGCCAATTATCACTTAAAGGTGCAGTTGGCAGCTTTGAGCAGAGCCTCTCTCTCCCTGTAAATCTGAACCAGTACAGCTTTAAGGCCCCTCCCTCCCCCACACAGGCCGTTCAGGTGGAAACACACACTGAGGATACACAGGTAAGAAATATGAATTAAACATTATAGAGATATAACAGGTTTTACAGTGACTTTAGTCTGACTGTACGTTAGCTACACGTTTGGTGCTCAGTTCGTTAAACAGTCGAACTTTGATAACGATGACGTTTCATGTTTCCGCAGTTTACATGCTAACATTGTTAGCACTGTTAGCTTTTAGCTCGTTATTTCAGTAACCCAGACGGA
Source organism: Scortum barcoo (assembly GCA_023238725.1). NCBI lineage: Eukaryota > Metazoa > Chordata > Actinopteri > Centrarchiformes > Terapontidae > Scortum > Scortum barcoo. The sequence goes on along the minus strand of CM041543.1, from coordinate 8,710,209 downwards.
GAGCCAGTAAATTAACAGCTTATTTACAATTCAAAAATTCAAACCAAAGGGTCAACACTAGACATGAATGTCTCAAAAATAATGTCTTATGACTTATTAAGAAATTACACTTAAGAAATATTAAGCTTTATTTTGTATAGGAATGACAGAAAAGGTTACTTTACTTTTTTATGGTCAACATAAACTTTGATTTGTGATGAATACAGGGTTCTTCATTCTTCAAAGTGCAATAACAAGCCTCTTGTCAGACCTGAGGAGAGAATAAAGAAATGAATTCATTTGAATGAAGACATGTTAGAGAGACACATTTGTTTTAAAATAATCCAAATTTAAATCCCTGAATATAATAATAATAAAAGTAACACATAGTAAGAAAAATGAAAATATTCATGAAAAATAAACACTTAACTTCTAGCCTCATGATTAATTTCAATTCACCTGTCTAAAATGAGGAACCTAAACTAAACAAAGACAGTCCAAACATTTGTCACCTGGCAGTTTTTATCATCAGCAGGTTCACACACATTTGAAGAAGCTGCAGTGGTGATTTTCACTAAATTATTTTAATATCTCACATCCTGAAATCAGCTGCCACATTACTATTGTGAACACTGCTGATTAACAAACAAGCAGAAATAAATGTTTCCGTCATGAAAAGTAATCGATAGTAATATCTAATATCTAAAAACAACAATCACACGTGTATTTCAGAGTTTAGATGTTTGTTTGATAAGAGAAATTAACTAAGCAGTGAACTTCTGAGAACATTTAGCTGTGAGAGCACAGACACACATCGAGATCAGGACCAACATCAAACCGATATGACTGTCTGGAAACTTCACAAATAGTTTTTTAACAACTTTCAGATAAAACAAAGCTAACTGTTAGTGCTTAGCATTAGCCTCGGTAAGAAGCTAACGTTAGCTCTGCTTCAACGTCACAGTAACATGAGATTCACCGTGGACTGTTTCTGTAACACGTCTTATTTTGTGGTTAGTTTTTATAGGAATTCAAACATAAATAAAACAGAGATAATTACCTGTCCAACTCTCCATCAGTGTGAATCTTTCAGCTCTCTCCACCTCTCAAAGGCTCCGGTGTTTCCTCTCGTTTAATCTCCGGCTCGGCTCGGTCAGAATCCTTTTTCTTTAGCTTCTTTTCTTCTCTGCTCATCTTGTTTCTTCTCTCTAAGTATCAGCAGGAGCTGTCAGAGGAGGGAGGCTCACTTTTCTCTCTGCTGCTGCTCATTATTGAGTAAACACATCGTGACCCGCAGTGAGCGTCACCACGAGCTCCTACGCTGACCGTGACGCCGCAGCGTGTTCACGTCTGACGTCAGACACTCCTCCTGCTCTGATTGGTTGGTTTGACCCGGGCGCAGTGGATTTTAAAAAACGGCTTTAGAGGCCAAAGGCGGAGCCGGAGGAGGCTCATTATTATCACAGATGATCTGTCTCATATTGTACTATCAGGACATGGTGACAGTTTGAGTGAAAATGACTAAAAGTAGTGTTTGAAAAGGTTACCAACTGAACTTTGAACTGAGGCTGTTTCTAATCTTACGGGTATTTGGTCTTAAACAAAAGCAAAGGACAAGTTCAAATTTTGACCCGATGATGAGAAGAAAAGAAGAAAAGTAAACTGGGATTCATCCTCAGCGAAACATGGACAAATTGTCATGACAATCCATCTTAAACAGACCAAAATATTTCAGTTTGGACAAAAGTGATGAAACAAAGTTTTCAAATTTGAAACAGATTATAGCTTTATAAATCTATAAATCCACATTCCAATCCACAGAACTAAATGAATTTTAAGCATGTCTTGTATTTCCTGTATTCTCCGAAACAGGCACCATCACGATTAGTATATACAGTACGCTTTTTAGTATTAGCATTTATTATAGTATGAAATGGAAATTGATATTGGGATGTTAGGAGCATGTAACCCCTTCAATAAAACAATCAGTTTTGGAATTTTCTAATTTTATGCTTAATTATTTTTGGTTCTAGTGGAACAATTCAACCATAACAGAGGTCTTCAGGTCAGAGGTGAAGACTAATGAACAGGTCACAACTCTTACTACTCTCCTATGTTCCCAGTTCTAAAAAAAATAATAATAAAGTTTAAAAAAATCACAATATCTACATTACAGTATGTCACTGTCACTGCCATCCTTTCATCTTGAAGAGCAGAGCAGGTGTATCTCACTCACTGGGGTGTCTAGGCCAATAAATAGATTCACCTCTAATTGGAGGGATGTTTGGAATAATTATCAAATGACAACAGGGGCAGCGGCAGAGTCACAGAGGCAGAGCAAATGATGGGAAAATGAAAGACTTTAATTGAATGTCAGCGGGAAGCTGCGGGCCACGTTGAACCTCGTGTAATGAGATGTAGGCAGCTGAAGGGCACCCCTCCCAGGAAGCTTTGTTGGTAGGGATGAGACAGGTCTGCAGACCGGGGCGAGGTGGGGGGGTTTGGGATGGCTCCCGTCTCGCTGGCATTGCCCTAATGATGTCTTCATATCATGGGATTATGTAATGTGCTCTCCAGTGGTGTTTAGTCAGCCTCATACACCCCAAGCCCTGCCGATGAGTGAAAGAGCTACAATGTGTAGCTAACATACTATCTGTACGTGTGTGAGTATGCACTTTGTGGCTGTGTGTGTTTGTGTGTACACATGTTGGTTACACAGAGTTATTTACACCTGAACGCTCTCAAAATCAATTTGCATCTCTCCCATATGCAGTATGGATTTTCATCTGAGTATTTCAGTTTGCTGATAAAGAACAAAAGAAGGAGGACAGGGAATTTATGAATGAGGCGTTCATGACAGGACATGTGACAAAAAGATCGATCAATTGTCAGTGATCGGTTTGAAGAATTATTCCGCTCAGGAGAATCAATTTGTTTTGTACACATTCATAGACACCTTAGTATTTTCACTGATTGCATGCCTAATGCTGATCGACAGGTCATTCTTTCCCTTTATTCATGAGTGTTACACAAACACAGTTCAAATTTATCTCAACCAAACAAGTCAAGCCAAGTCAATTTCATTTCTACAGCTCAAAATCACAAATTTGCGGGGGCGTGGCTATAGCGCAGAGCTGAGCGGTCGCATTTTCGAGCTCTCTATAGGAATCGGCTAAATTTAATTATCCTGAGTTAAAAGCGAACGTACTCCTTTATCAAACTAAAGTTTAGTGTATCTGTAATCATGTCGACCATACAATCTAAAACCACCTCGTGCTACCAGACAACGGCTCAGAATAAGGCCGACCGACTCGAGGAAAAGAGGGAAGATGCACGCTAACTACCGATGTGCAAACTCCTGGAGCCGCGGGGATTTTAGAGGCAATTGCAGCCCTGAAAAACGACTTTGGCTCCAAAGTTGACGGAGTTCTGACTGCAATAAATAAGATCAAGTCGGACTTTAAGGACTTTGCAGGGAGATTGGAACAAGCAGAGGATCGTATTGGTGACATAGAGGATGATATTGTTGGTGAGAAAACCAAAATTGCGATACTGGGGAAGCAGGTGTCTGAGCTCACCTCTAAGGTGGATGACCGACCTGGAAAACAGGAGCCGTCGCTCAAATCTCAGACTGGTGAATCTCCCGGAGAAAGTTTTAAAGGGTTAGTTCAGTAGGGTTAAACAAATGAAATCATTAGTTGTATATCTCCAGGAAACCCATTTACTGTCAGATGAAGTGATAAAGGTAAAAAGGAGATGGCCAGGGCAAGTAATTTCAGCCTCCTACTTATCACACACCCGTGGGGTGATGATCCTGATTCATAAATTGGTACCCTTTAAAGTGGACAACGTCATCCAGGGTACATTGATAAATGAAAAGATGATCATGATTAACATATATGCCCCAAACGATGACAATTTATTTTTATTAATTTCCTCTCTTTCAGGGAAGGCTCTTATAGCAGGTGATTTCAATTGCACCTTAGACCCTAAATTGGACCGGTCAACTGGGGTGGACTCCTCTCATATAATATAAAGTAGGAAGAAGCTGTTACAATATGTAAAAGATTTGAACTTGTGTGACCACTGGAGGAGATTAAACTCGGATAAACTAGAATTCTCCTGTTATTCTCCTCGATTTAAATCATACTCACGTATAGATTCCTAATCTCCAGTTCTATGTTCTCCACTGTGATAGAATGTAATTATAACAGCATACTACTGTCAGACCACTCTCCTACTTCACTTGTATATAGAGCCCAAGGGGTAGTTAAAGGCACTTCTAGATGGAGATTTCATCCCAGATGGCTTTCTGATTCGAAATTCCTGCAAATTTTAGAGGCACAAATTGAATTATTCTTTATTACAAATATGGATGGGACCTCCGCTATTGTCAGATGGGAGACCTTTAGGGCGTACATCAGAGGCATGATCATATCTTGCACTAGTTCAAAAACAAACAAACTCAAATTAACAATGAATGAGCTTGACCACAAAATAAGACAATTGGAAAGACAGACGTTTTTGGATGGCTCCACAAAAGCAAAACAAGAATTAACGTTACTTAAAGCCCATTATGAGGAATTGTCCACATCGAAAGCAGATAATAGTTTAATTTGGCTCAAACAGAGTTACTATGATCAAGGTGAAAAATCGGGAAGATTGTTGGCCTGGCGATTAAAGAAATTGGTTGCAAACAGGGCAATTACTGCAGATCAAACTCAGAGTGGAGCAATAACAACAGACCCTCAGGAAATTAATGATACCTTTTCCATCTACTATAAAATATTATATACATCCGAATCATCAGAAAATTTGGAAATACAATCTGAATTTCTGGACGATCTTTATATTCCTTCCATACCAGACGATTTTAAAGCACATATGGATAGGAAACTAGATGCCTCAGAAATCGCTGACGCTATTACCAACATGAGGGGAGGTAAAGCCGCAGGCCCTGATGGTCTACCAGTTGATATCTATAAGACATTTAAAGATAAATTCATTGAACCTCTTTTAGCTATGTATGAGGAGGCCTTTCAACAGGGTCGTCCCCCAGATTCCCTGAGGAGCGCGCTGATAACACTAATTTTGAAACCCAATAAGTCTCCTACTGATTGCACATCGTATAGACCCATTTCACTGCTTAACACAGATGCTAAGATTATCGCTAAAGTAATAGCTAGAAGACTGGAACTGATTCTTCCATATGTGATCAATCCAGATCAGAATGGTTTTGTGAAAAACCATCAAGCCTTCCATAATGTCAGACGGGTGTTGAATTTGATACATGCGAGGGAGGGAACCCCTGACTTTGAATTTGACCACCCGCCGTTCTTTCTTTAGATGCTGAAAAAGCATTCGACAGAGTGGAGTGGAGCTATTTATTTGATGTGATATCCCGTTTGCGATAGCGGTGAGGTCACACCCCTCAATTTCAGGTATAAAAGTATCGGACACCGAACATCGCATTGTAATGTATGCTGATGACACCCTTTTACTTCTAACAGATCTAAATAACTCAATTCTTAACCTGACTAACTTAATTGACACATTTGGGAAATTTTCAGACTTTAAAGTAAACGAAACAAAATCCTCTATCATGTTTTTGAATAAGTGGGAGCGTATAAATCCAGTGATAAACCACCCTTTCAACAATGTAGTAAATGGATTTAGATATCTTGGTATCACCATTACCCCAACCATTAAAAATTTAGTATCCTGTAACTATGATCCTATGATTTCCACAGTAACTGAATGCATGAATAGTTGGTCATTAATGCCAATCTCTCTATTAGGACGTATAAATATAATCAAGATGAATATATTACCAAAGTTTTTATATCTATTTTTATATCTATCGATCCCTTTACCACCACCACCACAGTTCTTCCCAAAAATGAAGCAACTATTTACAAAGTTTATTTGGAATAATGTTACGGGTCCCAGATGTTGGGGACCACCAGCAACAAAGATAGATCTGTAAAATACAGAAAAGTTCAGCAGCAATGAAGACACGGAGCGTTCAGCTTTGCCATCCATTTTACGTCTTATTTCTAAATTCAACATAAAACAACAATATCAACAGTGGCTTCAAAGTGCATCAAACATCCATGAATCCAATTACTCTACGTCATGTCATATCCAAACAAATTTCTAATACACTTATTTACATGTGATGCAAAGCTACTATAATAATTTAGTTCAAGTTGCAGTACTATTAAACTGTACATTAAGCAAACACCTAGTTTGTAATGGTTCTGGATTTATACACACAATTTCACCACATCTCTCATTCATAAAGAAATATAAACATTTTCAAACACATATATACATCATAGTAACATTTTATATTTAACATTCATACCCGTACAATATCTGCTAATTACAACTCTAAAACCTTTAGCTGTCCTAAGGTATAAGGCACTGAACAATGTACAAATTTCACATAAACAAATATATCTGGGCCAAAATAAAAGCATTGTGCAAAATAAATATTACTTCAACCTGGCGACCTGCTTACAATACTACAGTAATAGAAACCAAATTCCCGCGGCACAATTCCTTAGACCACCCGCGGTGCAACTGTTCCCGTGCCAAAAGTTCCACCTGTATGCTGCTTATAGTTATTTCTTTTCACTTTACATAAGAAAAATAAATTAACATGGCTGCCACCCCAAATTATTAGGGAAAAGATAAGATCTTAGCGGAAAAAGTAAATAAATAATGATTTAAAAAAACTGTTCACCAGATTAAATTAAATACCAACAAAACTGGTCACCCAAATTTTGGTGTGCACCACAATAACAGAAGGTCAAGGTTGAGACCATCACTTCTTTACCTGCCATATGAAAGAGGAGGATTACAATTACCCAATTTACAATGGTATTTTTGGGCTGCTCAAGTTAGAGTTGCAATGTACTGGACCTGAACCTTACCATGGGTACAAATTGAAAATATTTGCACTAAAGGCCTACGGCTTGACACTTATTTATACTCTGCATCTGTCAAAAAATTGAAGCTATTTACTGATAACACAATTGATGTCTGGCACAATGTACAGTCATTCCTTGGTGAAGCTACTTTGTGTTCAGGCTTTTCACCAATATGGGGGAATGATAACTTAGAAAAGACCAAGGTTTTAAAATGTGGGCAACAAAGGGCATCTGTAAAGTTGTGGATCTATATAAAGAAGGCAACCTAGTTTCATTTGAAGAACTTAGAAATGAATATGATATACCTCGGACACACTTATTTAAATATTTACAGTTAAGGAGTTTTGTTTATGCACAGACGCACTCCTATGCAAAACCCCCTTTGTCCATATTGGAAAACTTAGCAGTAAATAATTGTACTGGCAAGGGCCAAATATCCTTACTCTACAATATACTGGTAAAAAATCATAAAGACTCTACTGAGCATAAGAAAATTCAATGGGTAAATGACTTGCAAAAAGATATCTCTGAGGAGGACTGGAGGGAGGTGTGCTTGAAAGCTCAACTCCTAACAATAAATACCCATCTCAGACTGATTCAATATAATTGGATTATGAGAACTTATATTACTCCGGATAGACTGAATAAGATGAATCCAAATATTCCTGATATCTCCGTTAAATGCAATGTCAAAAAGGGCACCTTATTTCATTGTCTGTGGGACCGTCCTGAGATATGAAAGTTCTGGAATGAAGTTATAAAATACATTTCTCAGATGACCTTGAATCCAGTACCCGACTGTCCTATACCTTGTAACCTTAATTTGTATCCAAAGGACTGTATGCTAAACAGCAAAGAGAAGAAAATTACTGACTTATGTTTAGTACAAGCTAGACGCTTGATCTCTCTTTGCTGGAAAGATGTCAAGAGTCCTTCGGTTGGTCGCTGGCTGATACTGAACTATCAGCATGCCTTGTCCTTGAAAAGTTAACATACACAATGAAAAAGAAATCAGCTAAATTTAAAGACATCTGGAATCCCTTTCTTGCATTATTAAAGAATTATGAAGTTGAAGAAGCTCTGATAACTTGAAGGTGATATGTCCCAAACTGTTGATACCTTAACAATGTAATGTTAAGTTGTGTATGATTACTACTGTCATTATTATTTATTTTTCCTTTGGGGTGGGGGGAGTGGATTCTTTTATAGTTTGACTGTTATATGCTTTGTTAAATGTATTACAATGTAATAAATACAATAAAAATCACAAATTTTCACGAAATGGCTTTACAATCGCCGTCCTTTATCCTTAACAAAACAAAGGAGATATATGGAGATGTCCTTATAGGCCTCATTCAGGACAGACATGCAGCAGGTGCCGGCCATGTAAAAAACAATTTTACTGTTGGTGTGAAAGGCCGGATTATCAGATGGGCAAAGCTGGACCCTCAGGGGCTCTGGATGGCCCGTATTCACTGTGTGTCAGCTGTTTCGTGGTGATCCGATGAAATTATAATTTGAGAATATGCATTCTGTTTGAGATCCAGTCTTGGACACACTAAAATCTACTTATAGATATTACTAGGGCTGCAAAAAAAACTATATTTATTATTCATTCATCTGTTCATACCTTCTGTAATGAATCGATTAATTGTTTGGTTAATACACTGCCACAAAGAATGCACTTGTACAACAAACCAAAACAAAAATGTATTTAATTTACATTGTATATAACAAAACAAAGCAAAACAAATCCATTATAGCTGAAAAAGATCAAAATTCTTGTAAGCTAATTTTCTGTTGATCAATGGACTGATTAATTATTTCAAATCCACAAATTACTAAATAGAAAAATGTGTTAGATTTTCTTATTTTCAAGGCATCCTGATGGCCTAAGGTACTGACCTGACTTGACTGACCTTGCTGTCTCCCCCCTCTTTTCTGGTTGACTCTCAGCTGTCTAATAAAGGCAGAAAATGTCAATGTATACATCTAAATACTGTTAATCCTGCTTCAGTGCTCAGTCCCTAGTGTAATTTGCATATGTGGGCTTTGACAGTTGCAGGATCACGCCAGAGCTCTGCCACAAACCAGGAGGGAGATGCCTCAGAGAGGAAAGACAGGGATTGCTAAAGTGCAGGGTCACGCCTTTGCCTCCAGCCCGGTGGAGGTCACGCATGGTGCTCAGTGACCTGCCCATATCCATCCTTTCTCCACCTGAACTTTTCCGCTGAGTGCCTTATCATCTGAGCGTCTCTGCGTGTCATAGAGGACGCATTTCAAAGACTATGTCATCAAATTGAAGGCCTGTTCATGTGAGAGGGGATGAATCACTGGTAAATCACAGTTTAGAGATGCGCAGCAAATACACTGTGACACTTATTGTGTCTGCTGTGTGCTCCTGTTTACTTCACTTGTGCGGTCTCAGATGAAAGTTGCAGCAGCTTCAGAGATCAAGTAGAGATTGCAAAGGGCTTTACTTTTGCAATTAACAAATGCCATGTTGCAGCAGCACATGATTTACAGTGTGCGGTCTGGAAATTCCCTCTAGGCTTAGATATTAAAAATTGATGTTCAGTTTTCAGACACCTATTTTAAAGCACCAGGGCATAAATAAAACAACAATTAAATCAATATCTGATGTACTTATTTTATTTTTCCTCAGTGGATACTCACCAGTGGGAACTTTCGTTGTACTTTTTGAGGGTTTCCACTCTGAACACCCACGAGGTTCAAAGTACATCAAAGCTCGGACTTCAGTGTGGACTTTGCAGCCTCGCCAAAATCGCAGTAATGAGGGTCCAGGCTTGATCTCCTTCTCAAACCGCCGGGGGTCAGAATCTGCCACCGGAAAATTTTGTCTGATGGGTCAGTGGCTGCAGGAAGTGCTCGGGTTCATGAGGATGTATTGGTTATTATGCTGCGGAGGATACGCAGGGACCTGACTGGCCTGCAGCTGAAGCCCTGCAGGTCTGCGAGACTCTGCAGCTGAGACCAAACCTTTTATTCCGGAGTGACCCAACCTGAGAAATAAATAACACACCAAACGCCATATTAAAAACATTTGTTTTTGCTCCTGTTGGTCTGTCAGTTTCTCATTTGCCTTTGACCACTTTGGCACTACGGGGTGGCTCAGCTCTCATGACTACTGCTAGTATATTGTAACTGTAACTTATTGTCAACAAAACTCATGAAAAGACCGAAACCAACAAAAACTTGACTGTACTAGCCCTGTGGAAGAGAGTGCACACAGGTTGACAGGTATACAGGTAGACAGGCAGGAAGGCCGGCCAATGAAATGACTGGACAAGCACACTATCTGTCTGACACAAACAACACTGTAATTTTTCCTCTTTTTCTTTTTTTTTAATGAGAACATTTGATTTAACAATTACAACAATTATAACAAAAAAACCCAAACCCTCCTATACTAATAAGAAAACGACTGGCTTGGGATCAGTATGTGTCCAGAGAGGGACAAATAAGTGGTTGTTTTTTGTCTCTTTGTGAGATTTTATTATAGAAATTGCTCATTCAGTGACTCAATAACAGAGATGAGTATCTTCTATATTGTCTCTTGATTGAGAAAATAACCATCTCTCTCATAAAGAAATGCTTTTTCCATATAGTGTATGAATCAAAAAGCCTTTGTAGAGAGTAAGAGGGGTATAGATGCTATTTACTATGTCCTTTCTCTTCCAAGGAGCATTTTTTCAAAGGCTACATTTTTGATGGATTAATTGATGTATTGATCAGGTAGCGGCATGCAGCACTTCAGTTTGTGATGGGAGGATTTATGCAGGCTCAGTCACGGTTGACTTGACTGACCTGGTTATTGAAGCCAGAACTATTTTTGGTGCAGCTCACAGTGTGGAACTCAAGATTGGCTAGGATCTATCGGTTAATGATAGAGAAGGTGAGGCGGAGGCATGGTTTTAGATGTGTTTTGGGTAGTGAATTCTACTTTTTGTGCTTTTTATCACAAAAATATATAAAATGAGAGCATTTCATCACCCATGAAGAGCTACTTGACAATTCAGTGGTGTAACAACAAAACTACTAAAATAATGTCAATACTTTATTAAAACAAAGCATTTATTTGTGAGGAAAAAAACAGCAATGATGAAGGAAGAAAAAGCAATGAAATCTGATCAGGATTGCCTTTGCCTCTTCACAGTATCCTCGCCAAACAGAGGCTCCCTCTCCCACTGACGCACAACACATCAGGGAACCACCGACTGGAAACCAGTGACACTGAAGGTCACCAGATTTGGCCCCAGTTAGACTTTCACTTGACATTTAGTCTCTCTGCGTCACATCATCATCGTCACGTGTTTCTCTTTCAGCTTAAACACACACTGAATTCACTCCGCACGCACAAACCATTCTCGTGGCTAAATTCCTGGTCGGTAAACATATAATATTTTAACAAGGTTGGAAAGTTTCATATGAGGTTTATTTAATCTCAAGTTGGTTGTATGGGGGAAAAGATGGGGCCAAAGAGCAGACATTTAGAGTTTTCCTTGGAGCCAAAAGTAACAGCTGGATCCTGTAGAGGTTTTGTGGTGAGTCATGTTGAGAGCATCACTCATAAATGGTGAAGTTTCCTTTCATTTGAAAAAAAAACAACAGCAACAAAAAAAAAAGCTCTCACAGCAGTGAATGGATAATGGCAATGAATAACGGCTTTTTACCCCCAGCTGCTCTGGTGAAATCGCTCAGTGGTCCCCAAAACTGCTGCTGTAGTCCCCATAGTCACACAGGCATTTAAATGACTTTCTCCCAAAAGCATGAATTTTATGTTCTCTGCACAGAAAAGTGACCACCCTGCTACGTGAAATTTTTTTTTGTTTAGTTTGTGTATCTGTTGAGATTGGGCTGGGCCAAGCATTTTTTTTTTTTTTTGCACTCTTGAACCTCAATTCTGGGTCATAAAAATAAAGTTTGATTCTGTTCAAATATGTGGATGGAGCTCAGAATGTGAACACATGTTGGTTGGAGGAAAAGTGCTACAAGTATTTCTAAGGAACAAAACTTAAGTATTTATATTTGCGTAAATACAGTAATGCACAAAGGCACAGATAAACCACCAGGAAAAGCTCATTAATTTAATCAAACTAACTAATTAAATAGAAAAAAAGGTTTCATGACTGTGTTTTTATATCATATCGTTGGAATATGGTAAAAAACAACTCAGTTTTGGTGGGTAATGATTAAAAATATGTGAGTGATTTTTGTCTTTTATTCCTAGTGCAGTACTTAAGTAAAATATCCGAATACTTCCTCCACTGCTGCAGTAGTAGATTGTCTCCCACTCTTTCACTTTAGTTAAGATGCATTAAATAACTTCCCCATACACCCACTCAGTCCAGTTTCCATACCTTTTGTGTAAGTCGCAATAAATACTCTGTTACAAGTAGAAACATTGAAACTTTCTTAAGTAAAAGTACAAATGTATATTAGCACCAAAATATAGTTGAAGTACCAAAATGAAGGCACTAATTATGCATTTCAGAATCATATATATTATATTATGAGATTATTTTATTATTATTATTATATATTAGTGCATCAGTGTGTACATCATTTTAATGCTGCGGTGGATTTGCATTATTTCATATACTACTGAGTATCTTAATCAGTTATAATACATGATAAATACAGTACTTGAGTGAATGTACTCGGTTACTTTCCACCAGTGGTCCACACAGTTTTTTTCTTTCTTTTTTTTTTTTGCTATGAGGGTTAAACTGGGATACACTCAGTATTTTCTCTGAGATGGGAGGGAGGATGGGGAGAGAGGGTAGATGGACGGATGGATGGAGGGGGAGGATTCCTCCAGTGGGAGGTGAGGACGGGAGGGAGGGAGGGGTGGTGCTGAATGAACAGCTCCTCGCCTCATAAAGTAGTCAGAGAGCCTCTCTCCGCTCCGTCAGAGCAGCACAGCCATGAGCCAGCCGAGCTCCCCATCCTCCAGACCCGCGCTCGCTCTCCGGCCGGCCCCCTGACGCGCACCTCGCCACCATGAAGAGGCAAAACGTGCGGACCCTCGCCCTCATCATCTGCACCTTCACCTACCTGATCGTCGGCGCCGCGATCTTCGACGCGCTGGAGTCCCAGAAGGAGAAGAGCCAGATGAGGAAGCTGGAGCTGCGCAAAGACGAGCTGCTCCGGACCTTCAACCTGACCACGGAGGACTTCGACGAGCTGGAGAAGGTGGTGCTGCAGCTGAAGCCGCACAAAGCCGGCATGCAGTGGAAATTCGCCGGCTCCTTTTACTTCGCCATCACTGTGATCACGACCATAGGTAAGAGAGTGGGACTGTGATTTGACTGCTGAGGGGAAAAGTTGGTGCGCTGACTTCTGTTTAACTGTCTCTGTGATGATCCGTGAGGTCCTGCAGGGATTACTGTAGCAGAGATACCGCAGAAGAATTAGTCTTTGAATTAATAATTATTATTTTCGCAATAGAATTAGTCTTTAAATAGATCATTATTATTTGAGTCTGATCATAAAATCGATGTTAGGTACAACAGGTGGACAGTGACAGCTGTTAGGACATGTGCAGTATCAAAGAAATTATTCAGATAGATTTACTTACTTCATTATTAGATATTTTATTTTACAACCATTATATTGTTATATATATATATATGTATTCCTTTAGTATTACACATTATATTATAGTTTTATTAGTACTGATGATGTATTCAACTGTATTTTGATGCAGACTTGGTCCACTTTCACAAATTGTAGGTACTACAATTTTATAAACTGGGTAGTTTAATCTGTAACAATGCACCTTCTTTTACAAGGGTTAGTACAAGTAACCTTAGCTGTCAGATAAAGGTAGTGGAATAAAATCTTCCTCTCGAGAAGTAGCATGAAATATAAATACGCTAAGATAAAATATATGCTAAGATATAGAAAATGTACTCCATTTGGACTCCAAGGTCCATAACACAATATGATGCTTGCTAAAATGATATCATAGATGGAAGAAATAACACATTGTGTCATATAATTTATCTATTAAGTATGCCAGGTGTATTATAAATAAAAATCATTTTACAATAAAAAGATTACAGTGAAATGTAACAAAATCTTTCTGTTTAAAGAATTATCATAGTGACAGTAAAGGAGGATAAAAAGGAATAATAATTAATTAGATCATCTTACACAACCTGAATGTTGAACATCACTGAACTTTTCAAATCAGCATGAGGTGTTGGTGGCAGCTTGAAACCTCAATACTGCAGTGTAAACATTGTGTGTGTGCGTGTGTGTGTTGTTTCATGCAGGCTGAGCTGAGAGATCTTTTTTGAAACAGAGAAATTTGTTTTACAAACAGATTGTCGTCAGGGTCTTTTATACTTAAGTGCTTCGTTGTGTTGTGGCAATGAAAAGGGGTGGCCTCAAAGTCAAATCTGCAGCAGCCAGATGAAGGACGATTAAGGACAAAGCTTTGAAATTCTGCTGCTCATAACTAAAGGTTGTCATTGGAGAAGATGCTCCAGGAAACTTAAGTTATGAGACACAAATTTGCCTCTTCTCATTTGCTCTTACTCATTATTCCTGCTCCAAAAGGCCCTTTAACAACACAAGGCCCCCAGCTCTTTACTCACTTTGTTACACCGCCTTCAGAATTAGTCTGTTTTTTCACTCAGCTCTTTGCGTAACGCTCTGCTTGTAGCTGACAACTCTGACCTCTACTTAGTCAGACATTTTAAATATTGTAAAATGGATCCAAAAGTAAAAAGTTGCATACATTAGTTACTTTTTTGGTCAAACCTTTAAAGGAGCACTTCTCGACTTTTCCCCAACAGCGACCACTGTGGGAACAAGTGGTCATTACAGGACAATGGCACACTGAATTGTCCTTAATTTCTTTCATGTTTTTCTGTGACTTAGTGTAATGTCAAGATTTGTACTCACATGCTCATCAATCTAAGGTTTGCTAGCATTCAGCCATCAACATCAGCCACCGTAAGTTACCAGACCAAGTAAGGCTGTGCTGCCAATGCGCATGAGTGCAGTGAACTGAGAAATGGTGCGTTTTACTGCTTATGAATTGGCTTTAAGGTCCTCTTTAAGGTGATTAAGGTCATCTTTTTAGAAGCCGTCCTTATCTCCTATCAGAGCCTGCCTCCGGTATTTCGTGACCGGGGCAGTTGTCAGTGGTGACCTGTGACTTGTAACCCTATCAGATGCAGGCAACTAATTGCACACTAACCCAACCCCAGGTGTCTGTAACTGCATTCTGTAATTGTGAGCCCAGAGGCTGCTACAAACACAGTGATTGGTGTTTCAGCCTGCTATTAAGTATTAATGACAACACCAGACCCTCACTGTTCCATTGGCCTCCTGGCACACAGCATTAACACTGTACATACTGTACTGTACACACAATCTCATGCAGCCACGAGTTACAGTCAAGTTCAAATACTGAGCTGCAGAATGAGGGTGAAAGAATTTGTTAAGCTTTTATATTAAGCTAAATCTCAGCTGTGATTTATTCAAATGTTTCAGATGATAAAAGAGAGGCTAAAACTATTTCTGTCACCAACCGAAGTGTAAAAATAGAGGTGAACCTCTTATTTCATATTCTTTGAAATTATAATTAAAGTCATTTTAGAAATGAGGACTCAGGACATTCAAATCCAACACAGGACACCCCCAAGGACCAGAGTGCTGGAGTTGATGTGAAAACAGAGTAAAGGAGGCAATGAGTCAGTCTGGAGCAGACTACTTTGAAATTCATATTGTACATAACACACAGGCTGATGACTCTAAGAAAACAAATAACATCCTAGAAAGCTATGAATAAATATACCTCTTATGTGTTCCCATTTCCAAGCTGCCCAGTGGAAAACAGCTAACACACGACAAGATTGGGCCCCAGCATGCTTTACTAATAATTAAAGAAGAATGGAGGAGAAGCCACAATCAGTAATCAGCCATCACTTTCCACAGAGGGGAGGAGGAGGGCAGGGTGTCCATTTACTCACCAACTGTGGTGGGAAAAGGTTGAGGCAATGCGAGAAGCATCACGGGGGAAAATAAATGTAAAAAGTGCTGTCAAGATGGCGGGAGATCCTCCACACTGTTGGGAACCGGGTGTGATAAAAGTCGTGGCTTTTCCTTTTGGGCACAAACACTGTCACCCACCTCCAGGGGTGCACATCTTCTTGTCTTTGCCACGTTAGCGTGTGTAACCACAGCACTCACTGCCCACGCTGCAGTTCAAGGTCATCCGCAGCATGCAGAGGACTGACACAGCACAGGAAAAACACTGACGTACATATAAGACATGGCTCATGTCCTCTGTATGTTATCTGATGTGCTGTATGACATCTGATAACAGCAGGAACACGTGAAGCACTTGTGTTGTTCTTCTTGGGACGCTCGTTTGTGATTTTTTTTTTTATTACACTTGTTGACTTACAGTTGAGCAAGCTACATTAAAGGATCAGCTTACCCAAAATACACACAACACACACACGCACATTTGTGCCTTACTCTCCTTTCCCTAACCATAATCACTAATATTATAATAATATAATTATATAATAATAATGGTATAACCCTTAAGGTAACAGAGACTTGCTTTTTGTTCCTGAAAGGAAGAAGAGTCCTGACAATGTGAGCAGATTTATGTCCATACAACACGAGTAATACACACCCACACATACACACACAATTATACACACACAATTTTTTTTTCGAGCCATGCAGAAATTTTTTATTTCATTTGTCCAGGTGTTGACATTTCTTTTTCTGCCCCGGTGCAATGCAAGCGAATGAAATATTGTTTTTGCTGCTCACAGCTGCTCAACAGTTAAATCTCTTGCCAGAAACCGACTCTACGCCACTATGAAGAGTTTTGACTGACTCAGCTGGAGACTGGAGTTCGTGCTTGGTTATAAACCTGCAACAGGTTGTTTTCAGTCAGGAAGTTAAAAGCAGAATGGGCAAGATGGAGGAAAGTCCGTACTGTGCCAGTTTAGATTATGTTAAATCACTTTACCTGTACCTCCAGCTCTGACAAAGAGTCACATGCTGTTTTTTTCAGTCGATTTTCCACCTGATGAATAACAACTTTTGGTACTTGATAAAAACTGTAAACAATACAAATATTTGGTATTTCGAAAGCTTGTGATAGTGCTTCCTTTGTAGAAAATCACTGTCAACGCAACGCAATGATGCAAAGTCATATGCAAACAGCCTATTAACGTTCACCTTTTTAGTAAGAGTGACCATGATAATTCACGTAAAAGTGTTTAAGTAACCTATACGAAACCTTAATATACCTTACTTACATCAATAAACAATCTCAATTAATTTAATTTAACAAAATTTCCCATAGCTGCAGTCATTATAAATTGACTGGTGTGGATGTTTTTGTGTGGTGAGAGGGTTATTGTATTTCTTTAACTCACGTTGACTTAGTTGTGTCTGTTACAGAATTTCTTTAAAACATCAAACTTAAAGGTACAGTTCAATAAAAAAGCAAAAAAAAAACATCTGAGTAAGACAAAATGTTTTCTTTGTAATTTGGCTGAACTGACTCTTCAGTTACTAAGTGGAATGTTCTTTTATCCTTTTCAGCAAATCTAGTTCTTCAAAGTTGCGGTTACTTCATCTCGCAAAATAAATTTGATACATTTTGACCTCTGACCCCATGTCTAATATCTAATCTCTGAAGTCATTAACCCTCCTCTCAGGCTCATAAACAAAATGTCTTTTTATAATAGGACTCTTTAAAGTTACCATATGGTTGCAGTTAGATAAACATTCCTTCAAAATCACCTGCTTTGCTTGGATTTTTATTATTGTGAATCACCTCTTGTTAAATAGTTTTTGTTCAAAGATCATTTGGCCATTTGCCTCGTGTTGATTGGGCAGACATGAGCTCATTGTCTGTAGTCTATGAACAGATTATGGATTCTGGAGAGAGAGAGAGAGAGAGAGAGAGAAGTGAATTCAAATGCATTCAGGGCATGCAATCTGTGCGAGCTGTTATAATCCCAAAACTGAGCATCGAGTCAGAGTTAAAGCCTCCAACTGGTGAGGAAAATCTGCTGGTTGGTCTGCAGGCAACCCTCTTCCATCACATTAAAAGTGCCTTGGATCAGAGAGCTGAAGCCCTTCCAGATCTGGTTTACTTGCTCTGTCATCACCAGTGCATCAGTTGTTGATGTACTGGGAGGCTACCAAGCGTGGAAGCACGTTTGCGTGCCAGTGTGAAGCAGGCCGTCACTGAAAAAGAGCAGCAGATTGTCTCTGGGTCAGCGAATCTAATGCTTCAACATGTGGACTGACAATAAATTAAATATGATCATTTCTCTATTTTCATCCCTGACATGGACTTTGATTTGGCAGCGGCCTTGAATCCATTTTCAGCTGTTGCATAATTAGAGCTCACACCTTGAATTATTAATGGTAATTACTTACATTAGTATCATTATTATTCAGTCAGCTTAAGAGGTTAGTGCAGTAAGTGGTTGAGTGCACAAGGAATATAACTCTCAGCTGCTATTCCACGTTGGCACCTATCATCATCAAACTGACAGAGAGAGATGGATACTTCAGCACTTCTTGCAGGAGAGATAAGAGAATATCTGCATTGGAAAGATAAAAAAAGTTTACAATACAAATAAAGATACAGCTGTAATACAACGCGTGATTAAAGAAATTTTACTAAGTCACCAAGTGATATATTGGCATCAGCATTGAGACAATAAAGATAGATGCTTTGCTTTATTCTGTGTGAGGTTCTTTTCTGGCAAAAACAGAGAAACGTTCATTTCAACAAACACATACTGTGAAAAATAATGCAAATGTACACTGCAGCACATCAATGTGAGTGAAGAGCTTTTTTCACTCATACTGTAACTGTTCTTTCAATCAATTTGTAATTGGTAAAATATCTTAACCACCAGGTTGGCACAAGATTTTTTACAGTTGTTGATGGTTCCCAGAGGATCAAATATGGTCACCATTATACATGCTAAACATCAAACGCTGTCATTGTGAGCATATTAGCGTTAGCATTTCTCCCAAGTACAGCCTCTGTGGGGTTTGTCATTGTGCTGCAAGATGAAGACCACATCTTGGCTACTCATTGATGTTATGTTTATTTGAACTGGCCAAGAAATACTGAAGATGATTGTTTTCTCTGTCTTGGAACTTCTGTCTTTCAAAAATCAGTATTTAAAATCGCTCAGAAATTGTACATATTGTAAGAAAAGCCCTTTTGTAGTGAATCACTTGAGAATGAATGGTTTATAATCAACCAGAGCAGTTTCGGTTTACAGTTTAATTGAATTGGGGGTGAAGTGATCCGGGGCCCTGCTGTGGAGCTGCTGCTGTGTTTTAAGTGCTTTGGGAGATAAGGTAACTGTAACTCTCCCTGCTGCTGCTTGCATGAAAGGGCCCCAAAACAGAGCAAATTACCTTGCATAACCCAGCGTCGTGCTCTGCAGTGAGGCGCTGCCCTCCTCACTCATCACACAGACACGCTGAGATATAATGTGACATGGAGCTGTTTGGAAAAAAATGAAAAAATCTATTATTTTGCAAAAGAAATGCAAGAAGCAACTATTATAATTGATGATAGTGTATTTATAAAAATTACACAACAGGCTTTGAACAGATTTTAAAGTCTCGAAGGTCACAGGACAAACTGTGTGTGTCATACATGTGCATGTTAGCAGTATGTTAATTAAGAAAGAGCACTGGACTCCCAGCCTTTGAGTCAGTGCTGCCACAGGGCTGTCACTGAAAACTTAAAGAGCTGAAAGGATGACTAAGCTCTCTTTGTTTGATTTGCCCAGCTCTGTGTCACTAAGGTTACAAGAACATCACCAACTTCAAAACAAAGACAGCTATAGGTGTGCTGCTGAATAAGACACACTGGTTACGGCAGGAGAGGAGGTCGGTGGGGTGTGGGAGATATCCACAAAGAAGTTGAAAGAGAAATATCATCACATGAAAGCTTCTCTGTAGGTTGTTCTGTAGCTCCTCAGAAGTAATTTGAAATAGCTCTGAGCGAGCTGACATGCTGGCTAGCCTGGAGAACTCAGAGAACTCATCGACTGCCATTTAAGATTTAAGATTTAAGTCATTTCAACTGCTTTGGCCTGTGACCCTTTAAAATGATGTAAATTAAGCTATTCACAACCCCCCCATGAGAGGTCACATACTGTATTTCTATGAGATGTGTGCATCAGATTAGGAAATGCTCCTATGTGTCGCTACAGAGGGCCTGAACAAACAGCATATTTTGCTGTTTAAAGTTATAATCTCAGATCTCAAGATTTTCATTTAAATAAATGTCTGTAACGTCACTATCTTTTGCTGAAAGAGATAACACAATGGTGATTGAGTCCATGGCCACACAATTATTGCCAAAGGTGACAAGACAACCAAATGAAAATCTTCAAAATTGTTACTTCAATTTGGAGGGCTTGCTGAAAACTATCTTGAAATGATAAAAGTTACATTGCCCCAAAAAATAAACATAATTTTTGTAATCAGAAAAATGTTTTTGTTCCTCTCCTCTAACTTGGGAGCTGTCAGATGTATCTTGGTTACTCTGTAATGTATCTCTCTGTCAAATTGCCCTCAAAGTAATCAATACATTATAGCTCCATAATCATAGAAGATAAGCCTGTATACATGCTAACAGTAAGACACTATATGTCATGTTAATAGCAGGTTGTTGTAGCAGCTCAGATGAATCATAATCCCGTAAAAGATGATGTCTCCTGCTGGCTCTCTATGTTTTGATGTGGTAAATGTTGTACTATTGATTTCTTACTGACTTATGATGATGATGAAGACCAATGTTTGGCTCTCAGGAAGACATATACGCTGTTAACCTGAACTAAAATGTCTATCTTTACACTGTGGTCAGTGCTAATCAACTGTGATGACATCAGATGACACTGTATATGCTGAAGCATTACTAATACTGGTAGAGACAGACATTTGATGCCTGTCCTCTCATCATATATTGGTTTGACGCTTTTCTTTTTCTTTTCTTTTATCTGTCTGTCTTTGACCATTTCCTGAAATTCTTGTTGTGTTTCACTTTGAGGTCCGAAGTCGAGGAGAAGCTCTTATCTGCTGTCACATGATGCTGCAGAACGTTTATTTATAAAAGAAATTCTTGGACAAGGAGACTTTCAAATAGATTCTGTGAAGCTGAGCTCCCCTTTTTCTTATTATGGTGTTGATTTGTTTGTTGAAAGTTCTCTCGACTCTTTGCTTAATGGAGAATGAGCAGCAAGCATTAATGAAGACAGTGGCGGTCCAATAAAGTGGATTTTAATAGGTTCTTTGTTTCGTAATGGTAATTATTGTACTGAAGTTATTGAATAGGGTAAATATTACAGAGCCACCAGGGAGAGTAAAACACATCCATAACTTAGTGCCTGTATAAATAATTAGACACAAAGCAAACAAATCCCTGTGTATCAAAGTGTTTAATAGATTTTGCATGTCATTCCCAGCACTCGCCACATTCAGTCTGTTTAATTAAAAGCATGTTAATAATAATGCTCACACTTCCAGTACAGCTGGCCCCGATAGTTGAGCTGTAGGCACAAACTGAGTGATAAATGGTGAAACAACCACCGCAATTACAGCTGGGAGGGCTGGTTTCTGTTCTGGATCTGAAAGAGTAACGTACGTCTGAGAAAGTTGACAGAAGTGATTCTCATTGCTGCTGCTCCGTTCACATGACCAGCGAATGTTTACCTATTGTGCGTCTGCTTTATGCTCTGCTGCCTCAATGGAAAGTTGAGCGGTTGCCTGACTCACTAAACAAAACACGACTTTGTATTTATCAGAATTTATAATCTAGCAGGGGCTGACTGGAGTTGAACCAAATAAAATAGTACACAGTAGTGAGATCTGATTATTCCTCCAGAGTATAAATAGAGACTGCAGGACATGTGAAGTCTCAGCTATACTGTGGCAAACTGACTCGTGCGAGGTTTATTTGATCAGAACCGAGAACTCCTCACTCTGTTTTTTCTCCGAATGGAAGAATACCCGTCATCTTGTGTCCTGTAATATTGAATTATGTGTCTCTCTACAACCCAGAGCTTTTAGTGTGGGCTGAACGCGGCCGCTCGATTAATGTCCTAATCCTTCCAGTGGAAATTTGAGATTAAATGAGATGTGTCCTAGAGCTCCAGACACTAAATTTGTGTTACAACTCCATCAGCATTGTAGCTGTGTCAAGGAAATGTACTGCTTCACTTTATATATAAGAAAGAATTTTTAGAATTACACTATTTAAAGGATAAATGTTTTGTTATTCTAGATTTTTCTTGCTGTCAGCAAATCCCATGAAAAGTGCAAAATTAGTCCAAAATTAGTTAGTCCGTCGACTCCGCCGCTCTTCTCTGCTTTGTCTCTTGTACTCAGCTGCAAGCACATTTGGTTCCCACTGAAGATGTAAATCTTTGAAAATTAGTCACACATGTATAGGTTCATTTTGTGAAGCAGCTGGACACTGCAGTTTGAAAAGAAATAAAAACCCTAATACTGGGGTAAATGGGGCGTTTGTTTGAGACTATTTTCAGCAGTGGATTAACACACATTTGGTGCTTCGGTGAGTATTTACAGCAACAGGATGGTGTAAGTGGGATTAACTCCAAATAAACTACAATGTCCATGTTCATAGTTATACAAGGAGTATGTCAAATGTATTTCAACAGTGCCTGGGCAACAATGGAGTTCTATGGAATGAAGTATATCATGCTTTGACTGCACACACGGCTCTTGTGGTTTTTGCTGACAATAAGAAAAATATAGAATCACCAGACTTAGCCCTTTATAGTGAATAATGTTGCATCATAAAATGTGTTGGAGTATTTCCTCCATGTGTATGATATATTTTTTGAAAACAGTCAAAACCATCATCAAAACCTTTTTCTCTGATCAGTACGAAAGATCATTGATCCCCACCGTCTGACTGAGGAATCTGTTATGTGCACCTCTGTGCAGAGTAGACTGAATGTCATGAGGCTGTCTCTTGAATAAGGCTGTGTCACTGTGTTTCTCCTCTCCTGACCTGAAAAGGAAAGGTATTGGAAACTTGTTCAGTGTGCAGTTGGGATGTGATTCCAGGAACAATGCCGATAATAAGGCTGTGGGTAGCATAGCTCTTTGTTCTTACAGTGGACTACACAGAAGAGGGGAAGGCTCATTGGGGAAAGTACAGGATTTATCGGAAACCTTTTCAACATTGCCAGATTTGAAAGTTTTTCACCAACATTTTATTTCATGTGGCAGGTAAAAATAGTTTTGGGGCAGCTTGTGATAATTTGAGTTACTTTTTGTGCCATTTGGGCAGTTTTTGCCATTAAAAGTTAGCCTACGTTATAGCGATTGGTCCCTTCTATCTTATAATTTAGCCCCTTTCAGACATGCACCCCTCTGCGTTAATGTGTGGGCAGTTTAACATGCTGGTCGGAATAAGCATCCTGGTCACTTTTATGTAAAAGTCACAACAGCAGTCCTCCTGCACCAGAGCTTGTCACATTTCCGTCTGATGTGAATATCGTCAAATTAGCATAAGCGTATCGCTGCAGGAGCACAAGAGAAATTAAATGCCTGTCTTGTAATGTGAATGTCTTCTGAGAACACAGTAATAAATGCATCATCTCAATTTTCAACTCATATGCACAAAGAAAAACGTATTCTCAAATCAAATCAGTGTCAGATATTTTACACAAGAGGTTAAAAAGGCCATGTACAACCAACAGATTTTTCATTTTAGTCAATATCTAGAAAAAGAAAATACATTAGGTTAGCTAATTCGATAATGTCTTGTCATTCAGCTCTTACATTCTGTTGCATATTATGACACAGGCAGCAGAGTTAGCTCTCTAATAACTTTAAATAATCAAACTGATATGAAAACTATCTGTGGATTCATTGTGAGGAGCAGTGGCGAGTGTCAATCGCGCTCAGACTGATCGTTAAGAAACCAAAGCTGTTATTGATACAGCCTGTAAAAAAAATAAATGTTCTTCCTCTACATCATACCTTTCTAACTCGTGTTTATTTTATTTCGTGCAGTCGTGCACTGAGACTGAATTTTAAAGGGAGGCATTGTGGGGCTGAATTCCTTCCCAGTCCAAACACAGAATGGCCATTAATCATGTCACTTGCTGATGTTTCTGAGGACCACATGCAGACAAAATATAATCCTATCTGACTGCAGACTTGAAGATAAAAAAGAAGATGGCAACTTCTTGGGCAGACTTAATGACATACAACAATATGTCTTCCCAGAGATTTAGTCTTAAAATAAATGTGTTTGCTCTCCACACTGCTGCAATTAGTAAACTATAAGAGCATCAATTTCAAAAATCCAAGCAAGCCATTTCACCTGCACTGACTGAAAGGAAGCACATTGTGTTTAGCAAATTATACAGAAATGTAGGAGAAGGTGTTGTGTGTTTTATGTTTGTACCCCCTTTGATAAACATTAGCACTACTGCACAGAGCCACAGTGGTGATGTAGCATGCACAATCCCCCAGCACAGAGGAGGAGGAGAACCAATATCTGAAAACACCTGAGGATAAAACATTTATCCTTTTTTTAAAAAAAACACAAATGATTTTCAGCTGTTTCAAATCAATCAAAGTTTAATAAAAAAATACAGTTGAAGCTCCATGTAGGCTGTGTTGTGGGACACAGAAACCAAAATTATAACTAGCCTCTACTGCTATAAAAAAGGCGATACACAGCCAGGCACACGACCACAGAGAAATTCTCCCCGAGGAGCACACAATGTCATGAAATGCCGCACTCGCACACATTTCTCTCAGTCGTGGGGGGGAGTTACACCAGTCGGCTGACTGTTGATTGTGTGCCCAAAGCACTGAGCTGTCTAACGAGCACCCAGAGACGGTAGAGCCTCAGCAGCCCTCAGCTTTTCAGCCTCAGTACATACATGTTCCAAAAAAAAAATCTTTCCACATCAAGCATGGCAGTCTCATCAGCAGTGTGGAAAGTGTCTAAACACTGAGGTGAGAGGTGAGAAGCTAATACTCTATGTTTATGGTTCACAGACAAAACGGAGCGCTCTCATTGCCGTCCTTATCATAACAACCTGAAGTGATTTTCTCACAACTCACTGGCTGCTGACGGATGCTCCAACCCTCTCCGAGTCCAGAGAGGCTGGGGGGTGGGAGGGGGGTTTGTGTTGAATGCTTTGGTAACCCAGGCGTTGTATTAGCTTTACGCTACTCCAACTGGCTCAGAGTGCTGGAATGATTCGGTCCGACAGCGCCAAGCGGCTGTAGCTCGCCGCGGTGTATACACTGTCTCCCAGGGGAATTTGTTTTCCAATTTGTTTCCAGCATCTGCTTAATCTCTCAACAAGCCAACCTGGATGAAGTGGACTGTCACACACTGGGGCCTAATGATAATAACAATAGCAGTAATAGGTGAGTAGTGTTTACCCCCGAGGGTTGCGATCGGAGCACAAGCTTATGAGTACATATTTAATATCCATACAAAAAAAAAAACAGCCTGTGACAACCTTGGGCTAAAACAACAGGCTGCTAACCTATTTTCTCTGGAATAATCCCAATATCACAGCTGTGAAAAGTGACCTGTTTGCTCCCCATCCACATGCTGGATGTGTGGAAAGTGTTATGTTCATGGCAATTTACATCAATGGCCACTGAAGCAATCTGATCAGTCAAAGATTCATTTGAAGCATTCCAACTGCGTTGATAACACCAGTCATGATGACGGCTGACTCGGTTGTCTTGTGCTGTCTCCTGTTTTTATATGTACAGCAATGAAGAAAACCCTTTCAGACAGACTCAGCTCAGTACTCCTGGAAATGTTAATATTGGACAATTCTGCTGCTCACAATTTATGTCCAGTGCCAACGTTTAGTGTCAGTGAAAGAAAAAGATTGCCTTTGCAATGAAGCGAGGCTATAAGTCAGTGGATGTTCAGACTGGAAACAGCCCTGAGTTAAAGAAATTCAAGGCGGTGCACTGGCAGGGGAGCATTGATTCAGGTATGAAATATGATCCAGAAGTCCAGTTTGAGTAACAAAGTAACAATAACTTTGAAGGCTTATCAGACACCAACACACTGCACAGAGAAAAGTGAAATGGAAACTTATTATGCCAGCAACTATTTTAATTTACTTTTTTGTCTTTCATTGCAAAGGTTTTATTGCCAGGCTAACTGTCGAAACATACAATATTAACATTTCAACGCAATATATTTATTATTTATATATTGTAACATATTTAATTGGCCGACACAACGGGCACCATTTCAGATTGTGTTGCAATCTGAAATGGTAAGCAGTTGAGCCAGCTTAAACCTCCAATCACTACATCAACAAAGCATCCTCATTCAAATAAATGAAGGGGCTTATAAGGTGCTGGCATGCTTCATCAGATGCTCACTGGATGGTCACCCGTTTTGGAAACCCTTCGCTGTTCTGATGTTAGGATTACAATGTCTGTAGCTTTCTGAAACTGGCATGCCGACATTCACACCCACTTCAGGCAGTAGAGTCAGCTGTGTGGCAGTGAGTTTTTCATTTGTTACACAACTACTTCTGTCATTTTTATACAAGTGCAACACTATGAATGTCTCCATGTGTGCTGTTATAACCATATTCAAATTATTATAATTTTTTCCCCCTTCCTATGATGGCCACTTCACCTCACCTTTTGAGCGTGGAAAACACTAATTGTGTTGAGTTGCCTAAATGTACCTTATAATTTGTCCATAACCGCGCTCTTGTCTAACATTAACCATGCCGCAGTTGCCATGGCTATATACTGTAGAAACCAGGATTTTAAAAATGTTAACATCTGATGTAAAAATTCTTGTTGCTGAAAATAATCCAAGGTTTTACAGAGTTGTCCAATATCCACGTTCTTGCCTGGTGACAAGGTTGCGGTGAACACAAGCATGGCATAAAAGACAATGAATCACAACAATGAGGGACCATTCTTTCCTTTTATTTACGTTTATTCACATCACTATGGGGAAGAATGTCCTCTCAGGAATAGAAAATCGACTCATCTCGTTGCAGCATTGGTTCACTGTCTGTTCATGTACACTGCAGATCACTTATCAGAACTCAGAATAGGGCTGTTTACTATGAAAAACTTCTTTCCACTGCCCAATTTTGGTAGAATCCGATTGATAAAGCCTCTGAGTCATACTATGCATTTGTCTTTACAACACTACACTAACGAGGCAGCACCTCCCACTTCAGAGTGATCCAAATACAAAGCAGGGAGCTTTTGAACTCCTTCTTTGGTGCTGGAACAAAAAGACATGTACACTAGCTCTCTAGTAAATCTACCTGCTATCACTGCAACATTAAAAAGTAATGGCTAATCATACTTTTGGTCTTTGGTCACTGTGCTCTATGTCAGAAAAAAGACAAAAGAAATTTAATGTACTCTGTAGGCTTCATGAAGGCTTTTGCCTCAAACTTCAAATAACAACTAATGAATCAGTGTAAAAACCCCTAATGAATATCAGCCTGGAACATAAACTTGAGTGAGGTGACATTTGAATATCCTTATTACAGTGGCTTTAGACTTGTGTAGGTCCACAACTTTTCCACATAAGAAATATTACTGAAAAACAGAAAGTTGCTACATCCTTTAGAGAAAAATAAGCCAATTACACATTACATTTTCCTGACACCACTGCATATACAAGACTCACAGTAATAAATGCTTCTTTTTCTGTAAAACCACCTGCCTGATAAAACTAAAAGTAAAATACATCAAGTAAAAGTAAAATACATCAAAATCGCAATGGCGCTGATTCTTCAAGTAGGTTAGAACAAATGCTACGGATGGATTTGCAGGTGCTGTGTGACCCAGGTCTGGTAAGGTGAACCTGCAGATTGAGCGGAGGTGGAGCTGATGCTCTGCTCCCTGTCTGTCTGCTCCCGCCATATGGGCAGCCCGAGGCAGTGGTTACCTCACCAAGGTGACAAGGAGACCCGACACACAGTTAAAACTGTACGGTCATTCAGTAGCAGTTTGGGCAAAGTTATAACACTGTCTGTGGTTTGATTAGGAATCCATCCACATGTACGTCACATGTTTGCATGTGGGCTGAAAGGCTGACAAAACAGGATCCAAAGCTTCAGGTTCACGTAAGCAATGAACACCCTGCTTATCGTGAAGATTCAAATTTTGATCTGTATCTGCAAGCAACTGACTTTTATTTACCTCTTATCATTATGACATGTAGCTTAAAGAGTGATGTACAAGTTTTTAAAAAATGGAGCACAGGAAATGTAATCAATATGTTGGATTTGAAAAAGCAATTTCCTGCTATTGCAGACCCTTTGTGTCCCATGATTTTTAATGTTTAACTTTAACTTTAACTTGTTCCAGCCATTTCAATCAAGGCATTAAGTGCCTGCTGTGAAAGGCGGTTGAGGCCCTCTTATCAAACAGCACTGAGTCAAATAGCTTTTTGCTATCTTGTTCAGATTGCTCTGACAGTTTTCGTACCAGAAGAATAAAATAATCAGAAGATAAACAACAGACGTTTCCGTTCAGCACAGAGGATCACAGGCAGCAGGCAGTGCAGTTAGGGGTTCATATAACACCTTAATAAGATCCATTACTTGATTTAATTGCATCTGGTCATTAAGCCAGGTGCCAGTGTAAGTCTCATGCATCACATGACATGACATATGATAGCTTTACAATGTGGCAACAAGCCCAGTCAGACGGCTCAGCTGGGACGTAGATGGGCACTCGTGTCTCCAGTAGAAAGCCACTGTCAAAGGACCACACACACTCTTGCCTTTGTGAGTGTGTTGACGTGTCCGCTGTAGAGTGTTACAAAGCACCCGCACATCTCCTCGTGTGGGTTTATGCTTGTGTGAGTTTCCGTTTCTGTAGCTAATAATTTATGTGAAACCATTTGACTCAACAAAGCTCAAATCATTTTTCAACTACAAGTTAAAACAAAAACAAAAAAATGCTCTCAGCTGCTCTCTGTGTATGTGTGGAGTAAAAGGTTGAAGTGGTTCCCACAGCGTCTTTATCCACATGTGCTTGGTTTTGATTAACATTGTTTTTCTTTGAAATATTTCACTGTTATATTTTCAGTGTATCAGCTAAGTTGTACCATGACCTGTTTTATAAAACAACAGTTTTCAGTGTAACTGAGACTTTACTAAGATTTTGCCATTTGTCTGACACCCCAATAGTCCGAACAATTCCCAATTGGACCAAAAGCCTATTTGCCCAAAAGCCCCCTTTATTGAAAAGTAAACACTAATAACCAATATCTTATCAGAGGAAAAAGCCCTCACTACCATGGTAATATCACAGATGTAGTATGCTACATAAAGTTGCTGTGTAAAATAATTAGCCATGTGTTTTATGAGAAACTAACCCTAATCCTCAGAGAAGAACAAGCTATTCACATTTTCTTTTTTCCCCATATGAAATAAATAAATAGATCAACTCTATTCTAGTAATTGTACATTATGCGTGAAGCTACCACCAGGAAGCGGTTAGCTTAATTTAGCTTAAAGACTGGAAGCAAGGGGAAACAGCTAGCTTTGCTTGGTCCAAAATCCACCTACCAGCACCTCTAAAGCTCACAACATGTTATATCTTGTTTTTTTATTCATAGAAGAGCTAAGCTAAGCTAGCTTTTTCCCCAGTTTCCAGTGTTTATGCTAAGCTATGTGAACTGTCTTCTAGCTACAGCTGCATATTTATCATACACACTACAGACACATATATATATATATATATATATATATATATATATATATATATGTATATGTGTATATGTGTATATGTATATATGTATATATATATACATATGTGTATACACACACACACACACACATACATATATATATATATATATATATATATATATGACCCATTTTGTAAAACAACAGTTTTCAGTGTAACTTGACTTTACTAAGATCTGCCCTGCCATTTGTCCAACACCCAGTATTCCGAACTATGCTCAATTTAACCAAAAACCTATTAGCCTTTATCCAACACTCAAACATAACTTTAGCATTGCTGTACTGCTGTTTCTTGCTCCAAACTAGCCAGGCTCTCGTCCTATACCTTTTCCCAAACAACAACATAAGGCT
This sequence comes from Scortum barcoo, assembly GCA_023238725.1. Classification (NCBI taxonomy): domain Eukaryota; kingdom Metazoa; phylum Chordata; class Actinopteri; order Centrarchiformes; family Terapontidae; genus Scortum; species Scortum barcoo. The sequence goes on along the minus strand of CM041543.1, from coordinate 8,680,127 downwards.
GACGAGGATATACACTAAGCTTCAATATGTACAGAAGGCAATTTCTGGTTGCATTGTCTAATTAAAATTCTTCATGTAACCTTGCACTGATGTTTATCATTGGGCCTCCCTGTGTTCCTCTATCCTCTCATTTAATCCCTGGTTTTTCCATATTGTCTCCCTTTATTTTGCTGAGTAAACTGATCTGTGCATGTTACGTGCCAGACTAAGTATGCCACCCCCTCGCCAGCACGTCAGTTTAGGACAGCATCTGCTCCCTGAGAGCAGCTGAACGAGCTGAGCGGGGGCCAGAGCGCGTACGCATGTATCAGAGGAATCAGGTGACACAGGCAGGTGACTGTGCTGCACAGGCTGCAAGGAAAGAGCAAATACATCCCTTTGAATTAGAGAGGAAGGGGACAGAGAGGGAAAGAGAGAGAGAGAGAGAGAGAAAGAGAGAGAGAGAGAGAGAAGAAGGTGGAAAGTCAGAACCGCGAGGAAAAAAAATAGAAGAGCAACATAGCAAGACAAGCAGCAGCTATTTTTAAAAAGAGCATTCAGCTGAATAAAACATAACCCGGCTGTGGTCCAAATTACCAGAAATCACAAGGCAGGCGTAAAATAACCATGTCAAATTATAGCAAGCTTGTCTCATATGTTTTGTTTTTTAATGACAGCAAGCTGGACTATTTTCCCATGCAGTTTCTTATATGCTGGACCGAGGAGACACCCCCAATCTCCTCTTCCTCCCCCCTCCTGCTGGGTGTCAGGATTAACAACAACAAAATGTTGTTTACGTTCTTCAGTATCAGATGTCTCTTTATCACTGTCACGTGCGGCAACAGACAAAAAGCTGTTTGGGGAGCCAGCGGATCAAAGGCGCTTAATAACGTGTGAGTTTTAGCGATCGTTTCCTGATTCACACTTGGCCCAGTTCCTAGCCTAGATGTAAGTGTGTCTCTGCTCTTTTTATATTCCACAGAAAAACCATCCCCGTCATCCTCACCACCATCATCAGCAGTGACATCTGTATGCACACTGTAGTCTAGGCAAGCCCCGTTCATCAACACCACGTCACGGTCCTAATTTGTTTCTTTGATTTCGAACTGATATTTAACTCTCATGAATGACATAAAAGTGGATTACTACATTTAATTCATTGATGGTTTGCATTGCTACCACTATGACCATTTATCCATCAGCCTTGACTTTGAGCTATATATTTCAGCAATCTCTACATTACCCATCACTTATTACTTTTAAGTCAATTATTTGAAATATTATTAGTTAGTTATTTGTTACTTGCCATGTATGTATATATAAAGAAACCTACTACTTTAATCAGTAAGTATTTATTCCAGCACTCAGCAGTTGGACTTCTTGGTGCAGTGTAGGTCTATGTTTATGTGTCGCTACATATCTTTGTTCAGCTTTGTTGTCCTTATTTTTAGCTATATGTCTATTTCTATCTTTCTGTAAATTGTTCTTGGAACTATGTGCAACATTAAGAAAAACAATGAAAAAATACTCAACCAATGAAGCTGATTCTGACCATTTAAACTGTTCATCAATTTAGCTATTTATTCCAACCATTTATCCATTAACACTACTTTTATCTTACTGTTTTCAAGTATTGTAGCTCATCCATAGACAACTAAACAGCTGTTTGAACAGTTTATGCATTATTATATTATATACTCTACTTTACTTTATATACTTTACATTTTCCTACTATAACCGTAAGTTAGCTATTTAAGATTGTTATAAATTACCTTTAGCTGTCTGTGTCAACCATCTTTCTATTACACACACACACAATATATATATATATATATATATATATATATATATACACACACACACACACACACACACACACACATACATATATATATATATATATATATATATATATATATAGAAAGATGATAATAGAATAGTAATAGATAATAGAAAGATAATAGAAAGAAGATCTGTTTTCATCCTACTTTCAGCTAACTGTTTCAGCTTCTGTCTTTTCAACATGTGTCTGGGTGTTACGGCTGACTCAATATGTGTTGTTGTCTTTTTTTCATCATAATTTCTACATAGTTGAGCTGCTCCACGATCTTCCCACGTATCTCCTGTTGGCCTATAGGCTCATTATGAAGACAGCGGTCACAGCAGGGCACATGAGCTCAGCAATCACGTCATTTTGACTGAATGTTTATCATTCTTGGCAGTAATAGGAAGGTATGTTTTGCACTCCTGCCAGCTGTTGAATGCGGGGAATAAGCATCTTTTCCCTTAAGAAACTATTTGAAATTCCCCTATCATATTACACAACATGTTCTCGCTTTCTCATCACTCTTTCTCTCTTCGTGCCCACACAGGCACACTATTAAAGCAGATAGCCCAAATAGAGCTCTTGAAACAGATACGTCTGTTATTTGAGTTGACCTCCTAAAAGCCTGGAAAGAAATCACAACTTGGAGTTCCTACATTAGCAATGACTACAAATTAAAGGCTTCCTACCATCTAAAGTTAAGGGTTTAAACGTGTCTTCCCTACCTTAATGGATGTGTTCATAAATCTACTACAGTGGAGAACATGAGTGATGCATTTAAAATCTGTGTTTCCCTTCAGCTATCTTTCTTAACCTTTCATCCTCTTGCTTTATTTCTCTTCATATTTCATCCCTACCCCCTCCCCCTCTTCTTCCTCCTTCTCCCCCGGCTCCCCTGTTGTGTACAGTATCTGTGTATGGGAACCCCGTTTTAGTGCAGCTGTGTTGTGAGTTTTAAAACAAGTCGGTATCAACTGTGTATCAGGTACATAAATCACGTGCTTTATTTAATTAGCCAACCCTCCCAGAGATCTCACACTCCGCCTGGAATGCCTTGCTTACTGACCTCATGGAAAACTGAGGCCTGCCAAGGTTTCCTCACATATCCCCTAAAAAGGAACCTAAGGAGGACTTTTGGAAATAGACGCTGATAGGGATTTTTTTTTTTTCACAGTGAAAGAAAAACATAAAACCAGGATGGTCGGACACACACAGAGCGATGCCTTTGATGGAGGATGAAGTGCTTCTAGAGATAACGTGTGAATGCTGTGGGTGTGCTGCGTGACGATGAGGGGGTTTTACTACAACGCAGGTACATTCGGGGCGCTGGCCGCTGAGCCGCAGCTCTCTGATCTAACCACTGGTCGCTTTGGTCTTGCGGGCGTACAACGCTTTAGTGCTCCAGCCTCAGCTGTGAGCTAGACGAGAACACATGCTCCCAGGCCCGATTTGGAGCCCACACAGAAGTAACCAAGTTAAAGTGAACCCAGACAGACGCTTTGCCAATGCGCTGTCTCCTCTGGCGTTACATCAGATTGCTGGTGATGAATACATATATTTGCTCTCGCTGTGTTTCTCTCTCCATCTTGTACTGGCTGGAAAGGCTCATTGTTCACTGTCAGTGCATATAATGAAAGTTTGATTAGGGAGATTATTCTTACTATTTTACAGTCTGCTGGCAGCAAGAGCAAGATAATGAAGAGGTTGACAGGGCTGACATCATTACAAGTGTTGAATATAACAAAACACATCTTCGCTAAAGCCAACATACATATAGCGCCAGAATGTCTGATGTCATTTAAAGGTACTACCTAAAAAATTTTAGTATTTCAATTTGGTACATGGTGAACAGACAGGGTTTATAGCACTATACTCTTTTCCTCTTATTCACCCATTCACACACACTCTATATGGTGGCAGTGTGGCAGTTACCATGCAAGGCACAAGCCAGGTTTCCATCCAAATGTAACAAAAATTTTTAACCAAATTTTTAGAAAATCCTCAAGAAAAAAATGCAAATTAATGCTTGTTTCCATCCACTGCTGTTACGTGAGTGGGGTTATAATTTAAAAAATCACAGTCAAACCCCAACCAGTGCAAAACACTGTAGTAAATATGACGGAAATATGGTTGGTCAGGGAGGTTCCAGTCTCATCACCATTTGTCGTCTTTAAGTCTGTTTCCATGGCACATTGTTGCATTTTGCTTTCATTGATACATCAGTTTTCCCATGTCAACCAAGCGAAAAAATAATTGATTGCAATATTTTTTTTTGTAATTTTTTTTAATTAATGGGCAAATTGAAAATGCCCACAACAACAGGTGGATGGAAGCCCACCTACTGGCCTAATCAACAGAGCAACTGGGGATTTGTGTCCTGCTCAAGGACTCGGGATGAGCCTGTGATTTAACCCCCAAACGTGCAATCAGTAGAAAACCTACTCTACCTGCTTAACCATCATCATCGCAACTACTTGCTCATGGTTGGGGAATGATAATAGTCATGGTTAAAAGAAGCAAAGCTGACTGATAAAAAAAACTTTTCTGGGTTCGCTGAAATGTCCGATGCTGCCGTCTTCATGTGCTCTCCGGTCTTGATTTGGTACTTGAACATCTTAAAACACCTTGTATTAAGTCTGTGGTTTGGTTAGACGCCGTCTGTCATACTACTGTGTTACGTTACCCACTAAAAGAGAACAAAGACTTCCACATTTATCCCATTTATACCTGCAGCCTTGGAGGTAAGACACGTACAAAAGGAACCCAGTAACTCCAATAATTATCTGTATGTATTCCCACCAACTAAAGGGTCAACAAGGTACCAGAGACCAGTCTTTGCTTGATTTCTCTGAACTGTTAGAACTTCACCAAGTAGATTTCGTTGCGAAAACTAAAACATGGAGTTGTGGCTGATCAAATGAAAGATCATAAGAATTATTTGTAGCAGTTTTGGAAGGTACTGACAAACAACTTATTTTGTCATTTATGTACGAAATGATAATCTAGTATATTCTAGTGAGTATGTTAATGAAAAGGGCTGTTTTGAGGTGAATTTATTATTTGAAGGCAAATGAATTGATGGAACTAACATATGCTGCTAATCACTGTTGCACCTCCGCACCCCTGCTGACTAATACTGCCCCAAATGCCATTAAAACAGCAGAGAAAGCTTTCTTTCTAATCTATAACTGATTGAAAACAAATGGAGAAACTGAGCTTCTTTTAGTCCAGACTCATGATTGCACTCAATGACTTCAAATATCTTTTTTTTTTCCCAAGAAAACATATTCCTAGAATTCTTTACTTTCACACATATGGACATTACACAGCAGCTGTCAGCGAGGCCTTGTGGGTCAAAAGCCTGACGGAGTAATGGAGGGAGGTGGGAGGACCAGAGCTGTGTTTGACTGCCTGAATAAACACTCACGGGGTCGTCTGGAGTTTGAGGTGTCTGTGATCGAAAATTAATGGGGGTCTGCGGGTTCACGTTTCAGACAGAGATGGGACATGATTTGTGGGAAATGCAGGATCACATTCAACTTTTAATGTAACATCCCTGGGTGACAGCCATGGAGACACTTGACGCGCACAAGTGGATGAGAGGTACAGTTTGTCGGGTCGTGTAATGATATCTTTGGCCAGACGCAGCTGGAGATGAAAGCGAGCTGCGGGGAAGGCATGCTGGGAAGTGGTGTGGGCTGCTGCTCGAAGACAGCCTGTACCAAATGGATGACATGATCGATGTTTATTTGCACAGTTGTTACAGAACATTCCCCGATCTGCGCGGCTTTTTAGGGGTGGCGTAAACGCAGATAAGAGTGATGTCACGCTGCACAGGCCACCTGTAGGCCAAAGAACTAGGCTATCCATATACGGCTGAATATTGTGATTCTGTGTTAACACCTCTGAGCACACTTCAGCGTCGCAGAAGGAATCTGTTTACTGACCACTACACTGATACTAACAGACAGGCGCAACCTCTTAGTAGAGCTGTAAATTATTACAACTTACTCTGTTTCAGTGGGAGATTTTAACTAGCTGCTGATCTGAAGACTTTTAAAAGTTTGAGCTTGCATTTCAAATTTGAGTTTGGTTTTAAGCGCATGTTATTTTCCTTAAAATTTCATTTCTCCCTGGTGACTAGTGTAAAACCATAATCTGGCCTGAATGACTTTTTCTATATTTATGTAAAGTGTTTTGGTTTTTAAATCTATTTCAGCATTTATCACTCAAGGCCGACATTTTCCCCTTCCTAGAATCCTGCTTTCGTCCCCTTTACTCTTATGGCTTTAGTTTGATTGACTCACCTCAATCTCTTTAAACTGTGTCCTCATAGTATATAGCTGCCTAATCCAGATGAGAGGAGCTCTGAGTTGATCAAAATGTTAACACAATCATCTGAGTTGCCTTCAGTTATTACCAACACTCACAGCAATAAGCTTCCAGTATGTTACAGGTTTAATACACCCCTTTGTTTGTTGTCCTTTTTAATGTTTATTTTTGTTAATACCACTGTCAAATAAATGAATGTATTATAATCTGAGGGATCCAAGTGTTAGGCTCCAAATTAACACTACACTGTTGTTTATAGTCAATTTGTTTGAAACAATAAGCAAGGTAATGTTAATTTATGTGCCATGATTTATGCACTCATACACTTTATGCTATACAGTTTAGCTTTAGAATAAATTAAATGTACTGTTTTGTCCATAGGTATCTTTAGGGATGACAACAATCATGTTTTTCCACTGTTTCATTGATATTTTTACCAGCATATTTCAGCTTTATGATGTTAACTAAATGAAATATATATTTAAAGTAGAGGCCCCGTGGTTTCTAATTACTGCACTACAAATCAAATGAAAATAGATAAACTACTGATTATTCACCCTGATGTATTTGGAGTCTTTTGAAAGATTTGAAAAAGACTAAAATTTTAAATAAAATTATTGAAGTTTGAGCAATGTTTAAGTGAGTATTTATAAGAAGAATAAAAAAAGAAAACCTAACACGAGTAAAAAAAGCAAACAACTGTCATTAAAAATAGGTCAAAAAGCTTCACATACAAGGAATTGTATTTTATAGCAGTAACAAATAAGTTAGAGCCCTTTCAATAGGAACCACTTGTGAATTTTTCCAAAAGTAATTAGCCACATGAGATCTGTTCATTACACCTGTGCAATTATGCAAAGACAACAGAATGTAGCAGGCTGCAGTTTTCATCTTTGCCTCTCTGGAGTGAAACCCTGCACCACACACACTGATGGGTGTATTATACAGCGTGGCACTGGCTGGTCTCCGGGGAGCAGAGACGTCTGAGGACATTATCAGTCACCACTGAACCCCAGAGAGCCACACTGCCACCAGCATTTCTGTTACTGGGTCCACATCCCTGACGTTTCTTCTCCAGAGACTTTCCATCTTGTTAGATATACTGTGTATATGTGTATATGACATGTCATGTTTCATAGTGTGATTTGTAGTCCCAGTGTATGCATACAGGAATCTGAAAACACATACTTCACCTGTGCTGTCTTTTGTTAGCACATTGTGGACATTATTTAGCCACACGTGGGTTCTGACAGCTTTTTTACAAATTCCTGATAAATTAGCCCCTGATAAATGCACCGCCTCTTTGAGAATCCTGCCCCATTAAGGGAAGGTGATGTGCTTGATGAATAGGTTGTACTCCTCATCTTGATGGGGAGAACAAATTGTGCCTGGTAATCAATGAAAATTTAATTGAGTGACAGAGAACCAGAGCCCTAACAGGCACATTATGCCATTCTTTGATGTATTTTCAAAGCTTGCTTTTATCCCCACCTAATTAATCAGTATAATGAAGACTTTGGATGCAGTTGGTGATGTTGTGCTTTAGAGGCAGACACCACGGGGCAGGAGCTGTGTGCACCGCGCTGTCATCTTCACAGACAAACTAGCAATCACCAGACCAAAAGGTGAAGCGACAGCCAGCACCAATAACAGTGTTTGCATTGCTACAGAGGAGCAGTGTTGGAGGATAACGGACATTTAATTTAGAAAATCTGAGAGGGGGTTAGTATGGCACAGCACTGAATAAAGCTGTGCATCTGCTAAAATGAATATATGCAGATTTGAAATTAAATCTCCAAATTACACAGTGATGGCAAATATATCACAAGGGAATATCTCTCGTCTCTGTGAAATTGATTTGTTTTGAAGCATTTAAATGGGGACTAGCCTGTTGCTAGAGGCTTTAGCTTAAATGATTGGCTGTAAATTATGATTCCCTAATGAGAGGCAGCAGCGAGGAGGGAATGAGAGTTTAGAGTATGGTGCACCTGTGTTCTGCTGACATTCATAAGCCTCCTCTGCTTGTTAGTTTTGCCTAATAAGTCTTTTAAAGGCTCTTATCGCCTTTCAGTGTTATGCAATTTTCATATTTTCTTTCACATGATAATTACAGAAATTAGGTTATGAGCCCGGGGTTGCGGCACAGTCTTTGATACCCCTTTTATATGTTGCAACAATCCCTGCACAAATTGAGAAACTGAGCTAATTTTAGAGGGAATTACTGTTTCCTTAGGAAAAACCTGATAGCCTGTAATTTCCCAGATGTCTCCTCTGTGTTTTCCCCCGTCTATCCATGAAGTATGTGCAAATAGTTGTAGCCGCACGTGTTCAGTAGAGATGCTTCAGCCTCAGACAGTGGGTGCAGGAGTCTGAGGTGCTTCGGGCATCAATCAAACCTCTGTGGTTCGTTGTTTTTTTCACCTTTCAGAGCAGTGAGGCTGCACTTTTCCTGCGACTGTAATCTGTGTAAACAGAGCGAGTGGCCCGGGTGGCTTTATCCCCTGCGTGCCAGGACAAGCCGTGGAGACGTTCTGTCTCATGATAACTTTGTCACTGTTGTGGGCAGGGGAGGGGGAGAGGGGAGGATGAACTTGTCATGCGGGCCTCTCTACTCTCTCACACGGCGGCAGGACTGCTGGCCCTGTCGCTTCCAGCTCCTGCATCTGCTGCTGACGAGCGCCGCTGTCACTCCGGTCGTTCCCTTGTCTCGATAAGCCCCTGACAGCTCCTGACAGGCCTGCAGCTCGGCCTCTGTGCTCACCTGAACACACTGTCCTGCTCTCTCTGCAATGGATGGTCAATAACTGTATTAACCTTATTTTCCTACGTCCCTGGACAGGGTGTATACTTTTTAAAGCTAGAGGAATCTTTTAAATAAGAAATGACACAATCTTACAACTTTGAATTAAAAAGTTAAATTCATAGGGAACAATACGCACTATTCTCAATTTAACACACTCAGGAGTTTTGGCACTGCAAGCTTGCTGGTGTGCAGAGTAGCTTATGTTAGCATAAATGTAAACTAAAAGTGAAACAAAATGTGTGTCTTGTACCGCTTACATGAAAGACAAAAATGCTGCAGATTGTAGCTAAAAGTATAAAGTTTGACAGCATATGATGTTTGCTGTCAATTTCAATGAGGTTGAAAATTGTTGACTTATGTAATGGTTGTAATACAAAGCTAAGAGTATTGAATAAACACTTGAAATAGCTAGTAATTAATGAACAGTTCAAATTGTTATCTTAAGTAATGTATACACGGCTACTAAGCTAAAAATATTGAATAAACAGCCAGAACAACTATCTTAATGTAGGCATGGTGGATAAAAGTTGAAAGTAAATACTTTTAGTTCTTTTATCTCCATTAAACAATTGAAACAGAAAGCTAAGGTAATGAATACAAAGTGGTCTGAATGCAAATTTGGATAATCTGACATTAAATTGAGAGTTTGAGTTCAATTGTTTGAAAAACTAGTTCTAACAATTACACATACTTGATAATGTTCAATTTCACCCAATTTAAAACTAAAGCAGTACTTGAGTTCATTTGAAAAGGCTGTGGGGGCACGTCAGACAAAAAAATGGTCTACACATACCAAGGTCATCTTTAAGGTCATCAATCTGCCAGAGAATGAGCTTCTCTGGTTAAAAGAACTCCAATAAACGACTGCAAATCAGAACAGAGTGCTCGTCACTCATCTCTCTGTCATCAGGAAATGGGTTACATTTCTTTGCGGGGATGAGACTAAAAATAGTTAATGCTGCTAAAAAGCAAAAACCTCTCTGCTTTGTGAACGGGTCAGACGTTTCCCTTCCACGAGGAGATACATCAGTTGTAATGGCTCTTATTTTGGCAGCACAACTGGGAAAGCTTTAAACAGATTTGGCACCAGACAGACAGATGGCTCAACCACACGGATCAGTGTGACAATAAAACCAGAGCCCCGAAGAATTAAATCAACCCCCAGAGTAATTACATTCAAACTATTGGTCAACCTTTTCCATTTGCTGATTCCATTGTTATCGGGGACATCATCTCTCCACTCTTGTGCGCCACAAGTCCACATGTGGGGCATATATTTCAGGCAGTAATGATGCTGCATGCAGGGGCGCCATATCCTGTGGGACAATAGGAGTGAGAGGGTGACGTTATGAGGCAAAAGACTGACACCTGAAATGTGCCGGAAGGAAGCTCAAATCCGTCCTGAAATTCATGAGCTCCACGGTGTGAGTGAGCGCGTGCAGGATCGCTCAGAGTGAGTGTGAGTGAGGCCATATCTGAAATTGGCTGGTGGCGAGCGCTTTCTAGTATTCTCCACGTGGCTTCAGTAAGTGCACATGTGACTGACAATACAGTATGCCTATATGGTGAATGGTTTATCAGCTATTGTCTGTTTCGTGGGAAATAGATTAATAAAAACCTCCTCCTTTGAACTTTGACATGCTATGGAGCTGCTTAATTAACTCTGAGTTTTATGGGGATTTCTTTAATTCCTTTTTTGGACTGTGTCGCTGTTCAGAATATTCAGTGAAGCACACAAAAACCCCCACTGCTGACTTTTTCTATTGCGCTATGGGGGTTTTATAATCTGGAGGCTCAAAGGACCGCAGGACAAAGAGGGGTTTTATTACATAAATAAAATAAGGACTGATGTTTGCAACGTACATTATTCTGTCCCGTTTATTTGATCTGGAAAACTGTAGAGGACTAATTAGGTGTAAATGTACTCATTAGCTGGAGCCACTCCACAGAGACCATTTGTCAATGAATTATTCAAGCTCTCGCTCCCATACACGACTACGAATACTTGGCCATTCCAGCCACACTGCCGCGCATTCTCATCTTCAATTGCACTGCGCCACTTTGAGATGAAGAGTCTTTGAATATATCAGAAGTGCTGCTTCCAAGAATACAAATCATTTATATATGTCTGGCCCAGGTTTGACTATCTTTCCCAGCCTCCAGCCTTCTTTTCTCAGACCCCTGTCCTCTGCACTGCACATTTAATTAGTTCTGCCCCAGTAACCCTGCTCCTTTCTCCTTTCTCCCCTCAGGATATGGCCATGCAGCCCCCAGCACAGATGGAGGGAAGGTGTTCTGCATGCTCTACGCCCTCCTGGGCATCCCTCTCACCTTGGTCATGTTCCAGAGCGTGGGTGAGCGGATTAACACCTTCGTCAGGTACCTTCTCCACCGCCTCAAGAAGTGCCTTGGCATGAGGCGCACCGAGGTCTCCATGGTCAACATGGTGACCATCGGCTTCATCTCCTGCATGAGCACGCTGTGCGTAGGAGCTCTGGCCTTCTCCCACTTTGAGGGTTGGAGCTTCTTTCACGCTTACTACTACTGCTTCATCACGCTCACCACCATCGGCTTTGGGGACTATGTAGCACTGCAGAGCGAGCAGGCGCTGCAGACCAAGCCAGACTACGTGGCCTTCAGCTTCATCTACATCCTGACAGGCCTGGCTGTGATCGGAGCCTTCCTCAACTTAGCAGTGCTGCGGTTCATGACCATGAACGCCGAGGATGAGAAGAGGGATGCTGAGCAGAGGGCTCTCCTCGCTCAGAATGGTCAGGCAGGCGGACACATCCACTGCTCTGTAGACCCGGCCTCCTCCTCCTCCACGCCATCTGGATGCGGAGGGGGAAGCGCGGTCGGAGGCACCGGCGGAGGAGCAGCGAGCCGAGGTCTGCGTAACGTTTATGCCGAGGTGCTCCACTTCCAATCCATGTGCTCCTGCCTTTGGTACAAGAGTAGAGAGAAGCTGCAATACTCCATACCCATGATCATCCCACGGGACCTCTCCACCTCGGACACCTACATGGAGCAGGGAGAGGCTTTTTCCAACCCGCTGCACTCCAACGGCTGTGTGTGCAGCCTGCAGCGCCACTCGGGCATTAGCTCAGTTTCCACAGGCCTGCACAGCATCAACACCTACAGAAGACTCAATAAACGCAGAAGCTCCATCTAAGTCGGGAGGACCTCGTGCTTCAAGGTCAAGTCCCACTTGTGTGAACCCACGTGGTGAGGGAGGGTCCTTCTGCTGTGGTACTAGACCAGCCGTGGACACCAGGGGAACACAACTCCAGTCCTAAAGAGAGGCAGTACTTCTGATGTTTGCTTCTTTCTGGCACTGAAGAGCCTGGTGCTGCAGCCTCCAGACTCCCGCTGTGTATTTAACCTCCATTAGCTAAGCACAAACCATTTAGGACTTACATTGTTACTGATGTCACTGAGAAATAATGCTAATGGTTGGTGAAGAAGCATTTATTACACAAACTCTGAAACTGTTGCTGTTAGAATACGGGGAAAAACGTGCGTGAATTCTAATATTAAGTATCATAATATTGAATTCAGTATTTTCTTTGTGCATAAGACAGAATTTCATGGTCTAATATGAAAACGGACAAAGTACACTGTGAGATATGTTTTTAAGAGGGATGGGGGTGTGTATTAAGTGTATATAATGCCCTGCTAAGAAATATTTTATTGATCTTAATCTTACATTGTTCCAAAAGGAATCTTTGGTTGTAGGTATTATACTCACTGCAGTGAAATTAAAATGTGTATATATTTGGACACTTCATGACTAGGTGTTACTGAAGGAAAGCCTATTTTTTCAGTCAAAGTTGTCAAAAATGCTCTTCTCCTGTGTGTCTGTAAGTCAAGTTCAGGTTCAAGCCAAACTTTCTGATCTGTTTCACCGTCTCCGTGGGAAAACTCATATTGACGACATTTAAATGACTGATTGTTTATGATCGAGCAGGTTTGGCTTAAACGTCTCGCTGAAGGACGGGATGCTTAAAACCGTTGTGGGGATCAAATCTGTGAGATCCCTGATGTGCGTCTCTAACCACTAGGCCTCCCTGCCAACCCCCCCTCCAGACCTCACTGTTTCTTCCTGTACGTCAAACTGTTTTCATTTAGTTGTTGCTCGTCATATGTTCTCAAATAGCACAACTATATTCTGATAGTTTAAGAGCATGTGAGCTCACTTCGTGCATAGTAGAGAGTCATATCTTATTCACTGCTGCACCTTAGAAGACCGTCGTATATGCTTTAGGACACTGGAATTCAGTGCACTATTTGATTTGATTTTTTTTTTTTATTATTATCATTTAATGGAATCACTTTATGTTTTTGTTATGTAAATGATATGCCCTAAATAATTCTCTCTTGTGTTCAGTCTGAGATGTTTGACTTGATTCTCTGTGTTATTAATGACTGAGAATAATAGCAGTACACCTCACTAATAAATGGCCTCAGAGTTTGCACCTCATGCACTTAGGGGGTCTTTGCTCCAGCCCCACCTAAACACACTTGATTCAGCCAACTGAGGTCTTTATGCAGTGTTTGTTCTTGTTTTAGACCTTTTGAAGGAGTTTTCTTACATAATCCTTATTTTATTTGTATTTTAGTTTTGTAGTTTTAATTTTCTTTGAGTAACATTTTCATCTTTTTTTGCTACTGGAACATTCTTATTAACTGCAATATGCCTGTTAACATTGTTTAGCATCTCTCGTGAACAGAAAGAGGGACTGCAGTCAGCTGTGTGTGGCTATACATTTATGGTATGTTTTTTTCTTAACCATAATAAAATATGATTTAATTTAAACCAATAGTTCATTCACTGAGTGTGGTCTAATCATGTTATTAATGTTATTAATGGTGAAATACACATATGTTTCATTATATATATATATATATATATATATATATATATATATATATATATATATATATATCATCATTATATTCCCATTCCCATTATATTCCCACTATAATATGATATAATTAGTGTTAACTACATCAGAGCTTACTTTGATTTTAGTAATTCAGTTTGTTGATTAATGTACCATAATATGTGTTAAAATAGAGCCAAGGCCTGCTAAAAACTACATAAAATATCAGGGGACATTTTGTCATTATGTCATTTTGCAGTCATTTTAAAGTACATGTATGCTCTGTAAGTTTAAATAATGTATTATTCTGTCATCTGTTAGTTGGTTTTTATAAGTAAAATCATTACTTAATTATTGATTGCTGTTAATCTTGTTTCAGACACATGCAAAAAGAAGCCAAACTTATGATGAACTTATGATTTACTCTGAAGTCAGCACCAGTTTTCTCAAATAGTGTCTCATTTTTCTACATGCGCAAACTTAAGCCATCAGAATCATTTGACTCTATAATTACTGGCTCATTCGCAGTCGAGCTGAAACTCTGCTGATGCCTGCACTGCAATAACTCACTGTAAGATATATTTATATGAGAGCTGGTAGTTTCCCGTCGATGTCAGGCAGGTTGGCACACACTTCACCGTGTAGTCCCTACGAAGAGAGTGTGCAGGTGACTCTGCTGCGGAGAGGAGATGAAGCAGCAGTGATGTGCTGCCTGGTGTCCTGGTTTGTGTTTTAAGAACATCCCTTTATGTGTTGCGTAACATCATATCTCGTAGTACTCCAATAGATACAAGGATCCTATGCCACGTTAAAACATGAGCCAGGGTTTGTTTTTTTTTAACGTTCTTTGTTGGTACAGAGGGAGATGACTTCCATGTAAACTTCGTCCTTGATAAGATCAAAACCAGAATAAGGCCCCAAACTAGGAAATGAGTGTGCACATAAATGTAGTCATAGAGAGTGGAGTTTTGTAGAGCGAAATGGCCGACACCTAATGCAGAGGATTGTGCATGTGGTCCAGTGGTTCAGTAATAGCATACAGAGTTGCAGACTGCAGATTGAAGTGTGTGTGTGTGTGTCATTCTACATTTATTCAGTTTGCAGGTGATGCAATCTCCGTCCTTTGTACCATCAAGGAATTAATACTGGGCAAAAGGAGATGCCTTCATTGACTAATTTTGTGTTATATTTGTTTCATGCATGTTTCTGCTTTTGCATCAGTTTTTGCCCAGTTTTGCTTTCACCCTCCTGTGAAACACAGGAAACAGGAAATTGCTATATAATTTATGAAACGAGCTGTATAAATGAATTTTAGGGCGCTCCATCTTGTCATATGAACACATACCTGCCATGTGACCCGGCATGTTTGGACATTGTCGCTGAATTATATTCAACCGTGTCACCACTGCTTTCATCATGGATAACTTTTCAGCGAGGCCTTGCTGCTGCCTTACATAACCAAAGTTAGGCTGGGGTGACTCTTAGTTTACTCACCCGTTATAAATGTGTTATATAACTGTCACAGTTGCACCTTTATACAGTATATGCAAACCATAAACTCTGCCGTTCCACTATCAAGCAGGAAGTTTCCCGACGATCAGCTGAGCTCTCGATGTCCTTTTTTACCCGACATCTATCATACATGTATGAGTCCTCTGAGGTTCAGCAGCTACAGCTCATTTCTATCTTCCAACCAACCAAACATAGAAACATGTAACCACTGATGTGTTAAAATATTCAGAGTTGTAGGAGTTTTCTTTATCTTTCAGAACATGTAATACAACAAGTAATTATATCAATATAGTTATGATATATGATATACATTTTTGCACATTGTAAACAGTGAAACTAATATATACTAATATATACTGTGATCAATGACCTGGTATCTTTGCGATAAAGTGCTTGATGAGTTTTGTTTGTTCTGGTGATTTTATATTTCAGACCCTTAATGTTGATGGTGGAGTTCTTCAGGGAAAAATTTGTCAGCCCTATTCTACTCTCCCATGTACAGTAAATAATCCATCTTGTCAGCAATTGTCAGTTTTTCAGTTACCACTATTATTTAGGTGACCAACAATCAGATATCATGTCTATCAGACACTCCAATGATCATGAAATGATGGTGTACAGTCTTTTCTGAACATATTCTAACATATAACCAAATAAGACACCCCTAGGTTTGTTTATTGATTAATTTTTGTTTCCTATTATTCTATCATTATTATTTATTTCCAATCAGTGATGTAAAGCTCCACTGATGCTGTAGAAGGTTGAAAGCCACCAAGAAAGTGTATAAAACATTCTTGATTTCCCTCTTTATTATCATATTGTCCTAAAACAATCAACTTCAAAATAAATTACTCAAATAAATATAAGAAGTAAGCTTTAAAAACTCACTATGTTTAATTTTGGTGTAATTCAATGTAAACTACTCCTCATTTCCCAAATTCCCTTAAACAGCACTGAGAACGTCCTGTCCTTTTGAACTACTTAACCATTTTCAGAATCATTCAAATGCTTGCTCTGATGAGCACTTCTTCAGAACTGTGTAATCTGAGCAAACTGGAGAAAATGACAGAGAAAATGCATGGATCTCTGAGTTTAAGGACACAAATGACATCTGACAAGCTGCAGCTCTTCATGCTTGGACGGCTGAGCATTACACAACGAACTGAAGAAAAATTAAATCTGAAGTGATGCTTCTATTAAATATTTTTTGTTGTACTTTTGATTTGTACAAACACCAGAAAATGTTTATAACAAATTAATATAAATTAGAAAGACAAATGGATTTATTTATTTGTGGTGTGTTTTCTTATGTAAAGCTTTTCCTCCCTTCAGATGAAAGCAATGGTTTCTTAGAAGTGATGGATGAGTGGAAAAAAAAACACAGGGACAAATCCATGTAGACCAAATGTTTTCCAGTGTTATTAGACATTAGTTACACTTAAATGGAGCACTCCACTCCCAGCACTTCACAATAGTTGCTATAAATCAGACTCAAAATCAACAAGAAACCAGCTGGAAAGGGTACCTTGTCTTGTTAAAGAGGACGACTCTTTAGTCTAATCAGCATGCTGTCAAATCAAGGCACTGATTATGAGAGAAGAAGCAACACAAGTGTTTGTAACTTAATAAGAAGGTTAAAAGGGGGCTGGCAGGAGCGGAAACACCACATTCCTCATAAATGGGTCCATTTTTCAAAACATACGAGGTACATGTGTCTGAAAATGTGTGAATTATCTGCATTTCATTTATTCATTTTCTCCTAAAGTTAACAACCAACATTTGCAAACACAGTCGCCTCCACCATCATTTCCTCAGAGCATTTCCTGTCACTCTTTAGTCTCCTGAGATTGGCAACTTGTAGAATACTCATTATTCTTCAGAATAATCACTGAATGAGTCCCTTTCAGAGGTAGAGGAACATATTCACAGCAATAAATGAAAGTGGAAATGATGACGGTGGTTGTTTAGTGAGTGATGGGTTTTCTAATCTTTCCAGAGCCTCCACCTCTGAATGTCCAGTGTTCAGTTTCTCTCACATCTCGGTACCATTGCATTGCATTAAGCCAACTCATTTTTCACAAGAAACTGAAAATACGCCTGTCTGCCAGGACCTTTATCTCACGAGCTGAGAATGCTGTTAATGGCCTGCTCCACTCTCTGTTGTTAATCACATTGGGAGGAAATGTCTTTTTATGTGCTGAAAACCATCTCCCCTGAGGAAAGCAACAAGATGTTGTGTATTACGAACTGACATGTCAGTGTCAAAATTTACAAATTGCATGCTTTCCCCCCATCCTGTTTTTTCTTGTCATTCAGCGGTATTTGATCTTCTAAGCACCCAGCCATGTCATTTGCTTTCTTGAGATTGACAGCAAAGAAACACTCAAACATGAAAGTAATCGTTTTCTCTTAGGAAAAAAAGATATATAAATTTAAAAAAAAAAAAAAATTATATATGTATATATATATATATATATATATGTATATATATATATATATACCTGGCCAGTTTGTTTTTTAAAATGATTTTGTTGAACCACAATTCAAAAGCAATGTCTGATTTTCATTAGTTAATTTTCAGTAAATTTTTTATTTATTACTTTTGTCAGTGTCAAGTTATTTCAGTGACCTTCAGTGGCTTTTTCTTTCTTTAACAAAAGGGTACCAACAATTTTGTTTCAGTGCATAAACTCATTAAAAAGATGAATGCACATTTGAAAGTTCAGTGGTGCCAAAACCAACCAGGCACTAGTCTACAGAGATGTGGAAAATATAGATATTGTCAGATCAGTCATCCTTCACTGTATTCCCCCCAACTTCTCAAGCAAAAAACATATTTCCCAAAATGTTAAATTATTTTTTAAAATAAAGAAGAACGGTTTATTCTGCATTGTTTTACCATGTTTAACCACTAAAACTGAATATCTTCTGGTCTTGATGTCAGTCCAGAACAATGATTTCTTACTCTGTAGTGACGCCTCACTTGTTCTTCTTCTCTGAGGCAAAGGAGGTCCCTTGTTAGCTTAAAAGCTCCTTATTCTGCTCTCTTTGTTGTCTTTCTTTGAATTTTTGTTATATTTAGTTCAGGTGGCTTTACTGGCAAGATGTGATAAAGGATCTTTGTTGCCCAAACATGACAAGACAAGATCAAATCTAATAAATATACCATAATTTGTCCTAAATAGAGCAATTTATGGACTCTCTAAATATCAGCAACACATTGTCATGTAAAAACATACTTGCAGGCCATCAACCTCATTAAAAAAATCAAAATATAACTACACAGGAGAGAGATTAGGGTGTTTTATAATAAGATGAAAAAGGAGGAAAATTGGCTCAATGGGGATCATTTCTCTCTGATTTGGTGACATTTAAAGATCAAGATTTGAAAGACTTACAATATTTTTTCCTCCCCTAACACCTGGAGCTTTTCTCTCTCTCTGATGGCAGATGAAACTTTGGGATACTTATCATAATGGTAGGTTTGGTGAGTAGACAACTCTGATCTCTGCTGATCAACTCTATCTTGCTCGCTTCTTGGATTTCTGGCAAGCAGGAGGAATCAGCATGCAGACGCATGAGTTACAACTGAGTGTACGTGTGTCCAAATCAATCAGAAACAATCGCCACAGAAGTGATGAAAAGGATGTAATGACAACCTTTATAAAAAAAATAAAACATTTCCACCGAATTCAGAACACA
Organism: Scortum barcoo; assembly: GCA_023238725.1. Classification (NCBI taxonomy): domain Eukaryota; kingdom Metazoa; phylum Chordata; class Actinopteri; order Centrarchiformes; family Terapontidae; genus Scortum; species Scortum barcoo. The sequence goes on along the minus strand of CM041543.1, from coordinate 8,661,091 downwards.
TTGGCCCTGTTCTACATTCATTTCACACCTGAACCAACTGGACACGTTGGTTTGAGGGGGCTGGCTTCCACGTTTCAGATCAGCTGCAATGTGATTATTTTAGCTGATATAAAGAGAAAATGGCATCCAGCAACAGGGATGCTAGGGAGGGTCTCATCTTATGTGATGGTCTGGCATTAGTGGTGTTACGTAACTGTGACCTCCGGCTCTGCTGCCGCCGACTCTGCAGCCCCAACCTCCCCCCCTCATCCTCCTATCTCCTCTGTAATCATTCTGCTTGCATGGCTTCAGACTTGAACCCAGCGTTGTGGCCAAACAAGCTGTTGGCACTTGCCAAGATGTTCCTCAGATCAGTTGATGCCGTCAGCTGAGACGAGAACGAGCGGGAACACTAGCCAGAGCGTGCAGCATCCGACCAGGAGCCATGTCACTGATTTCACTGCAATCACTCCACTCATGTGCTGCAGCAGAAAACTAGAAAGCTGGGTGAACTATGATCTCCAGTGTGTGACTGACAAGAAGTGAATTTCATTTTGTAGGAGTAGATGCTTGGTACAGAAAATGCTGAGTGACTCATTTTACTAGAGCTCTTGCTGGTATATGTTTTTCAGTTATTTTATGAGGAGGAGGATCATTGGTTTCATTTTGCTTAAAAGAAGAGAAATGAATTACCTGCTATACTTACTATACTATCTCAGCCACAACTACCATTAATTAATCCATCATTATCCTACAAGGTCAAGTAGTTTACCCACTAGAGTGGTGTTCAATCTAAGGAATGCAGATTCTCACAAGTGGTCGCAAGACATTTAATGGTCATATTTCCAGTCTTTCTTCTATTTTTTCTTGTGAATAATTGGATCACTTTTAAGACACAAGAATTGGTGAAAAGTACTGGTCTTTTATGGTTAAGCACTCTATTTCTATGGTTAAGTGAAATTATAACTAACTTTATGTTTGTAGCAGTGTCATCCTACGTGAGTGAGGCAGCCCTGGAAAGAACCCAAATTATTGCAACTGCAGATTATAAAAATTTCTTGAAAGACTAAAAATGTGAACATACCAGGGAACAACCAGTTACACTCTTAAAAGAGTCCGTGTGCTCTGCTGCTCTCGCTCTCCGCTGCTCTATTTTCTCCTTGTTCAATAATCTTTTATTCATACTAAACTGTGTTTGTTTCTGTCCGTAGATGTGCTGCTGCTGTCTCGCCACTGTACTGTAGGACAACCCTTTGTCTCCACACTCCAAACCTGGTGAAGAGAAGCTGAATAAACAGCAGAGGAATATACATATGCGTGCGTCAGAGTATGTGTGGGGTCCACGTGAGACTTGTGCGTGTCGAAGTACCTGCTGTTGGATCATCAGCAGGTCTGTGTGTGGTCGAGCTAATACATGACTAATAGGGAGGTCTGCCAGGTTGATTTGATAGAGCAGCACTGCAGAGGGACAATCAAAAGAGCGTCAGACATCAGAGAGCATGCACCTCCTGCATTAACACAATCTACTTAAGCAGAGGCTTTGTATACATTCATTTTAACCAGACCTTTTTCAAGGCTGTTGAGGAAATATTCAAATATCTTTGTACCACTAGTCCTGCAACGATAAAAAACAATTTACCATCTTTTGCTTACATGCAGTCTTAATATATGTAATGTTCTTCTTACCTTTTCCTTCTGAGACGTTTTGTTTCTCCAGTGTCACAGTGCATTGAGCTCAAAACTGAAAAAGCAACACCCTCTTTTATAAGAGTAGACAGAGCTTCAGGGAGGCTCTGTCATATGTCAACCTTGGAACCTCAGCTTGGCTTTGACAGCCCAAAAAATAGTTCATTGGGTTTTTATTTTATCCTTTTTCTTAAAACAAACAAACAAACAAACAAACAAACAAAAACATCCTTGCCACATGTCTCTCTAGTACAATGCACATACAAATTTCACAAGTTAAGAATAGATTCGGGTAGATTCGGGTACATTTTAACACTTCATGCTGTGATGTGAACACATTGTAAGAGAGCAGTAAAAACATTACATTCAACGCCAAGTGGAGCAACACATGCCAGAACAGTGTGCTGCACCTACAAGCTGCTGTGTGTTGTGGCAGATTTCAAAGCTTGACAGTTCACTATATAGTCCATTTTTTTTACCCCTCACTCCTGGCCTACGGTTTGTTTAAATGACTGAAATAGGTATCACATCACAGCCTTCGTGGCACAATTTCAATCGTGCCCTTTTATCTAGGAAGAACCGCTGAGAGCCTCGGAAATGTTTCTGACTTCAGCATGGATTAGCGTCAAATCTGCAGTGCTGCCCCCGTGTCACTTGTGATTAGGTGTCCTCCAAGAAGCTCTGCAGGAAAATTTGCCAGGCCCTTCGTACCCCTCACACCGCGTCCATGTCGCGGAGCTCCTCGATGGTTAGATAATCAGCCCAGATGTGAGCTCAAGTGATTGTTGTGAAATCTATACACAGAGCTTGTGTAAGATCAGCACAGAGGAATTATTAATGATGATAACTACTAATGATCACCTTGTCTCATCAATGATATTTCTTAAAGAACAAACCTCCTTAAATCCTGGAAGGTGTGATTAAGGATTCATTCTCAGTGATAAATGGACAATCTCAAGATCATGAAACTCTTTCTCGAACAAATCATGAGGAATTTATGAATCTAGGGGCTTCAGCTTCCCCCTTTCAACTATTTAGCAAACATCTTAAATCCAGAGAGTCACACTCTGTTTATTTACAGGAAAAATGATAATCAACAATCATATGTGAAGAAGTCAATGTGCCAGAGTAAGTTATATAAGTAATAAATAAGCACTCGTATAAAACACACTAAAAAGCATCACTTTACATCAAGACTGTATAAAAATTATTGGGGTGGAAAGAAGAAATGAGCCTTATGTTTCATTTTTGAATTTGAATTATTTTTTCCTGTCCATTTGACTTAACAGTGCTGAGTTGGTATAACTCATTTAACAATAAACAGCTAAAAGAGAAAGATTGTGTAAGTGATGTATGCATTTAAACATATCACAGAACATACATTTTCACTACAATATAGGAAATGTTTACAGGTTCATAAAATATCCCAGCCAGTCTTTATGCTCCAAACAAATCTTCTAAAGTACCTGTAAGTTCTTTTTACATGTGAGAGTATTTGGTCTAACTATGCTTTTAGTGTCTTGGTCACAGCCTGGTTAACTGCAGAGGGATCATAAAGTGTTTTAAAATCGCAGGTGGACTGGAAATGTGCAATCTTCAGACATCACTTTTATGTCATTGGTTTGATCTATTTTAAATACATGTAATTAAAGTGATGGATGTGATAAAGTATAAATATAGGGAAAGATAAAATAATGTCGTGTGCAGTATGTGTGCCTTTTACAGAATGCATAGTGAGTTACTGTGAATAGCGAGCACTGGAATCAGCACATCTTTGGTGGAGGGGAAAAAAGTTCTGCTAAATGTGCCTTTTTCCATCTAAATGTCTGTATCTGTGACCAGATGGGAGTAGAGTGAAAAATGTCCAAGGTCGTATGCTGTGGTGAGCTCCATGATGGCTCTTTTATTGAGATTTGAGAGGTTGTTGGGTTGAGAGACCAATGAATACCCCACTTCTGAGTCCTTAACATTAACACTGAGTGGGTTCAATGTGAAGGAAAAGTGAATGACAAACAAAGAAAGTGCAAAACCCAGGTGGCCAGTGGATGGTGGCTTCCCTTTTCTGTCTCAACAATACTTTACATGTCAATCCTCCTCTACTGATACCTCTCAGAGAGATGAGCTGCTTTATCATTTCTCTAAAGCCACGTGTGTTAGATGGCCCCTTCAGGCCACACGCAAGGACTTAAGAGAGCACTGGTTCCGGCTACAAGCACGCTGAACACCACTGGAGAGCAGTTGCATAACCGGTGACAGCCCTCAGAGGCTGATGCATAATCACGACAACCGTCCTGGTGTGCTGCTGATACAGTAGATAATAGTTAGAGAGAAGACGAGTGGACAGGGAAGACAGTGGGTCACAGGTCAGGCGGGTCTGCGTCAGAGATTTTGTCATATTTTAACATATCAAAGCGTTTTATTAACATTCTGCAAAGCCAACAGTAAAGTTGGTGTGTGAGATAAAAGGTCAGAGTCTGCACTTTGTATCAGAGCTGAAAAAATATGAAATTAAGCAAGATTTATTTTTACTTGTAATGATTTTATACCTTTCTTGCAATAATTTCCATTTCCATGGTTATATCTTTTTATTTTTTAATTCAGCAGTGAACACACTATTTTCTGTTCAGGGTTTGGTGTTGTTACAAATTAAATAGGCTGTTATCAATCATTGCTTGTCTATGAAACACCATTAAAATCTAATCATGTCTGGTTTTTGGAAGCCACTAAGTTTCCGCTGAGGCAGATTTACAGTTCAGTAAATTATGGTGATCTCACCCTCACAAAGACAAGCTGTCCTTGTGTTACTGTCACCAAATATGGACTTGAGCTTCTGACCTCACTTGAGCTGCTGCTCTGTCACGGAACAACAGTGAAAAATATCTTAATCATTTGAATTTTAGACTTGCTAAGAAAAAAAAAAAGTTTTCTATATATAGTTTGGCTACAGATTTGCAATCCTAATTTGACCTTTACTCCTGAATGAACTCATAATAACCTTTCACTTTTCACATAAGATTTACAAAATGGAAAGAATGGCATTTATGGGAATAGCTCTGCCCGGAAGTCTCACTTTGTTTATCTGCAGAGTTTACGGTAGCTGTTGTTCATTCTGTTCTCGTATTAAAGGCTCATACATTTCAGCCCAGTAAAACGTGTAAATGATGCCAGTAATGGTGAGCCACTTATTCAACAGGGAAGGCCATACAGCCACAGAATGACCAGAAACATCGGAAAGTGATGACTGAATTTTCCAATTATAAAATGATGATACAACTAGGCTCAGCTACTGCACACAACCACTGATAACCAACCAGGTTTAACCCCGGGGGGTATTCTTCTGTGCTAAGGTGTGTGTGCAAAGCTTCAGCTAAAAACCTTTTGGTTTGATTAAAAAAATATATATTCTCACAGTTTGAGTTTGTGTTAAGGAGGTAAATAATCAGACAAATAGGATTACAAATGTGTGATACTGATCTTTAGTATATTTACAAAATCCAGAAGGGAGCCATCAACTTGAATCAGATCATTAACACGATACACTGCAATTAAGAGTGCATGAAAACTAGCCGTGTGCAGTGCGGTTGAATAAGTTAGCTCACTGCAATGAATAAATAGTTATAGCTCTGAAATACACAGTTGAAATATTTGGATAAAGAGTTAAAATTGTCAATAAATAAGCTGCTGAAATAGTTTGGTAAAAGTATGGATAAACAATCAGCTATCTAAAAGTTACTAATAAGCAGGTGGAAATTTTGTACAAAACGTTTATTTGTTAATAAATTAGCTGATGTAACCATGTTCATAATCATTTCATGGTAACGTATTTTAATTTTTTATGCTGACGTTGCATCTGTGAGGGAGCTGCTGTGGTTGTTAACCCATGGTTTATGTTTTGAGACACTCACTGTTTATTTCTCACTTGTTGTAGAGATAACTGTGGAGTCCATGTTAGTGTGATCACTGCTGCCAGCTGCCGTTTCTCACTTCAATACGAGTGAAGTTAGCTTGCCAGAAGCCTGGTGTCTAGTGAAAATATATGTACCATGAAGCAGTCACTCTTTTCTTGTGGCTAAATGCAGAAAATGTCAATATATAAGCTGTGATGACTTAAGCATACTTGGATTGGATTGTTGAATACTACAAGTATTCAACAATCCAATGAACTCCATAACACATGAATGGGTTTGAAGTTTGGTCTTATTTTCAGTCACAGGGAAAGATCTGTTCTTTCACATGAAACTAAATATCTCATCATCATCACTATCATTTGATTGCTTAATGGATGATAAATATACTACTATTCCATTAGACAAAATGACCCCTAGATCAATACAAGACTCATCCATTATTGAAACAATAGGACACATTTTGTGATTTTAAATGAGAGAGCAGCTTGTATTACATCATATTTCATTCTTCTATACCCCAAAATAGCAATACATAAAACAACAAACAACAAACAAAATTTACAATAAGATATTTAACAGCTAGTGATCGTGCTCAGAGCCGGCTGGCCCATCAAGCAATATAGGCAAATGCTAAGGGCACCGTGGCCTCTATTAACTATTAAAACTAGTTATTACTATTACATCTTAAAATGGAAAAGCTCACATAGATAAAGCAATGTTCATTTAATATTACTACAAATGATAATACCAAATAAGTCCCCCTTCCTCCTCCAGCTGATGGTACCTGCTCGCTCTCTGTGGGGGGAGGGGCAGATTTATGATGTGACCAGAGAAGTTTATAAAAATGTGAAAACGAGCTAAACTGTCCGGAGCACAGGGAAGAAAAAAAGAAGAGAAGAGGAGGAAAAATGGGAGAAAGAAAGAGGTAAAGTAAAGACACAGTAATGAAATGAAGCATCAGTTATCTCACAGTGTACTGTTAAGTTGATAACTTGCTTCTGAGCGATTAGCCTCAACATGCTGATCAGTAAATAAGCAGTTTTATATTTCTGTAGCTGGGCGGCATGGAGGCTCTTTACTTTATGGATCATTTGTAAAGATTAAACCTGCTCAGTAGGTGTCTACATTGGCCTTTTGTAGTTAGGGTATTTGTATTGTATTTCAGATTGTTTTGTATATATTTGTAATTTGTTAAGCATGTAAACTGGGTGACATGCTATCTTATAAATTAAAGACAATGGTAAAAACAATGCTATTCGATTTCGTTTGTAAGCTTATGTAAATTGCCGTTGGAGGGGGGCACCATATAAAGTCTTGCCTAGGGTGCCACATTGGGTAGGGCCGGCTCTTATCGTGCTGATAAAAGGGGTTGATATGAGTAATGTTTAGAGCTAAATAGTTTTGAAGATTTCTTTCCAATAAACCATGTTTGTGTCATTGTTTCTGAGTGTGTCTCCTTGCGTCTTCAGAGATTAAAGCTCCTGTTGGATGATATTGCATAACCACTGATCCCGCTAATCCTAACAATAAATGAACTTCTTTCCTCTTAATCAATATGGCTTCGGCTTTCTGTGACCTACAGATAATCTCATATACGCGGGGAGAGATGAATAATGACATTACATAAACACATTAATATATAGGCATGAAACTAAAGCTTAAGGTGTTTTAGTGTCTGATATGGGACTTGTCTTTTGGCCAATTGTGTGGAAAATAATCTGCAAATATGGTTGGTATAACTGAAAATGACCTATAAAAGTTATTTTTAATAGGAATGCTGCCACCAGTCGCTGACTTTCCACATCCAGCAGCCATCATGCCAATCTCTTCCCCCCTGTGACGCTCTGTGCTGCAGTGCTATTTCTCACTATTACTCATAAAACTTCACAGCAGTTTTAGATTCAGCACAGCTCCACCCTAAACAATGAGGTCATTATCAACCATCAACCCACATTTGATCTGCATGGTCTTAGGTCTTTTGTGTGTGTGTGTGTTTTTGTTAGGGTAGGTGTAAGGTGTGAAGTGGAGTTGGACCCAGGATGCAGACGAGGCAGGAAGGCAGAGTAAACGTTAGACTCTTTATTGAGGGCAAACACAGGAACACAGGGACGAGGCAGGAACCGAACAGGAAGGCAGGAACACACAAGGGATGACGACATAACACAGCACAGCACAGGTAAGCACAGGTAAGCACAGGTAAGCACAGCACAGACGCACACACTGACACAGAACAGAGGAGAAGGGCCGGTATAAATACCCTGGAGGAAAGGGAAGTGGAAACAGGTGAGGAGACTAATGGGGACAGGTGAAACCAATTAGGGGCGGAGCAGGCAATCAAAATGGGAGGGAAACACAAAAGGACAGGAAGTAAAGTGCTCACAAGTGAGGAGAGGCAAGAATACAAAATAAAACAGGAAATACACAACAGGTAACATGCACACATAACAGTTTTGCTGTATTCCTCAGGTATGGAGACCAACTGAATGGAGAATAAAATGGAGAACAACCACAAAAACAAAATATAGCCGATGTAATTTTTAGTGACAGTACTAAAAAAATGTTTTTTGTCTTGAGGTGATCAGTCGAGAGAAAAGAATAGACCTCAAAGTAAATATAAAGCAGAAAACAATCATATTGATTACAGAGGCAAAGTCATCAAACAGGTCTAATGGGATGCACAGTTGCTTAGCAACAGAGGTGATGAGGTTAAAGCCGGTTTTTTAGTACTTTAAGACTGACATTGTTTAGATCCATGTTTAATCAGTAGAATGGTGTGAAAGCATTGATCGGACTGTCACCCGTGTCCATGTGTGTCCTCGTCCATGCGCAATTGTGAATAAACTACTAGAGGTCCAAAACTCCACAGGGAACCATTTACTGCCATCTGCTTTACCCCTCATCTGCCTGGACACACTCAAGACTAGTTGTGACTCCTGATTTTTAAGGGCTTGTTAATTATTGATGTTTGAACGCTTTCAGTCTTAAAGCTAAAATCAAAAGGTGGTGAAGTATTTGACAACTGGTTACAGGATTGGATAGGCAACAATAAACCCTCAAAGCCAGTGTTTAAGAATACATTTTACAACACTTTATGTGCTGTGCTGCTCCAAAAACAACCAGGTTTGATCATCTGCACTGTCGCAGGATTGCTGCCACGTAATTACATAACTATTTAACAACATCTGTGAAGACTCTCACTCACCCAGGTCATTAAATATGTAGGAGTGCTAAGTCAAGGCCAACTGGAAACACTTTCATTGTAAGTATTTCGCGCTAATGAGTACTTTGTAAAAAACGGTAATAAATGGCTTACTGTGTGAGACACTAAGATGACGTGAGCAAATTGAATCTCTTCATGTGTTTAATTATTATAAAAATGTAATTATACATCTTTATATGATAGTACAGCAGTGTGGTACTATGTATATGTTATATTTTCACATACAAAATGTTTTTCCATATGTGATAAACATGTATCATATATTGTTAATGACTGGTACATTTACAGACACTTAAAGATGAAAATCTGCTTGTACCTACATTATAGTGTGTAAATGATTAATACAAGTCTTAGGAGGGAACGGTTGACTCAGCACTTTAAAATATTAAAAATAAAGTTTAGTTGTGTTTGACATATTTGAAAGAAAGCTGAATCGGAAAAATGAAATAATTTAAATATAAATATATTAATATATCAACTTTCTTTTACAATAGACTTACAATAGACAATACACTTCAAATGAGTCACAAGTAATTAAAGATAATCAGATTATAGCAGAGATTTAAAGCCTCCCGGTGAATTACATCACTGATTACATTTGTCAGTAGGTGATCTTTTATCTGAGCAGCCCTGCATTTGCTCTGCACTGTGCAGATGAACATGTTATGTAATAGCACAGAACCATGGGGTCACTATCTGTGTGAAGTATGCACAGGTGAGCACTGCTGAGTGGAGATCATGAATAAATTCTGTGGTCACTTCAGTGTGGACTGTAGAGCTGCAGAGCAGAAAGGTGGACATAAAGCTTTTTGAACAAGCTGCGGCCTGCCTTGGTCTGCTCAGCTGCCACCTCCATGTGACTTTTCGGTGGCCTTGGATGAGCTGCATGTACATAAAGTGCTCCCCCATCACCTTTCTCTACCCCAGGTCCAACCTCACACCACGGGAGGTTAGCTGTCAATCAAATGTTTCCAGGCCATTCAGCGTGAAATGATAATGCTCCTGGGCACTCATGATTTTTTTATGGCTGTCACAGATGTTGTGACTCTTTAGGGCCACGTTTAAAGAAGTACAGGTTCACCGGAGATGATGTTTAGCAAAAATATCCTGCAGTACATGCATTTAATGACTGCTTATTGTAGCGTGAAGTTTATTCTGCTATGGTAGGACAGGGCAGACAATACCACAAAATATGGTTTCTGTCTGATTCCAATGATACCACTAAGCATTTTTTAATGCTCTCTAATCATTCATGCACATCAAAACTAGTGACAATTACATTTACTCAAGTACTTACTTAAGTACAATGTTGAGTTACTTGAGTTTTTTTTTTTTATACTACTTAATAGTGCTCAAATACAATTCAGATGGAAGTATTGTACTTTTACTCCACTGCATTTATCTGTATAACTTTAATTACTAGTTGCAGATTATAAATAAAAATACGACTTTAATAATCCTTCAGTAAAATTCACAAGCTATCCAGCAGTATATCTACGGTAGTATAAAACAACCTCCCCTTCACCAGCTGCAACAAAATGTGATGGTTTCCTTATATCTTTAGAAAACTTTTGTTCATTTTTGAATGCAGACTTTTACTTTCTACAATGTGGTTTTGCTTAAGTAAAAGATCAGAGAACCTTTTCCACAACTAGTCAAATTTTTAATGGTAATTAAAAATGTTTGAATGTGTCAATTCTCTGAAATAAAGACTTGTGTACTCACTAAGAAAGGTATTCATGTGCCCAGAATGTGAGCCAATGTGAGAGGGATACATTTCATGAATATCCTATTGACGCTAGTATCGATACCTAAACAAGAATTAGTACTGGTGGTTTTGTTACTCGAGATCCACAAGAAATATCTAAATGTAATAGGCACATAAATGCTGAGGATGAACGTTTTTCTTTTTTAACACATCACTCTGGCTTCTGCTGTGACATCTTTAAGTCAGAATGTCAACTTTAACTAAGTTATTACATTTCCATCAAGCTTTCTGGCCACATTGCTGCTGCCAACAGGATGAACCATTTACACTTTTTCTACAGGGATTGTAATTGGTCTGTTGGTTGGTTGGCCCACCACTTTGGTCCAGACTAAAATATCTCAGCAAGTGTGTGATGGATTGACATAAAATCTTATACAAAGCTTCATGGATGCAAGAGAACGAATTCTAGTGACTCTGATGAGTCCTTGACTTTTCCTCTAGCATCACCAACAGGTTGACCTTTGTATATTTACTGAATCTGACTGGATTGCCATGAAAGTGAGTACAGATATCCATTATGCTCAGCGTTTGAAGCCTTCAAACATTAGTGAGCCCTTGACTTTCATACTGTAGTCTGCAGTATCAGGAGCTTTAGGCCTTGATGATGTTATAAGCTTGATTTAATCATTTTACATTCTCTCTAGTACAGTACTGGATTTTTGCAAATGTAAGTTTTGGTACTGTCAGTAAAATTATTCAACACTTTAAGCAGTCTAAATCACAGGAATATTCATTACAAATCTGTCCCAATTCTATGAAAAATGTAAGCAGGAAATCTGCTAGTCAAAAGACCGTCCCAGTTTTTTGCATTCATGGCAGCACTTGAGCAGAGTTATGAAAGCTAAATGTTAAGTGGTAGGAGCAGAGAGGTTTTACTGCTGTCTGTAGTGAGAGGACAGATGAGACACTTCACAGAGAGCCACTGATGACTTCTTGATCTCATCAACACTTTAGGAAGTCACCAAGAATCCTGTTTAGCACCGTGTGACAACGAAGGAGTGAAACAAGGAAAAATATGTGTGTGTTATCTTAAGTGCCACAGAGGATTAAACACAAGCAGTTCATTTTAATCTTTCTCATGTTCTTGTGGTATTTTTCTCATATGGCACATGTGGATAAACCCCTAACACACATCCCAAACTAATCTTTTTTTTTTTTTTTCACTTTTCATCTGTAGGTTTTGAAAAAATTGGCCTAATAAGCGCTAAGGGACAGCACACTCATGGAAAGTGGAGTGCATGTTCTAATTTTAAGCAATGTGAGGCCACAGAGGGGAAAATTTACTGTGGTCCCACTTTCAAATCCAACATGGTTTCTCTGGTCTTTGACTCCCCCTGCTGATGGTCCAAGATGCACATCATGCTGCCTTTAAGGTCCCCCGGTAAACCACTTGTCTGTAAGAACACTGGGTGACAAAAATAAATATTTTCATTATAACAACACTCACAGAACTCCCACTGATTTTAAACATAGTTCATTAGAGTAACATTGTCAAACTTTAATATGTTTATATTTACATTGGATTTAATGTGGATATGGATTCCTGATTCCTTTTACTTTTACCTGCATATTAAATACACTTGTAACATAAAACTCATCATATCAGAAATAGTACATTAATAATACTTGAATGACTTGAAAAAAATGGTCATGTGTTCAAAGCAACTTCTGATATTAACTTTATTTACCTTCCCGTGCATTTGTGTAGTAAGTACAGTACAGTAAGAAAGTATGAGAGGTTAATTGCTGAGTACTACTTAAATCGTCTTTCTTGGAAGAAAGTCTTATAGTTGTACTTTCCGACGGGCCGTGAAGGCGTCGTGCTGCGGTCAGCTGACTCTGAGCTGTCATGTGGCGTTCAAAGGCAGAGCGGATCTCACGGACACAGTGCGATCAACAACACGGGTCTCTCAGAACAACAAAACACGGCTCGGTGGTCGTCCGTCCCCGCTTTGTCTGTCCCGGTCCCTCGTCCAGCATGTCTTGGACCAAATACCAGCTGTTCCTCGCCGGGCTCATGCTCACAACCGGCTCCATCAACACATTATCAGCGAAGTGAGTACATTTAAATGGGGGTCATGTATTTCTAGTTAATTACAATGGAGCAGAAATACACAGCCGGACCAATGTTTTAACTGTAAATATGTAAAAATGTAAAATGCAAATACGTTATCAGCCGTGGTGGTTATTATCTTATTATATATTATAATCTCAGTCCTTAGCTAAATGATCCATCTTGTCGGTGGTATGTATGTTTTGGTATATTATCCTCTGTTAGCCTGTTAGCTACACAAACATCCTCATTGAGCAGCTTCATTTAACTTCTCGGCAGGAGGCTCGTTTGTGTTTACGGACATTTCACAGACTTAGTAAGGCTGGTGTCAGGAAGCAGCTTCTGAATGGACGCAGGCTCTTTTGAGTTAGTCTTTATCTAAAGTCAAATGACCACAGCAGAGCCAAATGGACTGACTCTGCAAATCATGTGTCAGGTAAACACGGTAGCACTGGATATTTTAGGGCTGCACATACTTTGCATCTGCATCTGAAAACAGTAGAAAAGGGGTGAAAATGAACCTTTACATACTCTAAGACCACAAAGAAGCATCGTGAAATGGTTTGATTTTGTCCAGCTTATTCTCCAAAATCAAAATATATTCAGTTATAATGTTATAAAACAGAGACAGGCTTCAAATCCTCACATCTGAGAAACAGAAGACAGTGAGTGTTCAGCATTTCCCCGCTCACAAGTGACAATTAATTTCCTGTCAGCTGACAAATCGACTAGTCTAGTGATCTTTTCAGTCCAGAGATGACTTCTCACATATTTCAACGTACAGCCGTCTTCATTATCAGTCAGTATCAGACAATTCATCGTGTAACTAATACTCAAGATATTTGATTTTCAGTCATATTAAAACAGAAATCAGGTTGGGTCATTTTTGCTGAAAGATAAATAAATGATTTAATGATTGATTGTTCATCACTGGATTATATATAATTCCTCTCCTGTTTTTGTCACAGTAGGAAACGATTTAATAAATTCAGCTTTTTTTTTTCTACTTCTCCATTAATATGTGATGTCAGCTCTCCTGCTGCCTGACACACACACGTGTCTGTCTGCCAGCTTTTGTCAGCTGAACAAAATGTAAAACTGTCGTGTAACGTGTCTGACAAAACAAGCTGCGTCATGTCGCCCGGATGAGAAGAGAGCAACTCGTCAGGTAGAGTTTCACTTCAGACCCTGGTTTTAAAGAGATCAGTTACAGCAGGCGGGTGGACAGTTTTGGTGTAGGTTCCCTCTTTCTTTCATGCAAACGTGCACCATGTGATATTTTATCGAGAGCACACAATAAGCAGGATGCACCAGGATCAGTCGACAGGCCCGGCTCTTCTCTGTCTGGTACTGATGGGCTCTGAAGTGGTTTCATTTGAAGGATGTGCCGTGTCATCACCTTTCAGGACCGCATTCCCTCTTCTTGCATTTTAAAGCAGACAGGACGCTCACATGCTGGTCACACTTCCTCTAACTGTCTGACTGTAAAAGTCAAGGGGATTATGCGTACTTAACTACTCATTAACCTCAACTTTAAGCAATGTCATCAAATCATTTTGTCTGACTGTAAAGTGTTTTTTTATGTCAGGGCAGAGTAACACAAATGTCCTTTCAGTGAGAGCAGCTTAAATCCTGTATACATCTAAATTTTTCAGTGGCAAAATTTTGTTTACAAGATGTCAGAAAATAGTGGAAAATACCTGTTATAATTTCACAAAGCAGGGTATTCGAAAAGCTTGTTTTAAAAAACAGTTAAAAAATGCAAAGATGTTCAGTTTATTATTGCATGTAACAGTGAATAATCACATTTTAGACGCTGGAAACAGGAAAAGTTTGTCAGTTTTTGAAAAATGATCAAAATGATTGCAGATTAACTGTTTTAGCCTGTCCCGCTTTCTCATTGTTGGTATTTCCTCCGTATATTTGTTTGTATTAAAAATCCACAATGAAGTTTGTAATAATGTCTTCCTGTCTGACAGATGGGCTGACATGTTCTCTGCAGGGGGCTGCCACGATGTCCCAAAACACCAGTTCTCTCACCCGTTCGTACAGGTGAGGTCAAAAAGTGCATGTGACTGTGTTTTATAGCACTTTTTCATATGTGATCTCGATACGCTGCACCATGGCGAAGAAGAAGACGGCTGCATTAAATACTGTCAAGTTCACAAAACTGGCATCAAACACCAAATTAGTCTCGATGTTCACAAATACTTTGATCAGATCAGTTTGATCCATTTCAGTTTAGTTCAGTTCAGACACAGCTGCCTGTGTGTAGACAACATTGGACTTTTGAGAAGTTTTGTTCCTTTTATTAAATGGAAAAAACAGTTTCTATAGAAAAAAATGGTTTATATATTTCTATTTCTAAAAGTAAGAAGTCATAAACAGAGGTCACTTTTGTATCGAGAAATTGTTCCGTTGTCAGCACAGGAAACAGCAGTGGCATTGAACATGCTTCCCATCCACATTAACAACAGGCCACAGATACGCACACGTATGTCTTTGTACTTTAAATAAGGGCCACATACTTTAGAAAATTACAATCAAATGAAGGTGCTGACTCGTGAGGACCCTCTGCAGACAAAAACGAGCTGAATCAGTAATTGTTCTATCACCTGTAGTTTCCACATTATAACTCTTCTACTTTCCTTTTCTCCCTCTCTACGTGTCCAGGCGGTGGGAATGTTTCTGGGCGAGCTCAGCTGCCTTGCCGTCTTCTACATCTTACTTTGCCACGACAGACGAAGCCCAGAGCCCAAGATGAACCCGGGCCAGAGCTTCAACCCTCTCCTCTTCTTCCCCCCCGCCATGTGTGACATGTGTGCCACCTCCATCATGTATGTCGGTGAGTGACCTTTACTTTGTATCTGCTGTATTAGCTGACGTGCTTGTTTAAATTGCTCAAGGGTCGTTTTCATGGTTCCTCTAGCTGACATGAGTTTATGCTCTAATCTATTCTGCGCTTCAAAGGTCAAATGTCATGACAAAAGTCCTGTTTGTGCAGCCAGAAGAATAGATTACCTACTTTTGTTTAAAAAGAGATAATTAGGTCAAAGATACTGCTGTTTTTCTCGGTGGTTTGCAGCCACTGCCTTTCACCTTTATTTGGCGGTGTGGCTTGTTTGTTAATATGTCCTGGACAAGAAAACATTTATTCCCATCCGTCATGTTAAACCTGCTTTCTTTGTTTTGTTTTGTGTTTTGTTTTGTTTTTGTTTTTTTTTTTCAGCTCTCAACATGACCAGCGCCTCCAGCTTCCAGATGCTGCGCGGAGCCGTCATCATCTTCACCGGTCTGCTCTCGGTGGCGTTCCTGGGGCGACGCCTGCTGCCCAGTCAGTGGCTCGGCATCCTCGTCACCATCTTGGGCCTGGTGATAGTTGGCCTTGCCGACTTCTTCAGCGGCCACAAAGACACGCACAAACTCAGTGACGTCATCACCGGTAGGCTGGGCTTTTAGTCCGTTTCTTTTTAGTTAGATGTGTGAGAGTGGAGAGGGAAATGTGTGTACTTATCAGACCTGTAAGGTAAACCCAACCTCAGCACATAAAACTAAAGTGCGCTGCTCCTCTCTTCCGTCCTACAGGAGACCTTCTGATCATCATGGCTCAGATCATCGTTGCCGTGCAGATGGTCCTGGAGGAGAAGTTTGTCTACAAGCACGACGTCCATCCTCTGCGGGCTGTCGGCATTGAAGGTACAGCAGTTGTTCATCATTAAGTTTACGCTCTTGCAAGAACACGGAAAGGAAAAGTTTCACTTAAAACTCTGATCAGCCCACCCACAGAGGGACAGAGAAGTACACAAGTAGGATGACTCACATTCCTGAATTTTCCATGTCGCCAGAAGTAAATAATGACGAATGCAAAGGTCAGAGGTCAAAAAACAGATTAGGTTTAACAGACTAGGTTTATCATCGTCTTCAAACAGAAAGCAGTCACATTCTAAGAGGAAGAAATGTCTGTAATTTCTTATTATATATAAAATCATTTTAGTTTTTTTTTTTTTTTTTTATTCTGTGCAGCCTATAGAGTTGATCTTTTAAAGCACATACTTTTATCAACGTCAAATATAGTTTTAATGGTGTGAATTATTTTGATATGCTCTCGATTTAAACTACAAAGTTACAAAGGCTAGACATCAAAAAGCGAGGTTTTTCAGGAGAGCACAAAAAGGTATTTTTGTAAAGTATTGCACATTTCTGTACACACATTTAAAGTGTGTAATTAAGAGTCAGTATGGAAGAGTATTATTATTCAACCTGTTTGGAACAGAATAAATGAAATTGATATGCTTTTTATTGCTTTACCTAATCTTTTTATTATGCCTGAAGGTGCTGACAGAAACTTGGTAACACCCTGAGAAAAGGGAATTTGTTGGAAAATGTTGCACCATGACATGGTTTAATAGCTGAGAGCTTTGAGACAGACACGTGTTCAGATTTCAAAACTATATTTTTTTTTTTTTTAGAAACACAAGAGTGACAATGACTTATCACACACAGAGCTGCTCATTCAACTGGCTGGCTACTTTAGGTGTCTTCAGTGTGACAGCATGCTTCATTATTCTTATATCTCCTGCTGGTCCAGATGGATTTTTGATCAGCGTCTTCTTTTGATGATCTCTTTTGATAATCTCTTGATAATCTCTTCAGATGTGTCTCCCATTTGTTTTATGTCATTGGTTGGAAGGCAGGAAAAACATATTCCTATTAAGCAAATCTACTTATTTTTTAAACTCTCCTCTATTCTTTGCTTTTGTCTTGTGAATACACAGAGGAGCCACTGTTTCAGGTCACAAAGGCTCAATCCTGTTCTCTGGCTCTTCTTCTTCTGCCCAGGTTTCTTTGGCTTCGTCATCCTCTCGCTCCTTCTCATCCCGATGTACTTCATCCACGTCGGCAGCTTCAGCAACAACCCTCGGCAGGTCCTGGAGGACGCGCTGGACGCCTTCTGTCAGATCGGCCACCAGCCTCTCATCCTGCTGGCTCTGCTGGGCAACACGGTCAGCATCGCCTTCTTCAACTTCGCTGGCATCAGCGTCACCAAAGAGATCAGCGCCACCACCCGCATGGTGCTGGACAGCCTGCGCACACTGGTCATCTGGGTGGTGAGCCTGGCACTGGGCTGGGAGCAGTTTCACGGGCTGCAGATTTTGGGCTTCCTGGTCCTGCTGGTGGGCACGGCGCTCTACAATGGACTGCACCGCCCCCTGCTGGCCAAGATACCGTGGTGCGCTGCGCTGGTGAACGCGGAGGAGGCGAACAGCGCAGGGGAAAGAGAGAGACTGCTGGGTGACGGCAACGTGCAGGCCAATGATGAGAGCTAGACGCCCATCTAAGAGGACTGTCGGTCAGAGACACTGCACTGTTCATGTAGGCTGTCAGTGACGGCCTCTTTTTAAATGTTTCTTTTTGTTCACACCACAGATTTTAACTGACCTCACTCAACATTGTAAAATGTCGGAGTGTGCAAACTCTTTTAACGGACATTTTTGGAATTGTGCAGCCACACAGACACAAGTTGTATCTAATCTAACTCCAGGCAAGAAAGCGAATTCCCAAATTGTTCCCAAAGTAAAAAGAAAGAAACAGTATACGTCGTCTACAGGAGCTTTTAAACCACTACAGGTTTTTTAAGGTATTCATAAGATTTGGAAATTGACAATTCAGTTGTGTCTAAACAAAACAAAAATAATGTGTCTCAACATTTGCTCCCTTTATTTTCAAAAAAGGAACTTGAACTTGCGTGAACTTGGTGCAAAATCACCAAAAGCACAAAAACACTGTCACACAAGATGAAAATCAATGTCAGCATGGATGCCAATTGTTTTCAGTAGAAGCACCATTGTCACATTATTTCTGATAATCATCAAATCGTCAGTCAATGTCAGTTTTTATGTCTCACAATTTGTTTTAAGAATGGGATTTTATTTTGTAAATGTCGCTGTATGATTGTGCCAAAGTGTTTTTAAACTTGGAGATGTTGCACTGAATGCCAGTTCTCTGCCTTGTGACGGTACAATGAAGAAATTGCACTAGTTCAACATCTCCTTTGTGATTAAACTGCAGAGGCATTCTCAGTTTGATTGAATACAGAATCTGTCACATGCAGAAAAGCAGTTTTAAAAAGAAAACGCCTGTATATTTGCTCTCTGACAAGTCAGAGCTCCTACACCAAGTGATTTGCACTTGTTTATTGTAAATCCTGCTTCTCTTTCTCTGTTCAGTAGTTTTGGGTGTTGGCTGTAACGTACAGTAAGAAAAAAAAAAAGGGAACTGTCATTAAATCACACTTGTTGAATGGCGCAAAGGCATTTTTACTCTGTCCTCAAGGAAGCTACAGTTCCACAGTCTTAAAATATGTTTGTGTTGCACAATTAGATGCTGAAACAATTTGTCGATTAATGGATTTGTTGATCAACAGAAAAATGGTGTTTGCCCAAACCACTGTGAAAAATATTTTTTACATTTTTAAATGTAAAGAAAAATTTAAAAAAAATAATAAGATGCTGTTTTTCTGCACTTTGTATTATTTTAAATGAAAACATTTGAGTTTTGGATCATTGGCATGCACAAAACAAGATATCTGAAGATGTCATGCACTGGGCTCTCAGAACATGTGAGATATCTGAAGATGTCATCATGGGCTCTCAGAACATGTGATAGTCATTTCTAACCATTTTATGACTTTTTATATGCTAAATTCATATTGATTAAAAAACAGTCAGCATACAAAGGAATGAAGATAATGATATATGCTGAAATAATGAACAGTTTTAAAATGGATATATGTTATATATACATAACCTTCAACTCGGAATAACACAGATCAGGTGGGAATGCAAAGAAAACATCTGACTTTGAAGTTCAGTAGGATATATGTTATATATACATAACCTTCAACTCGCTCAGGTGGGAATGCGATGTGATGGCCCATTAATGAGTGTCCAGTGTCAGCAGCCCCGACACCAGCAGCTGACACCTGCCTTCACTTCCTGTGTCGACCCCAACATCCTCCCTGAAGACCGGCCCCCGTGCTTCGCTGGAGGTCAAAGGTTAAAACCCAGGAGTCCCCAGAGATCCACACACATGGCCCCCGTTCACCTCCAGGGACAGGATGAAGGAAAATGTGTCAACTGAGCAAACGCACATTGATTTGTGTTAATTAACCACATGATGAAGAAGTTAGTGTCACTGCAGATTACAGAGCAACTAAAATCAGCAATAAATTATTAATTATTTTTGTTTGGCCTGCAGGAAGAGTCCCTGCATTCATTACAGACAAATGCAAACAAAGTTAAAATAATTTTAAGAGAAACATAATTACTATAATCATATCGATATGTAACATATACACATACGCTGGAGCAATAATTTTGTTCAGTAATTAGTATAACCACTGCGGATTGTTGTTAATTGCATAACTTTATTCTGCTTTCATTTATTTTATTTAATTGTAATATTGTATATTACACACACACACACACACACACACATTTCAGACCAGCCTGGACCCTTCAGACCAGCCACAGTAAAGGACACCACATGCCACAGTAAAACAATGGCCACATGGCCGCTAGGTGGCAGCGTTTCCCTACAAAATAAAACGCAGCTCGTCACTGTGCGCGTCTGCTCTCTGTTCATGAGCTGCTACCTGAGGGGGGGGGGGGTTAAAGGACATCACATTATGTTGTCTGCAGTAGCATTACGGCCATAAAGCACAATGACTCCGAGGTAAATATATATATATTTAAATGCCCGCTGCAGGAGGCTGCACAGAGATAAATGTCAGCAACCTTCAATCTTTTAATCATAGTTGTTGCGTCAACATCTCAGAACATACTATGTATTATAATAAATATCATAAAGGCTGCTGATTTTATTATTTTTTTTCTCCTTGCATACTGAGTTTAAAATGAGAAACAAGTTTTGGTCTGAAGCTTCGTTTTTAAGGGGAAGTGTGTTTACAGTACAGCTCCACAGTGGGGACACGATCTGCGGCCTGTGACGTGAACACAAGAGATAAATTATGATCTGATAAGCCACAGCAGAGCAGAGGACAGCGTGGAAAAAAACATGTCCAGTAGCTGTTTTCTGCACAAATTTGTCCCCATGCGGTCTGTGCACTCCCCTGAGACTACAAGATCCACGAGCAAAAAATAAAGCCTGTGAGATACTGAAGCAGATGATAGATGATAGATAGATAGATAGATAGATAGATAGATAGGAGGACACTTTTTTTCTTCTTTTTTCTTCTTTATTTCTAAATCTTCATTATCTCTGCAGAAATAAGCTTTTCCGTGCACAATAATGAGAGCTCCTGTGTTCAGGGGGTTAAAGCTCTCTGCTCCTCGCCTGCAGGCCTGCTGCTGTTCCCGGCTGATGAATCGTGTTTTTCGGATTTGGCCGAGAGTTGAGCTGTAAAAAGCTGCAGAGATGCTCTGCTCTGCGTCAGCCTGCTGCTGCTGAAAGTGCTTGGCCTCAGTGCATCTTCTGAAAAAAAAAAACGCTTTGAATTCTGCAGAGCTCTTTTTTTTTAGTAGCTTTTTGCCACTTTTCTTTTATAATTAAGAGATTTCTGAACTTGGCATTCAATGCAAAACAAATGCTAAAATCTTTTTTTGTCTTTAAAAGGAGTGGAAATAATTTTGGTTCCTCAATCAAAGCAGCATGGCGTCAATAATGATACTGGTTAACTGACTGAAAATCCTTCAATTATAAAGAGAAATGTGGAGCTATGCTCACTGTTAACATCACTTAATTAAAAAAAGATAATTCAAACACATCTGACATAGATGACTTGATGTTTTCATGTTTTTTTTTACAGTGGTTTATGCTCCTCATGGCAGCTCGCCACCCCGCTGGAGGAGCAGCAGCAGGCCTAATGGTTTGTTATTATGACCTTTTGTGTTTCCATTAGTCTCTCCTCCTGCACTATTTAGCTTACAGTAACGTGATTTAACCGCGTGTACATTTGCACACTGGAGCTGCAGAGGGGCCCTGAACCCGGAGTACAAGAGGCGGCTTTAATCTGTTTCAATGTAAACAGATGGCTTTGCTCAAAGGCACTGAGTCACCATCATATTTAAAAGCTTCCATTAAAGCAGCTCCTTTAGGTTGTTTACAGCAGAGGGCAGCCTGGGGTGAGTGTGATTAGTCTACCACTCCACTGTCCAGCTAATGACCACTTAATGTTTTAAACTGTGGATCTGCAGAGCAAAGAGTGAAAAGAAAAAAAAAAGAAAAAAAGACATGATGACCACAAAAGGAAGCACGGGCTGTGATGGGGCTCATTCTCATCAGTCATTCACTCATGTGGTCTGAGTGCACTGGAGTCACTTTAACGTGTGTCTACCTGCAATACTAGACCTTATTTTAAGACAAAAGTTCTGTCATTATCAAGAGGTCAGTCATTTACCACTGAGTTTACAAATCGTCACCTGCCTCGATGCGTCTGTAAATCCACAGTGAGTCAGTGTAACATTGATTTAAAGCTTTAGAAACAAGTCTCCAATCAACACCTTCACCTCCATATGATGTAAAAAATAATCAGCATGTGTTAAAATGTGAAAATTGTGGATTTCATGATGTTTTTCTTGCGTCCCTGTGAGAGCTGTCCAGTTTAAATGTCATATTTGCTGTATTATTTTCCTGTCTGCAACATGGACTGAATACAGACACAACATCTGTGGTGGACTGTAACCAAACTAAAATATAATACTGAAGTACAATTTCATAGCATTTCAACACGAGTATTGCCAACTCAAACTTAATTTCTTGCCACTATACTATATTTTTTTATCTGCTACATTTATTTGACAGCTGTACCTATTGGTTACTTTTCACACATAAATAATTTTCATGCACTTATAAAGCTTATAAAATACAAAAAAAATGTTACAGATTCAACCAGCAGTTTGCTGTGTTTGGCTTGTGAACCTTGAGCTGTCAGCAGTTTCTCACATGGTTTCATTTAAGTATCTGTTTTATATTCATGCAACACTTCAAATAAAAATGGAAATCATCAGAGAAGAGTCCAACGATGAGTACATGTTCATCAGAACTTATGATTTAGTGTCCTTTCTTCTCCCACTAATCAACTGACGACCCTCCCAGAGTTTTCCTGTGACCCTTATACCCTCAGGTTGAGGACCATCAGAACAAAGTGTAAAAGTAGCTCCACCTCAACCAATGAGAGCAAAACGCTGCTTTATTTGTTCACATTAATTATTGCATCAGTAATAATCATGTAATCTATGTATCAGTCACTGAGACCATCTTACAGCAGAATACTTTAAGTACATTTTACTGTTTATACTAAAGTACTTGTGTTATTATCATCACAAAGCCAGCCAGTGTGCTCATCTATTTCCTCACTCATTTTATTATTATTATTATTATTATTATTATTATTATTATTATTATTATTATTATTATTATTATTATCATTATTAGCTGAATTATTTATCTTATTATTTAATTACTTATTGTTTCATTTTAAATTTCTTTCTGGGTCAGAGCGAGAGAACAGTTCTCTGTAAGCAAACGAGAAGAGAGGAGGTTTTGTCACTGGGGGGAGCTGCTTGAACATTTAGCGTCTTCACCTGCTCATTAATGTGTTCTCTGAGGGAATCATCAATATTCTGTTTAAATGTATTTATGATATGGGAACAAATGCATTTAATATGACTGAAGGGAAATATTGCACTTTTTAACTGCAGGATTTTACTTCTTTTGCAAAAATATTTGGTATAATTCAATAAGATATTGCAGTGTATATATTGTAAATAGCTTTGCAAATGTCACCCATCCAATCTTTTATTAATTTATTTTCATTTATTTCACTCAAATAGTTCTTTATCTGTTTTCTCACCTCTTTCCCATCTCTGTGCAGCTGCAACACATGAACTTCTCCTCAGAGATCAATAAGTCTAATGTCATTTTTCTTATCTTACATGTGAAAACTTGGTGATTTTATAGGTCTATGAGGTCGTTCAAAGTAGCTCCACGTTAACCAACAACAACAGCAAAACAATACTCATATATAATTGTTACTTAAGTTAAAGATACGAATACTTCCTCCATCACCGTCCTGAATCGTCCTAAATATGAGCGAAGATAATAAAACAAAGATGTTTGTAATTTGATCAAAACATTAAAAACTGCTGAGAACATAAAGTCAGTCATGTTTCATAAGACATAAACAAAGTAGAAGGAGACAGATTGCAGGAGCAC
The DNA here is from genome assembly GCA_023238725.1 of Scortum barcoo. Classification (NCBI taxonomy): domain Eukaryota; kingdom Metazoa; phylum Chordata; class Actinopteri; order Centrarchiformes; family Terapontidae; genus Scortum; species Scortum barcoo. Next base: position 8,637,242 of record CM041543.1, on the reverse strand, counting down.
GCCGCTTCGTCATGCAAATAAAGAACCATCTGAGTTCATCTGCACCTCAGTGAGAGGTCACTGTTAGAAATATGTTGGATGTATTCAGGATCACATAAACGGGGACAGTCTTGTTTTGAATTGACTCGAGACACATCCCTCAGCTCTCTTCCCCCCTTCCTCTCTTCTCTGTGGAAATGGTGGCAGGGTGCCATACAGAAGGCTGTGTACAATGGCCCAGGTCCCATTAAATCTGCGAAAGTTCCTTCCTGAGGCAAACATTGCCAGAAATAGTAATCTTGGCTTGGAGCTGGAGTCTTCCAGAGGGGGAGCAATAATTCTCGGCGTAATAATGGAAATCATTTAATTCTGTCCTGCAGCCTCTCTGATCCAGCAGAGCTACGGGCCGAGGTGCTCATTCAGTTTTCCTCCGCCTGATAAGGCTTCCTGAAAAACACACAGCGAGCAATCAGGCGACAACAATGGGCTCCGTCAGACGCTTTAAACTTCAGGTAGTCAACAGTGCACAGTGGCACGGCTTTGTTTTCACCCACGGCGAGCATGTGACTCATAAATGCTTTGACTTTTCATTTTCAGGCTGTTTGTTTAAGCTGTGATTAGCTGCACTGCAGAGTCTATGAGCCCTGAAGTGGAGCTGCTGCCTCCTTTGAGTCAATCAGGACACTAATCAGGCATCCGTGTTTTAGCCGAATGAGAAACTCAGTTTGTCATCTTTATCTTGTTTTAATGGGGAGGCAGCTGTTAGTGGAAAGTGATAATCACAACAAAAACGTTCACAAATATGTGGTGGTCACGAGATTTGAAGAAGTGGTGGAAGAAGATCCTTTATTGAGGTGAAAGTACAGTACAATAATGTATAAATAAATAAGTAGAGGTCCTGCATTCAGAAGTGAAGTATTATCAGTAAAATGAGCTTAAAAGTACAGAAATTATGTCCCCTTTAACTCATGTATGGTTACACGTGGCTATTATTCTGTTGTTAAAACTGATTGAGCATTTTACTGTTGTAGCTGGTTGAGGCAGAGCTACTTTTAATGACTTTATCTTATATACAGTTACTGGAGGTACTCCAGTGGTTTCAGACATAGAGGTCAGGCCGCCCTAGAGGTCACACCATAAATCTGAAGGGCTGTGAGGTGATTAAATATGGTACGAAATAAGAAAAAAAGTTCTATTACACAAGTTTGTGTTTATTTTTTTCTTTTCTTCCACATATTTTTTGTTTTGCCTCTTTTAACAAGCAATGCCATAAATATCTTTATCATGTTTGAATGTAAAATCTTAAATCTGAAGATAAACTACATCTTTCAAATAAATGTGGTGTAGTAATGTAATGTAGTAAATATTATACAATATTTCCCTCTGACATCTGGTGGGGCAGAGCAACAAAGCAGCACAAAATAGAAATACTCAAGCAAAGTAAAGTACCTCAGACTGTATTTAAGTGCAGTACTTTGTTACTTTCCACATGACTGTGTTCATCTATGAAGGCACAATGACACCTAAAAATAAGACTATGAGGTGATTTATTATTTCCTTCTCAGAGATTACAGCCATCATGTTAAGATAAATATGATGTTTCCAAACTACTTCAGGAAAACAGAATCAGACTTTTTTAGGATCGTCTGCTGTCGAAGACAGATTCAAGTCTCGAGCACTTTGAGTCCCTTAACCAGAGACAGGAGTCACTGGCACTGGCAGAAATCCCACCTGCCATCATTTATACAGCTCCACAGAGGCCCCGCTTGGAAAAGGGAAATAAAGGTGAATAATAGTATCCAGCAGGGCTCCGGCTGAAAAAGTAATATTTCAGTTTGATTTGTGATTTGTGGATCAAACGTGTTCTAACCTTTCAGAATATTAAAGTCTCAGACCTGAACATCTACAGTCAGACACTCTGCTCCTAAAAAGTGTGCAGAAATATCATGTGATGCATTAAAACAGGTACACATATGATACAAAAACAAGGACAGAATAATTGCTATTAATAATAACGACAATAAAAGTGTATTAAATGATGTAATTAGACTGCATGTCTCCTGCTGAAAACTGCCTCTGCAGTTACAAACTGATGTTTCCAGAAGCGTAGTTACCTTCTGCATCCTCCAAATGTCTTCACTGTGATCCTGCTCTGAGAAAAGAGATCATCTGTCCGAGCTGTAGTCATGCAGCTCACTTTCTCCCTATATATAAATATGATGCTGGCTGTGAAACTCTTTTCATTGTTATGCAGATTATGAAGACAGAGAACCAGCACATTTTACTGCAGGTCTGAACGAGTAAGTCAGAGCATGCAGAGAGGTGAAATATCACACTTTACCCACGTTATGTTGTTTATGTTGTGTGTGCGTGTGAGTGAGTGTGAGTGAGTGTGTGTATGTGTGTGTGTACGTTCAAAATCAATAACAAGCGGAGTTTATGCATGTTTTCCTCAAACCTTTCATCACTTAAGGGATTTTATACGAAAAGATACTGTGCATTTTCGCACTTAAGGTGGTTTAAGAAAATGTGATCCTCTGATGCCTTTAAAATCCCAATGACGTAATAAATGTTTTTTTTATTCTCTGCGCTCACTGCCCCAATTTCTAATAATTATTTAATTGGATTGATCAGCGCAAATACACACCGATTTACATTTTAAATGCAGAAAAAAAAATCCTACATATTTCCACACAAATGGGATTAAAAACGCTCTCCTGAATTATAACTTGGTATCATCCTGTCTCTTAAATGAACTGATCCTGCCTCACCTCTCTCTCTCTCGGGCTGATCTGGGGCCTGTTTTGGTGGCTGCTCCTCTTCCCACTGAGGAGGCTCGTCGGCACCTGAAATAACTCGAGGCGCGCTGCGTCTGCCACATCCTCTTCCCTGGATTGTTTTGACTGCGTGATGGAGGGCAAACGTTGCATCTCACTGCTAAATTTAACCCGGAAAAGTGTCACTCGAAAACAGCATGATAGGAGGCAGCCAGGGTCATCGGCCCATCCGCCCCGCGCCGAGCGGGAGCGAGTGAAGTGCGGCCCTCAGAAGCCATTGTTCACACACATGCAAGAGAAACATGCGATCGGGGGGGCACCACAGTGGGGGAGTGGGAGAAAGAGAGAGTTCATTTTAACTGACAGTTTAGAAAAAGAAAAAAAATATATATAATAACATATTTAGAGATTATTTCAAAAATCATATGATTAAAAATATATATTGTTTAAAGTCAAATCCACATGAAAATTAAAGTAGCATATGTATATATATATATTTTTTTTCAGCTATTTAAATCCTCGATCGTAACATCTCATTGGCGAAGGGCCCGACGTGTGAATCTTGAGGGGCCCCGCGGATGAAGTATCGCCTCTGAAGTTAATTGTGTTTTGCTTTCGGAGGGGGGAATCGGTTTCCTCTGTTTATTATGAGCGTGGGGACGGATTTGCGTCACCGTGCAACTTGCGGGTCGAGATAAAGTTGCACAAATATTGAAAAAGGGAAGTTCTAACAGTCATTATAAAGCGCCCCCCCCCCTCCCTCCGCTGCTCCGGAAGAAATAAGGATTTCTGCTGTATCCTAAAATACTAAAACAGGTTCTATTTCGGGGGCGAATCTAGCAGGAATATCCGCTCATTTAACACGAATCACAGCCCATCAAAAACAGGATGAGACGGAGCTAATAGAGGCTCTCCTGGGCTCGGGCGTTCAGGATCGCGGGCCATTATTAAAGCTGTGTTTTTAAAACACACGTTTTGGCTTGGATTTCGATTTTATTCTTTCATTTTTTCTGAAGCAGTGTGTGTATTTATATGTTGAATATGCAAAGATCAAAGACTGTCCTGAATATATCTCTGATCCAGTGCGCCTCTCCAGGAAAATATCGTTTATTTCCAGGAAGAAAGATCGAAATTAACACGAAGGTTAATGGGTGTGATGTTTTTGTTCGTGCGCTGAGGGTCGGAGGGGCTCTTTAAGTGATCAATCCATCATCTGAGGATCAAAATTGCTAAGGAGCGTCCCGGTCATCTGAGTATGTGTGTGTGTGTGTTGGACCCCATCCTCACTTACAAGGGCGTGATGAGAGCGAGTGCAGCGCGCTCATTGGCTCGGCAAGCGACCAATCAGTGTCAGCGGACGAACTTCAGAGTGGAGCAGCAGGGTTTGGATTTCAGAGTCGGGAGAGCGAGTTTGGCACCGACACAAAGAGGACGGTCATCTATCCCCCCCCCTAAAACGCGATCCCCTGCTTTTTTTACATGCCTGTCCGCCCGCACCGTCTCCCGACTAACAATAAGGCGCGTTAGAGGCTGCGGGATGTACACGGCCGGGCTCAACCCGTTTTACGCGTCCAACTTCAGCCTCTGGTCTGCGTACTGCGCGGGGGGCTTCGCTGTGGATACGATGAAGAAGCCGTCCTTTTGCATCGCGGACATTTTGCAGGCCGGGGACGCGGAGAACATCCCGGGGTCCTCGGCCCTCATGGTGCACATGGGACACCACCACCACCACCACCACCGCGCGCAGCAGGCGCACTCCGGCGGCTCGCCGCTGCGCCCTTCGCCCGTGGCGCCCGAGCCGTCCGTGTACAGCGCGAGGGTGAGCCCGGCGTCCCCGTACCACCACCGACACGGACTACAGCTCACGTCGGTGTCCAGGACGGCGTTTAACTCCCAGCAGGCGCCCCCGCCTTCGAGCAAGGACCTCAAATTCGGAATCGATCGGATACTGTCGACGGACTTTGATCCAAAGAGCAAAGAGAAGTCGTCGCTGAGAGGTGAGAGGAGATCACTTATCACACACTGCATCCAACCAAGAAAAAAATCATACGAGGTGTTTGTGTACAAGCTTGCTGTCATGTCAGCCAAAGAAAACAAGAAATAAGGGGTGTGTTTTATGGCCTTAAACTTCTTTCTTTTTTTAAAGAAATCTCATGACAGACAAAGAGTAAATCGTGTGAGGACTGTAGAAACTGAAAGCAACAAACTAGAAGCAGCTTCTTTTTTTTCACATGTGTAAAGAAAGTCAGTTCCTGCCAGTTCACAACACTGACACACTTGTTCACAGAGCAGTTAGGGTGCAAACAGACTCTTAATGTGTGCACTTTAAGGAGGCCTGCCAGGGAGGGAGGTGGGGGGGGTGGGTCTCTCTTCTTGTGGCCCCCTAACAGGAGAGGTCAGAGGTCAGGATCAGCAGCTGGATGTTTGCTCAGACACACTTTAGCGGTCACACTTGAACCCAGGATGGGCTCCCTTAAAACTTAGAGCACCTTGCCCATCCTCCCCTCCTCTCCCACAACCCCCTCCCCCATTCAGGTCTGCCTGTGTGTCACTCTCTCTCCTGACTGAAGCCCATCATCTCTCGCTCTGTGACAGATCTCACGTCCATCGTTAGCTCGAACCGTCAGTCAGGGGTCCACATGTCCGTTCAGCCTCCGGCCAGCCAGTACTTCTCCTCCATAGACCCCGGGATGAGCGACGCGTCCTCCATGATGAGTTCACTAGGCAGCAGCAGCAGCAGGCACTCAGGCCAGCATCAGTTTCAGGACACCTTCCCAGGTAGCCACCAACATCTGCAGGAGCTGTCACAGCAGACAGGAAGCTGGGCAAAGTCCAGCTCTCTGTCTGTCTGGAGGTGCGAGACACCTGCAGTGATTGTGCCCCCCTCCCCCACCACCCAGGTTTCTGTTCTCTCTTTTAACCTCACCCCCCCACCTCCTGCCTGTCTTTCAGGTCCCTATGCCGTCCTCACCAAAGACACGATGCCACAGACGTACAAGAGGAAAAGGTCATGGTCGAGGGCGGTGTTCTCCAACCTGCAGAGGAAGGGGCTGGAGAAGAGGTTCGAGATCCAGAAATATGTCACCAAGCCGGACAGGAAGCAGCTGGCTGCGATGCTCGGCCTCACAGACGCTCAGGTGAGGAGAGTCAGGTGGACCTGAGCAAGGCCTGTCTTTGGATTCAAGGGCCGTTTGTTTCAGGCACAAATAATAAAAAAATAAAGTTTTAGGAAGCAGCAGAGGAGGTTATTCTTGCAGATAATCAGTACATTTGATTTTTATCCTGATAAACAACAAAAGAATAAAACACAAGGCTGTAGTCATGATTTTAAAAGTATCACTGAGCCCCCTCACACCCTTCTGATCAGACACCAGAAACAAGTTTACATTTTTTTCTTGTTTGGATTTTCTCATGTTTAATAATTCAGTTTATTTCAATGATATTTTCTGTTTATTCTTAATTCCCCACATGCTCTGCTCTCCCAGATTATGAAAATACTTAAACCAGCCAATGAAACACCTTCCTCATGTGAAGTCAAAACCTTCAAATTCCTGAAATAAAAAAAGAAATTAAAAACGTGGCTGAATTTGAGGGACATTTTTTAATATCACAAACAGGCCTGAAGAAGAAATGCAGCTGTTTGCAACCTGCACACAACCATATATTTAAAATCTATTCATAATAATCAACAAAAGACAGTTGTTGACCTTTAGCTGTATGGTGCAACCTGATTGGCCAAGTGGATGAGAAAATCTCACCATGTCTTTGAGCAGCACCTCTCAGTGGTTGTTTATTTCATCTGTTAACCTTCAAACACCACAGACTAAAAACTGACACACACACTATCTTATTTCACCACTATTTCTACGTAATATTACATTTGAAAATGTATTTATTATCTTTATACCAGCATTTTTCTTGAGGTCTTGTATTATTCTAGTGAATAATTATTTTTGCTCTGTATTTACATTTTTCATGCAGCTGAGACTCATCTGCTTAGATAAAGCTTAAATGAAATATTCTGGGGCTTACAGCAGCCTATGATTCATATTTTTCCTCATTACAAGTGAGAGGAAAGTGTAAAAAAAAAACTTTTGGAAGCACTGTGTCCAAAATTTGTTTTTTTTTTAAAGACTGTGATATAATTTGCCAAATCTCCTGCAATGAGGCCTGCGTGGTTCATAAAAGTTCGCCTAGAGATTGAGGGGAAATGTGAGGAAATAGATATAATATAATAAAAGTAGAGATTGTGCAGAAAGGCTGCACATGTTTTGTGCACGGAGAAAAATCTAACAACGTGTGTGTGTGTGTGTGTTTTCCTCTAGGTGAAGGTGTGGTTTCAGAACAGACGCATGAAGTGGAGGCACTCCAAAGAGGCGCAGGCTCAGAAGGACAAGGAGAAGGAGCAGCCGGACAAGAGCGCGTCCGAGCCGGGCGGGGGGGAGCCCAAAGAGCCGCCCGAGTCCGACTGCGACAGCGACGGCCGCAGCGACTGCGACTCCGACGAGCCCCCGGAGGAAAACCCCGACGGACATTTGGACGTTTCCGAGCTCAACAAAACCAGCGTGATCATGAGCGGGAGCGGGCCGGGCGGCAGCGCGGAGCAGGCGGCCGCGGGCCCCGACACGACGGCCCCCCAGATACTGATATGAAGAGCGGCTCCGAGAGCTCTGAACTGTGGGGGTTATTGTTATTAGTAATATAATTATTATTATTTTGACAGAAGAACGACAGCGATGTTAAAACGCATCTGGAGTGGCGCCGCAAACCCAGTCGCCCCTGAGGTTTTCGCAACGTTTAGTCAGGCCCGCACCCGTCTAATTCCTGGGAACAAGTGGAGCAACAGGACAGGATTAATGGTTCAGTGTGACACAATATTTCCCCCAATTAATTTTCGACGTTTCATTTCGATTTTGTCACGTTTTTCCCCTCCTCACCCCCACCCCCTCCCCTCTTTAAAGCTCTAATGATAAAACCACAGGCCGATTGAAATGTTAAAAATAGGCCTTTCCGGCCACCTCAGTGTCTCCTTGCTGTCGTTTTCCTCTCAAGAGCTTTGGTGTGCATCGTGTTTTCCTCATCTGAAGGAAATGTGCCGTTGTGAATTTTATTTTTAGGTTATGAACCACTCGTTTCACGTTATAAATGAAATCTCAGAGCATCACGGCAGTGTATTTGTTTTTGTCTGGACATAGCCCATAGTTGTGCTATTTTGTTAATAATAATTTGCACTGAAAATATTGTAAATAAAATGTTTCTTACTTTGAAAACCGCATTATTATTATTATTATTATTATTATTATTATTATTATTATTTGTTCCACACTGACTTAGTTTAATTTAGGTGTTAGAAATATATCTTTATTTGATTTTATAGTGTTTATTGGCTTTTCAATTTAAAATCAAAGTTGTCAGAGCAACGATATAAATAACCAGGATTAAAGAAGAAGTTACATTCACGTGCTGTAAATAAGAAACTAAATAAATGAATAAATAAAAATTCTAATTTAGAGGAAACCAGAGACTGGGAGGAAGTGTTGTCCACAGGAATAAATTTCCATATATGCAAATACTAAAAATAAAAAGGTAACATGAATTTTTTGTCTAATAAAATTAAAAACTGCATAATATTGTTTTGATAATTATCTCACCAACACAGTTAAATTAATTAAAATTAAAATTAAATCAATGACAATTTTTTTTTCTTTTACTCAGTTCAGCTGTTGAATTGATCACATGCTCACTCAGTGATAAATATATACATCTTCAGGCCTTCTTCTATAAGAACATTAATATAATACTACATTTCTCCTGAGGACATTACACACTCTGACAAACCAGAAAGCAAAAGAGAAAAAGAGAGGGAAGAAGAGGGTAATTTATTGTTTGTATACATTTACTGGCTCCAGATAGCAGGAATGACCCAGATGAGTATATTTTATGTATCCAGACACAGATACAATCAACATCTCCTCCATTTAAAGTGCTGTTCATGTGCAGTCGCTCTGCCAGAGTCCACCTCAGATCTGCTCTTTTTTTTTATTTATCATGCTACCCATGGACTAACTAACATGAGAGGACAGCGGAGTGTTGAAATGTAATTTCCCAATCAGCTTTATCATGATGGTTAATGGTGACTGCTCAAAATTTATAAGATAGACGAAATCCACATTATTGCTGCAACACACTTCCACATGTGCAGCAAAATTAAACCTGTTTAAGTGTGTTTAATGACATGATGTAATGACACACTCCCTCCCTCTACATGTCCATTAAGTCTACCTGTGTCTGTCAGAGTAATTATGTTTTATTAGGGCGCCATAAATCTGCAATAACCCACAATGGCTCCTCCTCAAGATAATGGTTTTCATTGTCATTCCTCAAACTGAACAGGATTTTTAAGCTCACTTATGTCCTTTCCTATGTAGTCATCATAACTGTAACGATGTTGCTTATTTTTCATGCCAAAACATGATAACCTTTGTGAAGAAAATTCCTGAATAAGTGTTTTCCAAATGCAGCTGCAGTGGCAACATAATGATTGTGTAAGATGAGAGGTTTGAGTCAGACTAACAGTTGATGGAAAAATCGTCCTGCTTGGAGTTTGGTGGGGTTTTCACTCACAAGTTGATTCAAATTTACATCAAATAAACAACCATCTATCAGCCTCAGTGCATCCTAAACATCTATGGTGGAAGCAGTCTGCAGATTTACTTGAGTAAATGTAGCAATGCCACATTTTCAAAATGCTCCAAAACAATAAGTCCTGTATATTTATTTTACCTGTTAATGTTGACTAGTGCCAGAAAGTAACTAAGTAAACTTACTCCACTGCTGCATTTAAATAGTATTTGAAGTACTAGTGACTTACACGTTCAGATTATTAATACAAAATATGAACCATATAATAAATTAAGATGTATTCTTACAGACAATACTCATCCACTAATGTAATAAAGTTTATTCTGAAATGAGTGATTCTACATAACACTACTTTTCTGTTTTAAGTATATTTTGATGCAAATACTTTTGTACTTTTATTGTCAGTTTTACTTGTTACGGAGTATTTCTTCACTGTCATACTTAAGTAAAAGATCTTAATACTTCATCCACCACGGTTAACAAGATCAAAGTAAAATAAACATAATTTGAGTAAAAATATCAATACCATATATAAAAAATATTCATTACATCACTACTAAAAGTTCTTTACTGGCAGAAAAAATATAAAAAGTAAAAGTAAAAGTGCTGTGGAATCCCAAATTTGCCCTGTCAATGGAAGATTATTAATCATTTATCAATATTATTGACCCATTAACATCCATTAGCAGTGTGTTTTAATGTGAAAACTGTAATCTGCAAAGTAACTATACATGAGAAATAAATGCAGCAGAGTAAAAAGTACAATATTTCCCTCTGAAATGTTTTAGTCTGTATAAGGTAGCATAAAACAGAAATACTCAAGTACCACACAGTTGTACTTCACTACAGTGCTTGTGTCAATTCTAAACATTATCCAACTATAGAATAAAGTCATTTCTTACATTAACATGTCTGCTAAACAGAAATATATCACACGAATGTGCTGCCTAATAGAGCCCTGTACTTTTCATATCACTATGTCTCAGTCAGGAAACTCGAGGCTCTCTGGTGTTTGCTGTTATGTTTGCAGCAACATCATAATGAGTGACCCACAAACCAAGACCACCGCAGACTCTCTCTCCACGGCGGGGTCCTCTCCTCCGGAAAGAGGACTGACCCCCGGAGAGCTGCAGTTTTTCCGTTTTAGCTTCGCATCTTGAATTCCACTTTTCACCCCCCTCTCTCTCCAGGCTGTACAGTATACCTGCTGCTGCCTTTTGTTTCTTTTCCAGACCTTTTACCCCCAGACTCACAGCACAGCTTCTCATAAACTAACCTGGCCTGTTGGCGGTCAATGAAGTGGATGGCACTCGTCTTAATCTTCGCCTTTTAATTCATGCTGGATGAGAAGTTGTCAGAGTTATGATGGCCACGGTTTCCATGGAAGGCCGTAAAACCCTCGGGCACTTTATCAGCCCAATATTAACTGTTAAACGCTCACGTATTAAATGTCTGGGTGGGTTGAGTCTTGAATTATGCTCGAAAAGCTATAAATTACATTAGTATTTGCAAATGTACAATAACAATAACAATCCAAATGCTTAACATAATACTGAGAGGGCTTGATTTGTGAACTGTCCTAAGAACTTTTATGAGCAGGATAGGAGAAAGTCCATCTGGCCTGTATTTAATGTCAGGCTTTCCCCTTCCATTAAAAGCTGTCCTATACGTCCCTCTTGGAAACCCAGGACAGGGCAACCCATAAAACAAAACCAGCCTTTGCAGATTTCGCCAATATTTAACGCTTTGAAAAAGTAACTGCGTAAAAACAAATGACCTCTGTGAGAGCAGAGGAGGGGGGGTTCCTGTCTGCGGCGGCTGAGGGATTAACGTGACTAAAAGCTGTGACGTCTCCGGTGCTTTGAGGCATTATCTGTGAATTTGTTTGATAGGCTGATAGAGATTTCTCCTCCCGCTGCCGTAATGCATCAGAGGAGGCCTGAGAGTCCGTGGCCCTGTCGGAGGAAAAGGAGGGAAGAAAGGGGGGGGACTGGGGACTGAGCGTCACCATAACTCAACAAGTGCTTGAGAAACTGCAGAAAAAAAAAAAAAAGAAAAAGGATGCAGGTTTAGTTTAGTAACTCTGCTTCTTCCTCATTCGGGAGATGATGACGATAGTGTCAGTAACTGTCATGATGATGATGGTGATGATGATGATGATAATGATGACAAGATCAAATTTTCATTAATTCATTTTCATGCAGTGGAGGAAGATGTGGTGAGATCCTTTTACTCAAGTAAACACCATAAAAATCCTCCATTACAACAAGCAAAATTCTATGTGACTTATAAGTATTACTAAGTATAGGTATTCAAAATGTACTTCAGTATCAAAAGTCAAAGTAATGACTATGCAGACAGAATGGCCCCTATCACATATGATCACTTATTTTATCATAAATTGCATAATTACTGTATTGTTTTAATGTTTTAAGACACTGGGTTAAAAATTAGAGCCAGTTTTGAACAATATGGCACTGATGCAGTACTGACACAACGAGCTTAAGTCTGTATTGTTCTTTGTGCAGGTTGATGCACACATGTCATTCAGAACTGCAAAGGACACAGATATTATCAAAGAGCCAATCAAATAGTGACACAGCTTAGGTCGGCATCCGGGTCAACCTTACCCATTACCCATGTGTAGGAAGCCACCAAGACAGGGGGTTGTTGTGATCCAGCGTTATTTACCCACACGGTGTGTGGTTGCAAATGATCATGATTATTAGACTCTATTATAAAGCTCATATGGCAATTTGTTACTGGTTGTCATTGATATGTGCATCCTGTGCTGGTTTGAATGTCATGATAATGTAATTAGTTTTTTATTAATTTGTGGTAATTCTGAGGTAAAGCTTGTGCTCAACATTGCGTCAAAATAACTTAAGTTTGTGTAAATAATCCAAAATATAAAAGATTACTCCATTATTGGGTCAAAACAACCCTTGTCTTTGATGGTTTTCCACCAATAATGTTATTAATGATGTTGCATTGGTGCTTCACCTGGTATTTTCTATAGTGTAGTTTATGTACTGTTCATTTAACCTCTAACAACCCATTATATTTTATGTTGTATATGTAAAATCAGAATAAGCAACATAACTACAACTGATGAAAAAAAACATTAGCAGAGGAAAAAAATAATGAAAATATTAAATACAAATGCTTCTAAATTGTATTTAAGTACAATACTTGTGTAAATGTACTTAGTTACATCCCACTGGTTTTATGCATTTCCAGAATACGCCCTGGCAAAATTTTAATCTCTCTGACATGAATTAATGTTTTATGGCACCCACTGCGATCAGAGGTGTTAACTTTTGGCTAATGCGCGCTTCAAGCCCAGAAAACATGTTCATCATCAGTGGAGCATTTTATTCAGTCATTATAAGTACATGAGTGAGTGTCGACGCTGTGGAGGTGGGTCTGTTTCCTTCAGAGGTATGTTTGTTCCATCAAACACTGATTTATGAGATCGGCTGGATGCTCTTTCCCTAAATGAGCTCTGAATCATCGGCATGAGAGATGACTTCCTCCTGAGACTAGCAAAATATTATTACATGGTACGAACCTTTAATTTGATAGTAGGCCAGAATGTTTCCAGCCGCCCCCGTCATTTTAGTCCAATTCACTGGAATAACCGGTATCAAGTCTTTTATTTATGGCCTTTTATTCAAAACACAGTTGGGAGGCTTCTCCCTGAATAGGATTGGAAGAGAGAGTGTGTGTGAAGTTGGAGCAACAGTAAAATGCACATCGAACCACCACAAGAGAGTTAAAGTGAAATGGAAATATCAGCAAAAACAATCTGCACAATTTTTAAGTCATACTCCTCTTTACACTCCACATCAACCTTTGGTAAATATACCTTCAGTGTGTAAATCACATATTTTTTTCTGAACATTTATACGGAGGACCGTTCTGCAGCTGCACGCGTACCAAACATGTTCACCAACGCTGAAAGCTGAGCCCCTCGTACAGAAGCTGTCGCCACATTTCCAAAAAGCCACATTATTGAGTGCTTTTTTAACATGGTCGCAGTTTCCAAGCATCTTGGCCTTGCTTTCAAAACCAGGCCCTTGCCAGCACTTGGGAGGAGAGAGAGAAAGAGAGAGAGAGAGAGAGAGAGAGAGAGAAAGACATCTCAAGTTAAATTTAAAGATGTGTTTCTCTTGGAAGCCAGGCTGCGCTGCCATAAACCAAGGGAGACATTTTCATGCTCCACATTTTTCATGGTTTCTCTCCGAGTTTCCTCCCTTCCTTTCTCACTCCACCTTGGCTCCAGAGTTACCTACTGCTGCTGCTGCACTGGCTGCGGACCACAGCCAGCGGGGCACTGTGGGGTGGCCAGCTCCTCTCGCTCGGCCCCGGACAGAAGCCCTCCTCCACCCCCTCGTCCCACCTCCACCAAAAAACGCCCTCCCTGTTGTCCTTGGGTAGGCTCTCACAGCGGAGGATCCCTCAGAGAATCCGCCACCTGGACAGCACTACTTAAGCTCTCTTTCACCACCCTTCTCAAATAATACACTGCCTCCACACTCAGAGCTGATGGCCAACAGTAATCAGTTATAAGCTAAAAGTCCTCTGACCTACCGCCCTGTTTTTAATGTGGCAGTGAAGGAACCGTTTTATTGCAGACTGCAGACTGTTGTCTCGAGCCAACCCTGTGTGGTGTACGCTGTAATTTGTGAAGGGGGTGCAGAGGTTTGGTATTAATTAGGGCTGTGAAATGGCAGCGGTCCGACCGCCTGCCCGTTTCCATAGCTGCTGAATTCACTGAGTGATGTACACACTGGGAGGGGGATTATGGCCGAGCTCGGGCTGCCCGCTGAGATGCAAACACAAAAGAGAGGATGTAAAAGGCACTTGCATTTCACATGACCTGTCATCAGCAGCAAATTTTCACTCTGCTCTCTGAAACCGGGGTGAACTGCCTGCGGCTTTCAAACTAAACCATCCAAGCATCAGACAGAGTTGACGTGATGTGCGTGCAAATGAGAGAGTTGCTCGCATATTCAACCTCAGCACTGGCTCTCAGGAGCATGAAATTATTATTCCTCTCAGTGATGAGAATATCATGTTATGAGGTTAGATTTTAGGGTTTATGTACAAATTTCAAAGTGTGGACACTTCGAATTGGGTTATAGGCCTACTCAAAGTTCACTGTAAAAAAATTTAAGCTGGTTCAACTTAAAAATGCGTGTTAACTAAGGTGAAGTTGAATAAATAGTTCAAAGTTCATTATAAACTGGAGTATAAAGTTGAATCCATCCATCCATTTTCTATATCGCTTATCCTGTCTCACACTCACACATATACCCTTTTCCCTGGCACACCCCTGGACTGGTCACCAGTCAGTCACAGGGAGAAGGGATGAGGGGATGATATGCAGCAAAGAGACCTGGGTTGACATCGAGCCCGCTGTGTGGGGGTTTGTCTCTACATCTATAGGCGTGCGCTCATCTAGTTGAGCCATCCGGCAGCTCGTAAAGTCAAATCAACAATTGACAAACATTACAGTAACATTTTCACAGGTTTAGTCAGGTCTTCATTGATTTCACAAAGGCCTCACAGCTGGCTGCTGTTGGCGCCACTTTTAAAACAAAATTGGAACTTAAAGGAACTTAACTTTCAACTTGCCTCATGTTGTTTTTACTATTATGAGTCATGACTTACATTTTGTTTTAAGCTTCTTTTCTGCTAGCCAAAATTAGCATCCCAATTGATAACAAAGTCAATGTGAGTTTTGGATGCATTTTACGCTACCACTAGCTGATAACTTTCCTAGCTCCACCCTCACATTTAAAAATGGTCCCATCTGGCTTAAAAAAACAAGATGTTGAGGGCAAAAATGGGGCTTAAAAATACTAGTCCATAAGTCAGTGAGTGGCATTACGATGGCCATGTCCACTTTTTTATACAGTCTGTGATACTAACGAAGGTCAATGAGCTCTTCGGATATAAACACAAGCATGATACTCACGCAACTTAAATTCAACTGGAGCAAACCCCAGCTATGTTTCATGGGATTTTGCTGAAAAATCCGACCTAGGGGAAGACATTGAGAATATGGAAAAATAATACATACAGCCAATCTTCGCGCTGTTGGTCTTGTTTTCTTATGCAGGTCATATCAAAGTGTTTCATAACCAGTTAAAAATGCACCTGAAATTTATGGAGGTCTTATTTCCGATTCTGTTGACGTCACTGAATTAAAGGTGGAGTCTCTGTTTCTGGAGAGCTCTGATTGATCCAAACTTAGATCAGAAAATAAACATTTTAAAAGTTGTTTGCTCAGTTTGCGCACAGGAAAAACATGTTGTCATCATGATGTAGTTATTCCGTATAACATAATAAAAAAAAAAACAGTATAACTTTGTATGATACCGCTGATGCATAACTTGCTAACAGTGAATGTTTATTGATTTTGACACATTATGAAACTGCCACTCACTGGAGGATATTTACAGTAAACACAAATTTGCTGCTGTCCAAACTGTTGTTCTCTATACGACCATAAGTTGTGTGACTCCATCTGGTTCACCCTTGTTTTCCCTTTACAGAGCCAGAGCTGTGTATGAACTCCAGATTTTTTTTTCAGCACGCACAGAAGGGACAGCTGACAGACTGTGAGGAGAATATTTACTGGATTTGACAAAAATGCGTTAGATAAGAATGGCAGACTACACCTTTAACTTGAAAAGAGCAAAACATATACATTTGCATTAAACTGATGGTAAGAAGAAGAGTTAAATGCCTGTTCAATGTTTTAAAGTGCATATCACAAGCAAACTGTGTTACAGTCAGGCACAGCCTGACACATGATGCAACCAAGGTCACCTGCGTGGCCCCTCTTAAGATACATTTTAACTCTGCTGAGTATAGTTTGAGGTTTCCTCATTTCCCCTTTTTCTGTGCTTATCGTGGCTCGCAGATGCCATTTTATGGAGAACAGCTAAAACGAAACACCACTCAGTGAACAACACGATGAACTGCATGTCCGCTTATCATGATGTCAAACGATCAACAAGGTTTTTGCCTCTTCACTCAGCAAATGACCAGTCACTTCAACGCATTCTGTTTTCATCAATTCAGATCTTATCGTTTATAGGGAAAACTGCTCACTAGTGCTCCACAACCTTTCATTTAACCAGGGTCATGCAGTGTTAAATAGCTAATTTTAAAGTGCAACTTTTCCAAGAAGTGATGATAAAAAAAAAAAAAAATTTAACATTCGAGTTGTGCAAAAAGTTTACTTGCACATCAAGAATGATAGAAGAAGAAATGTGGTAAAGAGCAGCCACATACGCACGCTGGCAGAAAGCTATTTTTGTCAGCAAAATGCTTTGAAGCACCACATGTAAGTCATGATTGTTTCCTTTGGTGTGAGACCACCAGTAGATCACCCCAGGGACCAATCACAATCAAGCATGTCACTTGGCTCATTGCTCATGCCCTTTTATCTGATAGTGCCCCTTATCATCTGACTCCGCGCTGCAGCATTAGACCTGGTCACACTCCATTATGCTTGTACGCGCAAGTGTGTGTGGCGTCGACACTTCGGAGAACACACACTTTGGGACCGATGCTGATGGATCATCGAGGAATTCTCCCTCGCGACTCGGCTTGTTGAGGGGAGGAGAGGGCGAGAGCGGGGAAAATAAATAAGACGTCACTTTTGGTTTATCTTGTTCTTGTTCCAAAATAAACGGAGAGAAACTGCTGAGCGTTACACAGCCCCTTTGATCAAAACAATTTGGATCGAGAGAGCGCCACATGCTCGTCGCCACAGCAACTCGAGAGGAGACACGCAAGTGAGACTGAACAGGTGATTTATAGAAAGCGCGGCTCGGTTTCACATCCTTCCCACTTCCTTTTAACTGATTTAACAGACAGATTTAGACACAGATGAGAGATCATAATTACTGTCCTTCTTTGCATCAATGTGGTTGCAGCAAAGCACTTCTAAGACTGCAACCTTAACACACTCTAAGAGAGAATGTGTTTTACGCTGGTTTGACAAGGGTCACATAAGCTTTCATGCAAGCATGTGTGACCGCACTGTGACTTTCTTATTCTGGTGTGTGTGTGTGTAATGTTTGCACATATTTAAGTGCACGAAGGAGAGCATGAGCCCTGTAACCCATATGTGCAAAGGGTGAGAGTTCAGTTCCTGCAGGGTTTGTTTAGAAATATATGACACTGCACAGCTGGCCTCATCATCTGCGCATATCTGACTATAAAACTTTACTGAGCATCACTAGAGCCAGCTGCCTTTATCAGTGAGAGATGGAGCTATTCCCACTCCGGACAGATGGAGGCCCACGACCCCAGATCTGCTTCTGCTCCTCTCCCGGCGGCCCTCATCAGGAACGCTCGCTCTTGTTTGAGGCGCGTTCAGATAGCAGTTTGTGGCGTAACACGTGTGCAATGTGGGAAGAGTCGCTTCAGAATTTAAAGTTTTTAATACACGAGTAAAATGGCGGCAACAAAGGTGTGAATATTGACTGGAGTTTTGAATGGACGTCTACTGTTTTACCTGTTTTGTTGTTTAAATGAGAATTGGTTTTCTGGTGGCTGCATCCACATGCTCTGTATGTATTCCATTTTACGTTATTTCCATAGTTTTTGCAGCAAGGCAAGAAACACCAGCAGTCAGATGGTCATGCAGGTTGAAAACAAACCTGCCGCCCATCTGGAGGTGAAAACAACAGCAAATTATTACCCAAACTGCAGATCAAAAACATCTGTCATCTAGCACATGAAGTAGTTTAGTTAATCTCTCTAAACTGGTGGCTTCTTTACAACCTGCTTCACATTGCTTTTCTATTTTCTTTTTCCTTTTCCTTTTTTTCAGTTTGCTCTTTACCAGGACAGCAGCTCAGATTGGGTCGCATACTGCACATGCAATAATTAAAGCCAGTGGCGTTTCGTAATGGTCACACATTCCAGTTTTCTTTTTTACATAGAAGATATAAATGTCTTTAACACAAAACCTTTTACTGACTTTGTTTGCATCAGCTTGTTAGAGAGGTTATCCAAACTCCCTGCCTTTTAGGTTTTGGATCTTTAGCACTCAGCAGCACTAAAGCCTTTGTGTTCGGTGCTGCAGAAATCACCTGTAAGCCTCACAGTCTGTCCAGCTTTTTATTTGTCTCTTTGGATTTGCTTTTGTTGGCATTAGGTTTTCTGTAAATATGCGCTAATACTCGCTAATTCTACATGTGCTGGTTACACATTAAATGGTATTAGAGGGAGTTTTTCACTAGACATTAGCAGTAGAGACCAGCAAATGGAAATTCTTCTGATTCCCGGTGGTGTCATGTGAGTCAGCAAATAAAGGTCTGTTAAAAGTTTTTGTTTTTTTTCCTCACAGTACAGTAGACTGAGACATCCTGACCGTGGACAACTGCCTGTCGCCCTACTTCCCTCTCCCCTCCCCGCTCTTCTCTGACACATGTTTGACCTCTGGCTCACAACATCCATCAGGTGATCATTACAAGTTGGGGGTCACGACCTGCGCACTCCAATTGCCACACCTCTGCCTCTTCCTGCAGTCACCCTGTGCTGTATACATACCCTGCACTTCCCCTCGCACTGCAGAAAAAAAAAAAAAAAGTCCTCTGCTTCGTAATGTTTCCCCCGGCACAAGCTCGAGGATTGAGATATAAAGCGATTCTGTCTGACTGCAGGAAACAGTCGCAGGAAATGGAGATGCACTGCGTCACTTTGAGTGCCACTTCAGGTTATTTATTTGGACGGATTCTTCTTTTTTTTTTTTCTTTTTCATGGGAATCCCCCATCCCTCCATCTCTCTTGGTCTTTAGGAGTCGATGTCTGGGAGCTGAAGGAACAAGCCTGTAGTGTCATGTAGCTTGTTGAGGCCATGGGGAGGGATCACTTCCCTTCCATCTCACTCCCCTCGCCACATCGACCCCCTTTGCACCCTCCCTCCTCCTCCTCCAAACAAAAACTCACGCGGGGAATCCAATTAGTTAATCTCACTCTAGACACACTTCCACTTGTTTGCAGCGCAGACACACCATTCCTTCGCAGATCCTCTCATAACAAGCTGTCCAGCGAAGAGGAGGGAGAGAAAGTCAGAGCTGCTCTGAGTGAGGCTATTGATTATGAGCCTTAAACAGACAGAGAGACATCTGGCTTCCATTACGGCCCATGATGAGATGCAGGGCTCCTCGGCAGCCGGCAGCACAGGCCACACGACGTACAGGCACATGCTACACGGCCTGTAATTACTGCCTATGGGATGGGCTGGGGGAATAGGAGTATATCATCTTAACGCTGAAACAGGTTTATCGTGGATTTTCCATTATTCAAAAGAGCTTGACTGCTCAATTTATCTCGACTTGTCCAACTGGTGGATGTCTTAATTTGGTCATTTTGAAACATGGTTGTGTACTGTATCGAGTGGGACTACAACTAAAACTTATTTTCACCTTTTATTATCTGTTTGGAGTGTAACAGTTAAAAATGGGCCTCACAGTTTCCCAGAGTTTAAGGTAACATCTTCAATTTGCTTCTGTTGTCCCACCAATACTGCAAAAAGTAATGACATTCGAGTTATTATAATATAAGACCAGGGAAGCAAATATTTTTGCCATTACAAAAATATTTGCAGTTGCACATATATTTCACACAAGTTTTTTAAGCCTGGTTCAGATTTGTTTTAGTCAAAATGCTAAAAAAAAAATCCTAAAGAAATCCTTAAAGAAAATTCCAGAATTCCTTCTCTGGCAACATGAGAAAGGTTTTGAAACAGCATCAATCAGGCAGCTGTTAAATCATTGCAGAAAACCTGAAATAAGACAGACTCGCTGATTCTTTTGGGCAGTTAATTAAATATTTCTTATAAGGCAGGTGATTTTGCACTGGGGGGCTTCAGACTCTTGACCTCAGTATTACTAAAACCATGGCTACAGCAATGGTCTGACTCCTGGGATTGGTTTTTTTTCTTCCTGTAATCACTATCATTTAATCATCATCAGAGTTTTATCCAAAACAGTTGCTCCCAGTAAAAAGGTCAAGTGTCTTCAAGCTTTATCACAGCGGAGGTGTTTTGCACAGCTCTACACCTCGTGACAGCAGAAGGGTTATTTCAGTCCTATAGTGGTATAGTAGCACATTTTTAAACTAAATCAAACAGATTTTAAAAGAGGTGTCATTTGAAATGCATCACAGCCTCACTGCAACAAGTGTACATGATGCAGACATTTAAGGGGAAAGCCGTGCTGCACACATCTTTATCTAGTCTCATCACATTGCTCTTGTGGCCAGGCAGTGAAATGTATTTGCAGAGTGGGGAAAGACTTCCCTTTACTTCCCTTTATTATTAACCACTATTGTGTACTCAACCGAAGTGTCTGTGTCTCTTTAAGCAGAGACACTCATCAAGTTTCTCACGGTCCCGTCGCCCTCATCTCGAACACAGACGTTCCATCTTTTGCAGACATCTCTATAACCACTTGCTAATGTTGCCATTGTCTTCTGTGACCATGACATGTAAAAAAAAAAAAAAAGGAGGAGAAAAAAAAGAGGAAAAAACTGAAATGCCACATTGTTCTTTTACTTTCAAGGGTATTTCTCCCTCAAGGCCAATTATTCAGAACACATGTCCAACTGATGTTTTTGCCACAAACTCAAACTGCCACAGAGAAGTAATAGCAAAGGGTCTCCCTGCAATATCACTTATCACTGTGGCAAGATGGAGATTATTGACTTAACTGGCCTAAACATCAACAATGAGTGATTTAAGGTCCTCCTCTTAGTGTCTGAGATTTGTGTATTTAACTTAACTGGAGGTAGAAGAGAGAGGGGGGGGGGGTCTTTATTTATTCTTTGGAGGAAAAGATGCAGGCGGCAAGCTGCACAGTGGGTGTTGTGTCACCTCCACGGAACAAGATGGAAAGCTGTTGTGACTTTAATGTGCTTGTTTGGGGTTGCGGGGGCGCGTTGATGAGGTGGGAGGGGGTCATGTCGTGGTAGTGAGTAACACTAACAGCAGTAAATCACCTTTAAAGTTAAACTAATCAGACAGTGCGCGCATACCTTATGTCTGTGTGTGTGCAGGAGATAAGTGCGTCTGAGTGTGCGACTGCATTCGTGAAACAGAGGCCAAGATTTGAGGTGATAGTCCTCGTGCATGTGTATTTATTCAGAAATTTAACATCATAGGCTTCTCAGAGGTGATATTTATTGCAAGGCTTTTATTCTGGATTGCATTATATTCTTCAGGTGTTGCTTTTATGTGTTCTTGACTTACAGCTCTGCGGGGTTTGGCTGCTCTGAGCTTCTCCAGCATGTATCAGACTGCTGGTTTTACTACAGTGTCTCATCTCATCTATCAGTTCTGCCATAAATAAATGTCTCGAGGACGCAAGCGCACGCACATGCATGTGTGCGCCCGCGTGTCCACCTCTTGATGACATGACAGACACTGAAGCTAAACCACAAAGGCAATAATTTACTAATGCACTCCTCAGCCGCGCTCCCCAGGCCTGTCTGCGGCCCCTGATGGATGCTGATGGCTCCGGAGATGGACCGCTGCTGATAGGGAGTGACCAGAGAGGAGCCTGATTAAAAGTAGTGGAGCACAGCAGAGGGAGATAACCCCAATCCAGCGGTGATGAATCCACTCTGGACAGGCTGCTGTCTCATTAGGGTCTAACCTCAGCCAGGCACTGTGTGTCCAAATAAACGTTGAAACAATCTTGCTTTTATCAGCAGGATTACGCTTGTTTTCCTTTCCATGGCTTTCCTTGTGTGGGCTCACATGGATCGCCGCCCCCCCCCCCTTCCTCTGTCGGCCTCTATAAACTGAAGGTGTGATTCACCAGCCCTGACTGCACTGTGTTTATACAATTCTGCGTCTATCTTCTTGAATTAATGAGCCCGGCAGCACCATTAGACAACTATTTGCCTGACTAATCTGGAGCCAATGTGAAATAGTGAGAAAAAGTTGAAATAATCTGCCCTTTTATTTGTGATAACATAAACAGTGGGGTTGTTTTAAAGGATGATAACATTAAATATTGGGCCTGGGGAGGGGGACAGAAAGAGGTAGTTTACATTCTCACTGGAGTAGTCTTGATAACAGGCCAGAGGGAATATGAGCCCCTTTAAATGTGTGCATTAGTGTAATTTATTGGGCTTCCCTCTCAGCCCTGCTGTTCCTCCAGCTCCGTTTTCCCAAACAAAAGACAGGCCAAGGCTCCAGAATGGATGGGAGTGAAAAATCATTCACAGTTGATAATCACATAAAACAACGCCATATTTGCTGCCTAATAAGCACAAAACGTTCCATCGGCCTCCTCCCTCCGATCAGGATTAGGCGACTCCTCCGAGCAGACCTGCGTGATTTACACCCGGCGATTTGGAAATGCTTTGGTTTTGGAGTGGGTACGAGGAGAGTCAGGGAGGGCGGGGTGAGGCCAGAGATTTCATAATTCTTTGTGTATGTCTGGAAGTCATCCACGCGTTCCGATTTTTAACCAATTTATGTCCGAACAGAATGACCCTGGGAATTAATGAGGCTCTGGCTGCGAGTTCTGCCAGCAGTCTGTCCAGCACTGTCAAGGTCAAGTAAATCATGCTTTAGGGCTCCAGTCCTCCCCACTCTGCTCCCTCACTCTCCCCGACTCCACATCCTGCGATAACGGAAAGACAAGAGGCCTGAGAAATACCACCTCATCGACACTTGTGTCCATCCAGAAGAGCATATTTTAGAGTACAAGCGCCAACCAGCTGTAAAGCCGGCTTTTAGTGGAGACTAGGAGCTGATGAATGGGAGTGGGGCAAGAGCAGCGGGACCAGAGGTCACTTTCTTCATTTCACATTTCACAGCAGATTGTTGATGTTATGCACATTTCTCTCTCCAGAGGTGGCTTTTTTTCTATCCAGGCCTGTGTTTTATTGGGGCATTATAAAGAGTTTATACGTGATTTAGCTGTGCCATTTCCCTTTGAATGAGTATGTGGCGGAGCACATTCGCATGAGGGAAAAGTTGACATCATTAGACATAATACCATGAAACCTAATAGAGTAACACCTAAGTAACGAGCGCTGCAAATCAATCGGCTCTTTTTATGCAGAAAAATAATTTGTCTTTTCATTTCATAGCTGTTAAAATGCTATAATTTTTACACATGTGTTTAGTGTTTCATATTTAAGAGGAAAAAGGGTGACAACATTGTCAAACAAGCATGAAACTGGAGCACAGTTCACCACTCATGGAACATTGTGGAGAAGGACTGCCAAGTGCTGCTTGGCGGTGTTTTTTTTTATCCTACTGTTACCAACAAGGCAACATTTATCACCTAAACTAAATCCCATGGAAAAAAAAATCTGCAAAAAGATTCCTAGTTTTCATATTTGCCAGCATTTTTTAAAAAGCTCTCAACAGGGGATCTGACAAAAAGTTTCCAAGTCTTATTTTTTGTCAATGGGATTTATTTCTTTTTCTGCTATTTCTGCCTTTTTATCAAGAAAAAATGTGTTGAAAAAAATATGTTGTTGTCTTTATGCAGCGCAGAAGCTGACTGTTGACACACTGAAAATATAAAGATGATAAGAGTTATTATGAATTAAACCTGCTTTTGCAAATCTACGTAAGAACATTTGTGTTTGCAATGCTTGCAGCTCTGTCTGTAAATGCAGCCTATGGATGTAAACTAATCCTCGTGAATCCAGCCATGAAGCAAAATAACCATAAATTTTGTCCATACTACTGTATATCAGTATGGATGGAACTGGATGGTTGCCAGTTCAAAGCTCTGGACTTGCTCAGAAAACCTGGCAGGGAGAGCGAATGACTAATGCTTTGTCCTGTCTACAGTGCTACCATCAGGGTGCCCTTGAGCAAGGTACTTAACCTCCAACAGCCCAGCAAAGCTGTCAGTGGCCGTCAGTTTACAGCAAAGGGAAATCCAAACATGCACAGCCAGCAGATCCTCTCCTGAAAAATATATGACATAAATCTCATCAATTTTAAATTTTTATTCCTTCAGATACTCCAGTTCTACCTACTCTGAGGATCTTTTTTCCTGTTGAAATAAAGAAGATCAGTGTACCAATATTAAAATAAATAATCAATTTTCTTTTTTTCATTTTTACTCAATGCCACAAGGGGTTATTATATATTGATATTGTGCAACACAAAATAGAAATGTGGTCCTATATGTATGACACCACTACAGCTTTACACACACCACTGAGGTTTGCCCTATATTTTAAAGAGGTAATAAAGCAGTGTAGTTTTGTGCTTTTATAAAGTTGGGAAACTAAAATAAAAAAAGAAATTAAAATCATAGCATCAGAGGCATAGACAGCCTACCTTTGAGTTCCCAGCGTGGATGAACCTTTTTCTGACTCCAACAATTTCAACATGGACTTTCGATAAAAAAAAAAGAATTGTTAATTAGTTAATTAGTCAATTAATATTAAGTCTTAAGTCCAAGTTAAGATGACCCTGATGACATCACAAGAGCTGTTTTTGTGAACGTCCCTCCAGAGTCACAGAGACTCTAAACTGTTTTCACAAGCTTAACAGTCATGGAAAATCAGTGGCCCTTTAAAACGATTTAATGCATCACCAATATGATTTCTGAGAGAGCACTCCCTTCTCGCCCATTTCACAACCTGAGTTTATCCACACATTCCTTCCTCTGGCTAATACTTTACCTTGTTTATAAGATCATCCTCCCAGCAACAGTTAACTTAATGTATGAATTAGACCAGGGCGACACCTCTGAATAAATCTGGCCTGTCTGCGATTATCGCCATTACATACTTCAGGCTCTGTTAAAACAAACGGAGCAGTCATGTCAGGAGTCCATGTAGGACCAGCTGAGGAGAAACAGTCTCAGTGCTCTTGGCTGATGTCTCCAGACAAGCACCTTGATGGCTGTAATTACTGTCATGTCCCAAAAGAGATGAGAGATACCAGAGGCCCGAATAAAACCTAAAACGGTTTTGATATGATGGATTTCTCTAACTTTGTTTAAAAATTCCTCGAGCTATCTGTCTGGAGTCTCGAGGAGATGATGACTTGAGCACCACGGTCGGTCCACTCGCCCCATGAGCGCACAAAAGCTTTATAGTGCTTAAATCAATACGGCCGCTCAGATTTGAGGTTTGCACGCTGCCCCGATCGCTGCCTGTTTGCTGCACATGTAAGTATGCAGACTGGTTTCAGTAAATGTCTGCTGTGGGTGTTTACATTCTACCTAATGCACTCAGATGACACTGAATCTAAACACATTCACACAGAGACTCTGGGCTGCTCAGCTTTACTGGCACATTCCAACTAGGCCCATCTTTATGACTCCAGCTGTCTTTAAGCTGAAGTTTCTCACTGCGTAGCATCTAAACATAAGCAGTGGCTCGCTGCGTCAACAAAGATTTGACATATGATGAGTTTTAAAAGAAGGAATTTTTATTGTTTGAGTATTTGAGTATACTCTGTTACAAGGAAGTCCTGCATTGAAAATGTAAAAGAACTTAAGTATTAATAGCAAAATGTAGATGACAGACAGAGAGGTAGATGTATATTGTGAGATCAGTCATTTGATGCATTAACGGCTGATTGAAGTAGATTGTATTGTTAGCCATTAATCCATTAATCATATTTTATAGGATGTGTTTAGTAATTTATTTTAAAAATGTTGTTACACAGTACATACATATTTAATTTATTCACCTTTACCTCAGTGGCAAAAGTAAGTGATTCCATTACTTATTACATTATTTTCTCACTATTAAAATTGCCCTTAAACAAGTCCAAAGTCTGCAGATGTCACATCGTTTGTGTTTATCACATGCAAAAAAAAAGAAAATGAGACACCTTCGTTTAACAAGTAGGCAGCCTTTAATTTAGAGGTATTCACTGACAACCAACAGCTATCTAAACATGAGCCCTGATGGCAGTGTTTCTGTCACAGCATGATCTCAGTCAAGAGTTTTGGCCATAACATATAAAATCATATTTATTCATTTAAAACAAGTTCACCACAGTTTGAAACAGATCTTTTTACTGCAGCCTGCTCTAAATTTCTCACACGCCAGAAATCCACCCAACCGTCCGAGAATGAGGATCATTCGGGCAAATCATTGGACGTCATGACTCACCTAAAACTGCACGTCAAACAGCAACCAATCTGGCAGAAATTCGGCCTGACACTAAAATTAACCGTGGATGTCCATTTTGGGGCGAAAATCTGGGTTAATCCTAACAGTCTAAAGTACAGCATTAGCCGCTGACCAACAGCTGATGGCATGTTTTGTATGAAGGCTGGTGTGAAGTGGCATAAATGGAAATATTCAAGCCCAAGTCCTTCAAATGTGTACTTAAGTAGAGCATGCAAGTAAATGTACTCCAACTTCATTACACAGCTGGTATTTAGTGTTGTCTGCAGAGCTCTTCCACTTTGAATTTTCATTTTTCTGCACAAACCATTACCCCTCCTATGATCCCTATCAGCTCTGTACTTATTATACCATGCAGTTGTGTTCTGATGGACTCCAGTTAAATAAATGCATCACAGTGGGAGCTGCCACATCCTCACGGCGAACATGCCAGAAACGTAAAAATGAATGACTTCAGCAATCACTTGAGGTTTCACAGGCAGTTTCTCCCTCCCTCCATGCTGCCAGAACTTAACACACCAGGGAGATAAAAATCTAATTTTTGCAAATGGGATTAAGGCACATACAATAACAAAAAGAGGAATGAAAGGGCTCACTGTATTAAACAAAAGATGTACCTGATAGTCCCTGTGTGGTTTCTGCTCAACATATTTCTATAAATGGTGGACGGCTTGGAGACGCCTTAAACGCAGATCCATTTAGCTCTGACGAAGGATTAGTCATTTGTGAGCCAAGCCTACTGTCTGAAGCTGTCAGAATAAAATCCTCTATTTTGAGACAGGAGTGCCCGCAGTGGGTGAAATATTTTGAGGGAACACAGTTTGTGCTGGCACACAATGTGAAGCTTTGTGCATATATCGATAGCTGACCACACGACTTTTAATTTGTGCATCAAATATCTGTCTCAATCAACTTTATTTTTACATGGATGGGTTCACATTGTGTGTGGAACAAAAATATCTCTCATGGCCTTGAAACGCTTCCAGTCGTCATGAATCAGAAAGATCCAAAATAATTCAGGTTTGCTGAAATATGCTGTTTTGTCTTTTTTTTAATTCTTACTTTTATTTCATTTTGCAGCCCTCTTTTTCTTGCAAGAACAAAATCATCTGCTGCATTATCGTCAAGTCTAAACCTCAAAGAAAATGCGCAGTGAACTGAAATGCCTCGCACAGCCTCCTCGACCTCGCCGTTCAGCCTTGTGTGTGTGTGTAGTGTGCCTCCTCTGCTTCGGATGAAGGGCAGAGGGTGTTATGAGTTGCCAGTTCTCACCACAGTTTCCTCTCTTAAGTAGCTCTGATGCTGCAATAACACAAAAGTGCCAAAAACAAAGACGATACCAAAGGCAGGGATAAAAGACCCTCTCAACTTGTCCAAGACCTTTTATAATCTTCAACTCAAATGACATGCCTGAATCTCAGCGGCATTTCAGGACTGTATCATGTGGAAGTTTTCTGAGTGCGTTTATTGGATAACTTGACAGATGGAGAGAGAGACA